>OY728125.1:1052301674-1053551674 GCA_963277665.1 Viscum album | reverse complement strand
TGGTAGAGGGTTGGCATGAGTGTTTTGTATGAGGCTGGGGGTGGTGGCTGGTGTGGGTTGGATTGTAGGTGGCTGGGGGATGGTGCAGGATCGAATACAGGTGGAAGGGGGCTGGAATGCTGGTGGAAGGGGGTTGGTTGCAGGTGTTGGGGGGATGGTTCGGGCTGATTTGAAGGTGGAATGGGGGATGTTGTGGGCTGTAATGCTAGGGGCAGTGGTCTGAAATGAATGTGGAGGGGGGATGGTGTGGGCTGGATGTGGCTAGAGTAGATCCAAATCATGACATTATCGCGGCGTGACAGCGGCGTGACCACGGCGTGACCGCGGCGTGACCGCGGCGTGTTGGCCCAGTCCAGTGACATCCGCAGGGCAGAATCTTCTGGCCAGGAGCGAAGGGAGAAGGAGGAGGCGGGGAAACATTCCGGCCATCACCCCACTGGAAGAAATTGTGATTAGTCAGTCTCAACATTGATCATAAGACTCATGGAATACTATCACTGTGAACCACTGTTGGGTGTCTTCCTAGAGCATGGTCAAATCACGACATTACCGCGGCGTGACCCCGGTGTGACCACGAAGTGACTGTGGCGTGACTGCGGCATGACCGCGGCATGACCGCGGTGTGTTGGACCGGTCCAGCGACATCCACAGGGTAGCATCTTCCGACCAGGAGCGAAGGGAGCGGGAGGAGGTGGGGCAACATTACGGTCATCACCCCACTGGAAAAAATTGCAATTAGTCAGTCTCAACATTGATCACAAGACTCATAGAATACTATCACTACGAACCGTCGTAGGGTGTCGTCCTGGAGTAGGGCCAAATCAAAGCATTATAGAGGCGTGACCATGGTGTGTGTTTCGGTGCGGATGTGCGCCGGGCTTCTGTTCCGACGCTGTTCCGCCAGGACGCATTCGCGCGTGCGCCCGTCGACCCGAGGGGATGGGAGCGCGGCTTGTGGTCCCGCAGTCCCGCTTTCCAAAGGCGGGCGGCATCCGCCCCTTGTTCAGGGACGTCTGCTCCTTGATCGAAACCGGGATGATGGGATGTCGGCTCCTCCTTCCGCGGACGTCTCCTCGGAACTCGTCGCCTAATCCGGGTCTCCCTCATAGATTTAATAATGTTCGTGAATCTCGTTCCCGGTGCCATATCTCTATGGACACCGGTTAATTACGCTGCTTCCGCCCAGACATTCCAAGGAGTCTGGTCGGGGCAGCAACCTGCGGTGAGGAGACCGGGTAGCTCCGGGTGTTGGGGGCATGGCTTGACACTGCGGCTCGGCATGTCTGTCTTCCGTCCCTAATAGGGCTTCTCGAAGGCGTGATGGCCTGAGGCATCCTATGCTGGGTACGGGGAACTGCGTTACCTGAGGTTTTCCTCAGCTTCTCATGTTTAACACGGGGTATGCCGCGAGTTTAACGTCCAGCGTGGACGGCATCGGACTGATCAACACGAGGAGTGGATCAGATGACAGAACCCCTTGCGGGGAACCTCCGACGCTGGGGCCAGCACATGGGCGGCTTCCCGAGTGAAGTGGAGTGGAATGAAATGGCATGACCCCACCGGGATGTGGCGACTCGGGTAAGGATCAGGATGGATGATGGAGTGAAGATCTTGGACCCCGTAGGGGCTTCCTACGTACCACGCGTTAGCACGGATCAAAGTCAGCGTAGTTCGGGTATACAGTTTAACGTCATGCTGGACGCTGGCAAGCCGACTCACGAGGAGGTCGAGGCTGTCGGGCGGAGGATTAAACCGAACCACCTCGCACATAGGGGGATGGAACGGCCGGGTGGATCACAGTTTCACGTCATGCTGGACGCTGAAGAGAGAGATAGAAAGAGGCAGTGGGGAAGCGCAATGGAGATACACATGTGCAGTCCCCCACAAGAGTGGATTCATAGGTGAATCGACGCGAATGTGAACCCGGGAGGGGTCCACTGATGGACGAACCGACGTGAATACGACCGGGACGACCAGGTGGTGGGCTTGAACCTCAGGGAGGCTTCCTACGTACCCTGTTTAGGAGATAGGGATCAAAGTCCACATAGTTCATTCTGTCAGGACTTACGCACTGAGGCAGCCCGGATGCGGCAAAGCTCAGTTGGAGAGGGACTTGGGCCGAAGGTGAGAGATACCTCGATCCCTGTCACGCCCTCCACTGGCTTCGGCAGTGGGGAAGCACAATGGAGATACACATGTGCAGTCCCCCTGAAGAAATTAGGGGTTTGTAATACCCTACCCCCGTGGGCGAAGGCCACTCCATGAATCGTCCCTAAAGAGGGGCAATCCTGACATCCCTGTAGAGAAGAGCGGGTGGGGGCCACATCCAAACTGGGGGGGACCCTACGTGCGAGGCATGGGATCGGACGAAGCGGACGGTTTAACATCTTGCCAGACGAAGTACAGTTTAACGTCGTGTGTTGAGGACGATGGATGCTTGGCAGTTTAACGTCCTGCAGCGCGGACAAATACTGAACAGTTTAACGTCTTGTAGCTCGGACGTAGTACAGTTTAACGTCATGTTGGACGAAACACTTGGCAGTTTAACGTCTTGCAGCGCGGACAAGGATGCTTGGCAGTTTAACGTCTTGTCGCGCGGACGAGGATGCTTGGCAGTTTAACGTCTTGTCGCGCGGACGAATTCAGTTTAACGTCATGTTGGATGATGGATGCCTGGAAGTTTAACGTCCTGCAGCGCGGATGAATGTTGCCGCTGATGGGTCTGTGTCACTTCGCGCGAGCCTGGAGGGCCGCACGGGAAGACAACGCATGGTGCGGGCACCCAGGATGAAGATTATCGGGCGCCACGCAGGAGGGTACCCTCAGGGGGTTAAAGGGGGCGACCCTGGCGGTTTGCGCGCAAAAGAGGAATTTGGCGCGCAATACCGCGGGTCGGCGCGCAAAAGGCCGGGCTGGCGCGCAATAGGGCCAGTGCTTTGCGCGCGGAAGATAGAGATTGCGCGCACCGGGCTTCAGATAGCGCGCGGGGGCAACGACTCATTCTTTAACGAATGGCCACTTAGCAAAGGGGGGTGCGCGCAATCAGGCTGGATTGCGCGCACCCGGGGGGCAATTGCGCGCAAGAGGCTTCTTTTACGCGTGAATGCCTTCGGGTAAGGAATTAGTCAAAGGAAAGAAGGCCAAAGGGTTTGCGCGCGAAGGCGAACCCCGAGGCTTGCTTGTGCGAAAGAAAGGAGGTTACCTGAAGTTCGGCATTGCGTGCGGAAGGGGTTGGATTGCGCGAACGAGCGACCCTTCGAATTCCGGCAACCTTCAAAATGTCGGGGGTCGCCTTGTAGTTATAGGCAACCCCGGCCCTGGAATCTTGCCGCCGGCGCGCAATTCATGGCGCGGGCACGGAATTTCCTTCGCGGGCGGGGACTCGGGGCCCCGGCGCGCAAGGGAGTCGCGCGGGCAGCGGGCGCGCAAAACTGCGCGCCGGCCCGGCGCTTTGCGCGCATCCCGGGAGGATTGCGCGCGGCACTACAACTTTGCACGCGGGCCTCCAAAATTCCGCGCAAGCCCTCCGGGCCTTCCGAAACGGGATTCCGACTCCAAATATAACCTCGCTTTCCGCATCCGGAGCTTCGTTTGGGAACAACGGACTTTTCCGGCGTCTACAAAAGCCCCCCCTCGGAATCTGATCGGCGAGAGGTCGCAACGATCGGGTTCCGAGGGAGACGCCGGAATGCCGAAGCCCTGGGTGGCGCGGGACTGTGGCGCGCACAAAGGGCGTCGGGCGCGAAATTCGCTGCCGTGGTCGCGCAAAGCGCTTTCCGCATAGCGCGGACACCCGGCCTCGCCTATAAATAGGGGCCCTGGGTCCCCCGTACCGTACACAGGCCTTTCGCGCGACAAGCTTCCAAGCTCTCGTGCACGAAATTGCCTTTTCCGGCGACAAATTCGCCCGTACGGCGCGCAAACCCATCCGGATTTCGGCTTGTTTTGCGCGAACACCCGGGGTTTTGCCCGACGGACTTCCCAATTGCGCGTCGTCCACTAGGATTGCGCGCCAACTCCAAAATTTCTCTACCAGCCTCCTCCGATCCCGCACGCCTCATCCCTTAACCCACACGACTCCCGGAGCTTCTGAGATGGCCGCGAATCAAGTGAATGAGGGGGATGCCGCCATTCGCAGAGCTGAGACGGCGGCGAACGAGGAGGTCTACGGAGCCAAGGAGATTGTTTCCGACAATTAATCCTTGTTCGACTTGCTGACGCCGGCCCAGAAGACGTATCCGCTGTCGGACAACCTGCCACTCTGGAACTACAGCATCCTGGATGAGGTTCCGGTGCTGGGGTTTGAGGTTGATGCGCCACGGACCTGGGTGACTCGGGAGGACGAGCTTCTCCGCTATAACATCACCAACAACGGGAATCCTGCCAAGGAGACCAGGCACTTAGATGTCTATGTCCTGAACTCGAGGACGTGAACCATTACCGGGGGTGAGCCTACTGCGGAGAACTCCCCAGCCCTCTACTCGAGCACGTATCGCCAAAGTGTCACCGACGACACCAAGGGCTGGCTGAAGTACTGGGACTTGCGGTCTGGGGGAAATTTCACCAGTGAGTGGGCCTGGGCGTTCTGGGTACGCCACACCTGCGATCACTTCATGGAGGAGCTGCGATACATCGGCCTGTTTGAGGCGGTGTGGACGTCACAGTTCCACTTCTACCAGCAGCCCGAGCTCGGGCCGGAGCTGTTCACCCGCTGGTCCCCGGATACCAACACCTTCCATCTTCATCATGGGGAGGTTAGCATCGGTCTCTGGGACATCCACTGCATCGGACGTATCCCGCTGGAGGGTTACCAATACGATGATTTCCTGCCTCCGAAGAACACCTGGGATGACAGGTCACGGACTCCCATTCTGACATGGCATCTACTGGACCTGGCTACGCAGCGGCTCGAGGTCAAGGACTTCCACAAGGACATAGCCTACAAGGAGTGGTTCGGCCAGTTCTTGGAGCACGACCCAGAGGTCAAGATGCCAGGCAGGGGGAAGCGGTGCCTGACCGCGGCTCAGAGGAGCCGGAACGGGTCGTACTGGCGGGTCCTGGAGACGGGCGACTACCGCTCATGGGGGTACCGCGTCATCGAGGCCCGGGACCCAAATGTCTGGTACGCGGCGTTCCTGTCCGCCTTTCTGAGTGGGTGGCTCCTGCCAGTGCGGGACGCGAGGATGGGCGTCCGCCCAGCGACACTGGTGATGGCGGGCGCCATGGCCGCCAACAAGAGATACAGCCTCGGGGTCCCAGTGCTGGCTAAGCTGTACGCCATCCTGGGACGCATCTCGCGAGGGGGGTTGCCACGAAGGATCTGTGGGCCCTTTCAATTCTTCCACGGCTGGGTGGCTGCTCACCTCGGTGGGTACACGTTTCCTAACACCGTCATTCCTCCGGGCAACGGCCTGCGACCCTCCCTGCTGAACATCGCAGGGGTCGCTCTGATGACCCTAAATGAGGAGGGCGTGAGGATTCGGATTGGAAATCATGCCAATTTCAACTTCGGCCCGTTCCCCACTCCCGTTGGCCAGATGATCGACAATGGACAGGGTCCGCTGGAGCAGCACGAATACTTCCTAAGCATGCGGGGCGGGGTGCTAGTGGCTCGGATCGACGGGAAGGTGATTTGCGAGCCCTACGTGCCAACCCGGTTCGCCAGGCAGTTCGGGTGCCTTCAACGGATGCCGAAGAGGGTATTCGCTGCTGTCCGGGAGGAGAAGAACCCTTGCGTCCTTCGCCAGATGTGGCTAATGTTTGCCACTTTCGGCTCTGGCGACGTCATCACTCTCCCTCCTACCGGGGTCGACGCAGGCTTGGCAACCGAGTATGCCGAACACTGGGCCATCGCGTACCCCGAGGGGCTTCTACGGAAGCCAGTTCGGCGGCTCGAGGTCACCCGTGCGGAGACTGGGCGTCAAGGAAGGAGGCGAGGCGCCGTCACGCGGGGGATAACGGAGGCGCGCCAAGCAGCGGAGCCGGCGCGGGCAGGGACTTCGGCGGAAGGCACATCGCAGGCTGCCGCCACGACTTCAGCGCCCAGAGAGGGGGCACATGCGGTGGTCGGGGAGCGGCCCGGGAAGAAGATAAGGCGTCTGCTCGAACCCTCTCACGATGCAGTCTTCCCAGCGCTGTGGTCGGCCTGGATGACCCTGCAGCAGTCGCTGGGGACCGAAATCATCTGGCAGAAAATAACAAGAGAAGGGATCCATCTGCCAGAGGTCGGGCGCCTTCAGGTCGCCGACAGGGTGAACTTCCACCGGCGGTATGCGTATCTGAAAGCCATGGACGAGTACGCGCGCCAACGTGGTCAGCGTGCGGAGCCTTCCCTTCTGGTGAAGGTGATGCTCGGTCTAGAGCCTGCTCTAGAACAGATGCCGCCGGAGGAAGGTGATAGTAACGATGACTCTGAGGAGGAGGAGGAGACAGGGGAGGATGAAGGCTCGGAGGGAAGGTCCCGTCCGGGGAGCCCGCGGGAGAGCGGCGAGGTGGCCGGCTCCGACAATATCGATATCACCGAGCTCCTCGAGGTCCGCTTCTATCCCTACTCAACCTGCTTCGTCCATTCTCTTACGCAGCTTCTAACCCATTTCTTCACCTTCCTCAGGAGTGCACGGATGTTGGTCAGGAATCCTCAGTAGGAGTAGGAGAGGCACCAGCAGGACAGGGCGGGGGCCAGACACCCATCATTGAATTGACAAGCGCTGAGGGGTCCCCTGCTGCAATTGCTCCTGCGGCGGCCGGGACAGCGGAAGATGACACTCTGGATTCCCGTAAGTCTCCTTACTTTACTGTTGGTGCTTTCCGTTGATGATCTGTGACTAACCATGGCATGCCTTGCGCAGTGATCTCAATACTGGAGGCTCGTTGGGCTGCCGAACCCGGGCCATCCACGAGTGGACCAGTGGCAGACCTGCCGCCTCCTCCAGAACAGACTTCTCACACCGAGCCGGCCCCACCAACTGCTGATCAGGGGGCAGCGGACGCTGGCGGTGCTGCCATCGGAGAGAGGTCGGGGGCTGACGAGGGTGTCAATGCTGCTGGGGCGAGAGAAGAAGGTCGCCCAGATGTTGGGGAACCTATCCCCCGTGAGGACAGCCCAGGGGCGGACCCTACAGCAGACCTGCTGGCTGGCTTCCCTGCCTACCGGCCTGCTGACCCCGAGGAGATGGACTACTCGGATACGGAGGCGGTCGAGGAGAGCCGGATAACGCGTCGCAGGGGGTGGAAGTGCATCCAGCGCTTCCTCAAGAGACCCTCATCGGAGTGGCTGGGGCGCATAGGATCGCTTCAAACCTGGCTGCGCTTCCTGTGTGCTGGGGGAGCTGATGCTCGACGCCTCCATCTGACGGTCCGTGATTTCATGGCCGAAAAGATGCGCGAGAGCCGCCGGCGTGCCGACGTCGCACAATGTCGGGACATGTCGGAGAACACGCGGGCGCTCCTTGTGGCGGAGTAGGAAGTCCGGTGCCTCGAAGGGCAGGCGGCAGAGAAGGAGGCCTTCGTAGCAGCGTGCACTGAGCTTGTGGAGCAATTGACGGCCCAACTGGATGACGCCCAGGTACAGCTGACGGAGGCGGGCCAACAGATGGTCACACTTCAAGTCGAGCGGGAGCGTGCACAAGCCAGGATCGACGAACTGCGTGCTGTGACCGCCGACGAAGAGAGGGCATGCAGAGAGCGAGAAGCAGCCCTAGAGGCCGCCAGCCAAAGGGTAGCGGCTTTGGAAAGACTCGTTCAGCACGCTAATCCCTAGGGGCTTTGTTTTTTCCATTCCCAGAACATTTTTCTTCCGCTACTCAATACTTCGATCCATTTGTATGAACCAATATATTTATCTGCATCTTTTGGGCTTAACGTGCTCAACCACAATTCATTGTCTTGCGGGAGCGTTAACCAAGCTTCAGGCATCCATAATTGGGCCTGGATTTCTAAGGAAAAGAGGGAGGCCATTCCTAGGAAAGGAGACCTCAGACCTAATCAATGTATCATCCCCCCAACTTGTTCTGACACACGACCGGGACAACGCTAGGGGCGTTGAGATTTTATCCGAACATGGGGAAATGAGAAAGGGTGAATCGCGTGTCCCGAATTCAGAGATCCACGACGGTCGGCCTTCCAGGAAATGCCCAAGATGGCAAGCGGACAATGGATCAATCGACCATACTACTGCAATAGACGGACCAAAGGTCATCATTCATATTGCAGGAGGCGGATCACATGTCATCATCAATACCGCTTTTGGGGTTCCTTCAGGCACAAGGGTGGAAATCCGGATCAACAGGGCATGCGAAGCGTGGGGTGAAGTGATTATTTGTTCGGACAGAATCTAACACTCCCAAAATTGTGCCACCGTGGGGAAAGCGTATTAGGCGGATGCACTAATCTGGCCGTGAATCACCCCAATTCTCAGACAGAACCTCTAAGACGAGGAAACTGTCGCTTCCCATCATTGCAATGGGGCATCCCGAGCTAAATCGGGGAGAATATCACAACTGCACCACTCTACCAGAAGCCAGGACAGACGGTCGGCGACGAGGAGGGGCGGGACTTAGCGATCCCTGAGGCTGGACCCGAGTCGAGATGCCCGGGCGTTCCTACGTACTCCATCAGGCTGGAGATCAAGCCACACGTAGTTCTGAGAGTGCAGTTTTAACGTCATGCGGGACGTAGAACCCCGATTAGGGAGATCTTAGTTTAAAGTCGTAGAGCTCGGACCATAGGGACCTCAAAGTACGCCACATCGTGGTCCTATCCCCTGGATATGCAAAGATGCACTGAGGGATAGTGTCAAGAGTGCCGAGATTTTGCCTGGTCAGAATGGGGGGTGGAAAACGTAATGTGAATCATGCGGCCATTCACTCAAGGACTGGGGGCACCAGCGTAACGATATGGGAGTACTGCCGACCGTGGCGGAAAAGAAGCATCAATATCGCACTGACCGTTGATGGAAATGAGGCAGAAAACGAGCATCAACCGCTCAAGCACAGGATTCATATCGATTTGCTGCCCAAGGCCCTTGGGGGAACCAGCCCGAGTCGGTGGGAGAGCACTGAGGCATTGTGTCCAGACCGCTCACGGGGGCTCCACCCAGGGCGTAGGCGATGGGTCCGAATGAAAGGGAGCACGAAGCCTGAAAAGTGGAAGGAACCTGACCAAGCTGAACCTGACCCTCCTGGCAATAAACCAGAGTACTCTTGACACCGGTGGACCACTGCAAGGGGTCGAGGGACACGCCTTGAGGGTGACCCGAAGGCGGAGGATTCCCCAGAGAAGGGGGAATCTCTAATAAGTGGGGGGCTGGACCCGAAGTTTCAAACATCTGGGCGTTCCTACGTATCCCATAAGGATGGGAATCAAGCCACACGTAGTTCTTGAAGCGCGGCGCAACGCAATCGGGCACCAGCGCGGGGAGGGGTGCGGGTCTGGCCCTCGCACCCAGAAGAAGCGGCATTTGATATTTCTTGTTTGTCCTTAAAGGTGGATGGTTTTTCTTTGTGCAGCGACAAGCCTGTGTTTAAGAAATCCCTAGCGTCGCCACAATAATCAAGCCATGAAAGGCATTGATAAATGGCGTGGTTATTAACCAGCGCCCAACGTGAGTGTCCCCTGAGGAGAACATCACGATGCAGTGTCGTTTCTCGTCGGGCGGCCAAGACGATCACAGTTTACGGTCGTGTGGTAAGACCAGACAACACAGTTTAAGGTCGTGTGGTTCGGACCATGGAGGAATCCGCTTATTGCGATACGGCGGACCCAGCGGAGGTGGGGACACATCCCAGCCCTGCGGTCACGCGCGATTCCGGGAGAAGGATCCTGGGATAGGGGCCTGCGTATGTCCATCACCCGAGGGGCAGAGATGCTAGCCTCCAGCTATGCTGGGCCCAGAACGCGATTGTTCGGGCGAATCCTTCCTCCTCATGGGGACGAGGGTCTAGCTACACATGGCCCTTAGGGAGGACATCAGCATATATCCTTGGTGCTCAGATCGTGGGAGCCTCGAAAGACACCATTACCCTGGTTGGCCTGCCTAACATGTAGAGGTGTACTGAAGGTCAGTATGAAGAGAGTGTCGAGATTCCACTACAACGCACAAAGGCGGAGCGTGATAAGGACTGCGCAACCAACGTTCAGAGCCTGAAAGAGCCGACATGGCGATCAAGGATGTCGCTGACCATACTCGCAATACAACATCCGATCGCGTCAGCCTAGGATGAGGCAAGCAAACGAGCATCAACCGCTCAAGCGCAGGATTCATATCGATTTGAGGCCCAGGACCCGCCGGTAAATCGACCCGGAGCGGTAGGAGAGCACTGAGGCATCGTACCCAAACCGCTAACGAGGATCCCTTTGAGTGAAGGCTCGAACAAGAGGAAGCGTGAGGCCCGACAAGCAACACAGGACTTGTCGGGATTGAATCCGACACTACGGGTCATAGACCGGAGTACCCAAAACATGTTAACAGATCACCGGAAAGGGTCGGAGGACTCACTCTGAAAGCAACCAAAAGACGGCAGATCCCTGTGATCAACCAAGAGACGGGGCTGGACCTGAAACACAAGCGTCCAGGCGGTCCTACGTATCCCATAAGGATGGGAATCAAGCCGTACGTAGTTCTTGAGAGGCAGTTTAACGTCATGCAGGACGATGAGGGGTGTGAGGTAGTCCCACACACGGGGGAGGCGTACGGCGCGGCCAGTAGACCGACGTGAATGAGGACATAATCCCCCACTCACGCGTACGCCGCATACCCAGAGGCACTTGGGCCAAGGGCCCGAGATGGGATGGAAATTCCCGAAGGATGGGGCTGGGCCTGAAACATGAATGTTCAGGCGGTCCTACGTATCCCATAAGGATGGGAATCAAGCCGCACGTAGTTCTTGAAGTGCAGTTTAACGTCATGCGGGACGAAGGTGCATTTTAATGTCATGCGGGACAAAAGTGCAGTTTAACGTCATGCGGGACGAATGCTGAACAGTTTAACGTCATGTAGCTCGGACGTGGTGCAGTTTAGCGTCATGCGGGACGAATGCAGTTTAACGTCATGCGGGACGAATGCACTCAGGCAAAGTACTGCTTGAGGAACCTAGCATTGGTGGGAGGAGTAATACGCTCACCATCCATAGTCGCTAGGGAGTACGCACCATTGGGATAGACCTTGTGGACGACAAAAGGTCCCTCCCACTTGGGCTCCAACTTGGGCGGCTTCCTGCCGGGGATCATTGGCGCTCTTAGGGCCAGTACTAGGTCACCCTGCAGGAAAGAGCGGAGGCGAACCTTCTTATTGAAGGCTCGAGCCATTCTGCTTTGATGCCTCTCCAAGTTGTGCAAAGCGCGAAGCCTATTCTCATCCAGTGCTTCCAACTCGACTAGACGGGCTTCAGCAGCTCTGTCCGGCGCTTGCTGGTCGTAGACCGCAGTGTGCAAGGACGGTAACTGGATCTTGATGGGCAGGACGGCCTCAGCTCCATACACCAGGGAATAAGGGGTTATCTGGGTGGAATTGCGAGTCGTCGTCCAATAAGCCCAGAGGGCGTTGGGGAGCTTGTCCGGCCAACTCTTCTTGTTCTAACCAACCATATTTTGCAGAATGTTAGAGAGGGTTTTGTTAAACGCCTCAATCTATCTATTCGCCTGCGCATGATAGCGAGATGTATGGTTCGAGCGAATGTTGTACTTGGCGTACAACTTCTTCAACTCGGCTGCTCGGAAATTGGCTCCGTTATCCGTGAGGATAGCGTGAGGCACTCCAAATCAAAAAATGATGTTGGAGGTCACGAAGTCAGCGACAGAACAGGATTTGACCTCTCTGAGCGGAATCGCCTCTGCCCATTTGGAGAAGAAGTCTGTGGCGGTCAGAATGAACCGGCACTGGCGAGCTGTCGCCGGCAGGTAAGGTCCCACAACGTCCAGTCCCCAGACTGCAAAGGGCCAAGAATACCTGGTGGTATGGAGAGGCTCTGGCGGCCGATGCACAAAGTTCGCATGAACCTGGCACGCATGGCACCTCCTGGCATACTCGATGCAGTCATGGATCATGGAGGGCCAGAAGTATCCCAACCTCTGAATCTGGTGGGACAGCTTCGGCCCAGTCTTGTGGGCACCACATGAACCAGCATGAACCTCTTGCATGACTCGTGGGATCTCAACTACCTGAAGGCAACGGAGGAGAACACCATCAAATCCGCGTCTATAGAGGATCTGCTCCAGGCCGGGACTGCTCTGGAGGACAAACTGCGATGTGCGGCGTCGAACTCGCTCGCGCTTGGCCCGATCCGACGGGAGAATGCCATGTTGGAGGTACTCAACCAGAGGTTTCCTCCAATCAGGGGCTGGTTCGACTGCCATATATGGGGTACTCGGGGCTCCGGGCGCAGGGGCAACCGTGGTGAGATTACTTACCGACGGGCCGCGATCTCCCTCCGGGATAACGGGATCGACGAGTCTGCGGTGCGTCACGCGGATGATCAGGTTGTCCTGTTCAGGCTCTGCGAGTGACGCAGCAAGGCTGGCCAAAGCATCTGCTCGACCGTTCTGCGACCGGGGAATATGGACAATTTCTGGCCGAGAAGGGAACTGGGCCATCAGAAGGAGGGTGCACTCCAGCAATGGCACAAGTTCCGGCTTCCTGACAACATAGTCGCCATTGATCTGCTTAACGACCAGCTCGGAGTCCCCTTTCACACACAGATGGGGCACGTCGATCTCGAGAGCTAACTCGAGGCCAGTGATGAGGGCATGGTATTCCGCCTCATTGTTGGTACAGCCCTCTGACAACAGGAAAGAGTATGGCAGCACGACTTGCTCCGGGGTAATGAAGACGATACCCAAGCCCACTCTATTGAGCTTAGGATTATCGAGTCTTCTACCGGTGGGGCTCCGGGAGGCACCGTCAAAGTGCATCTGCCAGCATGGATCGGCACGATCAACCGAGAGGACGGCCTCATCAGGAAAGCCTAGATCCAGCGGCTGATCTGCGGAGGTTGGGTGAGCAGCCAGAATGTCTGCCAATGCTTGCCCTTTGATGGCCTTCTAAGACACATACCTGATGTCGAACTGCTGAAGAATCACAGCCCACCGCACTAGATGGCCAGTCAACATAGGCCGGCTCAGGATATATTTCAACGGGTCTACCCGAGAAACCAACTGTACCTCATGGTGCTGCAAGTAGTGCCGTAATTTCTGTACGGCAAATACGAGCGCCAGGCAGCTCTTCTCGATGGGGGAATACCTAACTTCCGCATCGAGGAGCATGCAACTAAGGTAATAGAGGCTATTATCTGTTCCCTCGTTGTTCTTCTGGGCGAGAAGGGCACCAAGGGACCGTTCCAGGGCGGTCACATAAAGGACCAGCGGCTTCCCTGATACAGGCGGCATCAGAACCGGAGGTTGAAGCAGGTACTGCTTGATTTCCTCGAAAGCGTTCTGACACTCCTTATCCCATACATAGGTGGCACCTTTCTTCATGAGCCGAGAAAAGGGCTTACACTTTCCGGCCAGATTCGCGATGAATCGGCGTATATAGGCTAAGTGGACTTGGAACCCTTGCAGTTCTCGGATGTTACTTGGGGGAGGCATCTGGCTAATCGCCCTGATCTTCTCCGGGTCGATCTCAATACCCCGGTATCTTACCACAAAGCCAAGAAACTTCCCGGAGGTGACCCCAAAGGCACACTTCAACGGGTTCATCTTCAGGCAATGAGACCGGAGGAAGCCGAACACTTTCTCAAGATCTTTGAGATGGTCCTGACGCTGGCGCGATTTGACCACCAAGTCGTCGACGTAACATTCCACCAGTGTGCCGAGGATTGGCTTGAATATGCGGTGCATCGCCCGTTGATAGGTGGCACCTGCATTCTTCAGGCCGAAGGGCATGACCTGGTAACAAAAGATACCTTGGGGGGCCCTGAAGGCAGTGAACTCCTCATCCTCGGGGGCCATCCGGATTTGGTTGTATCCGGAGTATCCATCCATGAAGGAGAGGTCTTGGAACCCTGCCGTGGCGTCAATCAACAGCTCTGTCACTGGAAGGGGAAAGTCATCCTTCGGACAGTGGCGGTTGAGATCGCGGAAGTCGATACAGACTCTGATCTGCCCGTTCTTCTTCCTGACCGGCACAATGTTGGCCATCCATTTGGGGTACTGAACTTCCCTCACGAAGTTGGCTTTTATAAGCTTGTCAACTTCGGCCTCAACCATGGCACCGTGGGATGGGTGCATCTTCCTGGGAGGCTGCTTGAACCCGCGATGGTTCGCCGAGAGACCAAGGCGGTGGACGGCTACCTGAGGATCTAGCCCCGGCATCTCATCATAGCCCCAAGCGAACACATCACGGTGCTGCCTGAGAAAGTCCACGTACTGCTGCCACTCCTCAGAGGGCATGGCGGCACTGACCAATGTGGGTCTTGGATCTGCCTCGGTTCCAAGGTTCACCTGTACTAACTCATCGACCGTGGTGGAGACGCCCTCCTCAAAGGCTGGGGGTGCGTCTTCCACGTCCTCTACACTCGGGGGGGGAATCGTCCACGGGAGAGACTGCGTTGGAAACTGCATTGGGGCTACCAGATCCTGCTGGGCCGCTGGTGCTGGCACGGGCGGTCGCAGTCATCTCATCAGGAGACTCACAGGCCGTCGAGACCATGGCTACGTCCAACCGTTGAATCGGGAGGACGTAAGCGTCATCCAAACTTTCCCAGGGATCACTTACAACAGCGACAGGCTCAACATCACCTGCCAGGATCTGCTTATCCTTGCTCTTGTAATAGTCCGCGTCTAGATAGCGGGCTTTACATGAGGCAAAAGGAGAGGCATCTCCCTGAAGCACGCCTACTCGACCATTGAGGGAGTATTTAAGGCATTGGTGGTATGACGAGGGAACCGCCGCATGAAGGTGGAGCCATGGCCTGCCCATCAATGCGTTGTACGCAGTGTCCTGAGAGACTAACATGAATTCGGTGTTGGCAACCAGGTCACCGAACTGGGTCTTCAAACGTATCTTGCCGACCGGAGTTTGCTCGGTGCGGTCATACCCCTGGATCCTAAGGTCGGAGGGAATCAAGTCATCCTCAGACAACCCCAACCTCCAGAGCGTCCGAGTTGGAATCAGGTTAATCCCAGACCCCGTGTCGACAAGACAGCGCCGGACTTCCAGACCATTGAACTGGCCAGTGACATACAGTGGAAGAATGTGCCCCTGTATAGGAGGGTCTTCATCCTCACCAGAGAACGAGATAACTGCCTGACACTCGGCGTCCTCAGTCGTTTCGGCGTGAAAGGCCTCTGCAGCCGCAACCTCCGTCTCAAACTGGAGGGGGCTCTTCAGGGCTTCAGCGAGCGCCTCGCGCATCTCAGGTGATAGGCTCAGAGCCTCAAGGATGGAGAGCCTTGCTGGGATGTCGGCCAAGTGCTTCAGGACATCATACTTTCTTGCCAAGCGCGAGCCCCTGGTTGCAGGAGGTTGCTCTGCGGTTGGAGGCATGATGGGCCTTGCTGGTTGGACCGGCGGCCGGCTGGTACTTGGCGCATCTCGCTGTTCACTGGTTGCAGCCCCGGAGGTGGTCACCGTACTGGGGCCAGGAGGCCGGGATGGACTCGTGGCAGGACGGAGCTGGTCGCGGCGCGGATGAGGCGGTTCTGCCCGGTCCCACACCACAAACAGTGGCGGAGGCGAATCCGTCATCCCCGGATGGGGGGGCTGCGCGCGCTGAGCTCGGTTTTGATCATGCTGCCTAGTCTCAGTGGCATGCATGGTCTGGCTGGAGGTACCAACTGCTGTGCCCCAGCGACTCCTGTTGTTGCGGTTCCTCCGACGGTGGCGACGACCGGGGACACTAGGGAGGTCCACCTGGTGTTCTTCAACGTCGGGAACCGAAAAGGGATTTACCAGCTCGACGGTATTAACCGAAGTGTACCCAACACTATCATCGGACGAATCATCTATCACCGGGCAGATCCGAGGAGGGATCCCCATCTCCGGGGGCATGAAATCGTCGAGAGTGCGGGATAGTGGCGGAACTGGCGGGGCACGCTCTTCCTTTTTGCGCCGCCGCCGTTTGCTCTTCTCGGAAGAGGCAGGCTGGGACGACGATGCCGAAGCAGCACCAACAGATTATGGGGGCTCAGGCTGATTCAAGCGCGCACGGATGATTCCATGGGCGCGAATGGTCATCTGGCGGGCCATCCAGTTATTATACTTCTGGGATCCGCGGTCGGAGACCAGCTGCCATTCGTCCTCGTTGCCACTATCATCATCTGATCCCACGAACACACCCGCCACTTGTGCTGGAGCTGGGCCCAACCTGATTACATTGTTGTTAATCTGGTCTTGGAGCCAATCCTTAAACACGTAGCACCGCTGGATGGTGTGCCCCAGGGCCCGATGGTAAGGGCAGTAGCGGGGGTTATCCGTGAGATGCGCCTCCTCTGGCCTCCAACACTCAGGCAGTCGCACAATCCTCTGCTCCAGGGCGCTCCGGAAATAACCGGGGACCTGATCCTCGTGGAATGAGTAAGTCAGGTATCGCGGGCCCCTGGGAGCGTGGTCTTGACGAGGGGCTGGAGGGGCCTGCCGAGGAGGTGGACCCTGATTATCTCGCCTGGGTTGTGGCGGTACATTACGCGGAGGGGCCGGCCGGTTCTGGGGCTGCCGCTGCTGGGCCGGGAACTGAGCCCGTGGAGGCGGATTCCTGTGAGGCTGTGGAGCTGGCCTCACCGGCAGAAGCTCCGACGGCCTGGGGGCCTCTATCTGGGCAACAGCAGCGGGCTCAGCCCTGCTGACCCTCCTTGCAGGAATCATAGGAGGAAGCGGGTGTGCTTGACTGGCCTGTTGCAGGGCTTCCTCAAGACGTTGAGCTTTGTCTGAGAAGTCCCTGAACCCTCCGGGGTAATTATGAGTGATCAAGGAAGGGACCAGCTCAGTCTTGACGTTCCTGACTCACATTGTCAGCAACTGCTCCTGAGTCAATGGCATGTCAAGGGAATACGTGAGACCCTTCCATCGGGCGACGAAATCCGCGACTCGCTCATCAGGCCTTTGCTTGCACTTGAAGAGGTCTGCGATACTCGTCTTCCGGGTCGTGGAACTGAACTGATAGAGGAACTGTCTACGAAGGTCCTCCCAGCTAGTTATCGACCCGACGGGGAGCTGGCTGTACCAGACAAATGCTGGCCCTTCCAGTGTCTGGACAAAGCAGCGAAGCTTAGCGGCCTCCTGCTGCGCCGGAGTTCCCAACATAGGCCCGCACCTCGAGTTTAAATGGTCCAAATGCTGTGGCGGATCTCCAGTCCCGTTGAAGGGGGCGAAAGTGGGATTCCCGAATCCCAGAGGTGCCGGCATGTCATCCACCCATGCTGGGTATGGCTTGCCGTCCGGTGGGATCACCACTTGCCGAGTCTCCAAGGATTCCAAGCGGGCGATGAGTGCCGCCATCGGATCGTCCGGACATGGGTTCCAGTCCTGACGAGGATCTCTAACCATGAGCGCATTTCATGGCCCTTTAATCGGGTCGTCGACCGGGTCGTCGAACTCGGCAGCTCGTGGGATGGCGGGCGGAACGGCCCTTGGGGCAGCGGGAGGAATCCGAGCGGGGTCTCTCAGGTAGTCACGTCGCTCGGGAGGGTGCGGTGAAACATACCGTTCCCTCTTGCCATAGGCAATGGCCTCTCCCCTATCGGCAAACCCGGCATAATCACGGTTGCCCGAGAGAGTCTCGTCGAGGAGCGGTTGTTCCTTTCCCTGCTGTCCTGGCCTAGGATCACCGTAGTCAGGCTGCCGTTCTGCAGTGCGCTCGGCGAGGAGCTGGTCAACTAGCTTCTTCTGCTCGGCGAGCTGTTGACGTAGCGTAGCCTTCTCGGGATCCTCATCCGCCCTCTGCATGGAGGCAGATGGGTCGGCGGGCTTTACAGCCCCGCCGTGCTCTTTACCTTTGCTGACGTTTCGGCTCAACTTCAGTGCTTCAGTGGGCGTGGGGAGACCCAGGAGGTTCCTCTGGTGACGAGTAACTCTCACCGATGGATCCAACAATGGCTTGTCTTCGGGGGGAGAGCCCCCGTCGAGAAGTTCCAAGTCGTTCCCCTCTCCCGACAGGTCATCCATATTGACCGTTTCCGTCCCTGGGGATGTACCCTCAGGGCCACCCAGTGAATCGGGCTGTCGGCGAATCGCACTGAAGTGTAGGGCAGCGTACTGCCCCCATCCACGGATATACACGTGGGGGGTGGCTTCCTCGATAACCTTGCGGAGTACTTGAAAACACTCGACGCATCGTTGTTGGAGGGCCTCGTGGTGCCCGAATGACCCGGGGTGCCGAACCGCGGGGAGCGTGGCCAGGTCAATCTGACGGCACTGCTCACCAATATCCTCCAGGTGCACTTGACTCCCGGGATATGGAATTTGTAGGCGGTGAAGATGGGAGTGAGTCTCCCGGAGAGTTCGGCGGAAGCATTCGAACTCATCCGGGGTGAGCGATTCGGGTGCATCAAAGTCCGGTCCTGAGACTGGCCAAAACTTCTCAGGGAAGTGGCCCTCTGCAAGGACGGTCCAGAAGCTCCACGACTCAAACTCGGGACCCAGGTCTCCTTGGTCCTCTTCAACGACTGGGAATGGACGGGGAACCGGCAGTGGTGCCGAGGCGGGCCGCCGGGCCGACGGGCTGGCCGGCGGTGAATACGGCGAGCAGGCCGATTGGCCTCCATATCTCGGGCCGCCCTCTGAGGGTGGCGGTGCCCCAGATACCACATCACGATAGGATGGGCCGGCGAGCGAACATCATGCCGTAGCATCGGTGCTCGCCGAGGGTGCACTAGATCGTGGTTCGACCGTCGGTCCCCAGAAAAAGTCTCCGGCTTCTCCGATCGAGGCGGAAGGCGCTTCCGGAGGGGCCGGTACCAACCGCAAGCTTGATCCTTGGGGGTCTACCAGGCCCTCGCTACTCCGGATATACCTTCGGAGAGAAGCGGGGATCACATCGATCTCGCTCTCGGGGAGTACGAGGCTGACGTGCCGCATTCCTACCCCTGCCCTTGACTGGCGGGATTGGGGGGAGGGCTCTGTCGCCGAATCGTACTCCGCCTCTGTATCAGAGAAACGAACCGGTCGGATCTCTGCCCGGAATTCCCTAACATTCCTCTCTCGACGTCGACGCCTCGCCTTCCTGCCCCTGGGTGGTTCTTCGGGGCATGGCTGATCTCTGTCCTGGCGTCCTCCGGCCGCACCGGTGCTGGGGCCAAGAGGACTGGAAACCAAGGTGCGATGAGCACCGGGACAGATATCAAAGGGGACGCGGGGAGAGATGATTTCGGGCAGGCCTCCAGGCCGGGATCAGAAGGTGGGATGACCCATGCCTCTTGGATCGGCCACACGGAGTAGACCCTGCTGGTGAATAGCGCTACCGCGAGGTGGTCCGCGGTGGCTATTGCCTGTACCAACAACCGGGAGAGTCAACCCAACCTGCCTCTGGGGCGGTCGGGGCCTCGATCCAGGTCGGGCATAGAAGTGCCCCTGCTCAGGATGCGCAGGGGCCTGGTGACTGGAGCCAGCAGTGGCTTGGGCCAACGCGGCCGCTGTTGCTAGGGACCCAAGGTGGGCATCCTCTTCCGCTCGTGCCCGACGTTGGCGTCGGGACAGACGAGTCGGGATGAGCGGCGCGGGCAGGTGGAGAGCCTGTTCTTCGACTTGAGAGGCCTGGCGGCGATGTCGTCGTGGCCTGACAGGAGCCCTTATCGCGGATCCCTGGAGCGAATCTCGGATAGGGTGGTCCCGGGCATCTTCCACATCATCCGCATAGGGAAGGGAGCTGTCGGAGCGTTCCTGGGATAAACTCCCGAAGCGGTTGGACGTCGAGGTAGGCAACGGTGCCTCCCTGCGCGGCCCTCGGGGGCGGCGTTGGCGGCGAGGTGCAGCTTCCTCGAGGTCTAGGCGAGCCATGTCCCTGGTGGGGATGACTCCCACTTCCTCATATCTCCGCACCAAGTTGTTGATCACCCTTCTCTGGATGACCTCCGAGGGGGAGAGAGGGCGTGGTTGTCCCGCAGTTGCGGCTGCTGGGACGACTGTGGAACGGGCGGGACCGCGCGGAGTAGCCGCGTCGGTGTTTCCCCTACCCCTGCGCCAGTGGGCGGGCGGTGATCGGGCACTGGATCGGGTGACCTGATTCCTGAAAGCAGGGAGAATAACTCGTTAACACTGACAGGAAAAGGAATCGACAACCAACCGTTAGTGCCACGATGCCTTCCGTGGGGGGGGGGGGGGACCCAGGCCATCGACGTCGTGAGACGGAGTGCCCGATTTCCCTTCCCCTGCCCCTGGCGGGTAAAAACTGAATGCTCGGCCGGGCAACATGCTGGTCTTCCAACACCTCTGAAAGCCATCGGTCTTTGTATTGAGGAGAAGAGATTCATGTCGGGTTCACCATTTTTCTGTTTCGGTGCGGATGTGCGCCGGGCTTCTGTTCCGACGCTATTCCGCCAGGACGCGTTCGCGCGTGCGCCCGTCGACCCGAGGGGATGGGAGCGCGGCTTGTGGTCCCGCAGTCCCGCTTTCCAAAGGCGGGCGGCATCCGCCCATTGTTCAGGGACGTCTGCTCCTTGATCGAAACCGGGATGATGGGATGTCGGCTCCTCCTTCCGCGGACGTCTCCTCGGAACTCGTCGCCTAATCCGGGTCTCCCTCATAGATTTAAGAATGTTCGTGAATCTCGTTCCCGGCGCCATATCTCTATGGACACCGGTTAATTACGCTGCTTCCGCCCAGACGTTCCAAGGAGTCTGGTCGGGGCAGCAACCTGCGGTGAGGAGACCGGGTAGCTCCGGGTGTTGGGGGCATGGCTTGACAATGCGGCTCGGCATGTCTGTCTTCCGTCCCTAATAGGGATTCTCGAAGGCGTGATGGCCTGAGGCATCCTATGCTGGGTACGGGGAACTGCGTTACCTGAGGTTTTCCTCAGCTTCCCATGTTTAACACGGGGTATGCCGCGAGTTTAACGTCCAGCGGGGACGACATCGGACTGATCAACACGAGGAGTGGATCAGATGACAGAACCCCTTGCGGGGAACCTCCGACGCTGGGGCCAGCACATGGGCGGCTTCCCGAGTGAAGTGGAGTGGAATGAAATGGCATGACCCCACCGGGATGTGGTGGCCCGGGTAAGGATCAGGATGGATGATGGAGTGAAGAGCTTGGACCCCGTAGGGGCTTCCTACGTACCACGCGTTAGCACGGATCAAAGTCAGCGTAGTTCGGGTATACAGTTTAACGTCATGTTGGACGCTGGCAAGCCGACTCACGAGGAGGTCGAGGCTGCCGGGCGGAGGATTGAACCGAACCACCTCGCACAGAGGGGGATGGAACGGCCGGGTGGATCACAGTTTCACGTCATGCTGGACGCTGAAGAGAGAGATAGAAAGAGGCAGTGGGGAAGCGCAATGGAGATACACATGTGCAGTCCCCCACAAGAGCAGATTCATAGGTGAATCGATGCGAATGTGAACCCGGGAGGGGTCCACTGATGGACGAACCGACGTGAATACGACTG
The DNA here is from genome assembly GCA_963277665.1 of Viscum album. NCBI lineage: Eukaryota > Viridiplantae > Streptophyta > Magnoliopsida > Santalales > Viscaceae > Viscum > Viscum album. The sequence continues at coordinate 1,053,530,141 of OY728125.1, read as the reverse complement.
GGACGACCAGGTGGTGGGCTTGAACCTCAGGGAGGCTTCCTACGTACCCTGTTTAGGAGACAGGGATCAAAGTCCACGTAGTTCATTCTGTCAGGACTTACGTACTGAGGCATCCCGGATGCGGCAAAGCTCAGTTGGAGAGGGACTTGGGCCGAAGGTGAGAGATACCTCGATCCCTGTCATGCCCTCCACTGGCTTCGGCAGTGGGGAAGCACAATGGAGATACACATGTGCAGTCCCCCACAAGAAATTAGGGGTTTGTAATACCCTACCCCCGTGGGCGAAGGGAGGGGTCCACTGATGGACGAACCGACGTGAATACGACCAGGACGACCAGGTGGTGGGCTTGAACCTCAGGGAGTCTTCCTACGTACCCTGTTTAGGAGACAGGGATCAAAGTCCACGTAGTTCATTCTATCAGGACTTACGCACTGAGGCAGCCCGGATGCGGCAAAGCTCAGTTGGAGAGGGACTTGGGCCGAAGGTGAGAGATACCTCGATCCCTGTCACGCCCTCCACTGGCTTCGGCAGTGGGGAAGCACAATGGAGATAAACATGTTCAGTCCCCCACAAGAAATTAGGGGTTTGTAATACCCTACCCCCGTGGGCGAAGGCCACTCCATGAATCTTCCCTAAAGAGGGGCAATCTCGACATCCCTGCAGAGACGAGCGGGTGGGGGCCACATCCAAACCGGGGGGGACCCTGCGTGCGAGGCACGGGATCGGACGAAGCGGACGGTTTAACGTCTTTCCGGACGAAGTACAGTTTAACGTCGTGTGTTGAGGACAATGGATGCTTGGCAGTTTAACGTCCTGCAGCGCGGACGAATACTGAACAGTTTAATATCTTGTAGCTCGAACGTAGTACAGTTTAACGTCATGTTGGACGAAACACTTGGCAGTTTAACGTCTTGCAGCACGGACAAGGATGCTTGGCAGTTTAACGTCTTGTCGCGCGGACGAGGATGCTTGGCAGTTTAACGTCTTGTCGCGCGGACGAATGCAGTTTAACGTCATGTTGGACGATGGATGCCTGGCAGTTTAACGTCCTGCAGCGCGGACGAATGTTGCCGCCGATGGGTCCGTGTCACTTCGCGCGAGCCTGGAGGGCCGCACGGGAAGACAACGCACGGTGCGGGCACCCAGGATGAAGATCATCGGGCGCCACGCAGGCGGGTACCCTCAGGGGGTTAAAGGGGGCGACCCTGGCGGTTTGCGCGCAAAAGAGGAATTTGGCGCGCAATACCGCGGGTCGGCGCGCAAAAGGCCGGGCTGGCGCGCAATAAGGCCAGCGCTTTGCGCACGGAAGATAGAGATTGCGCGCACCGGGCTTCGGATAGCGCGCGGGGGCAACGGCTCATTCTTTAACGAATGGCCACTTAGCAAAGGGGGGTGCGCGCAATCAGGCTGGATTGGGCGCACCCGGGGGCAATTGCGCGCAAGAGGCTTCTTTTACGCGCGAATGCCTTCGGGTAAGGAATTAGTCAAAGGAAAGAAGGCCAAAGGGTTTGCGCGCGAAGGCGAACCCCGAGGATTGCTTGCGCGAAAGAAAGGAGGTTACCTGAAGTTCGGCATTGCGCGCGGAAGGGGTTGGATTGCGCGAACGAGCGACCCTTCGAATTCCGGCAACCTTCAAAACGTCGGGGGTCGCCTTGTATTTATAGGCAACCCCAGCCGCGGAATCTTGCCGTCGGCGCGCAATTCATGGCGCGGGCGCGGAATTTCCTTCGCGGGCGGGGACTCGGGGCCCCGGCGCGCAAGGCAGTCGCGCGGGCAGCGGGCGCGCAAAACTGCGCGCCGGCCCGGCGCTTTGCGCGCATCCCGGGAGGATTGCGCGCGGCACTACAACTTTGCGCGTGGGCCTCCAAAATTCCGCACAAGCCCTCCGGGCCTTCCGAAACGGGCTTCCGACTCCAAATATGACCTCGCTTTCCGCATCCGGAGCTTCGTTTGGGAACAACGGACTTTTCCGGCGTCTACAGTGTGATCGCCGCGTGACCGTGGTATGACCGCAGCGTAACCATGGCATGTTGGCCTGGTACAGTGACATCTGCGGGGCAGCATCTTTCGGCCAGGAGCGAAGGGAGCAGGAGGAGGTGAGGAAACATTCTGGTCATCGACCCGCCGACAGAAATTGTGATTAGTCAGTCTCAACATTGATCACAAGACTCATAGAATACTATCACTGTGAACTGCTGTGGGGTGTCGTCTTGGACCAGGGCCATATCATGGCATTATCACGGTGTGACCGTGGTGTGATCCGCGGGGCAGCATCTTCTATCCAGAAGCGAAGGGAGCAGGAGGAGGCGGGGAAACATTCCGGTCATCGCCCCACCATCAGATATTGTGATTAGTCAGTCTCAACATTGATCACAAGACTCATGGAATACTATCACTGTGAATCTCCGCGGGGTATCGTCTTGGAGCAGGGCCAAATCATGGCATTACCGCGGTGTGACTACAACATGTTGGCCCGGTCCAGTGACATCTATGTGGAAAAATCTTTTGTCCAAGAGCAAAGGGAGCAGGAGGGGGTGGGGCAACATTCCGGTCGTCACCCCACTGGCAGAAATTGTGATTAGTCAGTCTTAACATTGATCACAAGACTCATGGAATACTATCACTGCGAACCGCCGTGGGGTGTCATCCTGGAGCAGGGCCAAATCATGACATTATCGTTGTGTGACCACAGCGTGACCACGGCGTGACCACGACATGACCACGATGTGTTGTCCTGGTCCAACGACATCTGTGGGGTAGCATCTTCCATCCAGGAGGGAGCGGGAGGAGGTGGGGAAACATTCCAGTCGTCGCCCCACTAGCAAAAATTGTGATTAATCAGTCTCAACATTGATCACAAGACTCATGGAATACTATCACTGTGAACCTCTGTAGGGTGTCATCCTAGAGTAGGGCCAAATCATAGCATTATCACAACGTGACCGCGGTGTGTTGGCCCGGTCCAGCAACATCCACATGGCAGCATCTCCCGACCAGGAGTGAAGGGAGTGGGAGGAGGTGGGGCAACATTCTGGTCATCACCCCACCGATAGAAATTGTGATTAGTCAGTCTCAACATTGATCAGAAGACTCATGGAATACTGTCACTGTGAACAACCACAAGGTGTCATCCTGGAGCAGGGCCAAATCATGGTGTGACTGTGGCGTGTCCGCGGTGTGACCGCGGCGTGACCGCATCGTGACCGCAGCGTGACCGCGGCATGACCGCAGCGTGACCGCTGCGTGACCGTGGCGTGACCGCGATGTGACCACGGTGTGTTGTCCCAGTCTAGAGACATCTGTGGGGAAACATATTTTGGCCAGGAGTGAAGGGAGCGGGTGGATGCGGGTCAACATTCAGACCATCGCCCCACCGATAGATGATAGAACAGATCAACTATTTAATATGCTATAATAAGGGATCACTAGAGAAGGTTGTAGCAACCAGCATAATGATGCAATGTCTAAAGGTCAAAAAAATGATGGAAAAGAATCACACACCCTACACAAACCATTTAAAAATTCATTCACTTTTCCTGAACATGGAAATTTTATTTATAATATTCAAAGCGTGAAAAGGAAAGTGTCATGGTCAAGGCATATGCCTACTCAGGCAATGTCATTTAAGTTAAACAAGTATTATAATCCAATTTATATTATTCAAAGAAAAAAAAACTGACTAGCCATAGAATAAACACCAACAGGAGGCATATGAAAGACTCAAACCAAATCTAAACATGATACAAATAACTATCACTACTCTTTGGTTTAAAAGATATCACACCTCTGTTGGAGAGGTTTTATTATAAAATCATGGAATTTATTTATCACACAATTCATTTAATTATATTTAAAATTTATTCTAAAAATCATTCAGCACAATTCAAATGAAATAATTTAAGCAACTAGATCAACATAACTATCACTATGAGTTTTCTCAGACAGCGCACCTCCGTTGGAGGGGTTTTATTATAAAAACATGGCTTTATTTATCAAATGAAACAATTATATTAAATAACACATATTTAAGATATTAAATTCAATATAATTAAGCAGAATTAAGAAATAATATAAATTCAATTTAAAGCATTCTTGAATTAAAGAGGCTAGAAGAGGGATCCTACCTCAAGGTGGAACCAAACCATTCACTTCAGCTCTTTGAGCTTTCTAACTAAAATTTTCTGCTCCCCCACTGGGTATACGCACCTTCACACACATGCAAGAACACCTAGCCCCTATGCACACAACCGCATGTCCATGAGCATGTGCAATGGGATCCTTGCACATATGCTTATATGCATATACCAATCTCCACTCACCTGTTTATGAATTTATATATATATACATGGGCACACATTGCCCCATACGTGCATAATCACTTCCATGGTTGACTATACACGTAATGGGGGAACCCGCAAACATATGCTTTCTTACCTATGCACACGCAGGTGAGTTTCCCTTAACTTGGCTACTCTAAACCAACGAGCAGGGATGAACACACTACACAAAAAATATTAGGAACATTAAAACACCTAAAGGATTCTACATAACCAGTGAGAAACCAACCAACGACATTAAAGCCTTACCTATATTGGGAGAACCAAATCCACCCGAACCAACACGAAATGACCCAACACCCGACTGAAAACATAATATCGAGTCAAAAACACTGAAATTACCAAATACATGAGGTGCGAGACAAGTAGTAACCATATAATATTACCTCGGATCAAAGCCGGCAGACTGAATCAATCTAAACCCCATTTTCCCCCCTTCGTAGAATATAATTACCCTTTCGCCACAGAAAGAAGTAAAAGACCAAAGTGGCCAATGAAATAAAGAAAAAAAATAAAAAATAAACTAAAATGTACCTGTCTCCTGTGACTATACACGTCACCACCCAACATATAAGAACCAAAATGCCCATGGGCCAAACCATGTTCTTACAAGTAAGGGGGAAATATATCTATGTTTCAAAATGATACTATCAAATAGTACATTCCTATTAATTAACAATTATTCCACCTGTTAATGGTATATAATTAGTTTGGATCGAGTTTCAGCTTAATTTGGTTTTGTTCGATACAAGTTTTTATACCACCCGATAATAAAAGTTTACTAGAGGACATAATTTCTAATCAAATAGAATATATCATAACAAAAAATGGATCCACACCTATGAAGAAGGATGAACATGATAAGAAAGAATGTTTGATCATATAGTTGGATGAGTTATAAAAGGATAAACCAAAAAAACAAAAAACATTAAGAGTTCTCTAATTGATCAAGTGAATATGCAATTTTCAAAAAATAATAAACATGTGAAAGAATAGAAAACCATGTTTTCTAAACATAAATGTTTAGAATGTGAGAAATAAGAAATCGAAAAGAAAAAAAACACTTTTGAACTACAATGAAAAGTGATATAGTGTTGAGAAAAAAGCATAATAACTTAGAAGTTGATAAACCCACCTTATTACCATACTTGTTGATATAAAAGAACACTCTAATGGAAATGTCACATAACCCACACGTCACATATTTTTTTGAAGGAATATAATTTTTCAAAATGAATCCTTCATGTTGTTATTCCATTGAAAAAATCAACATATAAAAAATAAAAAAATACATTCTTGTTAATCACATCTCTAAAAAAGTCCCCCTACCCCACTGCCCCACCCCTCTTGCACCCCCTTATCCACTGCCCCACCCCCTTGCACCCCCTACCCCTGACCCCCTCCCCCTGCCAGTTTCCCTCCCCCCACTGCCCCCTTGCACCCCCTTCCCCAACCCCCTTGCACCCCCTGCCCTGCAGAACACCTCCCCCTCCCCAACAGACCACCCCCTGCCCCTGCCCTACAGACCTCCCCCCTACCCCCTCCACCCACCCCCTCCCCCTACCCTACAGACCTCCCCCTTCCCCCTACCCTGCAGACCTCCCCCTGCCCCCTGCCCCCTACCCCCTGCCCCCTTCCCCCTCCCCCCCTCACATGCAAACCTTCCCCTCCCCTACCGTCTTCCCCCCCTGCCCTGCAGACCCCCTATCCCCACCCCTACCACCTCCACCCCCTCCCCCCTCCCCCTGCCCCCTGGCCACATGTTGTATGTTTTCATCTACAAGAACCCTATTCCAGGAAGGCCTCCATAGCAGTGTATACTTTGAGGGGAGAAGCCATATTTTATACTTGACAATCCAGGGGGTGCTTTGTTGAATCAGGGGTTGATAGAAGTTCTTGGAATCAAGTATTCCATTTGGTGCAGGTTCCCAGATGAGCATGTATTCCTACATTAGAAATTCATAATTAGAGATAATATCTGTAATATCATTAGGGAGAGTTTCCACATTTTTCATCTGATCCTTGATAGTGATTCCATGTTCTATGAACTAGATGGTTGAGCTAATCTTCTCAACTAATGGGGTGCCCAACCAGTTGTTGTACCATAATTTGAGAGGTAATTTCCCATTGACCAGCCAGCACGAAAACCCCATAATCCTTAGGGATATTTCTCTCAATCTAGTCCATATAGAAGATTCCACGTACTTCAAGTTCCCTGTGATCATTTTTTCAAGAAACCATGATCTGAGAAACTTTAGAGTCTCAGCCTCTTGGCAGATATCACCTGAGAAATCAGTCCTGGTGATTTCCTCCTGAACTTCATGCTAGGAGCATTCAAGAGCATTTATTTCTTCTACCAGTAGACTGAATTTCCTTTTTCTCTAGTCCTTCAATCCGATATTCAACATTTTGAGTTTCAAGATGCATCTAAGAGGGTTAATATTAGAGTTGTCTGTACTTCATGTGTCCTGGATAATCTTTGAGTACTCTGATAGAGAAGACCACACGTTATTGAATATGCATTTTTCTCCAATTACTGAACTCTTTTTGACTTTTCGGATGTATTTGATTCCATAGTATTGTGGATAGATTTAACTGATTTCTGAATTTTCTCAGGTTTCTTATGAGACATAGCTGACTCTTCCAGTACCAGATCCCCGACAGGTGTGATACATGCTTGATCATCCATCAGCTTCTCGGGTAGATCACATATATCCATCCCAGTTCTAGTGGTCTGAATTTTTTCTATTACATTCAAAACTATGGACATGCCACTGGATATGGAATCATTAAAATCCCTTGAAATAAGCACCATCAAGAAGTCCCCAGCTTGCATGTCAAGGGCAATGGAAAGGATGTCTGAAGTCAGCCACTTGATACCTTCAAAATCATGGCAATGTGTTTTTGCTGTATCTGTAAACTGTTCCATCACCGTGTTTCCATTAGGTGCCATATTTGTTTCCTCATGCACAATTACATCATTTCCAGCATAACCGTCCTATATGCGCACATCCTAGTCCACCAAATCTTCCCACAACAATCTTTCCCGAGCAGTCTTTTCCCATCACAATCCTTTATTTGGATCATTTTCATTCCTGAGTCTCCTATTGATAGAATAAACATTTTTCCCTATTGAAACCTCTCTACAAGACTTGTTCATGTTGGAAGTTTGGGCCATTTTCTATACAAATCGACACTGCTACAGATTATGTCCTACAATTTTATAGTTATTATAGAATCGACGAAGGTTCTCGAATTCAAAGATTACCTCCATATGGTGATCATTTTTAACCAAGGAAATTCGGTTTGGTGGAGGCACTACCATATTGATCTCCATTATACCCTTTCATACAAGACAAGTTCACCATTTATCATTCACTGATCAATATTCATCATCAAGGTGTTATCATGAATGTATTTTTCTGGTGGATTTATTGATACTTTTTAGGTGTTTTAGTTTACCATGGATGTCCATTTATTTCATGGGGATGAACTTTAAATTCAACAAATATGTTTGGGGACTCGAGCAAAGATATACCCTATCCCTAATCTTATTCATCCTATCTCAAGATAACCATTATAGAAATATTAATAAGAACATCCGTGAAGGAAATGTAGCTTCATTTTTGTTTCGGAATCTTTTACCAGGAAAATCTCAACTGATGTTCGTGAATGATGCCGTCATTTTTGTTAGTTGAAGTAAACTCTTAATTCATCGAAAAAACAAGGTCTATAAATAAATTCAAAGGATATATTCATATTATTCCTTAAAAAATATAGTGGTTATTAGAAAACCATTTCCTAAAACAATAAATAAATTATGGAAAAAAGTTTTCAAATCAATCAGGCAATTATAGAATTCAAATTAAAGGTTTAGGTATAGGGAACCTACCTCAACCTCAAGATGCGTTTTCTTTTGATGACGACAACTCGAATCTTCCTTTTTTCTGCTTGAATGCACAAGAAACTTCACATATATATAAGGACATCTAGCCCCTATATACATATTTTCATGGCCAAATATGCACAATGGAGTCCTTATATGAATGCCTACACTTGCATATACCCCTTTACACTTACACATGTATGCATTTTTCGTATCTATATATAAGAAAACCATTCCCCAATATATATATTCATACTACCATTAGTGAATATATATAAAGAGGGAACTTATATATGTATATTTCTACCTATGGATAAACATGTAAGTCTTCATCAACAGAGAATCGAATCCACCTCAATGAAATTCAAAACGCACTACAAAAATATAAGTAACCCAAAAATCAAAAAAACCCCTAATTAAAATTGGGTCAAAGAATAAAAATAGAATAAACCTTACCCAAATCTGATGTTGAAATCACTGTCTTCGATGGTGGTTGATAGAACCGGCCTCACCATAAGAATCCACCTATAAGAAAATAGTTGGAAAAGAAATGATATATAATGACTTCTTATATACATGTGATCAGTTTGTCAACTATACATGATAAATGATACATGAATCCATAATCACAATGAAAAAAAAAATTCCAAAGATACAACAAGAATTAAAATGATGATCAAAGTGCATCTTGAAAAAGGAGGATACAAAGCCCCTCTTGGACACCCCTCCCTCTGCAAAGCCCCTCCCCCTCCCCCTCCTGGAAAATTTTTTCTTGAAATAAATCATGAGATTGAAAATCTTCAAACATATAAAATAAGAATTAAAAAAATTAATATATATTAATGATATCAATTAAAAAGTTGAACTTGTATAGGCAGACGATCAGAAGTAGAAATTCCCCTTTTGAAGCCAGGAATGAAAACTTTAGACCACAGGCTTCACAACACCCATTTTCAGCTCACTATTTCTGATAGGTAAATATTCAATGCAGAACGAATGAACTAAAATAGTGACAAAATGAATGAGTTGGTTTTCCAACTCATACCCTAAGAAAAAATTGAAGGTTCAAGATACAGTGAAAATATGAGGTGCAATGATCATGCACCATCAAGTAATTGAAAGAGGATAAAAACATGACTTATAATAAAAATTCACATAATGAGTAAATGGACTCACCGTATGAGCCAGAGAGCATAGAAAAACTCCATAAATAAAATCGTATTGAAACATACACTTTTTCCGCTCTTCCATAATTATATGTGTTTCACTTCATCAACAAAACGACTTCATATTCCTCTCAGACCAACATGACAATCAAGTAAATAAGCACTGTCCTTCCCTCTGTCCAAGTTAATCAAATGTAGATTCAACTGAGCATGATTATATAAAACAAAAATTTAAATCATTCTAAAAATATGCGTTAACATATAGTCTTCAACAATAATGTCCTTCAAAAAAGCATGATTCCAAAAGGATGATCAAAGTGCAACATTCAAAACACCGGTGATTTCTAATTTAATAGGTAGATCTGATTAATACCTCAAAACATGATTTCCACTAATTTGAAACTTCAATCTAGAAATGTAATACAATATAAAATTAAAAATACTTCATTTTATGGCAAAAAGAGATAGGGAACCACAAGTGCACAGAAGGATATAATCATTCATTCTCCTCAATCCTACACTAATATAATACCCCCCTCCTAAACACCCTCTGAAAAGCCCCTCTCCCTCCACCCTTATTGAGAAATTGTTCTTGAAATAAATAGTGAGATTGAAAAAATTCCAGAAGATATAATAATAATTAAAAAGATTAATATATAGTAATGATATCAATTAAAAAGTTGAACTTGTACAGGCAGACAATGATAAGTCGAAATTCCCATTTTGAAGCCAGCAATGAAAACCTTAGACCATAGGCTTTACAACACCAATTTTCAACTCAGTATTTTTGATAGGTAAATATTCAATGCAAAATGAATGAACTACAACAGTGAAAAAATGAATGAATTGGTTTTACAACTCATAACCTGGGAAAAATTGAAGGTTCAAGATACAGTGAAAGCATGAGGTGCAATGAGCATGCACCATCAAGTAATTGAAAGAGGATAAAAACATGACTTATAATAAAACTTCATATAATGAGGAAAATGACTCACTGTATGAGCCAGAAAGCATAGAAAAACTCCTTATAGAAAATCATGTTGCAACATCCACTTTTTCCTCTCTTCCATAATTATAAGTGTTTCACTTAATCAACAAAAAATATTCATATTCCTCTCGGACCAACCTGACAATCAAGTAAATAATCACTGTCCAGCCCCCGGTCCAAGTTAATCAAATACAGATTCAACTGAGCATGATTATGTGAAACAAAAATTTAAATCGTTCTACAAATAGGTTTTAATATATAGTCTTCAATAAGAATGTCCTAAAAAAAATCATGATTCCAAAAGGTTGATCAAAGTGCAGCATGCAATACACCAGTGATTTCTAATTCAATAGGTAGATCTGATTAAGACCTCAAAACATGATTTCCACTAATTTACAACTCCAATCTAGAAACGTAATACAATAGAAAATTAAAAATACTACATTTTATGGTGAAATGAGATAGGGAACCACAAGTTCACCTAAGGATATAATCATTCATTCTCCTTACACCTACACTAATATAACACTATTAATATTAAAATAATGAAATAATGAAGGAGGGGTACCAAAAGTGGATGGAAGAATAAAAATAAAATTTAAAAATGATGAATATAATGAAGGGTTCCCTTTTATAATTCTATCATTAATTATATAATAATCTCCTATAAAATAAATTCAACACCCTAAATAATTCCCTGGAATGACCCAAGATCTTGATCCAATCACTCTCTCTTTAGTGTGTTAGGTTAGGTAGTGAAAAAAATTATTTTCAATACACTAATTTCACCCACCCATGGTAATTGAGAATGATTCATCACTCCTTTATCAACCCTCACTCCCCAGCATCATATTAGAAATGAATAAAAATTATGATGGTATTATTTGTAAATCAAATTAATATATAAAACCATGATAAAATTTAAAGGCACGTTGATAATAATCTACCACTCATATGGAAACAATCTGATTTCATGAAAATCACACTAGATAAATGAAAATACAAATTCATTTAAATCTATTTATTTTCATGGGGGAATGTCTCCTCAACCACACCACAGTATTCTAAACACCATCACCATATAAAATAATTAACTAATAAAAAACCATTATGATATATTATAATTTTGTTTGAGATTAATATATTTATATGTGGGAATGAGGTTATTTATCTAATAGCCACATCAAGGCCATCTTCCACCTATTATTTCAGTGTTGATAAGAAAGATCAATCACATTATTCATTGGATGGGTTACATGTGTCTATCTTTGAGGGTTGTTATGTCATTATCTAAACTCTTAAATCTCATATATTTTCTTGAAACTGTCTCATAAATAATACAATAATATTTAAGAAAATCTTTCCATGATGTTAAATTTCTATCTTTTGAATATTGAAAATCACTTTTCTCCAGATTTTAACACCCATAAACAATTTCCTCATGTTCCTATGGTTGAATTTCAACATTCCCTGACCAATTCACTCATTAACTAGATCTGATTTTTCAGTTTCTAATGTTGGTTATTCGGTTTTTTCCTATGATTTTGAAGTCTTTGATGGTTTAGGAATCAATGGATTAGGTTTTAAAATAGTTTTCCAACTGTTGTTAATAGTCACAACTTGGATTTATTCATGAGAGGTTTGTGTGTAACAAGATTCTACTAAGATATTGAGGAAGGGTAAACCTGAGTGGGAATGGGTTCCATAATGATTTTAGTGTTTTATATATCTAATATCAATGATGAAAATTGAGAATTAATTTTCAATATTTTTTTAAAAAAATTATTCTAATAATTTATATATAAAATAATAGATTCGATGTAGAGATGGTTGGGATTGAAATTGGTCATAGGTTGGAAAAGTTTCTAGATGGTTAGAATTTAGACCATGTAGTTGATTGAGTAATTGATTATCCAACCAATTGAATTTAATATTTTCATTTTACATGTGATGAAAATTGTTTTATTCATAAATCTCTTTAGTATTCAGATCATTTTCCTCCATTAGTGGTATCCCTAGAAGAACTTCCTTGATTGATGTAATGGTTGAGAAATTATCGGTCAATCAAGATGAACCTTTTATTGGAATATAATGCACTTTGGGAGTCTAAAGTGGTGAATTCTAAGGGTTTCAACACTAACAATAATTTCATAGTTATGTGGAAGATCCCCTGTAATAAGATAGATAACAAGAATCTCTTAAGGTATATCTTTACTAGATAGATTTTATGCAGAAAATTTCCCCTCCCTCCAAGTATGAATGATATTTGTGCCTTGATCGATGGGGGACCTACACTTCCTAATATTATAAACTCAATACCAAGGATCACTTCCATCATTGTGTAGGAATCTCAAAAGAATCTTGGAGTTCTACTCAACCATACATATATTTAGGTTATCTATCTTCCAAATTTAAAGGCCACTGAGTAAAGATCTTTTCTCAACCCAGATAGAATTATCTAAACCATAAAAGGAACTATATTTGATAACCATAGATCCTCAGAATCATGCACAATCCCTCCTTATAACTCCCTATTTACAGGACCCATTCACATTATGTTTTAGTCCAACATTGGGGGTTATCCACTTAATCCACCACCCCAGAGGAGCTCTATCATTTGTAATCACATCCCTAGGGAGGATCCCCTTAGTAGTAGACATTCTCTTTTCAATTGGAAGAAGGGAACCTAGTTTGTCTATTAGAGAGAGCACGTGAACTTGAATGAATAGAGGGATCTATTCTTGCCTTCATGACCCTTGTTCCTTGTCTCCTAAATCACCCAAAACACTATTGAAAACACAATTACATGAAGATTAACCATATATGAATGTTTCTCAACACCTTGAAATAATGTAGACAAAAAGTCAGAGATGTATCCCCCCTAAAATTGAAATCCCATAAGTTTCCCAACAAGGGCCCAAGAAAAGTGGACCCATTCTACATCCATAAATAATTTCTAGACTAACTCATATTTTAGCCTCTCATAACACATACATGGTGAGGGTTTCTAAATTACTTTTCTATGGATATAAATTTCAGTTGGATTGCCCCTATTGCAGAACCTCCAGAAATTTATGTTCAACTTAACTGGGATTTATTTATACAGGACCTCACCCACTCATCATGATCCTGGTTGGATCTTAATAATAAGTGAAACTCCAAAGAATTAAATTATACAAAGGTAAACTTTGATAATGTGCCTATATCCAGTTCATCGAGCATATAAATCCTATCATAAAAAATCTTATGATCCTCATTAAGGGATTCTGATATAAACCCAGGGATTATTCTCACATTCATAAAGTAAATATGAGGGATTGGGAATCTAGGGATGAAGTGAAAATGAACTAACAAGTTTTATTTCTAGTAATTGATGTCACCCTACCCACAAACCAACACAACAAGTGTGGGATCCTCCCTGCAATTGTTTTTAATAGAAGTAATGGGAATTGATTTTAGGATGTCTATTTAAATTTTTGGGTATTCTAGATTTTAATCCCCACAGTCAACCCTACCTAGAAACTTTTCTAAGTGTGGGATCAAACCTAGATAGGGTACCAATGAAATCAACATTAGATAAATGTACCTTATTCATGGATCCATCGCATGTATGATGAGGATCCCAGGAGGTGGGGTGGCCACGTCAAAGGAGGAGAATCCCTGGAGGTGGGGTGGCCACATCAGAATCGTTCCTGAGCCATTTCTGAACCATGCCGAAGCTGCGTCGAAACCGTGCTGGAGACGCATCGGAGAAGGAGGGTTGTAGGGAATTGAGGTGGCTACGTCAGAGATGTCAGGAGAGGAGGAGAATTGTGGGGGGAAGAGGAGGTGGCCATGTCAGAACTGTGCGAGAGCTATGTGAGAACCGTGCTGAAGCCGCGTCAGAGAAGGAGGGTCGCGGGGAGGTGGGGTGGTCGTGTCGGAGACATCGGGAGAGGAGGAGTGCCGCGGGAGGGAGGAGGGTCACGGGGACAGTGAGGATTGGAAACTCATGAGGGCGGGGGGAAAAGGTTTTGCGTGGGGGGATAGTGCCATGGATACCAAAACAGGCATGGGTATAAGTGATCTATAGCCACATTTTTTATTGTCCATGTCTATAGATCCAAATTCTTGTAGTGGTGTATTAATGATTACACGTCGTGTAGTTTTTCCAGTAGGGATTTTTAGGATATAAAATTGTTTTATTAAATGATATTTATTATAATCAGCGTGGACTCATGTCAAGGAATTAATAATTCGACATGGGGGTTTTCAGTAAGAATTAACGAAATAAATAAAACATGTAATGTGTTTATTTATTTTCATAACTCTATAACCTCAAACCCGATTATAAATATCCTCACAACCCCAAAACAATTTCCCCAATAATTGTGCACAACAATTCTGGATAATTCTTTCAATGCCGAAAGAACTAATTCCTCCAAGAACGCTCTTAAGACACAGAGAGATCCTCCTCCATTAGATCAAGGCCATCGAAGGAAGACATCGCAAGCAAAGGTTCTTCCACGCTAGCACCCAGAGATCCCTTCGGTGATGTCTAGAGATACGTGGCACACGTGTGGATCACCACTAGAAGAATCCTACACTTGGATTCTACGATGTAATGACGGATCACAATATCGTGACCAGAGACATCAATGAAGAAATAATTCCACCATGCTAATTCTTGTGAATTAATTAAATTAATTATAACCAACATATGATGATCCTATCTCTATGGTTCCGGGACTCCCTCTTTGTTTTTCGTTCTTCATTATATTCCTAAGATTCAGAATTTTATATTATGATCGATCTCGGTTTGAATTTTGTTTAACTCTAAAATCAAAGTTGGGTAAACCCACCAATGCACTTCCACTGTGCTTAGAACCTACAGAATCTATGCCTGATTGAAACCAAAAGAAACCACAACACAAGAGAATATGGGAACATGAGAGGGTTCTTCCCACCAGAACAACTCAATTAGCGGAAAAATTCAACACCCAAACATACCACCCCGGGAAGGGGGGGGGGGAGACATGGGAACTCCCAAATGATCCAAACTATCTCCTATAGGATGAGCGAAACAACACCTCCACTGAAACTTGGAACTCTCGACCCATACCAATAACCCCGAACACTAGGGAAAACCCTCTGAGAAGAAACTGATACCAATAGTAAACCTGAGTATAACTACAATCCTTAACTCATTCACATGCACTTACATCTCCAAATGAACACCCCTAAACAAAGATCAACCCACATAAGGGCCGAACAACTTTTAAGAAAAACACACGATTCAGAAAACCATAATCAGACAAACAAAACTGTTCAATTACAACATAACATGTCTACTATAACTCCATGATGAAACAATAAACATACAACAACGTCAAAACTTTAACAGTACAAAAATGAAAATGAAAACACCTTAAATGTTCTACTACCAACACGGAACACAAGACCCGGACCAAGGCTTCACACCCTTGGAAACTCCCGACTGCGTGCGAGCTTCACCCCAAGGCTTGTGGCTGGGGATATGATGGTTGAAGAATCTCCTGCCTCACAATCAGGCACTGAAATCCCTCAGTCACAAAATCTTCTTTAGATGACGCTTTCTGCAAAATTTCTCCAAATGACCCAGACAGCCACAACGATGACATGTCTTTGGAGGGATTCGACATGACGACTTCACATGCCCGAAACGGCCACACTGGTGGCAAACCACTGAATAGTCCAACGAACTGGAATCCCGAACCACTACAGATGAATCTTTAGAAATAGGTTTTTCTGGAACACCCTAATCACCAGATGGGGAACCATTGCAAGTAACCAGATACCCTGGATTTCCAACCATCTGTGCTATGGATATCAACTCAGCTAAAAATTCCTCATCCACCAGATTCTCGAAACAATTCTCCTTAGAAGGGAGGACTCGCTCCTTGATCTTTGGATGAAGACCCTTGATGAAGAGATAAGTCTTCATCACATCCTGTGACGCTGCCTCTTGAGAAAAGGACACAAGTTCCTGGAAATGGTCAACATATGCCTTCATCATCTGTTGGCCTTATTGAATACAAATGAGCTCATCCTTTTTCTTCATCTTTACCTCTTTAGATATATTTCATCGGATTAAGAAGGAATTAAATACATCCCATGTCATCCCAACTCGCATTGATGGTGGGGAAACCAACTCCCATTTTTCCAATGCCGGACCTTCAAACATACCCAAAAACAACACGCACTTTAACAGCGTCGGGAGTTGCCAATATCCTAAAGATGCATTCAACCTCTTCAAGCCACTTTGCTGCCTATGATAGACCCTGATCACCGTGAAGAATAGGAAATTCCTGAGAATGACCAAAAAACTGGGCATGACTGATCAGAAACCTTGGGGACCTTTCTGGGTGGCATTTTCTGAACAACATATAAGACACATAACCAAAACCAATATCAATCCAAAGAAAAATTAAAGAAAACTCTTTCATTCCAAAATAGCTAGCTCAAAATCCCAACAAATACAAATAAAACCCAAAAAATCCCTTTTCATTTTAAATTTCAAAACCTCCTTTATTCAAGGCCACTTTCTAAATACCAACCCACTTTCCAAACCAAATTCAATTTTCTAAAAATCATTTTCTCTTTTTAAAATCTCTTTATAAAAACAAAGTCAAGCCTTTAATTCCAAGTGCACACCCCAGTAATCCAACAAACCATTGTACATGTCTTCATCCGCTTCCAACCATACGCACCAACATTCACTTCCCATGCATTCTCTCATCTGTGCAAACGCTCATAAGGAGCACCCAAGGTTGCACCCAAACCATTCCAAGAAACCACTATGTTTTTAGACCAAAATAATTCAATTTTAAAAATCCATTTCACTAATTTAAAACCATTGGAAACAAATCATTCTCATTTTAAAAACCCTTTTTCATTTTCAAAATTTCACATACACCCACATGAACTAAGACAACACACAACATGCATCAAATTACCGAAGAGAGGGACTATTAGACATGCTAAACCTAGAGACATGGTAGTGGGCCATGCCCCAAGTAAGCGTCAATGATTAGGAGGAACTTAAACCATGTACACGAACTCCACATGGGTCACTACTCCATGTGAAATCATGATGCAACATTGTTTTGCCTCCGTTGTCATCCCTCAATCCAAAAACAATCCAAACTAGACAAGAACTCAATTCCTGGGCTACCCCTGGAGAATCAAGGTTTGGAACGGGTAAGGGTTCATGACGTCCTTCCCATACCCACCTCTCGAGTCCCGACAGTCCTAATCTCCATATACTGGACACCCCAAATAACAAGAACCTGGCTCTGATACCATTTGTCATGACCCACCTCCCTAGGCCATGAAACTTGTCATATGACCCCTTGGGTCTCCTGTAATACCCCGGTTTTCCTCCCAGCACACCATAGGCTATTACTCACTGGGGTCGCTTATCAGACTAATTACTATCCCCACAGGCTAGCCAACACATGTTCTTTCAGTGTGTTTTGTCCTCACTCACACACACCCTGGGAAACTTCCCAGAAGGTCACCCATCTTGATTACTACTCTAGGCCAAGCATGATTAACTGTGGAGTTTTAATCATATAGGCTCCTGAAAATAAAGGTGTGCATTGTTGAAATGGGTAGTAACATTTATCCTTTTAAGTCTCACTTTTCTGGGGGGGTGTTACATTATCCACCCCTTTAAAGCACAACACCCTCATTATGGACCCCAATCCTCAAACACAGGTTGTGCCTAAGCACTTCCAGCTAGGTATTTCCTCTGATACCATTTTGTGACGAACCAACCTGAGTTAACCCTGAACGGTTCACCCGATCAGGTCTGCGACATGGCCTGAGGGGCGTTCCCGATCCCCACGGGCTGGCAACCAGTGTTGGGCATCAAAATTAACCGTTGGGAATGATTTGGACCATAAAAGATAAATAAATAAACCAGAATAAAAAGAACAATAAAAATGAACTCTAGCAGCAGAAAATAAATAAACCGAACAACTCAACATAACTCTGCGTGAACTTCTATGTCACCACCCAACAAAAGGCCTACCTTGCTCCAACAATGAGCAACTCATCCAAGAGAAACCTGAGAAAATGAATCCTGCAACTGAAATGATAAAATAGGCGTGAGCATTAAAAATGATCAGTAGGGTTGCCAAGATAAACCACAAGAATCCAACGTCTCCTTTCCCGAAACAATCCATTAATGCAAGTTTGAAATACAATTATCAAACCAGGGTTTTCGCATTTGAAAATAAGCAACACGTTTTTGCCATTTAAAAACCTAACACATGCTACATAACTTTTTCCAAAATCATTTGTCATTTTATAAATAAAATCCAAAATAGAATATACCAATGTTGTGCTAGAGCAAAACGAGTAAGAGTGAAAGATGAAAATATACTAGTGCACGGAAATAAATAAGTAATGAAAATAATCCAGTAGCCATGGGTGATTCTAAACATCCTTAGAAGACCCCTGGATGTACTCGGTTTCGGAACCAAATGTTGGCGTATGGTGAAGTTCCTAAGTCTATAAACAACTGGATGCCCTAACTGACTAATCCAGTGCCAAATCCCGCCTGGCCTAAAAACATATCCAGGGGGTACCAACCCGTCTAATCGGGGTTGGTCAGCAATCGTCTCTCAATCTCTAAAAGAAACCCAGGAACCCATGGTGGGTAAAAAATACTGTGTAAGCAAGAGGCCCTCACACGTGTGACTCATCTCACCACACTTGCCTACCCCAAACACAGACACTCCATACGATAACCCACAAGGGATATCCCCCCTATAGAGGTGCCCCAATATATATATATATATATACATATACATATAAGTATTTCATATCATCAAAGGTGCCAACCGGGCCATCAAATCATTTTGTTATCAAAACCACTTTTTTAAACTCTTGAAGTTATAAGTTAAACCTCTAGTTTTACATAATCAAATGCCTTTATAAAAACATTGCACAAGCTCTTCTAAAACAACCCTAAACACCATTTTTGTATTTAAAAATCCAAACGGGACCTTAGGTTACAAAACACACACCAAATCATTTTACTGCTAGCAAATGAGTCATTGCCATTTTCAAACTCACATCAAAAGACATTTCAAAACCACTCTAAGTACCCCTTCAAGATTCAAAGTTGACACACACCCCAAAACCCTCTTCAAAAACAAAACACACATCGAAACACTTTTCAACCATGATTTTAATTCCACGTATCCTTAAATAGATCAGTTATTCATTTGGTAAAACCTATCAAAGGAAAAAATAGAGGCTTGCCTCTCAATTTCACCAACTCACAAGAGAACATTATTTTATAAACCAATTCATAACAAAACCCTTTGAAAAACTACTCTCACACCTTTTAAAACTTAACCCACACCACACACACAACCAAAATTACTATTTCAAGACCAACAGACCAAGATTTCAAGTGAAATAGTTAAACTTTCTATTTGAAAATTTATGATGAACCAAAAAATTAATTAAAAATATTCATGAACCATCGAGAAAATTCATAAACAATTTAACGAACAGACCAAATAATTTATAAACAATTATACAGACAAATCAACCAGTTTACAAACACATTCATAAACAAGTAACTAGTTTCTAACAATTTCCATAAAGAAGACAAATAAAGTATGAATGATTTCATAAACAAATCAATTACTTTGATAAAGGTTCAAATCAAGTAAGAGAATCAATTAAAACATGCAGGCATTAAATGAATTTATTCAGAAAGCAAAGATGCAGATTCTCCTACCTCAAAGTCAAGTACAGATACAACAATGCATCTGTGGAAAGACGAACAACACCCAGCGGACCATTTTCACGCTCTTGACAATGATAGAAATGTGAAAAAAATCGAGGTACTATGATTCATCCAGAACAAATAGAAAACACCAAAATTGAAATGGAAAAAAATAAATAAACAAATAATTTAATAAATAATTACACCAAAGTAGGGGGGTTTGGCCAGCACAATAAAAGGGTTGTCGGGTAGAGGTTCGTAGCATGGAGAGAGTGAGGCCGGGGCGCGACAAAGCTGGCGGGGTCCGAAGTAAGGATGGAAGGGGGTTTTTAGGGATGTTTTTGAAGCGAAATGGCAAGGGGGTCACGAGCAGGGGCACACACCGACAAGGGAGACCACTGGGGGAGTCACACGCCGATTGTCGGGTGCATTGCTGTCCAGCGCAAGGCGGAGGGAGAAAGTGGAGGAGGCCAGAGACACGGCAGGGCGAATCGGGCTGGTCGGAGGTGGGTTGGCCGAAAGGATGGAGGCCAGAGGTGGGGTGGTCGGACCATGGGAGGCTGGGGCAGAAACTCATTGGAGACACTGTGGTCGAGAAGCACGATACATGCAAGGCAAGGTTTCCAAAGGTGGCAGCTACAAAGAGGTAGGGGGTGTGAAAGTCGGGCAAGGCAGAGGGCGAGTAGGGGGGTGGAAGCCGACTGTAGGCAGGAGATCGGGGCGAGGTGCTGGGCGATGGGGTGGACATGCGGAGAGGAGGCCGAGAGATGGGTGAACCGTCAAGGAGCATGCCAGAGCTGGTGGAGGGATGGTAGTGGCCTGGTGGAGGCATGGAGGAGGCCTGGTGGGAGAATGGGCTGTGGGTGCGGTTGGCGGACGAGCAGGCTGCAGGCGAGCAGGAGGGCCGGAGCCGGACAGGGAGGCGGGGATAAGGGCGCATCGCAAAAGGCAGGGCGAGCAAGGTTGAGGTGCGGTAGGCGCAGGGGCTCGAGGCTGAGCGATGGGTGAGGCCAGGAGCATGGGGTGCAGAGGCCGGGGAGGGGAAGTGTGGAGGGCTCGAGGGTAGAGGGGAAGGGGGGGGGGGGGGGGGGGGCACGGGGGAAAAAATTGAGGAAGGGGAAGGGGGCAGCCGTGCTGCTAGGGTAGATTAGGGTTTGATTTTTTTTCATTTTAATAATAATACAACAACAACAATAATAATATTACAATAATAAGAAAAATAATGATAATTCATTAATAATAACAATTTTAATAAAATATTTAATTTTCTTAATAATAATGATAATATAAATTATAATAATATAAATGATAATAATAATAATAATATTAATATAAATAAAAATATAAATAATATAAATAAAAAGATATAAAGAATAATAATAATAATTTGAATAATAAAAACCAAATTCAATCATTTTAAAAGTCGGTCAATTGCACGGCTCACCTGCCGCTGAGCACATGGTTGAGCGAACCATGCTCAGACCGTGCCACCCAACAGTAACTGCGTACAGGGAAAGTTGCATCCTTGCCGTGCAGTTTCATAACCCATGCGCAAGTCGCGCATCCACAAGTCGGTGTGTGACATTGTTTATTTTAGGGTGAAACAGGGTTACTTTTGTTGATAATACCTTAAACTATTCACCCCATGTTTCGAAACTCTAACAAAGAGGAATCAGCCCGACACGAACAGGGCACTGATCCCTCCATCCTTTGGCATTCATGTGTTCTTTGTGACCATGCCTCTAAAACAACAATAAGGTGTTTTTGAGGCCATTATAGGGAAGACGACATCCCATATAGGCCAGAGGTGCTGGCGGCTCAGAGAACAGACCACCAGAGCGGACCCGATGGTCTGCAGAATATTCTGCAGGCAGCGGCATGCCATGACGGCGCGCCGAGAGGAAGATACGGCTGGCTCGGGCTATGGTGGAGCAGCAGGAGCTTCCTACACCCAGGCCAGTGGTTGGTGGTGGTGTACGTGGCCACCCAGCCACGTCGGAGGAGCGACCCATAGCGTGGGCCATGTTGTATGGTGGCATGCAGTCCAGCGAGACCACATACGGGAATGGACCTGCGGCCCAACGATTCGGGTTGGATCTGGACCTTGTCAAACCCAGGTCAGGTCATGTTGGTCCAACCAGGTTAGACCATGCCCAGACCCAACTGAACCCTTTTAAAAAAAACCATATCATTCAGACATTGTTCTTGATTGATGGGCCTTTTGTAGAGTTGGAACACTCGTGATAAGGTGGTTCTTTTGGAATACTATAAGGAGGATTTCATGGAAGTTGAAATGTGATGAATGGATTGAGGAGTGGATTCTACTAAAATCAAGCATGCTACATGGTAGAATATTGTGGCTGGCTGAGACCCGAAGACTGCTGACGAGTGGGTCCAAGTGACCCTATATGCCCAGAAGACAAGAGACCCTATGTGGATCAGCTCCAAGCGACCCTGTGTGGATCAGCTACCAACGACCATGTGTGGATTAGCTATCAGAGAACCTGTGAGGATAAGCTACCAGCAACCCTGTGTGGATCATATACCGGCAACCCTTTTTGGATCAGCTATAAGGGACCCTATATGGATCAGATACATGCGACACTGTGTGGATCAACTCTAAGAGACCTAGTGTAGATCAGCAACAAGTTGCCCTGTGTGGAACAACTATGATGGCCTAAGTGGGAAGTCGCTCTGTGCGACCCAGAAGACCCACAATACTCATCAGGGATGAGTACCTCAGTAGCCCATGGTGTTTAGTGTTATGAATGATGGTATAACTTTTCGTACTTTAGATTATACCTGTGTGAGCTATCTTTCTTCATGATCCTGCTTTGTTGTTTTCTTTGTGTACTGCTTTGTGTTTTTTCCTTTGTGGTTTGGGGTCACTATTGAGTATTTTGTTACTCACCCATGCACAGGCTTTGACCACACATGTTGTGTCTGGTGTAGACGATCACCACCTTGATGGAGGACTTGGTGGCTAGGTCCCGGTGGTGCCCAATGAGATAAGGCAGGCGAGGTGTGCTTCTACGGCTCTCGACAGCTACTCTACACTTACTTATCAGGTGGTATTTTCAGTGGATGTATTTTCATAGATATTCTTTACTTTCCTTTTTTCAGTTTTCCTTTTGTTGGGTTTGTATTCCGGACCATTTGACATAAAACTTATACCTTTACTTAGTGGTAGTTTTGTGGAATGCGTGTTTTACCTTTCCAATTTTGGGGTGTGGTTGTGTGTGTGTGCATACAAGTACTCAGGAAAATGCATTCCGTTTATAGGTTGACACCTTCAGCCCTAGTCTTTAACCCCTAGCCTTCGGGAGGATTTCTTGGGGGAGTCACGACATGGGACCCGGGGGATAGGTCATGATGAAGTGGTATCAAAGGTGGTCTGTTCTACCTCAAAGACCAGGAGTCTATTGTTTTTTTGGGAAACAATGTTAAATGTTTTGAGATTGAATTTCAGATTTGGGGAGTCTAGTGTTGGTGCGACGACTGACGTATCCATACACCAAGACCTTGAATTGTTCTTTTCAACTCTATAAAAAAATACACTGGTTGCATGTATCATATAAGAATTAAGTGTTTCCTCATGTTCTTCTTGAATTAGAGTCAGCTCACCAGGTATAATATATTGGTTGTGGTACAGATTGATCTATTTCAGGATTCATCTATGTAGACAGCCAGCTAGGATTCTGATGCATGACCATGAGGACAACCCGCCTAGAGATGAAGTGTCAGTTCAGGGACTCGTGCTAGAGATGGCCCCATCGGGTGGTGCACCAGTGTTACCACAACCTTTTGATCAGCAGTTACTACCGTCATTACTGGTAGAGGACTCACACAGGCTTTTCACCTTACACAAGTTATAGAGATAGAGAAATCCCAGGTTTAGGGGTGTGATAGATCCTCAGGCTGCTAAGGACTGGCTGGAGGTGGTGACGTGGGTATTCTTCTTAATGAGGACACCACTTGACCAGATGATGATCTTAGCTGTAAACCTTCTTCAGGGCTCAGTAGGGAGATGATGGATCTTGACGATTCAAACTCATAATGAGGTGAGCCTCTCTTGGTATGACTTCAAGTGGCTTTTTTGAGAGGAGCTCTTCCCTGTGACCTTGCGCTCTGTGTGCATACAGGATCTACTTCACCTACAGTAGGGGTTGCATGTCAGTGGATAAGTACTATGCGAGGTTTACAGACCTCTCTTGATACTCTACATATATGGTACGAGACCCATTCTTTAGGGACCTGACCTCTGACCAAGGACTCCGATGGGTGATTAGGGCATCAATTATTTCCCTCAGTATCCCCACTCAGGCTGGAGTACAGAAGCGAGCTATACTAGTAGAGAGATTCCTCACAGAGCAGGCACCGATAGTGGGAGCTACCACCAGATGACAGGTGGATGAGTCATCCATGGCAGTTATATGATATATGACACATGGATCTAAGTGGGACAAAAAATCTAGAGGGAAACCCCAGGACACATGATCAATGGTCCAAGGAAACTAGGGTAGCAGGGGTCAACAGAGGAGCAAGGCATGCTATTCGTGCGGTGGGCAGGGACACAAGGCTCGTGACTGCCTGACCCGTTGCACAGACGATCAGCAGACGATCGACGAAATGATGACACAAATGAAAGAGGTTTCAGCATGAAGGCATGAAGGGGGGAATATGTGGCAAAAAAGAAGTCCAAGAATCAGGTGATGGGTGACGATTCGAGGTACTACCAACACCACCCCTAGGTGGTCCACCATGGCCTCAAATAGCAGGTGGATGAGGGTGAGCTCTACTTCAGACAGTGGAGGCCAATGAACTTGGTGCTCCAGAGATGATTAGAGTTACAATTTGTGTCTTCTCAACCATAGCTGTAGTTCTTATAATTACAAGTTCCAAACACTCTTTCCTTTCCCCAAACCTCGTTCGAGGCTCAATGATTCTGGTAGAGCCATTGGCTCAATACTTATATTTAGAGACTCTTATGTGAGGGGATTAAATGATTTCACACTAGAGACAACATTGTGAGATTACTCTTGAAGGTGAGAGATTTAGTTGGGATCTCCTAGTATAGGCGTCGATGCCTTACAATTTCATCTTGGGTATGGAATGGTTATCCACAGTTTATGCTCAGATTGAATGTCTTAGTCATAGAGTGTTGTGTGTCCACAAAGATGGGATCTGATTTTCCATCACTAGGGAGAAAGAGACTCTTGAAGCGTGGGAAAAACTTTCTCAGAGGAGGGTGGGTTTGATCACTCACTAGTTAGCTAGCCACACCCTTGGTGCAATGGATGAGAGGATTCCAAGATTTCCTATAGTGGTGGATGACTATGAGGACGTCTTCCCTAAGGATTTTTCGGGACTACCTCCTTGTAGAGAGGTAGAATTCTGCATTTATTTATATCACAGAATGACACTGATATCCATGCCATCATATCAGATGGCTCCCACAGAGCATCGTGAGTTGAGGGTACAACTAGTGGACTTACAAGATAAGGGATTTGTGAGGCCCATAATTTCACCATGGGCATCCCCAGTGTTGTTTACCAAGAATAAAAATGGAAGCTTGAGGCTATGTTTGGACTATCGGTGCCTGAACCAGGTGACTGTGAAGAACAAATATCCATTGTCAAGAATTGATGACCTCTTCGACCAGCTGAAGGGAGTGAGGTGGTTCTCAAAGATATACCTCAGATCAGGCTATCACCAACTTTTTGTATGAGATGAGGATGTACCAAAGGTAGCCTTCAGATGCTGTTATGGATAGTATAACTTCTTGGTGATTCCCTTCTATGTGACTAATGCCCTAGAAGTGTTCATGGGACTCATGAACTGGATCTCCCAGCCTTACCTCAATTGTTTTGTGGTGGTCTTTATTGATGAAATATTTATGTACTCAATGTCAGAAGAGGAACACACTACACACCTGGGATAGTACTGGATACACTCTGAGAGCATCATCTTTATGGGATGCTCTCGAAGTGCCAGTTCTGGATTTGAGAGTTCCACTTTCTGGGACACGTCATCTCAGAGGCTGGAGTTGCAGTGGTTCTGGAGAAGATAAAGATAGTGCTTGCTTGGGAGGCACCCAAGAGCATGACTGAGGTGTGGAGTTTCTTAGGGTTGGATGGATACTACCATAGGATCATTACCGACTTCTCCAGAGTAGAAGAACCCTTATTGGATTTGAAACGAAATGGATATCCTTTTGTGTGGATGGAGAATTACCAGTAAAGTTTTCAGGAGGGGATGCAGAGACTGAGGAGTGACCCCATCTTGAGACTACCAAAGGAGGGAATTGGGTATGTATTTTTCTATGATGCATCAGGGACCAGACTGGGTTGTGTCCTGATGTAGGAGTGAGCAGTGATTGCCTACGGTTCCTGAAAGTTGAGGCAACATGAGTAGAACTACATGACCCATGAGCTCGAGTTAGCATCAATGGTCCTTTATCTAAATATGTGGAGACAATAGTTTATGGGTTAATGGTTTACCATATACTCTGACCATAAGAGTATTAGGTATATCTTCTCTCAGAAGGACCTAAAATTCAGACAACAATGATGGCTAGAGTTCCTACAAGACTACGACTTTGAGATAGTCTATACTTCTGGGAAGGGGAACGTGGTGGAAGACATGCTCATCAAGAGAGATAGTTTGCAGTTGTTGAGTGGGGTGACAAAGCTGCTATTCGCAATGCAGATATCCTTCATGGATGATGATGGACCACCTTATCTTCAGTTGATGACTGTCACTCCCCCACTCTTATAGTGAGTTATAAAGTCACAACTTGTGGATATTGACTGTGAGGCTTGACGTGCTAAGTTATCCTTAGGATAGGTTCATGATGGTTTTTCGATAGGTGGGGATCATGTAATCCTTTTTAAAAGGTGCATAATAGTACCAGTTGAATTGCGGGAGGATATTTTGAGGGAGTTCCATACCTCCCCCCTTGGAGGTACATCCTAGAGTGGAGAAGATGTACCTGGATCTCCGACATCAGTAATGGTGGACAGGGGTGAAGAAAGTGGTGGAAGAGTTCATTTTATGGTGCCTCACTTATCGCAAGTGAAGGATGAGCATCAGGTTCTAGTAGGCTTGGCATAAACACTTGATGTACTAGAGTGGAAATGCGATGGTATCTCGATGGACTTTGTGATGGGATTACCACACACATATAAGGGCCGCAGTTATTTCTAGGTGATCATTGATCGACTCGCCACGTCGGCTCACTTCCTACCCATTAGGTAGAATGGATCTGTAGAGGGATTGGTATTCCTCTACGTCCAGAAGATAGTGAGGCTTAACGGGGTTCCCTCAACGATCATATTAGAACATGATGCTTGCTTCACATTCCAACTATGAAAGGGATTATAAGAGGATTTAGGGACTCAACTATGCTTTATAACAACCTTTACCCCACATAATGATGGTCAGATAGAGTAGACCATATTGTCCTTGGAAGAAATTATTTGTTCTTACATTCTTGATTTTGGTTGTAGTTGGGAGGACCACCAGCCACTGGGGGAGCATGCATACAAAAACAGATATCACTTAACAACTGGAATGTCACTATTTGAGGCTTTGTATGGGTGACCTTGAAGATCACCTATATACCGGACAAACCCAAGAGAGTTAGCATTCATGGGTCCGGAGTTGGTACGGGCTACCACTGAGAAGGTACGGATCATCCAGGAGCGGTTGAGTACTGCACTAAGAAAGAATAAATATAATACTGACAAGATACAGAGTCCCTTGGAGTTCAAGGAGGGGGACCATGTGTTTCTTCGGGTCTCACCCCGATGGGGTTTGTAGAGATTTGGCCAGGGAAACAAGTTATCTTTGAGGGTCATCAGACCTTTAAAAATTCTGAGCAGAGTTGGTGAGGTGACGTACCACCTATATCTCCCCCCATAGATGCACTAGGGGCACGGTGTTTTCCAAGTGTCTTAACTGAGGAGGTACATGCATGATCCATCGCTTTTCATCGGCTGGGGTGAGCTGGACATTAACGATGGGATGACGTTTGCGGAGTTCCTGGTGGAGATAGAGGATCGACAGGATATGGTCCTTCGTGGATGATCGATTCCTCTAGTGCATGTTTGGTGGTAGAACAAGAATCTATAGGAGAGAACATGGGAGAATGAAGATAAGATTTGTGCTCAGTACCCATATTTGTTTGTTTTGACTTGTTTTGGATTACGAGGACGAGAAGCCGTAAAGGTGTGGGTAATGTAATGTCATAGAAATTCTATGTAATTATTATTTAAATTATATGGGATTATTTTGAGACTAGAATCTCAGAAGAAACCTGATTTCGAGGCTCAATGATCCTAGAAAAGAGTTTTGATATTTTTTAAGTTCATTTAAATAAACGTGCTAGCGAGTTTTTCTAACTTTTAAACTGGTGCTTAGATCAAAAATCTGAGGGCACCGTTGAACTCTGAACAATGAGATTCTCATAGAAAGGACTAAACATGGAATAGTGAGGGTCAATCTAAAAATATGATTTTTGGACCTTTTGGAAGAGAAATAAAATAATTTAAAAAGTTATTTTATTTTCTTTTCATCACCATTGAATTGTGGAACAACCGCACTACAGTGTATCGATGGGGTGGCGTCGGACCCCATTAATGAGGGTATTAAATGATAAGTGTAATGAATCATTAATCTAAGCGTAACAGATATGAAATTTCACTAATGAAACAACATGGCAATGCAATGTAATAGAAATGCTGTGACACATTTCTCTTTTAATGAGATAATGGGTTGGATAATCAGATTTAGAATTTCTCTAACAAAAGATGAAGGATTTTTCCCTCAAATGAAGAACTCTAGTAGATAGAAAGTAGTGACAACACCTTGGAGGAAGGATGTAGGACCGAAGAGAAATGAATGATGATGGAATCAAATTCTTGAATCTCCACTAATGGATCGCCACCAACAAAAAGCTTCCCTCCGATGAACCTTCTCTAGGTAGGGGTTTTCTTATGTAATTGGAGTTTACCCGTTCTTTTTTCTAAAACAAGTGAACATGAATCAACCCAAAAACAAGTTGATTTTTAGGGAATTTATTATTACAGGAGGGTTTTTATTTTGGGGTGAATCGAGGTTACTTTTGTTGATAATAACTTAAACTCTTTAACCCATGTTTCCAAATTCTAATGCGGAGGAATCAGACCGACATAAACAAGGCCCCGATCCCTCCGTCCTCGGGGATTCATGTGTTGTTCATGAACATGACCCAAAAAAAATTACAAGGAATTTTCAAGACCATAACAGGGAAGAAGAAATCACATGGAAGCTAGAGGTGTTGGAGACTCGGAGAAGGGACCACCAGAGTGAACCGGGTTGTATACAGAGTATTCTGCCAATGACGGCCCATGACGGAGGCATGCCAAGAGGAGTTATGGCTGGTTCGGGTCACGTTACGTGCTGGAATACTTTCTAGCGAGACCGAGTGCAGGAAAGAGGGTGCTGGATTAGCTGGTCACAGCGCACCACCAACTGGATGCCATCCGGGCATCCGGGCTAGGGAAGGAACAGACCCACAATAGAGGGCTGGGCAGGAGGTGGGCCAGAAATATGGCCCAATGGGCCAGATTGAATTCAAACAGGGTCAAACCCATGTCGGATCTATACCAAGTCAAACCTGGGTCGGGTCAGTGGGCCCCAGGTCGGGTCAGTCTGAGCCTAGACCCAACCGACCCCTTTTCAGAAAAACAACCATATCTTCCAGATAGTGCATCTGATTGACATACCGTTTGTGGAGTTGGAACCCTCATGACAAGGAATTTCTTTTGAGATACTCTATGGAGGATTTATTAGAAGTTATAATGCATCAAATGGCATGAGGAGTGGATTCCACTGAAATATAGCATGCTACAAGCGGGAATACTGCGGCTGGCTGAGACTCGAAGACTGCTAACGAGTGGGTCCAAGTGAATTTTTAGGACTAGAAGACAAGAGAACCTTTGTGGATCATCTCCAAGAAACCCCCATGTGGATCAAATACCAGTAAACCTGTGTGGATCAGCTACCAGCAACCCTGTGTGGATCAACTTTAAGAGTCCCAGTGTGGATCAGATACCAGTAACCCTATGTGGACCATATATGATGGCCTAAGTGGGGAGTGGCTCTGTGTGACCCAACAGACCCACGGTACTCATCAAGGATGAGTACCTCAGCAGTCGAAGGTGTTCAGTGTTACGACTAATGGTCTTGATTTTTGTACATTAGATTATACCTGTGTGAGTTGTCTTACATCATGATAATTCTTCGTGGTTTGATTTGTAGATTTCTTTGTGGTATTTAATTTTTGGTTTGGTATCCCTACTAATTATTTTGCTACACCCCCCTGCATGGTCTTCACTCGCATGTTTTGTGTCTGGTGCAGACAACCGCCACATTGACAGAAGACTTGGTGGCCTAGAACCTGGTGGTACCCAGTGAGATCAGGCAGGCATGGCATGCTTCTATGGATTTCAGCAGCTACTCTAATCTTACTCATCAGGTGGGGTTTTGAGTGGATGGATTTTACGAGATCATCTGTACTTTTCTGTTTTTATTTTATCCATTTTTAGGTTTGTATTTCGAAGAATTTCACATAAAAATTGTACCTTTACTTAGTGGTAGTTTAGTGGAATGTATGTTTTCTATTTCCAGTTTTGGGATGTAGTTTTGTATGTGTTCATACAGGTACTCAGGAAAATGTCTCCCATTTGTAGGTTGATACCTTCGACACTAGTCACCAACCCCTAGCCTTTGGGAGGCGGGCTTGGGGGAGTCATGGCACAGGCCCTGGGGGACAGTTCATGAAAAAGTTCTTGTTATTAGACATTATAAATTATTATAATTCTAAATATGGAATCCATTTTTCAAAATTCTAATCACAGAAGTGGCAGAAATTAATTTAAAACTAATCGCGTTGTCAGGAAAACACTGCATGGTTTTAAAGTAAAACTGTTAAATAGTTTGCTAAGTTTTTATATCCAATTTCAATGTGGAACTAGTTAAAATGGCCTAAATTAGATTAATTGATAAAAATATTATCCTACTAAACTATTAACCAATTTAAAATATAGTTTAACCATATAAATAAGTTAGATGAATTTTTTTTTGAATTAAAATAAAGCATTTTCAACTTTTCATTAAAAGATGAAACCTTACATAAATATACCAAAAATTTATCCTAACCTAATTTTACTACTTTTATTCCAAATATAATGTTTATTTTGAAAAATTAAATCAATATAAGTTTCAAAAATTGGATTTAAAATGAGTTTTCCATTAAAAGGTGTTAATGAATGATTTAATAAAAATATAAGGGTTTTAAGTATAAAATTGGGTTTGTTATTATCTTACATATATAGAATCTATTGGATAAATATAAAGAATATTTGATTTCATATATATAACAGAAGTATTAAATTAATATCACTTACCAATTTTAATTAGTTTAAATTTAATTGGTTTAAATATATTTTTGAATATTATAATATTTTCATTTATATCCAATTAGGTTTCATACTCATTAATTGGTAACCTATGAGTTCATCATATATTTGTATACACCACATATTATCAAAATTTAGTTAATAATATTCATATCCATAAATTTAACGGATTGGTTATATTCCATTATAATAATATTTTTAATAATATATTTTTGTTAGGTTACACCCTGTCTTGCATGTTACACATGCTATCAAGAAAGGTCAATCTTGCGTGTAATGTATGCTAACCATGTTGTTCTGTGTAATGTATGCCACGTTGGGATTGTGTGTAACATACGCCAAGTCTAATTTGTGTGAAAGGAATGTTTGAATTAGTGAAAATCTATTTTTAGTGTTGCGTTAAGTGAAAAATATCAAAAGATAAAATTAATTAGAAAACAATTTCACCAAAATCTCAAGGTGTTTCATTTTACCCCCCCTTTAAATGAATTTCACCCTCCAAATTAGTTTGGGTTATCAAATATTTAAAAATTTAAAGTTTCATTTATAGAAAAAAAATTGTAAAAATGGATACTTAAACTTCCTTTAAAAGGGAAATTTAGGATGATAACAGTTTTTAAAAGTAACATATAACTAGGTTTCCACATAGGAGAACATAGGTTGGGAGTGAATATTGGACATGTAGAAAAAGATAAAATTTTTATAGGGGGTGATTGATGTCATCCATTACAAACAAGTTAATGATCAAAGGAAAGTTGAGGGCCTCAAATTCATAAATATGTGATGATTTAAAAGGTCATCATTTCAATAACAATTTAGGTATTAGGACAACACCTTTTTTTCATCACATTCAGAATGTTGAGTAATTATTGAAAAATTTCTATAAACAAAATTTTATTATTGGGTTGTTCTTTGAAAAATTTATAATACATCCATTACCTCATGGAATGATTGTATAGAAATTAACTTTAATGAATAAATAACTAAAATACACTTTTAATGAATCTTAAGGCCCATAAAATTATAAAAACTCTAACTATTTGTCTCTTAAAAAATCATCATGCATTAATATATAAAAATAAAAAGTAACACTACTAGTTCATCATAAATATTTATTCAACAAAAAAAATTATACATTAACCAGGACACCACATAGGCTAGTTGTAGGTGTGAAACTCTTATCGTCTTTCGGTCATGTATTCAAGACCTGTGACCTTGTCGGACTTGATTGGTTGTCACCTAACATACATGATGTACACTTTTAAAACCACACTAATATAATATATAAGATAGACATCCTTGAAATTAGGTTAATCAATAATTATCCTTTTAACCAAGGTTTTCAATACAAAATCAGTTCACAAATACTTCCTCCAAAGTGTAACTTAAAATTTTTCTGAACAAGTAACCTTATAACCCTTCTCAAAGATGAACATCCAACATATTTGAAAGATATTCATGAAATTAGATTAAAATTGATCCCCCTATATAACAAAAATTATCTATTGTTTTTAACATTTTAGACATCTAAATACCCTCATTATATACTCTCTTGAAACATGGTAACAACCTGAATTACAATAAATCCTTTTGGGAAACATGATTTCTTCCTCATTCCAAAGTATTCCGGATTTACTCATTAAATACAAATATACAATAAACTTCATCAGGGATAGCATAAACCACTTATCAAAATAATATTTAATTATTTCCAAGTTAATCAATACTGTCCAATTTACTTATTCATATCCCATGTATCTTTATCCATACAACATTATCTTAACATAACTACCATATTAAGGGTTACCTTCCATTTTTCAAAATATCACATTGTCATTAAATCAAATCAATAGTCCATAAAGAACATTAAACATAATCTTGTAAATACTGAGTGAAAAACATTAGTAGAACGATCATTTTATTTTTCATCATTCAGATATTTTTAATCTAAATACATAAAAATGTTGATTATTCCATTTCATCCTTATGTCATTAACAAGGCTACCTCATACTATTAGACAATAACTATTTATTTTCACATTTCATCTATAGTCTCTTCATCATCAGTAATGTAACCATTACTCACACCACTCTACTCATTCTCTTTAGGAACATTCCTCTTGGGACATTGAGTTTTATAATGACCATTTACTCCATACTTAAAACACTTAAACTATGATGATGTCTTAGGGAAGACAAAATTCCCAACCATTTCATTAAAAAAACTCTTCATTTTCCCTTGTAGTTACTTGATTTGTGTCCTTTTTGACAGTCATAACACCTTCTTGTTCCACTAATACATTCACATAGTTGAATCTTTACACATTCTTGACATAAAGGAAACCAGATCTTCTTTCCTCTGTGTTATCCATTGCTTGAACTCTCAGCAAACTTCTTCATCCTCTTCCTTGGTGGGCCCGGGAGTTGGTTAAGGTAAACATTTTTAATCATGTTCCATGAAAAATGATTATGCATGATCCTGATATCTTTCACTCCAATGATCATCTCACTTTACTACACCTCAATAAAATCTTCCATCACATTCAACATTAATCCAGTTCCTTATGGTTCCCACCATTGACTAAAACCAGAGGCATAGGGTGAGACTTACTTATCATAGTAGAAAACCACATATTCATGAAAATAATTAATTATAGGATGTCTAAATAATAATACATTCCATATTCAATGACAATTTATGTTTATCCTAGGTTATTCAAATCTAACTTATATCTAAATCCTTCAGGATGGTTCATGAAGAGTTTGTGAATTCCGAAAGCATATCCCTAGGGAGTGTCTAACCAAGTGTGCAGCAAGGCCTATTGTTGTATACCGAATTACCCCGAGTTAAGACAAAAACATCTTATTAGAGTTGTTAGCCCTTGGTATATCTATGATAGAGCCACATACACACGTAGTATCCAGACATGGATGTATTTATAGGAAACCACTCACTCTATCCTTTACCAAAATTCAAGGACATTTTCCTAAATGGTAAATCATCCATATACTTATC
Source organism: Viscum album (assembly GCA_963277665.1). Taxonomy (NCBI): domain Eukaryota; kingdom Viridiplantae; phylum Streptophyta; class Magnoliopsida; order Santalales; family Viscaceae; genus Viscum; species Viscum album. The sequence continues at coordinate 1,053,495,520 of OY728125.1, read as the reverse complement.
CTTAGATACATCCCTATAGATATCATTAGAAATATACCTAGGGATCTCACTAAATTTTCCTCATCCTAGCCTCCAAAGGTTAACTATACCTTTACACTGATGCCAACTATAGCAACCCTTGCTTTTCCAAACATTAACAATACATAATTTTTACAGAATACTTAAACACTATACAAACAGACACCCAAAGACTGTAGTTGGTATAATACCTTTGGAAACATGTAAACATAAACACCGTTACATATGTGAGCTACATCATCACCCACTAGGTGCTTCTTGACTAGAACCCTTATTAGACATATCAAACATAGTACATATCATCATAAACTATGGGAAATGAAACTAAAAGAGGTGAGCCCAAATGCTCAATATGGTTAAACATGGGAGACATGCAATCATATACATGATCATTATGGTGTGAGAATATGATCATGAAAATAGAAGATCATACCCTATATATCAAAGATCATAACAGAGATCATGGAATAAATATTTAAAGTTCATAAGATATGGATCATAATGAAATAGAGATCATAATCCGTGAAAACAAAATGTAGGAATAAGACATGGAATTTTGGAAAACACATAAGAATATAATGATTTCCATAGTATCCAAGGAATCACTACCAATACCATATTAGTAGTATGTGTTCACTCCCCATACCATTGTATTAGTAATGGTTTTCTACCATTACCATCATAGTAGAATGAGTTCACTCCTCATACCATCTTAGTAGTAATGGTTCACTCCCATGGCCATCATATTAGTCAAGGTTCACTCCCAAGACTATCTAATTTTATCTCATTAGATATAGAACTTTACCCAATTCATTGGAGGGAGATATAGGTCCTAACCTTTACAAAAATAAATCATACATACATATGAAACAAGATCATAAATAGAAATTTAATAACCCATGAAATGAAATGGGTATCATAAACATGTAAACATATCATAGCCTAGGGAAAAATTAAAGGTTTTATTATCCTTTAATCAAAAGAATAACCCTTGAAAGAGTAACATATTTCATATATATATTAACCATGAAGGAAAAATGGGTTTCATAAAGAACATGAAATTATGCATAACCCATTCATAGAAAGGACCTGAATGGAACCTTCATATTGGCATGAGTTACATCAATATATTTCATCTTAAATGGAGAATAATTTTGAAATATCTTTTAAAAAAATTCTGAAATAAAATATCATTTCATGGAAACACTTTCTTACTATATTAAGTACCAAAGAGTAGAAAATGGTACCAATACATGAAAATAACATGAATTACCATAGGATAAGAAAATTTATGTATTTATTGAGATATGGAACCTAGGAACTCATCAAAGGAAGCATAACCCTAAACAATCTCGAAAAACTAAGAGATTGTCTCAATAAACTCTTATAACGTGGTAACTTGGGATCATAATCTCCATGTAAGAAAAATGATGTTACATGAAGCCTAAAATATCATTAAAATAAGTATATTAAAGATATAAAATTTAAAATTTAAGTATATACACCTTGAAAATGGGTTTAGGTGAATAAAAAAACAAGTGTCTCAAAGAAGGCAAATCAAGACAAAACCTTCTTACCGATTTGGTAGCTTTTGAAACATAAACCCCATGAATAAAAGTTCATAAAATTGATATGTTTGTATCCATAAATTTAATTATAATATACATATAATAAAATCATGGTAAGTATATACACAACACAAAAGGAAATAGTGGTTAACATAACATGTATCTCACAGGAATAAAAAGTGAGATGAAATCCCCTTACCCTATGTCTTGAATATCTCCATAATTATACAAGAATACTATATAATAAATATAATTTTATAATAAATATTTCATAGAATAATATTCCTATATCCATATTTTTTTATTAGGGCCTTATATTACCCTCTTGTTAATGATCTTATGTTAAGGTTTCACTTCGGGTAATATTCGCTTTGTTCTTCACATGTATCTTAATTTGTTATATCATTGGTAATTATAATTATATCATGATTAAAGAATGTATATAATGATAAAAATATCATGTATATCCCGTATTAAAATAATATATATCATAATTAAGTAATAATGGAATACACTATTCATGGAGATGGTAAGCCGTACATACGCATGAGCGCTGTTTCCGTTTTTATTGTTGTATTGAAAGAAATTATATAAATGAAATATATATATATGTATATATATATCATTATTCAAGTAGAATTAATATATTATAAATAATATAATTATACTAAACCCATCCTTAATATATTCCATGTGGTGTGTGAACGAATCACATTGCTTTGAGGGGGCGGTAATCCACACTTCCTCAAACAAGATTATCCTATTAACACCAAATGGAACGTAAAAAGGCATGTTTTGTAAATATTAATAAAGATGATTAATGAAATAATAGATATTGTATATAACATATATAAATATATTTTCCATCATAATTTCCACCATGATAGGTGGTAATGGATAAATGAACAATCATCGTTTTATGAGGCAGTAGGTCGCCGTACCTAGAAACAACATGTTCGATATCCATTAGATGGATGTGTGTGTATGTTTAGGTATAAATATTTGCATAAAAAATTCCTAGTATATTTATTATACTGGTTTTTACAAAATAATGTAATAAATAGTGTGTAGGGGTGAAAAAGAGAAATAAAGGAAAGGAGCTTGAGAGAAGATGTTACCTCAAAATTAGGTAACTCCATTTGGTTCTTGCCAAAAATATTCCTTGAGAGGATTTATTCCCAAAGGGATGATTCATGGTTAAAGGGAGAATTTTTGGGAGTAAATTTGGTTATATCTTCTCTGAACTTAAAAGGTTTGAGAGATCTAAGGAATGGGCAGAGGTGGTTTCCTTTTATATTGGAGGAGTGCCACTCTTGTAAATATTTGAAGAGAGAATTCCACCAATGTTTTTCATGTTGAAAGGGGATAAAATAATTGAAAAAGGTCTATAAATTGATGATAGGGTCTAAATATTGATATCCAATGGGTGTTGGTGAAGTTTCTAGGTTGTTTTTGGTCTTAAATATAATGTTTAGTTATTTATTAACCTAATTTTTCTCTTAACCGATGTAATTAATTTTAATTACTCTCGCTAATATTTTGGTCAAAAAAATTTGACCTTATTAGACATTATAAATTATTCTGATTGTAAATATGGAATCCATTTATCGAAATTATAATCATAGAAGTGACATAAATTAATTTAAAATTAATCCCGTTGTCGGGATGACACTATGAGTTTTTAAAGTAAAACTTATCAAATGTTTTCTAAGTTTTTATATCCAATTTCAATATGAAACTACTTCCAATTAACTACATTGGATTAATTGATAAAAATATTATATAACCATAATATTAAACCAATTTAAAATATAATTTTTCATTATAAATAAATTAGATGAAAAAGAAGTTTTGGATTAAAATCCAGTATATTTAACTTTCCATTAAAAGACAAAACATTACATAAATATCAAAAAAAATTATTCTAACCTAATTTTAATGTTTCCATTCCAAATATAATTTTTAATTCAAAAATTAAATATATAAAAGTTCCAAAAATTGGATTTAAAATGGATTCACAATTAAAAGGCAGTAAAAATTGCCTTAATAAAAATATAGGGGGTTTAAGAATAAAATTGGGTTTTTTATTATCTTACATCTATCAAATATATTGGATAAATATAAAAAATATTTTATTGAATATATAAAATAATTATTAAATTAACATCACTTAGCAATTTTAATTATTTTAATTTTACTTGGTAAAAATTGCTTTGTGACTATGACAATATTTTCCATTTATATTCAATTGGTTTTCATATTCATTAATTGAAAAATTAAGAATTCATCTTATATTTTTTTACACCACATATTTTCATAATTTAGTTAGTACTATTTATATCCATAAACTTAACAGTGAGATTATATTTCATTATAATAATATTTTTAATAACATATTATTTTTAGGTTACACTCGGTCATGTGTGTTACACAAGCCATCGAGGAAGGTCAATATTGCATGTAATGTATGATAACCTTGTTGTTCTGTGTAACATACACCATGTTGGTATTTAATTTAACATGTTACACATCAGTTTGGTTTCAAAGGAATGTTTGACTTAGTGAAAATCTATTTTCAGTGTTGTATTAAGTGAAAAATATCAAAATATTAAATTAATTAAAAAAAAGTTTCACCAAAATATTAGGGTGTTACAAGCCGACCAATGTGAGGGGTGGCGCTGTGGTGGGAGGTGAGGATGGTGAAGAACTATTGCACAGAGGGAGCTAACTAATTTGGGATGGGGAGAGAGGAAATCCAGGATCTTATCCAGGCAATCAGGCCATGGAGGCTCCATTCTATTCTGGAAAAGGGAGAAGGCGGTATTGTGTGGGTAGTTGATAAGGAGGGAGAGATCACACGACATGATGAGATGTAGGTGATAGGGTTAGCCACAAATGTAAGGAGGATGATATCCACACTTGAATCCCTGTGTGTCTGACCGGTGTGTCCAATTTGGAGAAATCCTTTTTTTATTTTTTTGACTTTTTGGATTCTGGTCGCCAACCCTGAAAAAAGAAACTTGATTTTTCTCCTTTTTTTAAAGTATATACCTTAAATGATAAGCCTTGTAGATACCTTGGTACTTTAAAGTTTTTATTATTAAAATATTATTACAAGTTTTTCACACCCCCCACCATTACTTTATTGAAATGTCATCCACCGAGTTTTTTAAAAATTATTAGGCAGTGTACCATTATGATTACTCCACAACTGTGTTGAAAAGAATTGGGTCAAAGTTTACTATTCAGATCACCAGAATCTAGCCAAAGCTCGGGTTTTTAATTGAAATTTAATTATTATTTGCTTCAGAGCTTCCCCTATTCTATCTTTTAATTTTCTTTTTATTTACAATTTAAACTCATAAACCATGAATTTTAACCCTTTACTTAATTTAATGAAAATTAATTTTTCTTGAAACATAAAATTCATGCAATCCCTCCTATATCAATTGAAGGTACTGGGCTCACAATGGTAGCTGGTCTGCTAGGGATTTAAAAATCTTTATCATTAGAGTGATGAAAATTAACATCTCTAATGATCCAAGACATAATAGATGTCCTAGTATCTCATGTGAATTATTCAAATAATAGAAATTAAATAAATTAGTTACTAGTTCGATTCAGCAGCACATTCAACTGTCTCTTATCGAAAATGATTATTTGTTGAAGTATCTGAAATCAAACCCGTCCAGATCATCCACACATACTCCAAGAATCCAAAATCCCATCTTTCACCAAATTTCTAGCGCTAGAGTGGACCTCTGATGAATCCTTCAGCATTGCGATGATCACCTTGATCTCGTGACTTCGATCTGTTGAAGGAATTATTGGATCAAAGGCACATAGAGAAACATTATCTCTCTAGAATGTTAGGGGAGAGAGATACTCTCATTATACTGAATTGAACAATTATCATGAAATGAGCTCCTCTCTTATTCATATATAGTGGGAGGTTCAAATACTTGAAAAGGGTTCCCCACCCTCCAAAAATATTACGCCTAATAAATAAGAAATAAATTAATAGTTATGAAGAACTTAATACATCATAAATATTATTTATATTTTATCAAATACTTGTAGTATATAATAAATATATTCCATGAAAAAACCCAAGTCATTAACTCAACTTGAAATTCTTGCTAATATTAAACCGACCTGAAATATTAAAATAATATTCATTTATATAATATTTCTTCTCATATTCACTAAATACCTAATGACTAATTTTAATAAATAAATTCAACCCAATTATTCTATACTGGTATAATAATGAATTTTTTTCTTTGTTGGTGATCTTCAATACTTGGAAAACTATCAAACCCCTTGGTGGGGACAATCATGTCCTTTATAACTATTCACCAGAATAAGTAAGATTCTTGAATAAGATATTGTGTATGAACCTCTAGTCTCCTATATCAATAACAATGAATAGTATCCATAGATCAAGATTAGATTCTTGTAACCCATCAAGGCCCCTAAAGAGATAAGGAATAATCATAGCAACGACAACCATCCATTGAACACAAACTGTGTAATATAATCTCTTTTCCTTCAGATATCTCCTAATGTAGCACACAGAATTGTGTCATCACACTCTCTTTCTTTATTTTTTATTGATATAATTGGATGAACATACCTTTGAATACTCTGGACAAGGATTTAATAAGGTACTACCATCCTGATCAACACGACTGAAGATATTAATTATTTAACTTGGAAGAATTTTTTTTATCTTGATCATTTATCCTATGCCATACCACCAATGATGCAGACAAAACAAGCCACCTCACCATGACATCAGTTTAATTGTTTTGCATTGTATCAATGTATATGGTAAAATGGAACACAATGGTAATGATCTGATATCAAGAGACCAACACACATTTTTGCAGATAGGAACATCCAATGACACGTGAAACATGTGGTGTTCCTATTAGGGGGGTTATCCTCATGATCTCACCTACCATATATAACTTAGTGTTAAATTCATGAGAAGAAGTATCATTGCTTATGATCCCCCAACACCTAAAAATCAGACATCTTATATTTCTAGTCAGAATGATGTATCTAGACCATATATCATTTTTTGAGATTAATGTCATAGTATCTTAAGATTATCTTTATTTATTAGGATCTAATATAAATTTTTTAAAAAATAATCAATCTATGGAAATTAACATTTAAATAGGGGATGTGGAAATATATACACTATAATAGTAAGTGTACATCATGTATATCTCATTGTTTACATGAAATGGTAATTGAAAATTACTGTTTAGTTGGGTGTAGGGAACCCACTACTACAACATATATACAACCCCTTTGACATCTTATAAAATTAATTTCTCTATTATTAGGATATTTCTCTTTTTTTATTCTTCTATGGGGATTATGATTAAAATATTTACAATTCGGTAAGAGAATTTTCTTTAAAAAATCATCTTTTAATTATTTCCTTCTAATCTGTCTTTTTCTTCCATGTCCATATTATTTTTAAAATGAATTTATTATATAGACATGATAGTTTTATAAAGGGATTTTGTTTCTTTTTAAATGTTTTAAAAAATGGAACATTTTTTTGATATTTTTGAATTTCTTTACAATATAAAAAATGAATTTTATATTTTAACATATACAGCAATAATGTAATTTTCTACCACCACAATTTTTATTTGAAGTTCTAATTCCTTTACAATATTTCATGTTTTCTTCAAAGAAAAATTCTATTTCCATTTTTCAATGTTTTTTGGAACTGAAAATGGATTAAAAAAAAGGTTTTTTGTATTGAAAATTACTTTTTAAAACAAAAGGGTATTTTGATATTCAAAATTGATTTGTATATGAGTTTAAATGAGTTTTTCTAATGTTTTATGATGAAGAATTGGAAGCATAAAATATTTTATTCATGATATGGTACATGAGAATTATATGAAAAATGCGTGATCCTAAAAAATATTATACAAAGGGTTGAGCCCCATTATATCACACAGGGATCCTAATATATTTTATATGAATTTTTGAGCCCCATTATTGTTCATGAAATATGTGTGAGCTTGATATAGGTTACATAAAGGTTTGATCCCCATTATATCTCACATTTGATCCTAACATAGCTTTTACGGTGGTTAAGCCTAATTATAACTCTCCAATATATCAGGTAATGATTATTTTCTCTAAATAATTATATTTTAATACAACTATATAAATATTCAAATTACAATGGATTTGAAATATTTTTCTATATATGATTCTCTAAGTTTCCTATAAGGTTTTTTTATTTCATGCTATGGGTTTTAAAGGATTTAATTGATAAAAAGTGTATGTTGTTTTTTTGTGAAATTTTTTTATTACATATTCTAAAAGAACATTGAAGATAAATTTTTTTCATGGGTTTTCATGTTTCTCATTGGACTAATGGTTTTATTCTTTTTATGTATCTTAATAAAGTTTTTTGTTCTCATATCACGTGTTTAAAGTTTTTTAATAATATTTAAGGATAGGTTAGGGAAAAGAATAATTCAAGTTGAATGTTGTGAATATTTGTCATGAAATAGAATCATATGTTTTTTTAAATGTTTTATATTTTGGGGAAAATGGATACTAATTAGAAGTTTCCAATTTGTGGGTTTTTATGTATAGGTTATGACATAATTCTCCTTAATTATACACTTAAAGTGAAATAAATTCAATTCATGAATAAAAATCAAGATTATGTTATGTGTAAGCCTAGGTCCTTACTCTATGCACTTATCTAGGGAAGATAAATCCAAAAAATATGTAGATGAGTGCATCCTCATATCTATGTAGATGATCTACTGATATCTACATTGTTTTTACTTGAAAGTTAGTTTGTGAACTAATTAAATTTCTTGGATGCCCTCTCTTTATCTTTGATAAAGAAAATGCCTCACGAGGATAAACTTGTGACTAACCATTCAACTTCCATTCATAGAAGTGAACTCCTTACCTTCAGTAAAACTAGTAGAATACCTTTGATACCACAAAAGTCTACTTCTCCTCACCCTAAAAACCAGATTTTCATTAACATAAAATCTCCTCTATTTATCCCTCTCAATAAATGGATGCTTCAAGGGAATAATTTTGTTGAACCCTATTATTCATCTTATTTATTCTATTTATGTTCTTATTATGTAATCCTAGAATTCACAAGAGATATCGTTCAATATTTTTAATATATAACAATATTTGTTTTACTTTTTTCATGATAGTATATAATTATTACTTTCTGATGAAATATATTTTCATATTTCACACTTAAAAAGTATGTGTATTTAAAAATACATCTTGAAAACGCTAGTGTAACCTACACATCATAAATTATTTTTTGTTTGGTTTGTTACATGGTTAAACAAAATCCACCAAACCATCCTTAAGAAATAATTTAAATATTAAAATAATTATCGATTGAATCTCCCTATGATCTTAGATTGATTATCTAAATCAATTTTTTAAATTTTCTTTAACTTTTTATTTGAATATTTATGCATGAAATATCATTCTATAAAATTATAGAAACATAATAAATTCACCTGATTTATCTACTTATCCTTTATCTTCAATATATCAACATGATTTATTTTCTATTTATTGAAATATGAAAAAGTCAATTCTCTCTCCACCTTAAAATCTCAACATCCTTTGTGATCTCCAAAAATATTACAACAATAAAAAAATGAGTCTAATTGAAATAATAAGATCTGTGTGGCTTGATTTATCCATACAAATAGTTTCTTTTCAACTCAACTTTTTATTTTACAATTTGATATTCCAAAAACATAGAATCTATATTTAACTCACTGAAATATCAATGATACTCCATACCTTTAATTCTGTTTGAACCATGGATTTAATTCAATTATCTATAACATGTGAGTAATTGAAGATCACAACAAGAAGCATCAAAATTAAAGGGTAATAATCCTATAGAATATCATGAATAATATCACATTTTGAATGGAAAATTTTATTATGGAAATTTAGATTGAATTTATCCACTTACAAAATTTTCTTACATATTACCAGTTTTTTCCCTACTTGCAGACTTTCAGAATTTTCAAAGGAAATAATCCTTATGAAGTTGGGAATCATCCTTAAACAGATCAAAATGATCATTATGAAAACCTAAAATGATTCACATATAAGTCTAGAATGATGTTTAAACAAACCAGATATGATGTTTATGCTGAGCTTAATGATCCATACGTAGAGTATATTCATGCTTACGTAGCACCTTCATGCACACACAGACTCAGATTCATTCTTACACAATCTTGAATAATGTCTATGCATATCACATTCATCCTTACACAACACTTTAAGATTCTTGTGGTGATTATTATTTTGCAGTACATGATCTTCTTTACACAACCCAAACTTATCCAATTTTTTTTAATACTACACAGAAACTAGATTTGATAGAATTTATAAAAATTATCTCCAATCATCTTACAACCTTCAAGATATGAACTTTTTAATATTAACCATACTACAATTAGAGATTCCTTACACTTTATTTAATAATTTCTTTACAAATCATGACATAGAATGAAAACTCACAACTTTCCATTGAAATATATTTTCAACAAGTACACAACCTTAAACATTACATAATCTTGATTTTTGATCAAGAATTTACTTTCTTTCACATTTAGGATCTTTTCAGGTTTATAGTTTTAGATAATTAGGCCATAACTATTATATTATATCTCAAAAATTATAAAGTCGACACTTCTAATCTATCCATTTTTTTCATAATAATAAGACTCCTTAAATAAAACAATAATTATTTTTTTGATATAAATCTTCTTTAATTCTTCTTTTCTATTACCCTTCCTTATTCCCACTATTGAAAATTTCACCTATCCCAACGGTTTCAAGAACCGTTAGTATGCTGGGAATTGCAGTAGATCTATACCAATAGTTTTTAGAGAACTATTGGCATAGGTGGTCTAAAATTAATCTTCACCAACAGTTTAAGTAAAACTGTTGTTATATATGTGTACCAACAGTTCAAGAACCGTTGGTATACATATCATCAAGAATATAGAAACCATTGAAATATATATATACCAATTGTTTTTGAACTATTGGTATACATGCAGTATGTATTCTATCCCAGCGGTTCTATGGAACCGTTGAGATATATGTTGTCCAGAATAAATACCAACGGTTCTATAAACTATTGGTATATTTTGTCCAGCTTTTGATTACCAATGGTTATGTGAACCGTTGGCATATGTTGTCTAGTATATTTAATACCAATGGTTTTGTGAGCCGTTGGTATATCCTATACTCCCCAGAAAACTCAAAGCTGGGCAGAGGACATGGGAAGAGGGCATAAACCAAACCTATAAACCCACTTCAAGAAGTAAACCTACACCTATAAACCTGTAAAACCTAAACCTCTAAACTGGTAAAACCCGCACCTCTAAACCTGTAAACCTGCACCTGTAAACCTGCACCTCTAACAGTCTTCCAAAGCACACTTTACACCTAAAAACCTTCACCTGTAACTGTAAACCTGCACCTCCAACAGTATTCCAAATCACCTGTAAACCTGAACCATCACGCACTTCATATAGAAGTCGATTTACAAGATGAGTGAGATAAGTCACTAGGTTTTTTCCATCTTGGTTTAGGATATTCAGAGTCTAAAAATGTTGAAGAAGATTTTTGAGAGCATAGAGATTCCCAGGGTGGTTTTACCTTGGTAGAGGATGAGGTATCATGTAAGGGTGATCCTTCCTCTTGTTCCAAATTGACTGGACTATCATATCTAGACTCATATGGAGATAGTGATGGTGATGACCACAGTCGTCCACCAGAGCTTGGTGGACCTACTATCTCCTTTTGAGTTGGGACATATCCTAAGGGATCCTTAGTTAAGAAGATTGACCAAGCAGGTGATCTCCATCCTTTTCCCTTAGATGTACATACCAAATCATACCTTGTAGAGGCTTCTTTACCTACTATTAAGAGATTTGTTTCCCTAGTGCCTTCAGATTTTGTATCCATAGTATATTTATAATATTTCAGAGAAATCCTTCTTTTAGATTTCAGTGGAATTTTGAGTTATTAGGAACCTCCTGTCACTCAGCGTAATGAAGTTGATGCTAGAATCCACTTTGAGATGGTTTTATGTCATATTCATAAAAAGATGAGTTTTCATATTCAGGAAGTTAAGATTTAAAATCAAAGGTTGGATAGTGAGATACAAACCATTTGATCTGTTATGGAGGAAATGAAGACCTCCTTTATTTCCAGTCAGGATTTCTTATGGAAGTGATTGGAGAATGTTCCTATTATTGCATCTACATCTAGTGCTCCACCTCCCTCAACTTTAGTTGATGATGATTTGATCTAGTCTATAGTAAAAGAGTATCTGCATGTTGTTATGGGTGATGTACATTCATCTCATCAGGATTAATTGAGGCAAATTCTATAGAACAGGTTTTCAAGGAATAGGTTGACCAGTTGAAAGTGATGACAACTCTACTCAAGATATTCATGGAGGAGAAGAAATACTTATTTAGTAGTATAGAGGGAGGAGGAAGCATTATTATATACTTTTTCAATCTTATGAATCCTTTCCTATATGTATCCAATACTCTAGTGGATTCTCTAGTGGTGAGTCCCAGGATATCCTTCACCTCTGATTATTCTTCTGATCCTCTACCTCCTTAATTCTATAATTTCGGTATGTCTTCAGTTGGAACCTAATTATTTTATTTCTCACAAATTGTGCTTTCTATGCTTATAACGAAGCTAGTGTTTTATGATAGTATGTCATTTGATATAGAATATTATGTTGAGTATTGAAAAGATCCACTATTAGTTCAAATTGTTCCATTACTAGATCTTTCTACGGTCCGGAATTTGTTACCACTATTTGTGTTCTATCATTGGGATTAACTACCACTAGTGTGTGCTACTGCTAGAGTGTGCTGCCACCAGAGCATTATACCACCAGAATATGATACCACCAGGATTAACCACCACCAAATGTACCACCTCCAGGTTCATGCCTCTGCCAGACGTTCCTTCACAAGGATCATGCTACAACCAGACATTCCACCACCAAGCTCGTGCTACCTCTAGACGAGCTACCTGCAGGGGTGCAACCATATGTTTTCTACTATTGATATCTTTTATCATCATATTTTATTCACCATCATCTCTTTTCACGATTATTGTTCTTGATTTGAATTAAATAATTCAAATGGATCTTTTATGGAATTTAATGCAGAGGGATTAATTAGTGATTATCCCTAACTCTTTGGATAGATGCATTGAAGACAATGTTAGATTCAATATAGGATCCAAAAAATGTTGATGATTATAATTCAATGGGTCCATGTAGTTCTATATTTATTTCGGAGGATCTCCCTCATGAACATGTGGTTAGAAGGTGGAGAGTGTAGAATGATGAAAGTGATAATCACCTGGGATATTAAACCTGATATATTTGACTGTGGAAGAGTGTAGTACAATGAAGATCAATATCCTTTCCTAAAAATAGAAAATATAACTTCATGATACTCTATTTTTCTCTAACTTCTAAGGAAACTATTTGATATCCTCACTAAGCCAAACCTGATGACTCTCAATCATCCAAAACACTATAAGATGTGACAATACCTTTTCCATATCTTATAACTTTTTCTCTATGTTGTTTTCTTTTAATTTCGACTGTTTTGTTGGTTACTCTATTTTTTAACAAACTGGCTCCCATGCTTGAATGAGAGAATACTCAATATTATCTTTTATTTATTATTATTTGTATACCAATTGAAACTATGGATGAGTTCCATGTGTGGCCTGTGTTTTTTTTCTTTCGTGCTTCTTTTTAATAATACCAAAGGGGAGATTGGTTGTATGTGTTATTTTTGTTTCAGTAAGGGGGTAAAGGGAAGAGAAATTATTTCATCCCAAAGGGGGAATAAATTTTTCCAAGGGGATAATGCTTTTGTGTTCCTAATTGATTCAAAAATAAGAAGAAATCATATCCTAGGGGGAATTATTATGTTTAGAAGAAGTCTTAGCTAGGGGATACTGTTAGAAGAATGTAAGGGGAGAAATTTTTTCTAAACATTTATTGTATATCTCAAGGGAGATGAAATTTTATAGAAGTTATAGAGATTTTTCTACTTTATTTTATTTAATTTAATTTTACTTATTTTTTACTTTTCATTCCATTTTTTGTGATTATCAAAAATCATAATACTATTGAGTGCCTATTGAAATCAGAATAGGATTCAGTTGGTTGGAAACCACATTTTCCACGACATTCAAGGGATACAAGATGTATTTTATATACATAACAGTCTTATTTAAATTAGCATGGGTCACTAAAAAACCATGCACCTTTGATTCTGAATAGATGATCCTTGATCTTTAATGATTTCTTCCCCCATCCTTTAAAACAGATGAGACCAACACATCATGTGTGGGGGTTAAGTATTTATATTCACTTGAAATGAAAAAATTGTATGATTCTATATTCAAAGGCTATATGGATCTATTCACTGGAAAAAAATTCCCCATGTTCACCTTCTTTTTCTTACCTTTTTCATCTTTGAAACAAATATATCAATATAGCCCAGGTATGTCCTTCCTTTATTCTTTACTAAAGAACTAGATGTTTCAATGTTGTGTAGGTATCTACCCTTATCATAATGGACTCATGAAATATATATATATGATATTCATTTTTATGCACAACTATGGATGGTGTGGATCACACCAGGCTTCTATAATCTTCTTTTTATTCTCGAAGTGTTCATATGAAAGAACATGTTTTTGAATTAAAATAAATATACTAAATAAGACTACAAGATATTTGGTCACATTCACTACAATTTTCCATTAACTTCTTCATGTTTTGAAGCATCATCCATTGAAAAATATTAACTATCCATTCACATAGTCTTCAGATATCCCATTTTAAATCCACCACTTAAAATATGCGAATATATTGCGAGAATACCTCCAATTTAATTCTACACATTATCGATAACTTTGGAAAGCTTTTAAACCTCCAACTGAATATTCGTGTCATAAAAAACCATTCAAAATTTCCTTTTAAAATCATGTACCTCATGACATAGGATCTCATTTTTTAATTGTGTTTCCAAACAAAATGCCTTTGACCTTCACACCATGGAATAAAACAACACTTCTTTATGCAATTTTCCCTTCAAAACATCAGACACCATGACCATATGGCCATTTTCTCCACTACCAAATCCTGATACAATAAAACACCCATCATTCCAAAAAATGCTTAGGGAAATGACATTGGGATCTCTCCAGCATCTTTATATACTTCTCTATACATAGGTCCACCACAGCGAGCAGAATTCCTTTAGTGGGTGTCCCCACTATAATACTTCTCATTAGAACATGGGAGGAATGTTTCAATGTGAATATTCAATGGAGGAGGCACTAAATCATATGTATTGGAGGTGGTAAGATGAAGCTTAAGGTGGGGAGCACCATAAGCCTGACAGATGTTAAACAATGACACCATCAGTGTTTTTAGATCTATGGGCTCAGGTAAACACCCAATGGGGTGGCCAAGAGGCCAGGAAAACACCCCAACCAGGTTTCTCCATAAGATAAGGTCACAACGGACATGATAGAACAAATCAACCATTTAATATTCTATAACATGGGATCACTGAAAGGTTTAAGCGAGTGTCACAATAACGCAACATCTAAAGGGAAATGAAACGATGAAGAATAATCATACACCCTATACAAACCATTTACAAATTTATCCACTTCACCTAAACATGGAAATTTTATTTATAATATTCAAAGGGTGAAAAGGAAAGTGTCATGGTCAAGAAGTATTCCTACTCGAGCAATGTCATTTGAGCTAAATAGGCATGATAATCCAATTAATTTTATTCAAACAATATAAAAACAAACTAGCCACAAAACAAACACCAACAAGGGACATATAAAAAACTCAAACCAAATCTAAAAATCATACAAATAAATATCACTAATATTTGGTTTAGAAGAAAACGCACCTCCGTTGGAGAGGTTTTAATATAAAATCATGGAATTGCTTTATCAGAAAATTCATTTCATTATATTTAACATTTATTATAAAACTCATTCAGTACAAATCAAATGAAATATGTTAAGCAACAAGATCAAAATAACTATCACTTTTAGTTTTCATAGATAGCGCACCTCTGTTGGAGGTATTGTATTATAAAAACAAAAATTTATTTATCAAATGAAACAATTATATTAAAGAAAAGTTATTCAAGATATAAAATTCAATATAATTAAGCATAATTAAGAAAGAAGCTAAATTCAATTTAAATCATTCATGAATTAAAGAGGCTAGTAGCGGGACCCTACCTTAAGGTGGAACCAAGTCATCCACTTCGGCTCTTAGAGCTTTATAACTAAAAACTGCGGCTCCCCCACTGGGTATACGCACCTTTACACACATGCAAGGACACATAACCCCTATGCACACACCCGCATGGCCATGAGCACGTGAAAGGGGATCTTTGCACATATGCTTATATGAATATACCAGTTTCCACTCACCAACGTATGCATTTATATATATATATATATACATGGGCACACCTTTCCTCATACATGCATAATCACTGCCATGGATGACTATACACATAATAGGGGAACCTACATACATATACCGACTTACCTATGCACAAGTAGGTGAGTCACTCTGGAATTGGTGACTTGAAACCAATGAGCAGGGATCAACACACTACACAAAGAATATTAGGAACCTTAAAACACATAAAGGACACTAAATAACCAGTGTGAAACCAACCACCTACATTAAAGCCTTACCTCGATTGGAATCAAAGAACCAAATACACCCGAACCAACATGAAACGATCCAAATCCCTACCAAAAACAAAATATGGAGTTAAAAACACCGAAATCCCCAAATACTTGAGGTGCGAGACATGTAGTAACCATAGAATCTTACCTCGGATCAAAGTCGGTAGATTGAATCAATCTGAATACCTTCACATAATATAACTACCCTCTGTCCATATAATGTAGTAAAAGACCTATGTGGCCAATGCGATAAAGAAAATAAAATAAAAACTAAACTAAAACATACCCGTCTCCTGTGACTATACACATCACCACCCAAGATATAATAACCACAACGCCCCATGGGTCAGATCATGTTGCTGAAAGCAAGGGGGAAATAGATCCATGTCTCAAAATGATAGTATCAAATAGTACATTCCTATTAATTAACAATTACTCTTTAAATTAATGTTATATAATCAGTTTGGATCGAGTTTGAAAATAGTCTAGTTTTGTTCAATACAAGTTTGTTTGGCACATTTACATTAGACTAAGTTTGTCTTGTTTTTGTTTATATTATCTTGTCCAATTTCATTCATTTGGGTTTAAGTAGATCATAAAATTAATAATAATCAGTCAATCCATATAAATAATTATATCCATTAGTTCCATATTTGGAGTAAAAAATACAGAGAAATGAATGATATCATATAAGTAAAATTATAAGAGGGGAAAGATGTAAAGTAGTCTTATTCATGCAATTCATATATAATATAGATTTTTCATGGGCACATAAATCAACAAAATCCCAAAATGAAATTGGGACAAACAAATATGGAAGAATAAACCAACCTCAAATAGTGGAAAATGGTGTATGATGAACCAAGATGATCCAAAATACTTTACCTTCAGCAGCGGATGCCAAATCACGTCTGAGGTGGACCTAAAAGAACCATGATATTCCCTAGAATCATGGATCAAGGTTAGATAAGGGAAAATTATAAAAATAGAGATCTAAAACATTTATGATAGAAAATTTGAACTAAAAATGGAAACCCTCCAAGAAATAGATAGTTGAATTGGATTAGTAGTTGACATTTCTGAAGAATATCTTAAGAGATTTCCTAAGGAAAATCAAAAGAAGTTGAAGAAGTTTTTTGAAGGTGTAATTATGTTGGTCATAGAGCTATCATATGTATGACTTTGATTCCTAGTCAGAATAATTTTATTAGGGGTAAGGGAAAAGATTCAATATTATTATGTTCTAAATCAGTTGCTACAAATGGATCTACACCTATGAAGAATATTGAACATGATAAGAAATAATGTTTGATTATATAGTGTGATAAGTTATAAAAAGATAAACAAAAAAAAAACAGAAAACTTTGAGATTTCTCTAATTTCTCAAGTGAATATTAAATTTTCAAAAAATAATAAACATGTGAAAGAAAAGAAATTCATTTTTCCTCGACATAAACATGTTAAAAATATGAGGAATAATAAAGCACAAAGAAAATAATACATTTTTGAGCTACAATGAAAAGTTCTCTAGTGTTGCGAAGAAAGTCTCAGTCAGTGTTATAACTTAGAATTTGATAAACCCACCTTATTACCATACTTGTTAATATAAAACAACACTTGAATGGAAATTTCAGATAATATGGACTTCATATATATATATATATATTTAAGGAAAATAATTTTGAAAAATGAATCCTTCATATAGTGTTGTTATTCCATTGAAAAAATCAACATGGAGAAAATATGAAAATACATTCTTGTTAATCGCATATCTAAAAAAGTTTCAACACATTTTCCACGAGTTAATTCCATATTTATAGGGAAATTTTCATTTAGATAACTCTTTATAATTTAAGAAAATATGGTTACCCATTCAACTATACGTGAATCCAAAAATAATAACACATTTATCCATAAACCAATTTCCCTTCACAAGTATCATGTACATATTAAAACAGTATGCATTAGAAAACATTTTCATTTGAAAATTATAACACTCCATTCGCATGAAAAATGCATCAAAAAATTATCAATGGTATGAATAATTCTACACAGAAAATATTCTTAACATTTTTATGAGCTCTAGATAATTTCACATAGAATATTATATTCTTTATGAAACTAGAAACACATTATATACCGTTCTCCTAAATTTCAAAGAAATAATGTTCTCATGGTATCTTCTATCAGAACATCCAATGATTTATATGTACAAACACTATAATGATAACTATTTTTATTTTTTGAGAAAACCAAAATCAATCATATATCATAGATAAATGGAACAATATGAAATGATACAAATTGAATCAAAAAAACTCAAACTAAATAATGAATCAATTAACCATACTAGAAGAATATTTTGGACTCACTACCAAAGAATACCAGAAGAAGGGGATGATTGACCAGAGGGGATCCTCAACCTAGGTGGGATGCCTGACTAGAGGGGATGCTCGACCTAGTGGGGATTCACGTTGGGTGAGGGAAAGCTCGACCTAGGGGGGATTCACATCGTGTGAGGGGAATCTCGACCAAGGGGGGATGTGCGACCTCAGAGGCGATGCTCTATTAGAGGATGACGAGGAGGGGGATGCGTAAGTGATGGTGAGAGGGGAGGGGAGAGAAGGGAGTGGAAAGAGGCAAGCAGGGAGCAGAGAGTGGCGAGCGGGAAGTGGTGAGTAGTGATCGACGAGCGGTGAGCAGCAAGGGGGATGAGAGCGGCATCAAGGGGGACTCGGTATGGGAGTGGCAGTGAGGGGGAGTCGGGATAGAGAGGAGCGATGTTATAGGGATGAAGAAGTGGGGTGCGATGTGAGGGGTATTGAGGATGGGAGGAGGGTCGATGAATTTTAGGTAGGTCTATACCAACGGTTCTTATGAACTGTTGGGTATTGAAGAGGTTTTTTCCAATAGTTCATAATGAACCATTGGGAAAACCAACATATATTAATATATACCAATGGTTTCTCAAAACCGTTGGAATAGGTTGTTTATTCCAACAGTTTTTTCAAACCATTGGGAAATAACTGTTGATATAGGTGGGATTTATACTATTGACCCTATGAAAAACATTTCAAAGACCTAGTTTGAGCATAAAAATATCAATAAGGGTTATAAAATAAGGAAAGAAAACATTAGTCCATCAATACATACAAATGAATTAAATCACACCTTTCACTCATAAAATATAATATCTTTAACATACCTCATGAAATCAAAAGATTTATTAATAACACACAGAAATAATAAATCATAATGGTAACTTGTGGAATCAATTACATAATTACATTGTAGCTTTCACAACTACATATGGAGTTACGTTTGGAATACCTATCACAACATATTCCATATATCTCTTAGGAGAAACATTATATTTTACCTCCGTCACGTTACCCAGTGAATTGGAGATCTATATTGGGCTCACCCACCCTTGGTTTATCATAGATCCACTTGTATACATAAATAATACCCAATAACCATAACATAATCATAATAAATACAACAAGAATAAAGGGAAAATAAAATTTCCATATTGCAATAAAAATATATCATTTAAAGATATTGACATAATAAATGCTTTATCAAAAAAATTTCAATACTAAAATATGTAATAAAAAGGCTATATGGTATTTATTTTCCTTTTAAAAAATTTATGACTTGTTAAGGAATCCAAATATCAAATAATTCTCGCGACAACAGAAAGGTCGTTGTCACCGCATATGTTAAAAAGAAACATTCCCTTTGTCATTTAGTAAAACTATTTTTAAAACAAAAGTTACCTTTTGAAAACCTTTGAATTAAATTAAAATAAAAATGGTATAATTATACACCGTATAAAAGAAGGTCGTGTATAACCCAAAATATGCCTCAATGCAAAGAGATTGAGACAAAGTCCCTTACCTTGAGTCTGACTCGTCACATATGTTCCTTATTCTTCTTGAATAATAAATTTAAGTTAATTTATACTTGCTTCAGAACCTTTTTCAAGTTTATTATTCCTCTTATATCACTTATTACAATGTTATAAACATTACATAATTATTTAAGTTAATATCGGTCGTTTTGTCGATATTCGGTACTTGAGTCAAAAATGAACTTGTTATAATTACAAATTGTTCATGTGTTCAAAATTCCATTATCTCAAAAATTATATTCATGATTTAAATATCATATATAACAAGTATATATATGTATTTATTATAGTACACTACATTTAGATATTATAAATGAGATCCACCGTTCACAGAGATGGTAAGTCGTACGTACGCACAAACACTACTTTCATTTTCTTTCATATTTAATGGAATGAAAACTAAATGATACATAAGTATATTATAATTCATAAATAATATCATATTTTTTATACATCACATAACTTCATTAATTCCATCCTTTATACGTTCCATGTATGACATGAATGAGTCATTTCATTTTGAGGGGACGGTAGTCCGCACTTCCTGAAATGAAATTATCATATTTACACATTATAGAAAGCAAAAATATATGATGTAAATGAAAAATAAATAAGCATATAGACAATATAAATATAATATATATCTTATATAAAAACAGTTCCATCATAATGGCCACCATGATAGGAGGTATGGGAAAATTGAACAATCATCGTTTCATGATACAATAGTTTTCCAAACACATTAACAATATGTTTTTATCCATTAGATGGAGGTGTGTGAAAGTGTAGTTAGAATCCTTATCATAAAAACATCTTAGTATATTGAGGATACTAGTGTTATATTTTTAAGGCAATGTCTTGTTCAAAGACTAATACACAATATATTAAAAAAAGAGAATGAACTACATGAGTCTGAAGGAGGAAATTTTATTACAATTTTTTTCATAGAAACAGAAAAGATCAACCAGAAAATCATCATTCCACATAATGTCCTAGTTGATTCCCTTTTTGGAAATACCATCAACCATCATTTTTTCTCCAAGGTAGGCATGTGTGGAAAAGTATCTGAGCTCTAGGAGCGAGTTAAGACAATTCTTCCAACGTGGTGTAAGAGGCAAAGCACGGTGTACCACACCATTCCAAATAGCTTGGATAATGGTGGTGGAATCGATTTGAATTCAAATTTTGTTCCAGCCTTTTAGATTAACAAAGTTTACATCATGAATCATAGTCATCATCTCAAACTCCAGGGAAGAGGCAATCCCATAGCTACCTCTTAAAACGTGCAACTCCCTTTTATTTGAGCCAAAAGGTTTTCTTGAATTACCTTCTACCTAAGTTAAGTATTCTAAAAGGAATATAGGGATGTTGTGAGATTATTTGGGAAGAGTTTGGTTGTTCCAAGGGGATTTAATGGTGTGATTAAATGGGCAGAGGTGATGCTTTTTTATAAGAGGGAGGATGAGCACTTTTGGAAAGTTTTAAAGTATTATTTTGTTATGAAATTATTTTTATTTTAAAATGGTTCCTAAGTCATTTATTTCGATGATAATATGATGTTTGGGAAAAAAATCTCAACTAATAGGTTTTAGAAAAGTCTAAGTCACAAATTTGACCTTATATTTTAGATTTAACCCTTAGTTAACAAATTTAACTCTTACCATGTCTTCTTGTATATTCGTACTATATGGTTAATATAGTTACTATAAAATGACAATAGAACATCAAGTGGTCAACTAATGAAATTTTAAACATTATCTAAGTTATTTTTCTGAATATTAGATTTTTAGGACTATTATATCATTTAATAAAATAGTATTTGTTTTAAATACTCATTTATGTCCATTTTTATACTATTCATATCATGACTTTTTAAAAATGCATAAAAAATTTATTCTTTCTAAAAAAACATCATTAATTAAAATATAACAAGTCATAATCATCCATAAAATTTAGGTCTGGCATAAAAGGATTTAAAATCAATTTATTTTTATATTTATAATTTCATTTATTTAAATCATTTATTAATAAGGTAATCACTACATAATCATTGTGTCATAAATATAATTATTTATTTGATATCTAAAAATTATAAATAAAATAAAATGATGTAGGAAATCATTTTATATTTCTGATGAGTATTTATAGTAGAATATATCAATTTTAGTAACTCATAAAAAAATTGTTTTAGTAAAAAGATACATGTTTATGTGATTTTTCTCTTTACTTTAAATTAATTAATTTAAAATATCATCATCACTCCCAGGTGGATCCATGGGGTCCCAAAATCGACCCAAGGATGCCCATGGTTTGAAATATCTCATCCAATAGGATTAGGACATGTCTTAGGATATTTTTATATTTTTATAATATTATTTTTTACTTTTATTTACCATATTTACCCTTTAACCATGGAAAATAAAATTATTACTAAAGTTACTATTCATAATTTCCAAAAATAAAAAGTACATATTTACACAATTTGAAGCTCTTGATTCCAAATATGGAATCTATTTTTCCAAATTCAAAACATAGAAGTTTCAATAAATAATTTAAAATTAATTATCATTGTCGAAACCAAAAAGTGGGGTTTTAAGAATTAATAACTATCAAAAGATTGGCATGTGTTTATGTACAATTTGAAGATAAAATTACTTAAAATGACCAAAATTGGATTAAATTATAAAAATATAATCCAATTACACTTTAAAACCAATTAAAAGTACACTCTAACTATATAAATAAATTATATGAAAAGACAGTTTTGACTTAATATGCGTTATTTTTCACTATTCATTAAAAAATAAAATTTATCATAAAATTACAAAACATTTATCCAAAGTAAATGTCTATATCCCTATTCTATAGAGGAAGTATATTTTTTCAAATAGAACATATAAAAGTGACAAAAACTAGATTTAAAATGGGTTCCCTTTCAAAAGGAAGTAAACCGACCTTTTAAAAAACATTATAGCATTTCATGCTTAAAATCAGATTCATTATTAATTTAATTCTCTAAAATTTATTGGATGAAAGTAAATACATTTAACAAACATGTATAATCATATTTTTGTTAGTTCTGTTCATTCCCTCTAATACAACGACTAGATGTTAACTACCTTTTACTATAAGAATATTGTTATTTTATTTTTCTGTATAACTCAAAGTTGTGTGCAACATATGTTCTCAAAGAAACCCATTATTTCATGTTGAGCACGCTATCAGAAAAAGAATCCCATTTAATGTAAAAATAATATCTTATTCATAAATATTAATAAGAATGAAAAGTATTATTCTATAAATACATGGGTTGATACATCCTTCCCCCCTTTTGGGAATTTTTTCCCCGCAATTCTACTCACTTAAAAAATAAGTGGGGGTATTAATCCCTCATAGAATTTTAATATTCCCAGGTTTCCTCTACAACCATGTAGTTTTCCACAAAAACTTTACCTGATTAATTACATTATTTTGTAACACTTTCTCTCTTTGGTCAAGAATCTGGACTGGTTGTTCCTCACAAGAGAGATTCTATTCCAAATAAACTAGCTCTAGAATCAAAAAATGATATGGATCCAAAATATACTTTCTAAAAAGTAATACATGAAAACAATTGTGTACTTGTGTTAAAATTGTAGGTAAATCCACTATGTAGGAAACTGATCCAACTTTCTCTAGGATTTCATAGGGTCCAATGAACCTCAGAATCAGCTTTCCCTTTTTACCAAAACGAATCACGCTTTTCCATGGAGAAACTCTGAGAAAGACATGATCACCTACCTTGAAAGAAAGTTCATTCCTTCGGTTATCCGCTTAACTTTTCTACATGCTCTAAACTGTTCTCATGTGCTTCTGAATCAACTAAACTTTTTCTTCCATCTCTTCTACGGATTCTGGTCCCATCAACATTCTTTCACCTAATTAATCCCAAAAAGATAGAGTTTGACACCACTTTACATATAATGCTTCAAATGGTGTCATCTGTATACTAGAATGAAAATTGTTATTATAATAAAACTCAAACAAAGAAAGATTTTGGTCCCAAATTCTCTGGTAATCAATTGAACACGCACGTAGAAATCTTCCAATGTCTGAATTGTTCATTCTAACTGCCCATCTGACTGCGGATGAAAAGCTGTACTAAAATTTAATTCAGTACCCAATGACTTCTGAAGGCCTTTAAAAAAGTTATAAGTTAACCTATGATCATGATCATATACAATGGAGAGGTGAACTCCGTGTAATCTGACTATCTCTATAATATAAAATCAAAAAATTTGATCAAGAGGGAGAGTATCTTGAATAGGAAGAAAATGAGCAGATTTAGTCAATCGATCAAAAATAACCTAGATTTCATCGTTACCATGATATTTCTTTAGTAATCCAACTAAAAAATCCATGGACACATTTTCCCATTTACACTCTGGAACTGGAAATGGATGAGGAGTCCCTTTTAGTAATTGCCGCTCTGCATTAACCTGTTGAAAAATCAAACATCTCATGGTAAATTCAGTAATTTCTTTTTTCATTCCATCCCACCAATAATACTCCCAAAGATATTTTTACATCTTAATACTTCTAGGATGAACTAAAAATGGATAACTATTATCTTCACATAAAAACTCTTTATTCAACTATTAATCACAAGGCACACATAATCTCTCTCCAAACCTAAAAACACAATATTTATCATTGTTAAATTCAGGTAACTTACCCTTCTAAACCAATTCTACCTTTTTCTGCAACTCACTGTCTTCTTTCTATGCTTTCTTAATTCTGTGTGATAGAGATGATTTCACTTCCACCTAAAACAAAATAGAGAAATTACTTGCACCAACAACTTCTAATCCAAAATTCATAAAATAAAAAACCAATGGATATCATTCCAAACATATCATGGTTAATGTACCATTAATCTTTCGACTCAAAGCGTCATCCACTTTATTTTCCTTTCCCAGATGGTAATGAATCATAGAATCATAATCCTTGATTAATTCTATCCATCTCCTCTATCTCCTATTTAATTATTTCTGAGTGAATATATACTTAATTTTTTTTATCAGTATATATTTCACACCTTACACCATAAAAATGATGCCTCCAAATTTTTAAATAAAAAAATAGTTGCTAATTCCAAATCATGTGTAGGGTAATTTAACTCATAAGTTTTCAACTGACTTGAAGCATACATAATTACCTGATCATTCTACATTATGACACAACAACATCCTTTCAACAAAGAATCACTATAGATAACAAATTCACTATTTCTAGAAGGTAGTTCCAAAACTGGAGCATTTACCAATCTTATTTTCAATTCCTGAAAACATTTATCACATTATTTTGTCTAGATGAACCTAACACATTTTCAAGTTAACTTAGTTAGTGGGCTAGATAAATGCACATAATTTTCAATAAAACACTATTAATAAACTTCTAAACCAAGAAAAATACAATCCTTGGTTATATTTGTGGGTTTTGGCCATTCTTCAACAACTTTTTATTTCACAAGATCAACTATTATGCCATATTTAGAAACAATGCGACCAAGGAATAAAATTTGTTGTAACAAAAACTCAAACATTCTGAATTTTCTATACAGATTATTTTCTTTTAAGTTTTGAAATAAAAACCTTAAATTACTATCATTATCCTCTTTAATTTTAGAATATACCAAAATATCATCAATAAAAAAAACCAGAAACATATCCAAGAAATCATAGAAAATTCTATTCATAATGTCCATGAATACAGCAGGTGCATTGGTTAACACAAAAGGCATAACTAATAATTCATAATGGACATATCTAGTATGAAACATGGTCTTCAGAATGTATGATTCTTTTACTTTCAACTAATGATACCCTGACCTCAAGTCGATCTTTAAAAAATACTGAGCTCTCTAGAACTGATCAAACAAATCATCTATATGAGGTAATGAATAATTTTTCTTAACAATCATGTTATTCAAGGCTCTATAATCAATTCAAAGTCTCATTGAACCATCTTTATTTTCAACAAACAAGATAGGAGCACCCCATAGTGATGTTCTAGGTCAGATGAAACCTTTATCTAATAACTCCTGTAATTTCTTCTTTAACTTTAAAAGTTCAATTTGATCCATTCTATAAGGTGGTTTTGAAATTGTCTTAGCATCAGGAACTAAGTCAATAGTAAATTCAACTTTTAGATTAGGTATTATAACAAAAAAATCATTAGGAAAAACATAAAATACTCATTGACCACTGGCACATCATTAATCTAAATAGTTCTTTTATTTTCAACAATATGTGAAAGGTAACATTCATTTATATCTTTTACTAGTTTCTAAGATTCCTGATATGTTATCAAAAGTAATGGTTCATTCTTGCACACAAAATGAAATTATTTCTGAAAAGAAACCTCTTTAGCTCTGTAGTGAACCTTTACATGATAAATGGAAATCTAATCTATACCCAAAATAACATCAAACTCTACTAGAGGCAAAAAATACAAGGTTTATGGGTAGATTTTTTACACAAACAAGGACATGAAGGTTATTATAATTTATTTTTGTCTTGAATTTTCCTCCAGGTGTTCTTATCACAAGTTCAGGATTAATATCTTGAGACTTAATTCCCAATTTACTAGAAAATTTCTCAGAAATGAAAGAATGTGTCAACTCGGAATTGAACAACATATTGGAATAATCTGAATAAACAAAAAATGTACCTCATACTACTTCATTTGATAACCCAACATATGATGAAGTCGTTGAAAATGATTTCACCACCCCTTTCAACATGCAGTCCATATTCTTTCGATTATTTGAGTTCTTTGTCAGGCACTCTTTTCCATAATGACCCATTTCATTGCACTTAAAACATTGTACAAACTGTAAATCAGATTTTGTCTTACCACTACCCTTATCTTTTTCTGTGAAATTATGAGCCTTATGTACCATTTTACCCATTATAAGAACTTACCAGAATTCAAAAGGCATTACCCAATGTGTTTTCACCACAATATTCACAAACTGTTAACTTAAGTTTCTTACCATCAATTTTTTTGAAGAGTTATTCCCTTTCATCTAACACCTTAACCTCTTATTCTATTGTTTTTCAATGAAAACCTGATCATAAAAAAAATCCATTTCCACCTTCTCCACACATCGAACAAGTTTTTCATAACTTTTGAACTCATTAGAAATAAAAATCCCTTCGATTCTTTGAAATTAATCCTAAGTAAAAATAATTGATTTTACTATCAAGATCCTATATGAAATTTGGATCATTCCTTTCCAGTTGAGTGAATTTCGCTTCATATGCATCCACTGAGTCATCCTCCTACCTCAATTCCAAGAATTGTTTTCCATCCTAAGTCAAACTCATTAGGAAAATATTTCTCAAGGAATATACCTTTGAATTCATCCTAATAAAGAGCATTAATATTCTCATTATCCTTGATATTTTTAACCATTGACCACCATTGATCAGCTTCACCTTCAAAACAGCAAACAACGAGACTAACCATTTGATTTTATGAATACCCCATGACATCAAAAATATTTTCCAATGATTTAATCTACCCTTCACCCCGAAAAAAGTCAGATGATCCTTTGAATGATAGGGGATATTGCCTCATGAAATTCTACACTACTGACATGTTCTTCTATGGTTGATTAAGATGACCTCGTACATGGATACCACCACCATTTATAGCGTGATTCAACTGTTCTATCACTACAAAAAACTATTCAGTTCGGATTCTGACCATATCAGGATACTGATTTGGAAGGTTGTTTTCTTAATGATGTCATCCCATCATAACGACCTTGTTTCCTCTACAGAAAACCATTCTGAACACAAAAATATATTAGGCACAACAACATGTTAATCTTCAAATTCTATATCATTTAAATCAAAGAATATATTAATTTATGGATATTAATTTAACAATATCCTAACTCCAAAATTTGTCTAAACTGACCTTTGATACCAACTATAAGGCCCCATCCTTAAACATCACATAATCTTTATTTTTGATCAAGAATTTACTTTCTTTAACATTGAGGATCATTTCAGGTTTGTAGTTTTAGAGAATTATGCCACAACTATTACATTACATCTCATAAATTACAAAGTAGACACTTTAAATCTATCCATTTTTTTAATAATAATAAAACCCCTTAAATAAAAAAATAATTCTTTTCTTGATATAAATATTTATAAATTATTCCTTTCTCTTACCTTTCCTTATAATCTGTGAAAAACACTTCAAAAACTTGGGATAAGAATAAAAATCTCAGTAAGGGTTATAATATAAGTAAATAAACATTAGTCTATCGATACATACAAATAATTTAAATCATACTTTTCACTAACAAAACAAAATATATTTAAAATAAATCATCAAATAAAAGGATTTATCAATAAAACACAAAAATAATAAATCATAAAGGTAACTTGTGACATCCATAACATACTTACATTGTAGCTTTAATGGATACATATAGAGTTACGTTTGGAATAACCATCATAGTATATTCCATAAATATATTAGGAGAAACAATTATGTTTACCTATGTCATGTTACCCAATGAATTGGAGAGCTATCTCAGGCTCACCCTCCCTTGGTTTATCATGTAACCACCTGTGTATGTAAATAATTCCCTAGAACCATAATATAATCATAACACATACAACAAACATAAAGGAAAGATAAAATTTCCATATTGTAATAAAAATATATCATTACAAGATATTGAAATAATAAATTCATTATCAAAATAATTTTGAAAACGAAAATACATAAAAAAAGGTATATGGTATTTATTTTCATTTTAAAAACATTACGACTTGTTAAGAAATCCAAATATCAAATAATGCTCACAGCGGCGGAAAGGTCATTGTCACTGTGTACGTTAAAAAGAATCATTCCCTTTGTCATTTAGTAAAATGTTTTTTTTAAAAAATATTCCTTTTTAAAACCGTTGAATTAAATTAAATGAAAAATGTTTTAATTATACACCATATAAAATAAGGTTATGTATAAACCAAAATATACCACAATGAATGGAGATTGAGATGAAGTCCCTTACCTAGAGTCCGACTCATCACATATGTTCCTTGTTTTTCCTGAATAATAAAAATAAGTGAATTTATACTTTCTTCAGAAACTTTTTCAAGTTTATTGTTAACTTTATATCACTTATTACCATGTTATAAACATTACATAATTATTTAAGTTAATATTGGTCTGTTTTTCGATATTCAGTACTTGTGTCAAAAATGAACTTTTTATAATTACAAATTTTCCATGTGGTGAAAATTCCATTATCTCTAGAATGATATTCATGATTTTAATATCATATATATCCAGTATATATATGTATCTATAATATTACATCACATTTCATGATAAGAAATAAAATACACCATTCATGGAGACGGTAAGCCATACGTATGCATGAACGCTACTTTCATTTTTTTTCATATTCAATGGAATGAAAACTAAATTATATATATATATATATATATTATAATTCTAGTATAATATCATATTTTATATACATTACATATGTTCATTAATTCCATCCTTTATACGTTCCATGTATGTCATGAATGATTCATATCACTTTGAGGGGGCGGTTGTCTGCACTTCCTCAAATGAAATTATCATATTTAGACATTATAGAAATCATAAAGGTAAGATGAAAATGAAAAATTAAGATAAATATAGACAATATAAATATGAAATATATCGTATATAAATTCAGTACCATCATAATTACCACCATGAGAGGTGGTAGGGGAAAATTGAATAATCATCATTTCATGAGGTAGTAGTTCGCCATACATAGAAATAGTATGTTCATATCCATTATATGGAGGTGTGTAAAAGTATAGTTAGAGTAATTCTCATAAAAAATAATAGTATATTGAGGATATTTGTGTTTTTATTTAATCAAATAATAAGAATAGAAAATGGTGTGAAAAAGTAAAATAATGGAACAGAACTTTAGAGAAGACGATACCTCTTAAAACATGTAACTCCCTTTAATTTGAGCCAAAATACTTTCTTAAATTTCCTTTCGCCTAAGGTAAGTCTTCTAGTAAGAAGAGAGGGATGTTGGGAGCTTATTTTTTCAAAGGTTTTATGGGAAAAGGATCTTGAGATGTGTGATTAAATGGGTATAGGTGATGCACTTTTATAATAGAGGGCAGGGGAACCTTAGGAATATTTTGAGGAATTATATTATTATAACTATATATTCGGTTTAAAATGATTCCAGAGTCATTTATTTCAAACATAAGATGATGTTGGGACAAAAAACTCACAAAAATAGGTTTTAGACAAGTCTAAGTCAGACATTTAACCTTATCTTTTAGTTTTGACCCTTAATTAACTAATTTAACTCCCAAAACATCTTCTTGAATATTAATACTATAAGGTTAATATAGTTACTATAAAATGACAATAAAACCTCAAGTGGTTAATTAAGTAAATTTTAAACATTATTGTAGTAATTACTATAACAGTCACTGTAGCAATTATTGTAGTAGTTTCTGTTCGGTACTGTAGCAGCTTGAACTATTCACCCGATTTGGGACTTCGGGCCACTGGTGTGGGACTACAAGTCTCAAGGGCCTTCAGGTCATCAAAGGTCTTTGGGCTATAGGGCCTTCGGGAGATAGAGAACATGGAGTGGTCCAATTCACATAGAACATGCCATAGAAGAGGATCAGAGTAACAAGAGTAGCATCCACCAAAAGCAGAGCTAACCGGATTGGAAGAATGAGAGGGTATGGAAGCCTCCATTAAGACCAGGCACCATGTAGATCTGTACAGGGAAATTCTATTCGATCAGCAATGCAAGGTGGGGAGCTAGGTGATCAATTACGCAAACTCTGCGGAGGGGTAGTTCTAGTGGGTTGGGCCTACGGGTCATGTAACGGGCATGGTATGCCTCTAGGCCTTTGGGTCATGTATTGCAGGTCAGTTAGGCCTTGTGCCTTGGGCCTACAGGCCATGTATGGGTTCCCCTTCTACCCTTAAAAAGGGGATTATCCATAATAAAATAAAAAAAGGCCTTCAGATTATTCAGTCTATACTATTCATATCATGACTTTTTAAAAATCCATAACAACTTGATTGTTTCAAAAAAAATCATTAATTAAAAGATAATAAGTTATAATCATCCAAAAATTTCATGTATGGAATAATGTTTTAAAATAAATTTATTTTAATATTTAAAATTTCATTTATTTAAATCATTCATTAATAATGTAACTACTACGTCATCATTTTTTCAAAAATATATTTATTTATTTGATGTCTAAAAATTATAAATAAAATATCATGATTTTGGAAATATTTTTAGATTTCTAATTACTATTTATAGTTGAAGATATAACTTATATAACTCCATATAAAAATTGTTTTTGTAATGACCTGACCCCAGTTACAAGAGTCGATGCTTTATTACATAACAACAACATGATCACAAGGAAATCATGTCTTGTGAGACCGGTCAGTTTAGTATTATTGGAAACAAGATTCATACATAAGTTCAACATTACAACTTGAAAAGAAATACAACACAAATTTATTCTATTAGGAACATCCAAGCCTCCTAGATTATGCCTGCAAGTCACTCATAACTAACTTCTTCATATCCTGGGAAAATGAAACATAAGAAAGGGGTGAGCTCAAACACTCAGTAAGGTTAAGAAATACAGTGGAAGATAACATAAATATTAAGCATGGTGAATAATTGAAACCACATGCCTTTACCAATAATATACATGAATAATTTTATGGCAGAAATATGAACTGAGTAAATAATTCCATAATAAAACAATAATCAAGGGTATTCTACTAGTCGAATGACCACATGAGCCATCAATATTATTTTCATAAAGAAGAAATGTATAATGCCGAACATTCTAAAACATTTTTTCAAGGCCTTAGCTAAGATGTCTAAAAATGATTAAGGCCCCGGCCAAAACCACATATCAAATTGGGAAAGGGCCTCATCCAATTCCACGTCTAGTTGTCTCGTGAGACCTACCGATGCATCAAGGAGCTATAGCGGGATCCACCCATCACTTACTAAGTCCAATACATTCCTCATATGAAAAGGTTTAGACATATCATATACATTCGTATTAAAACTAGAATGTGAAATTTCAATACCTTATCCATAAACCATGAATGGTATAAAAATAGAACATCCATAGTCAAATATATCTCAAAACGTTCAATAAAATATGAAAGTTTTGTATCATAATAAATCAACTTCAAATAAACTTATGATTTATAAAAGGATGTTGACATAGATGAAATAAAAACTCTTTTTAGAGAAATACCTATTTATATTTTGAAATAATTTAAGAGACATATAATTATAAATAAAATATTTATTTTGAAAATATTCTTATAATATTGTAAGGGAAGCTATGATGATGTTATAACGACATAAAATAACTGCACCTGCTGTATAAGATAGATAAACATTATTACCTTAAATTTGTTGAAAAGGTCAAAAAGTTC
Source organism: Viscum album (assembly GCA_963277665.1). NCBI lineage: Eukaryota > Viridiplantae > Streptophyta > Magnoliopsida > Santalales > Viscaceae > Viscum > Viscum album. The sequence goes on along the minus strand of OY728125.1, from coordinate 1,053,462,628 downwards.
CTTGTTTGGAAAACGATGGAAAGATTACTTTATAAACACATATGGGTATAAATGAATTTAACCCACTGTCTTTTAAATTTCAAAAATGTTTTTAAATATATTTTAATGAAACATGGATGTGGATGATAAATAGGTCCCAATAGATACTTACGTAAAAACAACCTCAGATAATAAAGAGATTGTGAAATAAACCCTTAACTTGTACTTTTACTTGGTTGAGGGTAGGTTAACCTCATTTATAATGGTGAAATAATTTTTATTAAATTATACAAGAATAATATACATTAATATGATATCATATATGATCTTTTAACATTGTTCTGTTAATAATAACTAAGTATTATTGTCATTTTGGCTATTAACGGTTTCATTTTCCTTCATATTCATTGTTATGTGAGTAATATTTGTTATGTATGGGATGTATCTTATTCATATCCAGAATTATATCAAGTATTTAAACATTATTTTCAATCAGCTATTGAAAATTAGTCTTGAATGGATACGATGGGGAATGAATCTCATGGAATTCGTGGAGACAGTAGTCCGTACGTACGCACGAGCGACAATATCATTCTTTTGATATTAAAATAATATATAATTGGATGGTATGTAATATATAAAGAATCATTATCATGTTATATTTATTATTTACATCAATTACACATAATTATCGTACCCATCCAAATAATAATGTTTTGAATAACAATTACACCACGACGTGGAGATGGTAAGCCGTACGTACGCACTTAGGGTGACATGTCATTCAATGGCTGGATAGAATACTGAATATGGTTGTACCATATTTATAATAACATCACAGTTTATAGAAGTTACTGGAGTTATTATTTTATAATTAAAATAACAAATAAAGAAGAAGTGGAAGAATAAAGGAACTTGAAAGAGGGTGGTGAAAACATTACCTCTTTTTCGGGTTATTCCATTTCTTTTGATTAAAAGGGATCCATAGGTTGGCTTTATGATCAAAATAATGCCTCTTGGTTAAAGTGTGGGAATTTGGGAGGATATTTGGGCAGGGGTTTGTCGAACCAAAAGGCCTTTAAGGTATGAATAATTGGTTAGAAGTGGTGTCCTTTTATAAGTGGGGGGAGGGGCTCTTTAGAAAAAACATAAAGTATTATTTTATAATAAATTCATATTAGGTTTTTAATGGCTCCAAACTAGATTATTTAAAGTCTAAGGTGGGGAGGGCTCGAAAAACACTCAACCAATAGATTTTAGATAGGTTTGGGTCACTATATTAACCTTATCTTTTAGGTTTAACTCTTAGTAAATTAGTTTGACATTTACCACGTCTCTCTCTATTTTTATATTATTTGGTTAATAAAATTACTACAAACTACCAATAAAACCCAAAGTGGTTCATTAATGACATACCTATCATCATATAAGTCCTTTTTCCGAACCTTAAATTTTTAGGAATATTATATCAATTAATAATATCATATTTGTTTAAAAACTCCTTTATGTCAATTTTGACACCATTTAATAGTTGATTTTTTTTAAGTCTTAATAACATTATTAATTTGAAACAAATTAATTTATGTAATAATAACATGTCATATTCACCAATAAAATTCGTTTATGGCATTAAAGCTTTCAAATTATATTTATTTTGACATTTATAATACTAATTATTTAATTCATTCATTAATAAAGAAAATACTACATCATCACTGTGTCATAAATAAATTTAATTATTAAATGTCTAAAAATTATAAATAAAATACTACTATATAGGAAATATTTTTATCTTTATAATTAATATTTTTATTTGAAATGATAACATATATAACCCTATGAAAAAATTTATTTTCTAAAACTTATATGCTTATGTCATTTTTGTATTTACTTTTACTTAATTAATATAAAGTGTCATTATCACTTACAAGTGGCTCCATGGGGTCCCAAAATCGACCCAAAGATGCCAGAGGTCGGACATGTATCAAAAAATAGGGTTAAGACACATTTTAGGGTAATTTAGTATTATTATAATATTATTTTTTTACCCTTATTTACCGGTTTTACCCTTTAACCATGGTAAATAAAATATTTACCGAAGTAATTATTCAAAATGTATAAAAATAAAAGTTACCTATTTACAAAATTTGGACTTCATGATTCTAAATACGGAATCCATTTTTCTAAATTCAAAACACAAAAGTGGCAGAAATTAATTTAAAATTAATTCCCGTTGTCAAAACAAAAAACGTGTTTTTAACAAATAATAAATATCAAAAGATTGACACTTTATTATGTCCAGTATAAATGTGAAATTATGTCCATTGACCAAAATTGGATTAAATGGTAAAAATATAATCTAATTATACTTTAAAATCAATCAAATTCATAATTTATAACAATTAATTATTTTAATTAAAAAAGTTGTTTTTAATTAAAATTTAGTAATTTTCACTATTCATAAAAATATGAAATTTATCAGAAAAGTACCAAAATTTCACCCTAATCTAATTTCTATATTCCGAATCAAAAGATGAAGTCCATTTTGAAATATACAATGTATAAAATTTCAAAAAGTGGGTATTACTATTCATAACGGCTAGTTGATTGGTTGTGGTGTTTTAGAACTCGAAGTTGCGTACAACACATGCTACTGTATTATTCAAAGAGAAGCATACCATGGAAGTTTGGGGTGTTACATTCTCCCCTCCTTCCAATAATTTCATCCTCAAAATTTCTATAATACTACCACATGAAAAGACTTGGGTGTATCTTCATCATAAGTTCTTCAGGTTCCCACGTTTCCTCTTCCATCTTATGGTTTATCCATAGAACTTTTACCAGACGAGTTGTCTGATTTCTCCACACTTGTTCTCTGGTATCAAGAATCCTAATAGGCTCTTCACAATAAGACATATTGGGTTCCAGTTCTACTTCCTCATAGGTGAGTACATGCGTTGGGTCATGCATGTATTTTCTCAACAGTGATATGTGGAACACATCGTGAACTGTTGAGAGACTTGGCGGCATTTCCAAACAATAAGCTACAGTCCCAATTCGTTCTAGAATTTCTAAAGGTCCTATGTACCTGGGACTCAATTTACCCTTCTTACTGAAATGTATAACTCCCTTCCATGGAGATACCTTCAAGGAAACATGATCTCCTACATGAAATTCCAAATCCTTCCTTCGGTTATCAGCATATCCCTTTTGCCTAATTTGAGCTATTTTGATGTGGGTTTGAATTACCTTCACCTTTTCTATTGTGTCCTCAACATGTTCTGGGCCTACAAGTTTTCTTTCACCAACATCATCCCAACAGGTTGGTGTGCGACATCTCTTTCCGTATAACGCTTCATATGGTGCCATCTGAATACTTGAATGGAAGATATTGTTATAGGAAATTCCACCAGAGGTAAATATTGATCCCACATACCCTGAAAGTCAAGTGAGCAAGATCTCAACATGTCTTCTAAGGTTTTAACAGTCCATTCTGATTTTCCATCAGTTTGGGGGTGGTAGGAAGTGCTCAAATGGAGTTCAGTATCTAGGTATTCCAGAATACTTTTCCAGAATCTTGATGTAGAACGGGTATTGCGATCAGAAACAATATATAGGGGTACTCCATGAAGTATCACAACTTCATTAATATATAGTCTTGATAAACATTCAAGTGCTAAATCTTACATTATAGCAAAAAAAATTTCTCTCTTGGTAAGATGATCAACAATGACCCATATTGCATCATTCCTTCTAGGAGTCTTTGGTAGTCCCATGACAAAGTCCATCGTGATATTATCTGATTTCCACTCAAGTATGGGAAGAGGTTGCATGACTCCTCCATGATTTTGCCTTCTATCTTTCACTTGTTGATAAACCATACATCTTAACACAAAATCAGCAATCTCCATCTTCATGTTGTCCCACCAAAAATGTTCCTTCAAATATCTATACATTTTGGTTCTCCCAGGGTGTATAGAGAAATTGGAACAATGAGCATCGTCCAACAATTACCTTTTTAGATTCGGTATATCGGGAACACAAAGGCTCTTCACAAATTTCAAAATTCCATCTTCATACACAAAGTCACTCAATCTCCCATCATTCACATCTTTAATCATCTTTTGAAACTCTTTATCATCGGTCTGAGAACTCTTTATCCTTTCTATTAAATATGGTTTGGAAAACAGTTGAAAAAGTATCGATGTTTCACCTTCCATGGTTATTCCCATATCCAAATTTACTAGATCCATGAAAATTGGATCCATTTAAACTCTCATTTGGTTCAAAACTCCTTGATCCTTTCTGCTCAAAGCATCTACCACCTTATTTTCCTTCCTCGGGTGGTTGTGTATCATGCAATCATAATCCTTGAGTAGTTGAAGCCATCACCTTTGCCTCCTGTTGAGTTCTTTCTGTGAGAAAATATACTTCAAACTCTTGTGATCAGTATATATCTCACATTTTTCACCAAATAGATAATGTCTCCATATCATCAAAGAAAATATTACAGCAGCTAACTCAAGATCATGAGTAGGATAGTTTTTCTAATGAATTTTCACCTGTCGTGATGCATATGAAATAACCTTATTATTATTCATAAGGACACAACCAAGTACTTTATTTGAAGCATCACTATAAATAACAAACCCATCATTCCCCAATGGTAAAGTCAATTTAGGAGCATTGATTAATCTTCTATTCAGTTCTTGAAAACATTATTCACACTCTTTTTTCCAAATAAATTTGACCCCTTTACATGTGAGCTTCTTTAATGGGTTAGCTAATCAGGAAACATTCTGGACGAAATGCCGATAATAACCTGCTAGACCAATAAAACTGCATACCTTAGTTACACTCGTCGGTGCTGGCCATTCTTGGATTGTCTTGGTCTTAGAATGATCAACCAAGATTCCATCCTTAGAGACAATATGGCCAAGAAAAGAAATCTTCTAAATCCAGAATTCACACTTTCTAAACTTCCCATATAATTCATGTCTTCTAAGAGTCTTCAGGATAATGTGCAAGTGATTTTCATGATATTAGTAGATTTTGGATTATACCAAGATATCATCAATAAATACCACTACAAAATCATCAAGATATTCATTGAAAACTCTGTTCATTAGATCCATGAAGACAGAGGGTGCATTTTCCAATCCAAAGGGCATTACTGTAAACTCATAATGCCCGTACCTGGTTCAAAATGCTATCTTTGAAATGTCTTCCCTCTTCACACACAATTGATGGTATCCAGATTGAAGGTCAATCTTTGAAAAATATTGAGCTCCATGTAGTTGGTCAAATAAATCATTAATGCGAGGTAGGGGATACATGTTCTTTATTGTTATAACATTGATCTCTCTATAGTCAATGCACAATCTCAAAGATCCATATTTCTTTTTAACAAAAAGAATAGGGGCTCCCCATGGAGAAACACTCAGATGAATAAATCCCTTATTACTCAATTAATGTAGTTGTTTCTTCAGTTCCACTAATTCCACAGTGGCCATTCTATAAGGGTTCTTCAATATAGGCCTTGAACTAGGAATTAAATCAATAGAAAACTCAATTTCTTGTTCTTGAGGATGTCTAGGTAAATCCTCTGGAAAAACATCAACATATTAATTCACAATAGGTACATCCTCTATTTGAACATTCCTTTCCTCACCCATAGTTATTTCATTCTCTTCCTCCCCAATAATTAAATTTAGTTGAGCTATTGGGGTTGGATCTAGATAATAATTAGGTGGTGAATATTCTCCTCTAAAGATAGGGTGTTTCTTATCATCATCATCAAAAATCATAACCTCCTTCTTCTTACAATAAATCTTTACATCATGGTCCGAAATCTAATCTATACCGAGGATTATATCAAATTAAATCATAGTTATGATGATTATATCAACAGATAAAGAACATTTATATGCTCTAATGGGAAAAGATTCACAAAACATTGTTGCAATGATACTTCCCTTAAGAGTTTTGACTGACAACTCCCTTGTTAAATCAAATTGAAAATATATAATTTTCTTAGCAAACTGGGAAGATATGAAACAATGTGATGATCCAAAATCAAATAAAGAATTTTCTAAACTTGAGGAAACCATTAAATTACCCTCCACAACATCTTTCAAAGCTTCTACCTCAGCAGTAGTGATAACATAAGCTTAGCCTTGATCCCTTGGCCTTTTTTGAGGCAAGTTCCCCCAATTCTTAGCAAATTCATTTGAATAATGTCCCATCTCCCTGTAGTTGTAGCATTGAACATTGTTAGTGTCTTTCATTCCCTTACAATCACCAGTAAGATGGAATTTCCGTCCACATTTGTAGCATACTCCTTTTCCTTTTAGACAGACACCAGGGTGCTTCCTTCCACAATTATCACATGGTTGAAATTCAATTCTTCCCTTCTTCCTTGTTTCCTTATTACCTTTCCCAGAGTGTTCAGTATATCTCTTCTTCTCTTGCTTTGCTTTAAAGTCATAAGACTTAGAGAATTCCTTTTCTGTCTTGATAGCACATGATACAATATCTTCATATGATGAGAAGTATTGCGATACTAAAGCTCAACAGAGAAATGGTTTTAACCCATAAAATAATCGATCAATCATACTTCTTGGGTTACGTAAATAATATGCAACATGCCTTGCTAACCTTGTAAAGTTTACCTCATAATTTTTAACATTCTCATCATCCTTTTGCCTCAGACTCAGAAATTGCCTTTCTATATCTCCTCGATGGTCATGAGGAAAGTATTTATCTAATAAAATCTCTTTAAACTCCCTCCATTCAATATTTAATACTTCATCATATTCCTTTGTGTTTTGAAAAATGACCACCATTGATCAGCATCTTCAGTGAGGTGATAAACTTCCATGACAACATTTTCCCTTTCACTACTCCCCATAGCCAGAAATATTTTCTCTAGGGAACTTATCCATTACTCAGTTACAAATGGATTTTTATTCCCATTGAATGTCGGTGGTTGTTTCCTCATGTAGATATCTAACATTAATCCTCCAAGTTGTGGATCTGGGTTCTCCATATGGGTAAGGTTATTATTCATAACCTGAGTGAGTTTTCCCAGTATGGGGATTAGCTGATCAGCACCAGTTGCATCACCAGCTCCACTATAATTACCTTGAGCAGGAGGTCAATCCCCACATGGAGTGCTTGAATTTATATGGTTTCCATTCCTTCCACTAGGTGCCATTTCTAAACAATGGCATACACTAGATTAGTTTATGAATCGCAATACATAAATCCAAACTTGTAAAACACTTAACATAAGTTGAACCATTTATGGATATAATCCATAATCATAAAAATGCTTTCTTTGAGGAATGATATACTCATAAACCCTTCATAATGGTTTGTAATGAAAATGAGAATTATCCGAGACATATCCCCTGGTAGTGTCGTAACCAAGAGTGCAGCAAGGCCCTTTGTCATGCACAGGTTCATGTTCGAGTCTAGCTCAAAGCGGTGTTTTCAGGTTTTATACCTTGGTACATCTGTTCCAGAGCTGCCTCTACCTGCTCGTATCCAGACAGGGATGTATTGCATGGAAAACTCACAAAATCTATACAATACAAAAATTATAGGAAGTTCTTCTATACTAATCCTCAATGTCCATCTTAGGTCTATGTGCTCTAATCAGAGTTTATCTAATTATAGCGTCCAAGGTTTGTACTAAACTTCCTCTGATACCAACTGTAACGCCCCGACCCCAGTTAACCAGTGTCGGTGCTTTATAATATAACCTTGGCATGATCACAAGGAAATCATGTCTCAAAAGACCGACCAGTTTAGTATTATTGGAAACAAGATTCATACATAAGTTCAACTTTACTACTTGAAAAGAAATACAACAAAATTTTATTCTATTAGGAACATCCAAGCCTCCTAGATTATTCCTGCAAGTCACTCATAACTAACTTCTTCATATCCTGGGAAAATGAAACAGATGAAAGGGGTGAGCTCAAACACTCAGTAAGGTTAAGAAATACAGTGGAAGATAACATAAATATTAAGCATGGGGAATAATTGAAACCACATGCCTTTACCAATAATAAACATGAATAATTTTATGGTAGTAAAATGAACTAAGTAAATAATGACATAATAAAACATAATCATGGTTACTCTACTAGTCGAATGACCACATGAACCATCAATATTATTTTCATAATGAGGAAATGTATAATGTCAGAAATTCTAAAAAAATTTGTGAAGGCCTGGGCCAAGACATCTAAAAATGATTAAGGACTCGGCCAAAACCCCATATCAAATTGGGAAGGGGCCTCGACCAATTCCACATCTAGTTGTCTCATGAGACCTACCGATGCATCAATGAGCTATATAGGGCTCCACCCATCACTTACTAAGTCCAATACATTCCTCATATGAAAAGGTTTAAACATTTCATATACATTCGTATTAAAACTAGAATACGAAATTTCAATACCTTAACCATAAACCATGAATGGTATAAAAATATAAAATCCACAGTAAAAAATATTTCAAAACCTTCAATACAATATGGAATTTTTGTATCATAATAAATCTACTTCAAATAAACTTATGATTCATAAAAGAATGTTGACATAGATTAAATCAAAACCATTTTTAGAGAAATACCTCTTTCTATTTTGAAATAATTTAAGAGACATATAATTATAAATAAAACATTTATTTTGAAAATATTCATATAAGATTGTAAGGGAAGCTTTGATTATTTTATAATGGCGGAAAATAACCGCACCTTCCGTATAAGTTAAAAAAACATTCTTACCTTAAATTTGTCGAAAAGGTCAAAAAGTACCTTGTTTGGAAAATGAAGGAAAGATTACTTTCGAAAAACATAAGGCTATAAATTACATTAACCCATTGTCTAGTAAATTGTAATTTTTTTTTGAAATACATTTTTAAGAAACCTGGATGTGGATGATAAAGAGGTCCCAATAGATACTTACGTAAAAACAACCTCGGATAGTAAAGAGATTGTGAAATTAACCCATACCTTGTAATTTTCCTTGGTTGAGGGTAGGTTGAACTCCTGTATAATGGTGAAATAATTTTTATTAAACTATACAATAATAATATACATTAATATGATATCATATATGATCTTTTAACATTATTTTGTTAAAAATATCTTAGTATTATCGTTTTTTTGGGTGTTAACGAATTCGTCTTCCTTTATATTATTTGTTATGTGAGTCATATTTGTTATGTATGGGATGTATCTTATTCATATACAGAATTATATCAAGTCTTTAAACATTATTTTTAATCATCAAATGAAAATTAGTCTTGAATGGATACGATGAGGAATGAATCTCATCGCGTTCATGGAGACGGTAGTCTGTATGTACGCACGAGCGACAATATAATTCTTTTGATATTAAAATAATATATAATTGGATGTTATGTAATGCATAAAGAATAATTATCATGTTATATTTATTATTTACATCAATTACACATCATTATCATACCCATCCAAATAATATTGTTTTGAATAACAATTACACCATGACGTGGAGACGGTAAGCCGTATGTACGCACGTAGGGTGACATGTCATTGAAAGGATGGATACAATAATGAATATGGTTGTACCATATTTATAATAACATCAAAGTATATAGAAGATACTGGAGTTATTATTTTTGAATGTAAATAACAAATAATGAACAAGTGGAAGAAGAAAGGAACTTGAAAGAGGGTGGTGAAAACATTACCACTTTTTCGTGATATTCCTTTTGATTTGATCAAAAGGGCTCCATAGGTTGGCTTTCTGATCAAACTGAGGCCTCTAGGTTGAATTTATGGATGTTGGGAGGATATTTGGGCTGGGTTTGGCCGAACAAAAAGGCTTTGAAGGTATGAATAATTGGTTAGAAGTGGTGTCATTTTATAAGGGGGAGGGGCTCTTTAGGAAAAACAAAAGTATTATTTTATAATAAATTCATATTTGGTTTTTAATGGCTCCAAACTAGATTATTTAAAGTCTAAGGTGGGGATGAGTCGAAAAAAACTCAGCCAATATATTTTAGATAGGTTTGAGTCACTATATTAATGTTATCTTTTAGGTTTAACTCTTAGTAAATTAGTTTGACATTTACCATGTCTCTATGTTTTTTATATTATTTGGTTAATAAAATTACTATAAACTGCTAATAAAACCCAAGGTGGTTCATTAATGACATACATATCATCATATAATTCCTTTGGCTAGAACTTATATTTTTATGAATATTATATCAATTAATAATATAATATTTGTTTTAAAAACTCCTTTATGTCAATTTTGACACCATTTAATAGTTGATTTTTGTGAAAGTCTTAATAACTTTATTAATTCAAAAAAAATTCATTTATGTAATCTTAACATGTCATATTTACCAATAAAATTCGTTTATATCATTAAAACATTATAATTATATTTATTTTAACATTTATAATACCAATTATTTCATTCTTTCATTAATAAGGAAAATACTGCATCATCATTGTGTCATAAATAAATTTAATTATTAAATATATAAAAATTATAAATAAAATACAATTATGTAGGAAATATTTTTATATTTATAATTAATATTTTTAGTCAGAAATATAACATATATAACCCTATGTAAAAATTGTTTTTCTAAAAGATATATGCTTATGTCATTATTGTATTTACTTTAACTTAATTAATATAAAGTTTCATTATCACTTACATGTGGCTCCATGGGGTCCCCAAATCGACGCAAATATGAAAATGGTCGGAAATGTATCTACCAATATGGTTAGGATATGTTTTAGGGTAATTTAGTATTATTATAATATTATTTTCTTACCCTTATTTACCGGATTTACCCTTTAGCCATGGTAAATAAAATATTTACCGAAGTAATTATTCAAAATATCTTAAAATAAAAGTTACCTATTTACACAATTTGGACCTCTTTATTCTAAATATAGAATTTATTTTTCTAAATTCAAAACACATAAGTAGCAGAAATTAATTTAAAATTAATTCCCATTGTCAGAACAAAAAGCATGTTTTTAACAAATAATAACTATCAAAAGATTGACACTTTCTTATTTCCAGTTTCAATGTGAAATTATGTCCAATGACCAAAATTGGATTAAATGGTAAAAATATAATCTAATTATACATTAAAATCACTCAAATTCATAATTTATCACTACTAATTATTTCGAATAAAAAAGTTTTTTGTAATTAAAATTTAGTAATTTTCACTGTTCATCAAAATATAAAAGTAATCAGAAAAGTAACAAAATTTCACCCTAAGATAATTTTGATATTCAGAATCCAAAAATGAAGTGCATTTAGAAAGATAAAATGTATAAAATTTTAAAAAGTGGGTATTACTATTCATAACAGCTAGTTGATTGGTTGTGGTGTTTTAGAACTCAAAGTTGCATACAACACACACTACTGTATTATTCAAAGAGAAGCGTACCATAGAAGTTTGGGGTGTTACAGTTTTAGTAAAAAGAAACATGTTTATGTGATTTTTCTCTACTTTAAATTAATTGATATAAAATGTCATGATCACTCCCAAATGGATCCATGAGATCCCAAAATACACCCACAGATGACCATGGTCTGACATATGTCATCTAATAGGATTCTAACATGTGTTAGGGTTGTTTTATATTTTTATAATATTATTTCTTATCCTTATTTACCAAATCTACCCTTTAAACATGGTAAATAAAATAATTTTTGATGTTACTATTCATAATGTCCAAAAATAAAAGGTACCTATTTACACAATTCGTACCTTATGATTATAAATATTTAATCCATTTTTCCAAATTCAAAACATAGAAGATTCAGTAATTAATTTAAAATTAATTCCCATTGTCGAAACCAAAAAGTGGGTTTTTAAGAAGTAATAACGATAAAAAGATTAACATGTGTTTATGTCCAATTTAAAAGTGAAATTACATATGATGAACAAAATTGGATTAAATTATAAAAATATAATATAGTTACACTTTAAAACTAATTGAAAATAAAATCTAACTATATAAGTAAATTAGATGAAAAGATAGTTTTGACCTAAAATGTGGTATTTTCACTATTCATTAAAAAATGAACTACCTTAAAAAATTACCATAAATATATCCAACGTAAATTTTGGTGTCCTGATTCTATATAATAAGTCTATTTTTTCAAATAGAAGATATAAAAGTGACAAAAAACTAAATTTAAAAAGGGTTCTCTATCAAAAGGCTGTAAACTGACCTTTTAAAAAGTATTAGAGTATTCCATGCTTAAAATCAGATTCATTCTTCTTTTAAGCCTACAAAATTTATTGGATAGAAGTAAAGACATTTAACAAACATTTATAATAATATTTTAGTTTTTTCTATTCATTCTCTCCAATACAACGTCTATGCGTTAACTACCATTTAAAGTAATAATAATATTATATTATTTTTCAGAATAACTTGAAGTTGTGTGCAACGAAAGTTTTCAAAGAAACTCATTATTACTTATTGAGTATGCTATTGGATAAAGCATCCCCTTTAATGTAAAAATAATATCTTATTCATAAATATTAATAGAAATGAAAAAGTATTATTCTATAAATACCTTGGTTGTTACATTTTCAATAATTCCAACATTACATATATTGTCAAAAAAATATAACATGAAACCTTAGGGTGTCAATAATAGATTCCATTAGTCAATTCTCCTGAGAATAGGTGGTCTTATAAAACCTCAATATTGAAACCAAAATGTTAAGGGTGAAGCCAATATTTTCATAATTTTTATTCTCTAATTCAATGTTTTAATCCCAATAATTTTTAATTTTTAGGGAAATTGTAACATTTTTTGTTTTTTCTAATAATTTAAGATTATTATTAAAAATGAAATAATTTTGGATTTTTATGTATTTTTTATGATTTTTTATTTACGACCATAACTTTTTTCACATAGATCCAAATTTTGAAATTCATTTTATGATTAAAGGCTTCATGGGATACATTTCATTCAGTAGGATCCTGAGCTGAATCCTATAATATGAGTTCCAAAATAAGAATGCAGGACAGGCCTTGGAACTTGTACCAAGTTTTAAAAAATTATAAATATGGACACATTTATCATATATGGAAAGTCCAAATGAGCTGAAATCTTAAGGGATAATTGACTTGATAAAAAGGAATGTTCTCAATAATTGTTTATACTCAATATTCAACAATCATCAAGTCCATAAATGCTTAGGAATCCGAATGATTGTAATTTGGTGAGTTTTGATAAATTTAAAAGTCTTCTTGAGTAATTCAGTCATATATTTTTCTATATATGGTTAAAAAAGATGAAATTTAGAGAGAGAACAAGTGAGTAATAGAGGAATAACTCTATAGTTTACCGTATTCAATGATTTGATTTTATCCATTCATTAATTTTTGAATAAAAAATTTGGATCCAAAATAATCCACTCCCCCTATAAATGTTCACCTCTACATCCTTTATAAGGAGCGGGATATTTTATAAAAAGTGTGGATTTTTTCTTTTATAATAGTTTTTATATGTTTAATTTATATTAGTGTCAGGTCTCAAAAGGGTGAGGGTAATTGAAAAGTGTGGGGGGGGGGGGGGGGGGTTTCTTTCTGAGAGTTTCAGATCATAATGTGGAAAGTGAATCGTCCAATAAATAAAAAATTCAACCAGAACTAATATAGAAAATGTATTTAAATTTAATAAAAGCATTTAAATGATAAAAAAATACTTTTTATAGTAGTTTGTATCAAAGGTATATGACCTCTACTCTTCACTCCTCTCCAACACTAAAAGTATTGACACCCCCAATAAGAATAATTACTTATTAATGGGAGTCAATACCCTTTAAAACATGAATTTTATATATCTAGACTGACAACCCAAAACCCCTTAACTACATTCATATTGAGGGAGAAATTTAAAGGCTAAATCATAACGTCTTATATTTTATGGGTTAAGTGAATTATAAGACTCTTAGAGATTATCTATAAGACCTCAACATTTTATGGGTAGAAAACTAGTCTATGATGGGTTCATATCTATACCCATACATTTAAGGAAATGTAAAAATCTATAAAAATTCCAAAAAAATATACTCACAAAAACCCCACGCAGTGTTACAAAACCCACTATAAGTTATAGAAAAATAGCTCTCACGATATGAAGAATGGTAGCAAGCCTTTCTAGGTTATGAAAATGATTCTCCAAGGTGAACCATCATTATTAAGAAAATATATTAAAACTTTGGCGATCAATGTAATACATTATAGTGTAGTATACAAAGTAATTCCTTTATGTGTCACATTCCACATACATGCATTAGACCGTTTAAATAAAATAATCATTAACAACCATATTCTCCACTTTAAAATCCATGATAAAATATAAAAAAATAAATTTTGTGGATACTTTTTTAAAATTATTGATACTCTGTAAAATTAAAAACCATACTCTTAAAATATTATCATTAGAATAAAAATTAATAAACAAAAAATATAAAAACTAATATTCTCTTTTAAATACTTGAAATCATTCCCAATAATGGACAATAATAAATTCATTAGAATACTCCAGCATTCTCATGTAAATAAAATCTCTTCAAATTCCAAGAAATTCAAAATTTAAATTTAATGCTGTAAATATTAGCATTAATATCGAAAAAGCATGTACTTTCATAAAAATTTCACAAAACACTTCAGAAGGTTTTCATGGCATGAATATAATTACTATGTAAGTATAGATTCGAGAAACCAATCGGAAAATTCATTATGAACATGTAGTGAATATACATAGTGAATATCAAACCCCACATGGAGCATATTTATTATTCATTTAATTCTATAAAAATTAATTCATAACTAATTCAAATAAAGTTTATATTATTAATAAGAGTTTATAGAAAAAACGAATCAATTAAAAAAATTAATACGAACGAATATAATATCATAATATTGAAATAACAAAAAAAAATAGAGCATATAAAAAATAGTTTTTTTCATAAGGGTAATTTTCATAATGCGTAAAGGTATTCCATTATCTATATAAAGGAATAATCCCCATATGTGTAAAGGTAATACCTAAATATATGAGTTTCCTAAAGGTAATTTTAATGTTTTATATGTTTTGTAAATAAAATCATAAAATTCTATTGTCATGTAAAGGTAATCCTAAAATCCTATAAGTTGCGTAAAGGTAAAATTTGGGTTTTTGTGAAGGAGAAATAAATATTATGTAAAAGTATAACTTACTTAAAGGTTGATAAGTGTGAGATAAATAATCCTCCATGGGGTGGCCTAGTTGGTTGGGTCGTTCTCTTGGTTCCTCGGATTCAAGGGTTTAATTCTTGTTGGATACAGGCTTCGGTCGAGGTAATTCCACACTGTGCAACTTACTGCCTCGATAGTGCAGGGCATGATGGGGAGGCCAGTTTTACTCACTTAGGATGTGATTTTAATTAGAGCCATGGGGCTTGGTATAACTTTGGTGGGAATGGTCTATGCAGGGAAGAGGATGAATTGTAATAGTGTGGGTGAGGTTTCTGTTAAAAAAAGTATGAGATGAATAATGGTAAGTATACAGAGTTGCATAAAGGTAAAATAAAAAATTATAAATGACATGTAAAGGTAACACCCCTTTCCAAAAAATTCTATAAAGGTAATGTTAAACCATTATGTATAAAGATATGTGACAATGGTGTACATGGGAAAACCAAAGTATCCTATGCAACATAAGGGTATAACAGTGGTATGTAAAGGTATAAACTTATAAAATTTAAAATCTATTTTATATATAATCCCACCAGAATAATTATAAAAATAAATATTACGAATAAATAAAAATAAAAAATAAAAAATAAAAAATAATTATAGAATAATTAAGGAATAATAAAATAATGAATAAATCAATTGATTTAAAATTATTCATTTCTAACTCATGAAATATTCAAAGAAGAACTTCCTTTATAATACTAATTATAGAGGGAATAAATAAAATAAGAACTTAATATTATTGTGAGAAATTATAATTTTGAAAATAATGGGGTATGCAATTATCAAAACATAAATAAATAGAGTGGTTCAAAGATACCCTCAACAATCTTTCCATTTTTTATAATTAAAAAACTAAACATGAAATCATAAAACCTTCACCCTTTTTGTAATTGATTATTTTTTAAGACATTTAAAACATATATTCAAAATTATTACTTTTTTTATAACAAAAACTAAAATAAAAATTCTAAAAACATTTATGCTACCCTAAAATTAACAATAAAAACGTGGTTTAAAATAACAAGTAATTCTTTAAATATATATGAAAATATTAAAAAAATTAATAAAAGATAAGAGGATGTGATAAAATATAAACTTAAGAAAACATTACCCAATTTCATCATTCAAATTTGTCTCACAATATTGTTGAAACTTTGAAAAATAATACAAAAATAGCACTACAACATTTAATATAATGGTTCATTCAAAGATAACATAACTGGTGTTATCTAAAAACTAAAAAACATTGATTCTAGTTTCTAAAATAGTTAAAAAATATTCAACAAAATTACTCTTTATTTATAACAGATTTAAAATACTTTAACCCCTATGAGTTTAATAATATAAAATTTATTAAAAAGAGTTTATCTCTTAAAAATTCAATTACTAAGAATTGAATGAAAGATATTTTTTTGAACCCCAAGCCTGTATTGATTAAACATTTAAAATAGATTGAAAATC
The DNA here is from genome assembly GCA_963277665.1 of Viscum album. Classification (NCBI taxonomy): domain Eukaryota; kingdom Viridiplantae; phylum Streptophyta; class Magnoliopsida; order Santalales; family Viscaceae; genus Viscum; species Viscum album. Next base: position 1,053,445,884 of record OY728125.1, on the reverse strand, counting down.
TTAAAATTAGAACATGTAAAATAGATTTATAAACTATAAAATTATAACATAAAACTTATCTACCCTCTAATAAAATCATCATAATGAAGAGGAAAATTAGTATGTATAAAAAACATGATTTCTAAAGTATACAAAATATAATTTTAAAATTTTGAAAGTTTAATCTGTATAAATTTGATTATTAAATCAGAATTCAAAAATCAGAAAAACTGAACATATTAAACTTATTAAAATAACTATATATATATTAAAATATTTCAAATAATTTTTAAGGATTGAAAAATTCACAATGATAAATTTATTATCAAAAATTCAAAAAAACTAAAAAAGAGAATTTTTATCTGATTAAAGCATATTTTTACATGAATAAAACATTTCCCCTTTTCTTTAACATGCTTTAGACTAAAAATGAACATGAAATTATAGTGTATCCAAAAATAATAGAAATATATAAAGAAAAGTTTAGTTAAGTTGAAAATAAATATAAAGTTATTATCTTCTCCTATATTCATGAATTTTTTGTATAAAATATATTTAACTCAACCAAGGTCTATGCATTATATACATCAACTATAAAATTATTTATTTCCAATTTCAAAAATAACATTAATTTTAGCTACATTAATTTTAATTAAAAACAATTTTTTTGTAGATTTTGAATTCTAGATTGTATAAATCAGTGAATAATTATTATAAAATAATTATTTAAAAGAACAAGGATCCTTGAAACATGTTATATGATATTAATGGAATTTATAAAAAGTTTCACAATAAATTAAAACAAATTAATTTTAGGTATATTCTAGTAATCCAAATTTACTTTACATGATCATCAGACAACATAATATAGATTCAATTTTATGTTAGTAAAACAAAAATAAAATAATTTTAGTGATGCTTAATTACCTAAATCATAAACTAAAAAATGGTGAATAATATTATAGTATCCCTATTAATAAAAGATATAAAATATAGCAAAAATTAAATACTAAAAATATTTTCCAACACTCATACCAAAATGAAAAGAATCAAAATAAAGAAATCAAGCATGTTAGTCATGAAACCGATAACCCATTTTACTTTTCAATCCGAACCAATTTTTGTCCAATAACATTAAAAAAATAGGAATCGAAGATATTAAAGTTTTTGATAATTTTTCTTTCAAATATGTTTTTTATATGAATTAAATTTTTTATCTAATGCATTGAATAATGTTTAATGGAAAATTAGGTGCATAATGACCATACTTATTACATTTATAACAATACATAGAATAAATTATAGAAGAATTTCCTTTATCAATATGACTATTAATGTAATGATTATAATAAATATTATTCTATTTGTTTATTCTCTTATCTAAAATTTTCATCAAACTTTAAATATTAGATTTAATCTTTGAATTCTTATTTTAGAAAAACTAAAAAACATAAAATATACTATTAAATCTATATTTTTTTTGTATTTTTCATTTTCATTATCAATATTTTAAAATTCCTTTTTAACTTTAAACTTATCATTTACTAAATCCATAAGTTTTATTTTTTATACACCATTTGTAACTTTTATTTTTTGATTTTCCTTCTTAAGAATAAAAATTTCAAATTCAACATTTTTCAACTATTTAACCTCAATAGATAAATCTTTTTTTCCTCATCAAAAAATTATTATTATTTTTTTGAGTGACATGTGTGTTTCATTCATCCACTTTTATTTATTCTAATCACACATTTCAAAACTATAATCATTGTTAGAATGAAAATAATAATTGGATTTACTGTTTCTACTTTAACTTCTCATTAGAAAAATATTTCCAATTTTTCTAGAATATGTACTAAGATCACTTGAAAAACATGAATGAGGGGTTGGATATGTTACCTTATAATATTTTTTCATAAATTAAACATTTCCATTTTTTTATCACTTTCGTGATTTTTTAATATTTCATAATCACCCTAACAATTATAATATTTCTTTTACTTATTTTTAACATTCCTTTAATTTTAGATCTATAGAAAATTTGATTCAATGTGTCATTTCTTCTTGCATTTATAATATATAAGATTTAAATTTTAGAAGTTTAAATATTATACACCTTCCATTTGTTTCACTTTAGGATAATGTAATGTTTATTTTTTCCTGGATGTGCACTCCCCTTGAATGTGTCAATATTTCCTACAATATAAGAAAACATACACCCGAGTACTCACTTATTCAAATGTTTTTTGTCCCATGATCATTCCATATATTATAATCATTATTACATAAATTAATATTAAATAAAAATTTCTATAAAAAGAACAATAATGAATATTAATTACTTTATAATTAAGATTATATTTAATTACATCTTAACCTATCAAATCAAATAATTCAAATTGAGGTAAAACAAAATATTTAATTAGAATAATAAAATATAAAATATCAATAATATTTAGATTAGATTAATTATGAATCTTCGATTTTATATAATTACGAACATTGGTGTGTAGTGGTAATGTAGTATTAATTAAAAATTTATTACATAAGAAATCCATAACTAAAAAAGATCTTTCCATTAGGAAATTATGCTTAGGATACAAGTTAGTACACAAGGTACATATACTATCAAATAAAGCATAATATAACCTTATAAGATCCAAGATCTGATACAAACTGTTCAATATCTAAAGTGAAATTGTAATGAAAAATATGGGGGTGAATTGTATTTCTTAGAGTTTAAAATTAAAATAAGAAAAGTCATCAATAAAAATAAATAAATAGTTCAACCAAAACTAATATGTGAAATGTATGGTAATTAAACTCCAGAAATTAAATGATAAATAAATTATTTTTTTAGTAGTTTGTATCAATTTTATCCTATGTATACTCTTCACTCCTTTTAAACATAGAGATAAATTATACACACTATAAGGATAATGGGTTTTTAAAGAGAGTCACTACCTTCTATAGACTAATTTTTTCACACCTATATTCACAACCCAAAACCCCTTATATTTTTAGGGTTGAGAAAAAACCCATAATTTTAAAGGCTAAATCCCATCCTCTAATATTTTATTGGTCAATAGAAACCTATGACCGTCAAGGTTTAGCTGTAAGACCTAATATTTTTCTAGATAAAAAACCCATCTGTTATGGGTTCATACATAGTCCAAACCTTTTAAAGAAAAGTGTTAACCTATTAAAATAAAAAAACTGAAATCAATGACAACACCACACTATGTTATGGAACTTTCTCACTATTTAATATAAATATCACTGATGATATGAAAGGTGATACAAATAATTTATTGATGATGATGAATAAGCTTCAAGGTAAACCAACTTTCTTAAGAGAAAAAACAGTAAAGATTCTCAGATTAGTGTAATACACTGTAGTGTAGTCTACAATGACATGCCCCTATGTATTATATCTCACATAATTTTATTATAATTGTTTTTATAAAATTATCAATAATGACCTTATTCTCTACTTTAACATCTATGATGCACTATAAAAAAATTACATGGCTGTTTCAATAAAATTACTCGATGAACTGTAAAATAACAAACCATGTTATAGAAATATTCTCATTAGAATAATACTGAATAAAAAATTAATATTATAACTAATTTATTTATTTAAATCAAAGAAATAATTCCCAAAAATAATCAATAATAAATTCATTGGTATAATCCATCAATCTCATGTATACAAAAACTCTTTGAATTCAATGAATCTCAAAATTGGAATTTCATGTAGTAAATATTAAAAATAAATATCTAAAATATATAAACATTCACAAAAAATTATTAAAATTATTCAAATTAGGTTCACATGTAAAAAATATAATTATTTAGTAATTATAGATAGGAAAACTGAATCATAATATTTAATATAAACATGTAGTGAATATACATCGATAATATCAAACAATGTATTGAGAATATTTGTTCTTAATTTAATTATATATAAATCACTCCAAAACTAATCCAATATATTTTGTATAATTAGTAAGATTTTATAGAATGACGAAATTTCTTAAAACAATTAATATAAACATATAAAAATCAATATATCAAAATAACAAAAAAACAGAGCATGTTAAAAATCTAATTTTATGTTGAGGTAATTAGAACACAACATAAAATTATTTCAACCTCTACATAAAGGTATAATACTCATCTGTGTAATGGTAATACCCAAACATATAAGTTATGTAATGGTAATCTTAAATTTATATAAGTTATGTTAAGGGAATCTTTAAACTCTATTATTTACGTAAAGGTAATATTCAAATCCTATAAGTTGTGTAAAAGTAAAAATTGGGTTTGTGAGAAGATGAAATGAGTACCATGTAAAGTTATAATCTATTTAAAATTATATTAGTGAGAGTTATAAAAAAGATAGTATGAAGAGATGTGTAAAGGTAAATCAAATAATTCTAAATGTTGAATAAAGGTAACACTCCTTCTATATAGGCAGCATAAAGGTGATGATAAACCACTATATGTAAAGGTACGTGAAAAATTAGTGTAAGGGTAGACAAAATTTTCCTAAGATATATAAGGGTATAACACTGATACAAACAAGTAAAATAAACTTAAAAAAATTAAAATTATTTTTATACAGAATGTAACCAAAAAAATTATGAAAATAAATAATTTGAATAAATAATAAATAATTGAATAATAAATAAATAAAGAACAATTAAATAATAAAAAAGAGATAAATAAATTAACTAAACATTATTAATTTCTAATCCATCAAATATTCAAATATGAAATTAGTTTATAATACTCATTTTGAAGGGAATAAATAAAATAAATATTTAATTATATGGTTATAAATTATTATTTTGAAAATAAAAATTTGCTTTTAGTTATAAAAAATAGAGTAGATCAATTAGATTATCAATAATTAGTACTTATTACTCTATTCTCTTTAATTTTATTTTTGTGTTTCCCCCACCAAGTTTCTCTCAACTCTATGAAATCAGTAAATAACTTTGTTTCTTTTTCGAGGGGGGAAGTTGTGATTTATGATATTCTTAGTCATCAATGTGTTATAATTATTTTATTATAGGATTGCAATGTTGTTTAAATTAATTATGGTGAGTGATTTCCCCATTTCCTTGCCACAAACATCCTTTTCATGTTCATATATATTCCTCTCCTTTATCTTTACAGTGTTTCACATGGATAGAATCATTAAAGTGATGTGAATAATAGAGATTTCATATCCATAGTTTGAGAGAGTATTATGCCAAAATCTATAGGTATTGGTGTGGGGTAATTATAATTTGAATAATAGGGTGTAGTGTGAAAAGTATTTATCACTACGTTGAGTATTATAATGAGACATACCTTTTAAAACAATAATGATAACATCAATATGAACACCCGAGGATGTTAAAAGTTATATTTATTACTATCTTCTTTGGGTATTTCTTTAGGTTGTTCATTTTTGTTATAATTTTCATTTATATATGTCACAAATCCCTCCCCACAAAGTGGACCCCTCTTGGGCTGACAGTGTGAGAAGGGAGATAGTGGCACTCGATTCCCGCCTCCAGTAGGCCCCGGGTTGGAGACTATCACCGAGGGTATACTAATCAAACAGATGGGAGGAATTACACTCTATGAGAAAACATGTGAAAGAGACAGATAATACAGACACCAAAAATTTTCAACTCATACAAAAATATAAAAAGAAACCCAAGTACACATATGTAATGTCATGAAAAGACAACTATAACTAAAAAGGGAAAACTTCAAGTACCAATAGAAAGTAAAACATCAGCGGCCATGAAGCCTGAATAGTTCCTGCAACCCCATGCTAGTAGTAACCAGCCTAATCTCCAACCTACTCCAAGTGACCTGAAAAAAAGGTTTTATATAAGTTGGGTGAGTATAACATTATACTTAGTAGGATCTTTCATGGAGTCTCTCATGAAAAAGTAATGAAAGAATGCTAAAGCACAGCGAACAACAAGTAAAACTAACTTAGGTATACTATGTTCCTAGCCTCACTAAGTCTACAATCACCATGTATCACATACAAGAGTATATAATATAATAAATAATATCAGGGGTACACCACTACCACTTCCCCATTGGTTTTCCACTTTTCCCAAATGTCGCACGTCATAAACATCTCCCTCTAAAAAGGGTTTCCCATAGACACCTGGGAAAAGTACCACAACATGCACCTCATGAAACAAAACCACCACACCCACATAACCAAAGTATCCAGGTAGTTTTTGAGATCCACCACAACTCACATAACGAGTATCACACATCATGTATTATACCTAAAGCCATTATAGACCATACACCGATTAAGGATCCTCAAGACATCACAACCTAAACACATTATACCTATAGTAGTCCATAGGAAACTATATACAGAATATATGTGTGTGAATAACCACAATCCATTACCGCCCTCTACACACATATATGGGGAAAACTAACCATCGTACCTACCAGCACAAGTAGCTACCTAGAGAAGATAGTGGGGCCAAAGGGGGTAGTCATCCATCCATCCTTCCATCAGGATGTTAGGGAAAACACCCCCTATGGCTCAGAATCTCGGGGGTGTCAGTTTCCCTAACCGATAGGGTAGACTAGCATATAAAACCACTAGAAGAACATGATATATTATATCTCACAACCACACTATGGAAAAACCTAGTCTTAGAATCAACTCCAGCTAATGTCTCTCGGACTCCTGGATGCCACTACTAAGACTAGATATCCTATATGCATATAACCAATTAAAGAGGGTTATTATGTAACTTATCCCTTTATATCAGTTTCAATTTATGAAATGAATTATTAAACCATTATTTAACTATTTTTATTTCCATATTATGTTTCATTGGAATCACACCAAGTTCTATTCCCTCTAGGCATAACCAAACCAAGTCCACAACTTCTCAAAAATATCATCTCAGCATTGAATCCTAGCAAGCTCTAACCCCAAGGTTTAGCATCATTTATTCAATCATTTATTAATAGAATTATTTATTTCCAATAATTCTAGGCATCCTATAAAAGAAAAACTAAGATACCAAACACAAGGGGCACAACACGGTGAGTAGATGGACTACTCATCGAGACTTTTCCACCTATAGCAGGGGCATATACCCACCCATCCTTAAGAAGCTAAAAACGAAAAGCATGTGTCCTACTCCACATGTCTTTGTATCCTTTGGAAGGAGGGTAGGAAATAATATATTCTTTAAGCAGTGGGGAAAGTAAAGAATATAAACAACCAACAAGATTATATAAGCATCCAACATTCATAACCGACCCATTTCATTATCTCTAGTGTCCTCCACAACACCCACATGCATAAAGCATTGCATATATCCATTATAGGAATATTTTTTTCCCTAACACCTAGGACTCCCTGCCCCACATACCAAAACAACCTCCCAGGATCACACTAAAACACAATAAGTAGTAAAACCATTGATAAGCAATTGGGCTCTCGGCCCCAAGCAAGGAATATAACCTTCATGCACAACAAGCACTCACGACTCTAGGCATAAGAATCTTGGACTTTATAAGAAATAGGGTAACATAGAACCCTTTTATAAATTATATTTTATAAATTTTTTTTTATTTAATTCATCTTTAATTTTTCGATTCATTTAAACATGCATAACTGTATCCATTCGGTTATCAATAATTTACCACAACAACAACCAGATTCAAAAACATGACTCTTTATCTTTATCCAATTAATTTAAAATTAATCCCATCTTTATGTTCATTAACAATTTACATCAAGAACGACATGCTAATGAAATAAAGTATATATATCACACTATCTAGAAAAAATAAGAGGTAACAATATACGATCGATACCAATTTACTTATTCTGTTAAAATATTTATTATTTCAATTCCATTGTGATCCAGCAGGCTAAAACATGATAACTCTATAGTCAAACATAAAATAATTGAGAAACCATGAACCAATACCTCAAAAGCTTTCATATGTTCTTTTCATGAGAACAACTAACACAATGATCATGATCACCTCTCTTGAAAGACTGCATCCACACGAGCATGCAGAGACACCACCACCCCAATTGAAACCCAAGAAAGCACCATTATAAAATGGAGATGAAATGACATAACATGAAAATGAGGAAATGAATTAGAGGAAACCATAAGAATAGAGGTTGAGCATACCTTATATTGAAGATGAATCAACACTTCCTGGTTGCACCAAAACCGGGGGCACATGCAGTATGAAGAAACTCCATAAAAGACATGATCTGAGGCTTCATCACTAAGAACAACTCTTATGGGAAGGAAGTAATGGTTATAGCATCTCACACTAGGGAACAACAAGGAATAACAAGGGAGGAAGATATATCAGCCCTTTAAAAGATTTAACGGAGTAATGGTTTAAGATACAATATATTTTTCATTAAGATCATATTTGTCAAAGATCATGATTTTTGACAAAGTAATAAGGTTCAGCTACACTAGCTGTTCGAAATCCAAAAACTATTCCAACTGACGGTCAATTTTTTTGGAATATATCCTTGAATTCATTCGATTCCTTTGTTTTACTCAGGTTGGAGAAGAATATGAAACCTAGTTCTTTTTGAATATGATTGATTGACTATAATTTTAATTCATTAATGAAATTGAATTTTAAATTATGAAATGCAAAGTAATGAAAAAAATACAAAAAAATTGGTAAATTGATTTCAGAAATACTCTGCAATCCATTAATATATATGAAAGAATCTTATAAAGAGAGTAAAATATTTTATTATCTTAAAAATAATAAAAAATTCACGTTAGAAAAAAAAAGAATATTGTAATTTTATATGTGATAAAACTTTTGTAACTCTTCTTTTCGACTATCAATAGTGGAATCGTCCATTACGATATATAAAAAACTATAAATTTGAAAAGAATGTAAGAACTAAAATGTCACAATATTTCTTTCATACATGTCCAAGTGATGGAAAACTAAAAATATATTTTAAATATTTATCTAGTTTGTTAACTTTTTTGGAAATGCAGGGTTATGGACTATTAGGAAAAAATTAATATAGGAGTTATGGGCTTTGAATTGGCCTTAAATCCTTTAATACAAGGATTTTAATGCATTTTACATCAAAGGAAATGTCAAAGGGGAGAAATTGTAGGCAATATAGAAAAATATAGAAATTTGAAAAAGGAAATGACACTATTATGGAAAAAATTTTCATCAAACCATTTTGGGTACACCATTTCGGTGCCACTATTTTATGACACCATTTTCTGAAAAAATATGGAAATTCAGAAAAGGATGTGGCACCGTTTCATGACACTGATTTATGAAGAAGTTTGGGAATTTGGAAAAGTATTGAGGATAAGTCACCTTGTCCTCCCACAATAGTTTAAAAACCATATTTCAATAATGGAATGCACTAGAGAGGTCTAGTCCATTACATTAGATACCTATCAAAACATTATCATCCTCAAGAATCCAAAACCAACCCAAAAATTAAAAGGGGTCCAAAAAACCACCCTTCGAGATACCTCTCAATGTTCTCGACACTAGAGGAGCTCAATCACTTAAAAAATGAACACATGAGAACCACAACTAGCTCTTAAACAATATCATAGGGGAGATACCTCTCAAAAGAGAGCAAGCCACAATAAGAAACAAAATAAATCCATCTTATAAATAGGAAATGTCTACCGCCATAGATGAACATCATTATAGGAGAAGGGATAACCATTAAACAACTTTGGGTACTGAGCGTGTATCTATGAATCATGTTCCCATGTACTCTCCTCCATGCCAATTTTCCTCCACAAGACAAGAACCAAAGGAATAACATACATGTGTAACACATTCTCCTTGTGGTCCTGGATCTATAAAGGATGATCCTCGAAGGTCACATAATTTTAAAATTCAATCTCACCACAATTTATGATGTGATAGTAATCATGAAGATAATGATGGAGATGTGACACATGAGAGACATCATGTGTTCAGCTCATCTATTGGGGAAGTTTTACTCGATACGCCATGACTCCAACATGATCCAACACCTCAAAAGTCCCAAAAAACTAGGGAGAAAGCTTAATCCCCTGACCAAACCTTCGCTACCTCTGATAGGGAGTCACCTTCAGAAACACATGATCCCCAACAACAAACTATAGAGGTATTCTTCTATGATCAGCATAGGACTTCTGACAATTTTGTGTTTCCTTCATCCTCTCAAAAATCACCTGAACCATCTCTGTAATTTTCTTTTACCTATTCCGGCACAAGAAATACTGACTCTTAGACCCTAGTACTTTATAATGGAGAATGGAAAGGTCAGGTATACAAGGATTCAAAGGAAAACATACTGATGGTGGAGTGAAAACTATTGTTGTAAGTGAACTCTACCAAGGGTTTGTGTATCATCCATGAACCTCCAAAATCTTGGAAACAATATTGCAACATGTCTTCAAGAATCTGGATGGTCCACTCTGTCTGACCATCCAACTACAGATGAAAATTGGTGTTTAGGAATAGATGATAACTAAAATCATGCTGGAGAAATATCTATACACTTGAGGTAAAACGTGGTTCTCGATCAGAACTAATCGTTCTCTGGACTCTTTGGAGTCTCAACAACTCCTCTAGATACTGCCTCGAAAAAACATCCACTAAGCTCAACTCCTTGATCACTATGAAGTGGTTTGATTTCATGAAGAAATACACTACCGTCCATATAGAATTTTATCCTCCCTGAGATCATGGTAAACTAGTAACAAAGTATATCTATATGTAATTCCACTTCCACTGAGTAATATACAATGGATGGAGAAAACTATCGGAAACATAGTGCTCAGCCTTCACCTGGAGTAGTCAAAGTTAAGGGAAATAGAATCTCTCCACCTCAATTACTAAAGAATGGAAAATGGGAGGAGATATGAAGGAGTTTATGGCTCCTATGTCAAACAAGGTATACAACCAAGTAGAAAATAAGAAAAGGGTACCTCGAATGATATCTGGCTCGCCTGACACTGGCAACACTAAAGCGTGAAGTTGAACAAGACCTATTCCATGACCTATCTAACCCTAATGAAGACCACCACCAAAACCGTACTCTACTCTTAGATGATAGATAGAATCCTAAGGCCATTCTATGTCTTCCCCATCTTCTCTCTGCTGATCCAAAGATAGTGCAACCTGCTACTGCTGCCTTGACTAGTACCGCCTCAACAGAGGAACCTGAAGAAAAACAGCTGGTGTACGTTGACCACTCTAAAAGGTCTGGCACTCTCACAACTAATGAACTCATACTCTAAAATAAAAACAAGCTCATTATCCCTTGGAATTTTCATGAGAACCACCACTCTCATAGAAACTATATGCTGAGGGATGGGACCTACCACCATCCAAACAAAAAATCTTCTCCCTGGAAAACCAGGAATCCTAGACCATATATATTCTTCATGAGAAATCCAGATGACTCCCCTCTCATGAAAATATAGTTTTGGATAACATCCTATAGATGACCTATGCTCTCTCCAACACCTCAAGATATGTCTTCAACACAAACGGGGTGACATGGCGTTGGATCTCTTGATGCAAAGACTCCTCAAAATGCCTCTTCTTGGCCTCCTCAACTTGAAATATGTCCAAATAATATTGTAAAATGTTACAGAAACACATTCCAAAATATCATACATTAGAGATCCCCTATCAAAGTGTAAACAACTCTTAGAAACTAGATGGATTCATGGTCGGTGAAAGAAAATTGAATCTGAACTTGTCTCATATTTCCTCCCTTGAGATCGCCGACTCCTCATGATCTCTGAGAAATAAGAACCACCACTGCCTCGCTGCCCCACGTAGCATCGTCACAACCAATGATACCAAATGCTCCTTCTGATCATGGATTGATTGAAAGCTATCTCAAACACCTCTAATCAGTCTTCCACGAATTCATCTAAAATGGATCCCTCATTCTTTTATGGACTCGAGCACTAAAACGAATGGAGATTCCGCCTCCAAGTGTCATAGTCGTTGACCTCCACTCTCTGGAGATCTATTGGCTCAACCTACTGGACATCTTCTACGCAAACCTGATGAGGACGTCTACCTGGAGCCATAACTACAAAATAAAAAGTAGTTAGTGCTCATAAACCTAGAATATGGAAGACTCAACATTTATTAATTGTTATCCTTATTTATTTTAGGTTAAACTATCCCAAGTTACACCAATTCAAACACATGGTCAAAGTAAAATGATGCATGATCCTTTCCAATTCCTCTACCCTACAATATGTATCACCTCATTTAGTAGCCATTCTAAACTTAAATGTCCATGCATCAAACCACAGGGGTCTCAGAATACATGTGTCTTAACTGGTCTCCAATGTTTACAACACTTTATAAACTTGACTGACACCATTTCCCTACAAACGCATGCAACCTCACTTGTTCCTAACTCCAAAATCTATAATATCCCTCAAATAGACCTCTGATACCACTCTAACATGACCCCCTCCTCACAATGTGTACCCCTTATGGCCGGAAATTTGGGAAGGGAGATAGGTACACTTGTGTCCTGCCTCCAGTAGGCCCTAGTTTGGTGACTAGCACTGAGGGTATAATAATCACATATATGAGAGGCATTACCCTCTAAGAGAATGCATGAAAGAAAGAGAGATAAGACAGACACCAACCAATTCCAACTCATTCTGCAATATATAATGAAACCCAAGTACACATATCTAATTTCATACTAATACTACTAAAACTAAAAATGGAAAACTACAAGTACCAAAAGGAAGTAAAACAACAGTGACCACAAATCTAGAACAGCTCCTGCAACCCCAAGCTAGTAGTAACAAGACTGATCTCTATCCTGCACCAAGTGACCTGAAAAAAATAGTTGTGTATATGTAGTGTGAGTATAACAGTATACTCAGTAGGATCCTCCAGGGAGTCTCTCATAAAAAAGTAACAAAATCATGCTAAAGCACAGTGAAGAACAAGAAAAACTAACTCACCACCTAAACATGTATAATATGTTCCCAAACTAACCATGACTAATCTCACCAATTATTTCATATAAGAGTATATAATATAAAAATAATATCAAGGGTACCCCACTACCACTTCCCCGCTGGTTTTATTCATTCCCCCAACGTCTCATATCCTAAGAATCTCTCTTTAAAAAGTCTTTCCTGTAGACACCTGGGAAAAGCACAACAAACATGCACATCATACAACACAACCACCAAGTCCACGTAACCAAAGTAACCTGGTAGTTTTCAAGATCCACCAAAAATCACATAACGTGTATCATACATTGGGTATTATACATCAATCTATTACAACCCATACACTGAGTAAGGATCCTCAATCCATTATAGCCTATACACGTTATACCTATATTATTCCATAGGAAAATATGTCTAGAATTAATGTGTGTGAATAAACAAAAGCCATTACAACCATCTACACACATATATATAGAAAATTAACTTCCATGCCTACCAGCATAATTAACTACCAAGAGAAGATAATGGGGCCAAAGGGGGTAGTCAGCCATCAATCCTCCCATCCGGATGTTGAAAATAACACCCCAGGGCTCAGAATTGCTGGGGTGTCAGTTTCCTTAACTGATAGGGTGGAGTAGCATATAGAAACACAAGAAACACAAGAAAAAAATGATATATTATTTATCACAATCAAACTATGGGTAGAACCTAGTATTAGACTCAACCTCAGCTAACATCTCTCAGACTCCCAATTACCACTGCTAAAACTAGATATCCTATAGTCAAATAAACATTTAAAGAGATATATTATGTTACTTATCCATTTTTACCAGTTTCAATTTATGTAATTAATTTTTTAACCATTAATTAATCATTATTAATTACACATTATGTTTCATGGTCATCACACCAAGTTCCATGCCCTACAGGAATAACCAAACCAAGTATACAGCTTTTCAGAAATATTACCTCAGCATTGCATCCCAGCAAGATCCAAACCCATGGGTTAACATCATTTATTAAATCATTTATTAATAGATTTATTACTTTAACATAATTACAAGCATCCTATAATATAAAAACTAAGCTATCAGACCCAAGGGGATCAACACGGTGAGTAGATGGACTACCCGTCAAGACTATTCCACCTATAGTAAGAGTATAGACCCATCCATCCTCAAGAAGCTAAACATGGAAATAAAATGGCATACCTCTCACTTGTTCGCCTCCTTTGGAAGGAGGGTATGAAAGAACAACTGCCTTAATTAGTGGGGAAATTAAATAAGATAAATTACCAACAAGATTCAACAAGCATCCAACATTTATAACAGACCTGTTTTAGAATCTCTAGTGTCCTCCTCGACACCCATAATCATAAACCCATGAATCTCACCATTATAGGTGTAAACTACTACCTCAAAACCTGGGCCTCCCTACCCTAAATACCATGCTAGCCTCCCAGGTTTAGCCATCCCAAGCTCACACCACAACATAAGCAGCATGAAAGCAATCAATAAGAAACCGGGCTCTCAACCCCAAGCAAGGCATCTGGATTTCACACACAACGAGAACTCACAACTCCAAGAATAAGGCTCATTTCATTTATAAGAAAGAGGGAAACTCAGAACCATGAAAAGAATTATATTTTATGAAACAAAAAGTTATTTGATCCATCTTTAAATAGCCGGTTCATTTAAGCATGCATAACTGCATCCATTCGATTATCAATAGTTTACCACATCAACAACCAGATTCAAAAACATGCCACTTTTTCTTTATCCAATTAATTTAGAATTAATCCTAGATTTAAATTCTTTACCAATTTATATCATGAAAAACATGGTAAAAAAAGTAAGAATAGATATGACACTATCTAGAAAAACAAGATGAAACAATATATGATCTATACAAATTTATTTATCCGATTCAGATATTTTTATGTCAATTCCATTATGATCTAGTGAGATAAAAATTGATAACTATATAGTTACACGTAAAATAATTTGGAATACATGAATAACCTACCATAAAAGGTTCCAAATGTTCTTTTCATGAGAATAGCCAATACAACAGATCATGATCACCTCTCCTAGAAGAGTGCATCCACTCTAGGATACAGAGACACCACCACACCAATAAACACCAAAGAAAACTCCATTAGAAACATGGAGATAACACGCCATAACATGGAAAGGAGGAATGAAAGGAGAGGAACCCAGAAGAATGGAGGTAGAACATACCTTATATCAAATACATATCAACACTTCTTGGTTACACCAAATTAGGGGGTGCACATGCAGTAAGAAGAAACTCTAGGGAAGACATGATCCAAGGCTTCATTACTATGAATGACTCCTATGGGTTCAAAGGAAAGCTTCAAGTGTCTCAAACTAGGTAACAATAAGTAAGAACATGGGAGTAAGATATCTCATCACTTTAGAAGATTTAACGGAGTTTTAGTTTATGATACGCGGGATTTTCCATTAAGATCAGATCTGTTAAAGATCATGCATTTTGACCGAGTACAGTCTTCCCAACTATTAAGAAAAAAATAATATAGGAGTTTTGGGATTTAAATTTTCCTTAAATCCATAAAAATCATTTTAATGAATTTTACTTCAAAGTAAATGTCAAATGTGTGAAACTTTAAGAAATCTGAAAAAGTCTGGAAATTTAACAAAGGAAATGACTCAGTTCTGGAAACACTATTCGTGGAACTGTTTTGGTGCCACCATTTCTGTGACACTGTTTCGGTGCCACCATTCCTATGCCACTATTTTGTGACACCGTTTCATGAAATTATTTGTAAATTTAGCAAAGTAAGTGGAATCGTTTTGTGACACCATTTCATGAAACAGTTTGGAAATTTGGAAAAGTGTTGGGGATAAGTCACATTGACCTCCCAAAACATCTCAAATACCATATTTCATCAAAGTAATAGACCATAGAGGTCCGGTCCATTAAAAAATATATATATATATCATGTAAATTTTATAGAACCCCCATTTTTTTATTTTTTATTTAGTATTATATTAGTTAGTCTGTAAATAGTGGAAATATAAGAATATTATTCTATGAATGGTATCCTAGAGAGATCAAAAATGGGATTGCACTGTGAAACATTCTTAGGTAATAAAAATTAATTGAAAATGGATCTATGAAAATATTGTGCATTATTTTGGAACCATTTTTGGAGAGGTTACAAGATTACACACACATGTTTTCACAAAAACACAAATAAAATCATAAAATTTAAAAACTAGGAAAATAAAACATCATTTCATATAATTTTTCACAAATTTGTTCATGATGGATTATTATAGTTATTATGTTTTTTAATAGAATAATAAAATAGATTATATTTCAAGATAATTATCTTTAATGATTCAATTCAACAAAATTTTAAATTTACTAAAAAAATGAGAAGAGAAATGATATCATTGGCCACTACATCCAAGGAAGTCAATGCATTATGGATGAAACAACAAAAAAATATGAAGAAGAATTAAATTTTGTTCCACCCACATTTCATGCTATATAAAAATGAGATAATAACCAAGAACTCTTGTATGATCAATTTCCCACTCTAAAAAAATCCCAGTAATTTTTTTGAAGAGAAAGAGTTTGAAGTTAAATTTTTTGATGGATATTTGATTTATAATAGTTCATTTTTTTCAAAATTGAAATATAATATCCATTATGTTGCTCTCTTAGGTTAAACTATATTTGTAAAGGCCCTGAAATATGATCAAAATGAAACATGCATCACTAAGGAGAATAAAATTCTTGAATTTGAATAAGTAGAAGAGCTCGAGGATCATATAATGATGTGAATTCATTCTCTTCATTTAATTTCATATCCCATGGAGGGGAACATGATGAGAGTTGATAAAGATCTTCTTTACCTCCCCCCCATACACTTATATTTCCATATTTATTCTTCCATAGTGGTTGATACATTTCTTCTTTTCTTTAAGGGTTTCCAATATTAGAATCTTCTTATGGATGTTTCAATAAATAACATATGGTGGTTCATTCCATAAAAACCACATCCACCCTTGTATTGGGGAAAAAGTTTAATTATATAACCAAATAAGATGAATATAACATGGGTGATGGCATCTATATAACCTCAAATATACATCCCTGTACTCTAGAGGCTCTTGACTAGAGGTGATTACCAAACAGAGTTGTTGGGAGACTATTACCTTTTAAATAAATCATTATGGTCATGCTCAATCATACCAAAAATTTGGCATGAACCATCCCTATAACAGACATCCCAAAACTAGTAGACATAAAATAGGGAGCTGAAAGACCCCCATAGTCTATAATAGAAGGAAATAAAGTAGTATATATTATTTACCATAACATAATAGAGTAATAATGGACAGACATGGAATAACATAAATAAAATGGCACACCAGCTTGTACACATAATGAAAAATAAGTAAATTAAAGTTGGCCTCTATAATAACTCATATAATTAAACATTCTAGTTTCTTAACCTCCACAACTTGCTAGACCTATATCACATGTCCAACTACTTCCAGTGATAGTACCATAATAGAAAACAATAATGTCCACCCACGTACATTGATAACCATGTCATGTACATGGGTATGGGTGAGCCTAATAACCCAATAGGAATCCACAATGCCTCTACAATATTGAGTGATTATGTGATCAAGTGGATGTTCATGGAATACATATATAACGTTTAATAATTCTCATAAAACACACCAAACCATAAAACATAACATGAACTTCACATCAAACATACATGTCTTGTCATCTGGTTATAATTAGGAAACCTTGAACCCCAACTATACCTACTTCAAAAAGTACCAAATGCCCCAGAACACAAAAAATAATTATTCTAAATAGTATTAGGTTCATAAAAAAATTATTAGGAGATGTTCCTAGAAAACAAATAGTGTCAGGTTCCATGGCTGATTCCTAAGAATCCTGGGCAATCTATTAGTAATAGGATCCATGGATAACTTCCAATCATCATTAGAAAATCCTATTATATCATCATTCATACAACTGATTCCTAGTGGGTGAACTAAGGAAATCCATATAGACCTTATATGCCAGATCAAACTTCTTGTGAATCTCATATATTCTTAAGTTGAATCCATGGGTATTTCCGATATAATTTTAAATCAAGAGGCATCACAACCAAATCCAAGTGTATTACCCAATGTATTCTCAAAAATAAGGAAGAAGTCAGAATCCTGTGTAACCAACCATGCATTTTGTATTTTATCAATCTTTTAGTTATAAATACTCGAGGGTAGAGCATCCCTCCCTTAATATCTCATTTAATGAAAAAAATATAATAATAGGGTTATCCAAATTTTTGAGAAAACTTTACAAAAAAAGGCCATCCTCTCAAGAGAATGAATTATCCTCATCACTATAGCTATATTAGTAACATTAAAATGATTCATGTTCTAACATGACACCTACAATAATAACCATCCATCACTTGAACCAACCATCTCTCAAGGGTTTATATATCACTAGGTCACCCTCTAGGGTCCCAAAGGTCAAATAATGTTTAGAAACCCTATATGGGTTCCTCAATCACATATTTTGTCCCCATACCATCATTATAGTCATATTATCCTTTAAGATCAATTGAGGTTATTCAAAATCATCTCTACCATCTAAGAAGGCCAAGAATATCACCTCATCCTAAAATAGGAGTTGAAAATAAAGCTCAACATCACCATACATCACACGCACTGAATATAATCATCATGAAGCAACACAATCCATTACATACTGACAACAATGACCATATAAAATAAAACATTCTATAGAAAATGGCACATTTCCTACACAAAGTGATATAGTCTTAAACAAGCCATATTGAGACCTTCCCACTTCACTTTTTAAAATTGAGTGAATGTACCCTTTATAAATCAATTAGATTATAAATATTATGCAATCTTTCACTCATTATAGTACCTTGTTAAAAATCACATCAAAATGTTCTTAGAGAATCCATACTCATTTGAATGTATCATTTGCAAACTATTCATGAAAACACAATTTTCCCTTCAAAATTCCCATTCCAGTCAACTCATTTAAAAAAAATAAGAAGGAAAACCTCATGTCTTTTAGAATCCAACAAATTCCTCCATATAATCCATAATAGGTCCACCAAAACCCATTTGATAAAGGATCCACCATTTAACCATTTAAAAATTTGTGCAGTCCATAATGACTATTAGGCCAATGAGACCCCATCAAAATTCATTGTGGAATCCTACATTTCATTAAACATGATGAAAATAATAATAAGGATGGAGAATAGATATAAAATTCCAAATGAATAATATAATTATTAGAGTCAAGTCTACCTACCTCAATCAAATTCATTTTACTTTACTTCACAACCCAACCATCACTTCCTAGGTTTTTATAATTATATCCAACTCTCACAAAAACATTAAAGATCCTAACATGAGTTATAATGCTAAATAAAATAAAGATAAAATTTTATAATTTATTTTTAAATTTATTTATTTTTTAA
Source organism: Viscum album (assembly GCA_963277665.1). Taxonomy (NCBI): domain Eukaryota; kingdom Viridiplantae; phylum Streptophyta; class Magnoliopsida; order Santalales; family Viscaceae; genus Viscum; species Viscum album. The sequence continues at coordinate 1,053,426,327 of OY728125.1, read as the reverse complement.
AATTTTCATTGAATCATTAAATTAAAATATAATTTTAAATAATAGTCTAATAACTAAACTAACAACCTCATTGTATGGAAATGTTGACCAACCCTCACAGATTGTCCATGACGTACTCTTGTCACCTTCGTAAGAAAAATATATAATGAATGAAACTATTTCAATAACTAATTTAATTTAATTTGAATAAAAACCTTGGATAAAACAACTTGAAAACATACCTTCAATGAAATAACACACAATGGTGTGCGATTATCCTCCTGGGACATCCCTAAGACATGCCAAGAATATAAATATCATATAAGTTTATTTACACCATAAAATGGTGGAGATAATCTAAAACCATATCCAGTTCATTCTAAAATTAACAATGTCAAGAGGGAATCTTGAAACTAAAACAATGCAGGGAGAAAATACTATAAGATACCAAACAATGCATCAAAGAGAACCTCAAATTTAGGTAAAATAAAGTGAGAAATGGTAGAGAGATATGACCAAGAAGATACTCTCCATACATCAGATTTACCAAAAAATAAATGGGAGTTGACCTATAAAAAGATAGACCTACCATGATTTTAAAACAACTAGGAAGTGTATCACTACGACATGACAAACCATTTCCCTGGAATGGTGTCCCATTCTTAACATGATAAAATAGATTCTGATGACATACCATTGAATAGAAGGAATTATTAATTTTAGAAATGGGGTTAACCCATCCAAAATAATGACCAACACCACACCATGAGATGGTGAAACTAGTCCATTACTGATGGGGTGGGGGTGTGCCTACTGAAAAAATGATAGAGGTGTACCACGATATGGTATAACCTTGAATTTTTGGATATGATTCACCCCAACACACTATAAGGAGCTCAATGGTGCGTAGATCCTCATCATCTAGGAAACATTTCTGGACAACCTATAGGAACCACAACTAGGATCTACAATATTTTCACCCTTCACCAGGTCATTTTTCCCCAACATGATGATCACTATGTCGTGGTGCTCGTTATGGTTGATCAAAATACCAAAAATGAATGCAAGTCTACCAGACAATAGAACATTATCTAATCATACACCCAAAAAAACTTCCAGTCCTTGATCTATTTTCAAAACACCACCTAAATATTTTCAAACTCTCAAAATCTTGATCTAAACAACAATTAACAAAATAAAATATTAATCAGAAAAAAATTTAAATTCCATCAGCATTTCTGAGTCCATACAAATTCTAGTCTTTACAACCTTTCTATCATAAAACATATCATCCATAAGAAGTATCATTAGTCCTTGAACTATTATCCCACACCAATCTACAATTATACATCATGATTTCCTTATTCAATTCATCTCTAGGATTATAGAGCTCCCCACAATAAGTCTCAACATATAAACCCATGTACCAAGAATTGATGCTTCCTTCCTTCAGAACCACCTACAAAAATATGTTCTCATTATCCCAATGACATGATCAATGTGGTTTCCATATCAACAGACCCAATTATTCATGGAAATATCAATCAAACCTTATATGGTTGAACATTCTAAAAAACACCTCACTGCACTTACCGACACACTATCTTATTGCTCGTGCATGATAAATTAAATTCTTAAGGCATCCCATGTTTTTTAAAACTCTAGCATAAATGTATATAACCTTCATTAAATGTAATTAAATGGATGGATCCTCATCTATCAAATAAAAGAACCCCAATCTACCCATGAGCACTAATGTGGCCTTGATTTGATGCATTTTTATGAATATTTTGAAGGAAATTTATTATGTTGTGATTTCTAGAATAAGATAAAAATAAAGAATTAATTTATTTTGGATATTTTTTTGATGAATATGAAAATAATTTAATATCTCAATGAAAATTTGAAATTTAATACCAAATTGTTTAACCTTATAAATTTTTATAATAACATATTTTTAATAATAAATTAATTCATGTTTCCCTTGATGACTTTAATTGATTTATACTTCTGAATCAATTGAAAGAAAGTTAAATTTTGAGATTAATTTTGTTAAATTCCCTTAGATTTAATTTTTAATAAATTTTGTTGGAATATTTTTTTACATTTCTTATTAATATGAAAATTCATGGATTTGGATTGTTAATAAAGAATCTTATTTGAAATTTTGGTTTGATAAATGAAATGGTTACCCTTTTATCTATATGAATAACTCCATGCATTTATCTACAGATATTAATATATCGAAAAAAATTTCATTAACTCTTAGGAATTGAACTCACCTAATGAGATAAATAAAATAATTTCCAATTACACTTTGATCATTACCGATGATTTTTTGGTTTGGGAATCGACGCTAAATGGTGTTTTATACTCTAAACTCTACAGAAAATCATAATTTAAACAATAAAATAAATAGTTTTTCCTAGATAAATAGTTTTAACAAGAAATGTGTTAGACCCTAGAGACTCACACTGGTATAGAGATTATCCCACAAAAGAGTTTCCACTGATTACTATCATTGATTATTTGGTATTCAACTTTGTTATAAATTTCGTATGTGTAATCATCACAGAGAAGATAATGACCACCTATTCTTAACTTGTGATGCTACATTTGCATTATGGACATACATATTTGAAAATTTTGATCTCAGATGGAAAGGTTTGGACTTCATTCATCGTTATCTTCAAATATTTACTACTATAGATACCTCTCCTCAAATAGAATATCTCTTTATTGCTATTGTTACTGAACTGATTCACATCAGCTTGTATGAAAGAAATTATATCATTCAAAACAATAATACTTTCATATTTTTTTATCTCATGTGAGGATATTAATTACTAACATGGAACAAAGAATGATACAAACAACTACCTATCACAAATCCATCAAGGATCTTATAATTCTTCATCGGATCAGAATCGAAGGAAATTTTAGCCAACATAAAGTTATGTTGGAAGTCTTCTGGAATCTCCCTCTCCCAAGCTAGATCAAAATAAATGTGGATGTTTCCCCAAAAGGCAACCTAGGACCTGTGAGTTATGGAATAGTGTGCAGAAATCACAATGGAAATATTCATGAATGCTGCTATGGTGCATGTGGGTTTCCTCCTCTTTAGAAGCGGATATGAACAACATTATTATTACTATCAATATAATCAAGTAAGAAGGTTGGAATAACATATAGATTGGAATTGGATCCCCTACCATCGTTCAAGACCTTCAATATGGAGTGGTTCACCTACTGTGGGCCCTCAATGCAAGATGGATGATTTTCCTCCAAAATCTAATAGAGATCAATCATATAATCACCCTTGCTTATCGTGAGGTGAAGAAGGTGTCAACTTGTATTTCTAATAAAGGAGTTAAAAGCAATATTACGAGGATGGGATACCTCCTAGTATATCTAATCTCATTAAATAAAAAACATTGTAATAAAGTTACCTCTTCTATGATTTTATATTTTTTATCTTTATCTTTACATATTTTACTGATTTGGTATTTTGACCAAGGCATAACCAATTTAAAAAATGAAAATTCATGGATTAATTTGATTTCAATATTTAAATTTATTAAAACTCATTTTTTTCTAATGGATTTATATTTTTACCTTTGTTGTAGTAAAATTCAGAGTAGGTGGTGTATAGGATAAATTTATTTATGATAATTTTTGTTTGAAAGAAAATTTTATATTATTTATAAGTGAACAATCATGTATGTAAATGAACATGAGAGAATTTTTTCATCCCTTTAATTGAATCATAACCCCATAATATAATATGAGTGTAGGTGGATATAAGATAAACACTACATAAGATAATTTATCTTACACAGTTCTCTCATAAATAAAAGATATTTCCAAAACTGATTCAATCCATGATCAACCCAAAATCAAACACATGGAATTATAATTGAGGTATTTTCTTCTAAAAATTAATCTTAGAAGCTTTAAGTTGAATACAAGTGACTCTTTTTATAGATAAATTATTTTTTATGAGCTTGACTAAAGAGACTATGGCCCAAAGATGCTAAAATTTTCTCAGAACTAAAATTTGGAATTGATTTTGAGAAGAAGAAATAAATACCAAGCTTAATGGAGGATCTCAACACCTTATTTTTAAAACAATATGATATGAGGTCAAATTGTGGACCAATGTTGATCATGAGATACTGGTGAGATAAAAACCCTCAAATCATGGGGTACACTTAGATCTTATTAGGAAGAACCCACACATAATGAATAGAAATTGAGTTTTACCGAATCATGAAAGGTATATCCAAATGTGGGAATAAGATGAAATGTTGAACCCTAAATTAAATTAGAATTGAGATAATTATTTAAAACTATATTTGAAATACTGAAGGACCAAGCTCAATATTCAAGAGCATTGTGCACTGTGGAAATAGAAATCAAGTCTCTTATAACAATTTATGATATTAATTTAAGGAAATATCTTTGATTTTCTCTTATATTGATGCTACGTGAGCCGAATTTATTTTCAATGAAGATTATGATATTGATCTTGTGGGAGTTCTTCTATAAATTTAAGTTTTATAGTGAAGAAAAAAATTTTGATTTCTAGTTTTGATTCATTTGACTCTAGTTTTGAATGAGTAGGGGACCTTGAGATCCCCAATAAATTGGATACAAATTCATTTTTGGATTTACATAACATATTTGGAGAAATTCCTTTGTGAATCACAGTTTATGTCACCAATTGTAACACTATTACAATCCACATTATGGACACTTGAGATATTTATTGAGTTGATAGTGAAATTTTTAGACCCTACAACTCATGATTGTATTTGAAAAGGTCGAGGATAGTGATTTTGGATTTATATTGATCTATATAGGGTGATATTATTCCAAATAGGTGATGTTTTTTATGAATGAGGGGGTTCAAGTGTTTTAAGGTGGGTCGTTAGAGGATGTTCATGTTTGCATGGTGTTTTTGTTTGAAATTCTATTTTTATGAAGAGTAGAGTTGATGAGGTGAAGATACTATAAGAGATAATTAATATTACCTTCAAATAAGGAGGTGATCTTAGATAATTACTAGAAGTGCATGAGTAGAATTAATTTTTGGAGGTTTTTTAGAGATGGTTTATGGGATGATGGATTACTAGTGATTTTTGGTGAATAAATTGTTTTATGTTTTTTAGAGGAAAAATAGATGCAATTAAGAATTGAGTCTAGGTAATTGTTGAGTTGGATTCACAGATAGAATTAAATATTTTGTTTAAAGGGAAATTTATAGTAAAATGGGGATCACAAGAAATATAGTTTAAAGTCAAACTTGTTTCTTCCATCATGACAAGGATGACTGTGAGGAAAAATAAAAAATCCTAGATATGAAAAATATTTGATATATTTTTGGGGTTGGATTTTATTGGAATGAGACAATAATAATTTAATAGATCCAACCATAGAATATTGGGAACATAAAGCATAGATTAGATCTGGATGAAAGAGAACTCTAGAAGTAGGAACTAGTGTAGTTAGAAATTGATATTAGAGATGATATCATCATATAATCTTCATTCTTCTCTCTTCACATTAAGAATTCATGCATTGAGATGTATACATTGAATAAAATTATTTATTCTTCTAGAATGTGTATGTAAATTTTTCATGGGGAATCAAATATAATGATTTGTTACCATAATTTGTTCTTATATTGTTTTCACAATTTTATCAGTGTAATTTATGTTCAATGATTTTATATTTTTTCTTAATGAGTATCATTTTTTCCTATTATAAGAACCAATGGATGATGATAGTGATTTCTTCACCTTTGAACATCAGTTTATCTAGAAAGAATTGGAAATGTATTTTAATTATCATATTCAATATTTAACTAATAATTTCTTGAATTTTGATGGACTAATCATTCTATCATGATATTTCACTAAGATTTAGAGATCACTTAAATTCATTTTAGTGATTAAAACTATTTTTTCTTCACATGCATTGTCATAATTACAATAATATGAAGTTTCGAAAAAAATATTCTTTTAATCAACTCAGGATAATTTAACCCCCCTAACATATTTATTAGTTATTATTCCTTACTTTTTTCACCATTTCCTTTTCTTCCACACTCATTTCAAAAAATCACCTTAAATATATCAGATTCACTATTTTTTTTGTTTTTTATTATTTTTAGTCAAAAAATTATTTTTCACCTTCCTTATGGATATGATACAATGATTTCATACTATAATAGTAGTAATTAGGTTGTATAAATATGAAATTTAACCACATAACCAACCACAACTATCAAATTTTCGGCATATTTTTTGGGGACGGAACACATGACCAATACCAAAAAAACATTAAAAAGGGAAATAAAAAATAAAAAAACATATAAAAACTATTTAAAAAACATGAAAACTAAAATTCTATTTGTTACTCACTATGTGTGTTAGTAATTTCACTATTATAACTTAAATATTTATACACACTTGAACATATATGATAGATATTGAATATCCAATTCAAAATATAAACAAACATTGTTTTATCCATAGAAAACAAAAGAAAATTAAAATGGAAAAACTATAAATTATGGAAGTTGTAAATTTAAACCAAAAAATGACTCTTTTATAGATTGAAAATAAGGTCCCTAAGAGGCCTAGGAATAAGAAGTTTTAGTTACCTTTAATTTCTAGAAATTCATCATATATAAGGCTTAATCATAGTTCTAGGAACTATGAGATCAAACAATCACACCTCTACATGTTTCAATCCTTTAATGGACTTCCTATAGAAGGCTCCTTAGATTTCATAAGAGACTTAGATAACACTATTTTTCAATCACCTTTGCGGTGGATGAGTGAGGAGGATATAATATTGATGATTTTTTCTTTTTGGGATCAAGGATAGGTCCAGGATTTGGTTTCAAAACCATGATGAATAAATTTTTGATAATCGAGATATGTTATTCAATTCTTTTATTTCGAAATTATATCCTAGGAATTATATAATTGATTTTAGGTATAATATTTCAAAAAATTTCAGGATGAGGGAGAGATTTTTCATGTGATATGAGATGTGTTCAAATATTTCAATAGAGAATGTACCAAACACCTGTTAGATCCCTATATTTTGATGGATACCTTCTATAATGGTCTAAACCAAATTCAAGTTGATCAATCTTATGGTAGTGAATTATCTGATTTCAAATATATTGAGATAAAAAAAATCTTTGATAGAATATATCATAAAAAATCACTAGAATGAGAGTAATTTATAGAGATTAAAAAAACAATCATGATACTTTCATAGATGATAGGGTTCTTAGAGAAATGTTTTGTTAATTTGTGATGTGTGGTTAAAAAAATGATGTCCCAATTTTTATATACCCATTAAACAAGACGGGTGTGATTATTTTGATGAATATAGAGATATAAATAAAGGAAATAATGATCAATTCCCAAACCAATGCAATATTTGTTATTAAAACTACCCAAACCTATCATAGAGAAATCAAGATATTTTAAAACTAGTTTCTTCCCCTATTTTTTCATAGTATAAAAAACTAATTTTTTTCAAAATAATTATGTGGATGAGTCTTCAAATTCTCATTGGGAGTTAAATGGGTTTTTTTAGTAGGTATTAGGTGAGTTTGGAATATTAATGAATGATACAGATTATAGGATTCATAGTGTAAAAAGTAAAAATGGTCAAATTACTAGAGATCTAGGTGAAAGAGATAAGGGAACATTTCCCAACACAATAAAACATAATATGAGAGAGAATATCATGTATTTAAACACTATATTAGGAATTAAAACTCCAAACTAATTTAATGAATAAAAAAGGTATGTTAAAAATCATTATAAATCTAAATCTGAAATTTAAAATCTAGAAAACTCTAAAATTGGAAATCTAGATAGTCGTTTCCAACAAGAAAAAATTTGAGAATGATTTACTGAAAAAGATTAGAAAATAAATAATGTTGGAAATCATCAAAGAAGATAATAATAAGGTGAGGTTCATGTATGAGTAGAGTAATCAATTTTTTTTGAATAATTATGATCCTATCATCCCTTTTCCCCAAAGAGTTGAAATTCGTGATGAACCTAACTATTTAAAATTCCATTATATATTCAAACGATTTACTATCAACTTGACTTTTGTGGAGTCTTTGAAAAAAATCCAATAATATGTAAAATATATCAAAATATTCTTAATTATCAATAGGGAATGAGGAGAGTATACAACCATTAATATCACATAGGATTGAAGTGATGTTGTTAAAAAATAGTTCCCTCCAAAATTGAAAGAAATAATAAGCTTTTTTATTTCTTGTAGAATAAGATAAATTGAGGGTATAAAATATATTTATGATTTAGAATAAAGCATAAAAATTATTTTGTTCTAATTATTTCTTAAGATGGGTCTTAGGGAACTAAAACCTATATTTATTTCTATATTATTAGATGATAGGTCACTTTATTATCTTTATAGAAGGGTGTATGATAAATTAGTTATTATAGGAAAGCTCACACTACCCACTAATTTTTTATTATTAAAATAATGGGTGATAGAAAATATTTTATGATTATGGGGATAAATTTTTTTCTACTATTGGGGATGTTATAGATGTTTTTTAATTTTAAATAACTCAAAAAGTTAGTGAGGATCAATAATAGTTCCATGTTTTTAAATAGTCTCTACTTGTGGTGAGTTGAAAATTAAGAGATATTACTGAGAATGTTTTTATACCTGAGTTTATGAAGTAAAATCACTACCCTTATGATATTTTAATCAAATAATTAGTTCATAAACATTTTAAAGTGAATTGTTTTTAATATGAATACATTAGATAAATTAAAAAGATATAGAGGCATAAGAGAAATCATAGGAAAATAATTTCTAAGAATGAATATGTGGAAAAATTTGAACAAAGCCTTATATTTGGGATCACCAATCAAGATGTTAAACTAAATTCACAATCCTTTGTTTTTATGGAAACCTCTTCCCATGAACAAAAAATGGATCCAGATATAAAAATCCTTCATTTTAGGTTTTATGATCCGTAATATGAGTGTTTTCATCCATGTTTGTATTTTTATAATTTTATAAATTTTGATAAAATTGAGGGTTAAAATATACCAAAAAACATGATATTTATCTACTTTAAAAAATATTTTTTCTTGATACTTTCTTAATTTATTTAAATTAACTTGTGTATAATGATTTACCTAATCTTTTTATGAAATTTAATTCATTTTGGTCTTTTTTGATCTCAGAAAAATATATTTTATACGTAGATTGGAAAAATTTAGGTGAGTCTTTTGAGGTGTTTTTTTAAAAGTAGATTTTTTAATTGTTCTTTTTAGTTGTGAGTATATTACAACAGATTTTGCACTAAATTTTAAGTATTTGGAATCACTATGTGTTTAGGGAAACCATAATAACATTGGTGATCATAATGGATCATTTACTAGAGGTGTTTTTATCAAATTTGTATCATGTTTTTTGAAAATATAGATATAAGAATATAAATGGGAAAAAAGTTTGTTAATTTATTTTAATGGAGCTTACAAAGTCTATACATGATTTTATTTTTGTAATGGTTTTCAAAAAATGTAAGGAATTTTTTTTAAAAAATAAATAAATTTTAATTTAGTCTTACAAAATTTCCTCTAAAAGATAATGGATAGATATTTTCATGAGGTAATGTAGTTGAAGACTTAAAATTTAGTTTCTCAAGGGAGGAAACTCATATATATGAATTTTATTCATTATTTTTTATTTTTTAAATAAATTTCTATACAATTGTTTCATTCCATATGTAGAGATATCTTGTCTCCCTTTCTTGTAGTCTGATGATGAAATTTCTAGAACCATTTTTATGAATTTTATCCAATACCATAAAGAGAAAAAATGCTTGAACAAACTCCATTAAAATCTCTTGAACTTTATCTCTAGTTACATGATTTCTTGAAAATACATCCTTATTTTTTTATACTCTATATTTTAATCTTATAGGCACTAAACCTTTGTGTCTAGATGGATTGATCATAAATTAATAAGGGGGGATTGATAATAAATAGTAATGATAAAAAATTACACATACCATGGGAGTAATTGTTTTAATTGCTTTATTTTTAATGATTACTAATCTTTTCATAATTTCACTATTGGTATGTGTTGTTAAATGGATAAAAATTAATTTCTTGAGTTCCGTGTTTCATGTTATTATCTTAGTTAATTATATTATTCATTTATACTGTTAACCATTTAGTGTGTTTCAATAGTCAATGTGCATGCTTATTTCTATTCACCTTTGTAAATCATTATTGAATTAAAAATGTGTAAGTATGTATCATTTATCAATTTATTATTATATACTAAAAAATGTTTTTGTGTCCAAGAGATTTCTTATGCATTTTGAGACTATTATTTTGTGTGGAAAAATGATTTTTGAAATTTCTTTTGACCCAGTACATAAATCATCCACTATTAAATTTAAAATTTGTTTGAACTTTATTATGACCCTGTACACGAGTAATTCACTATTGAATATAGAGTTTTTTTTATCCTTGGACTGTATTAAATTATTTCTTCCACAATAGGATTAAATATTGGGGAAATTCTAATTTTTAAGTGAGGTGGTATAGATCTTAAATGTTTTAAATTGTTTTTTATTATTGAACCCATAAAAAACAATTTAATTGTTTTTAAAATTTTTGTTTTTCAAGAATCACTTATGAATTTTTAGTAGTTCATATTTTTTATTAAATAAGAGATTTTTTGTGACAATATAAGTATATTTATCTTTATTACCTCATATTCTTGATTACGTAAATAATTTTATTATTCTCTTCAAAAATTTTGATATTAGAAAAATTCTAAGAGAATATTATACAACCATCATTGAGTATAATTTTTTTAGTTTTAATTAAACTCATAAGATATTCATCCAAATGGAATGTGAAATGAAAAATCCTACTATAGGTTTAACTCCTTATTCTTTTATTCGTTGTTATTTATTATTTTACTAATTTATGGGATATTTATTCTATAAAATATAATTATTAATTATAAATATCTGATGGTGTGTCTATTTAAAAAAATATTTTAAATTATGTGAGTTTTTTCTAATGGAGGTAAAGAAAATTTTATAATTTCATATGGATGAAAAATTAAGTTAGTTTAATTTTCTTTAAAATTTTCAAAGTCAGCCTTTCTTGTAAAATAACTACCAAATTTTCACTGAGCGAATTTATTTATGGAGGGAAATCATATTTTTATTTGAGATAGTTCATGGGGGAAAATATTTTTGTAAATCAAATATTTTTTTCACTTTATTTTTTTATGTTTAAGAAAACATTAAGTCCAGTTATGTTGACTAATGGGTTTCTTGAGGATAAGAAAAATTCTATGTGTGGGTGAATTTGATGTGACCTTAATTAGATTAATTTTCAATATCTTTTTAAAAAAGTTTATTTTTTTATTTCTAAAATTTGATAAAAATAGAACATACATGAAATTTAACTTTTTATTGAAAGGATAAGAATCCGGAGTCATGGGGGATGATAGTGATGAAGTCCAGGAGCATCACCCCTGACAATAATATTACAAAAATTTGTAAATGAGCCAAAAGAAAAATATAAAATTGTACTGTTATCCAGATATATGCTTGAAAAAAATCTATTGAGAAATTTTCTTCTCTATATGTGTAACTAATGCACAAGGATTTGTAAAAAATCCCCAATCAATCTTTTATTCACCTAGGAAAGAAATACAGTGCACACCCAGGGTCAGTCTCAAGGAGGAAGCTCACACAATATCAAATTTCTATTATCACTATTTGTATTATAAATAATATAAAAATAAATAATATAAAGTGGATGAGTTTGAAAGATAAATAAAATATTTTTATATATACATATAATGAAAATATAATGAATACTGATAGACTGATGTTAAAATGAAATGAGATCCTACCAGGAGAACATCTAGAGAGAACCTTCATCATCGATTTATTAGTTTCAAATTTAATTAATGAACATGATCCATAATATGTGTGAATATCCTATTCTAAACGTGGATGTAGATATATAGTGCACAAAATGATCACCGAGAGACCACACATCCACCTCCTTGATCAAGGGAAACTTTTACAAAAGATAAGTTTAAGCCTCAGGTGGCATGTTAAGACACATATTAACCTTACCCACTATGATTCTCCTTGACCTAACTTTAAGAAAATAAGAAACAATAAACATGAATTCACACTAAATTTAGGTCCAAACTAAATTAACCCCCTTGAAACATTATCGTGTAATTTACTTATGATCATGAGTATTCGAGATCACAGGGGAGAAGAATGGGGTGGAAGCACAAAAGATATAAATATGATATTTAGGGGAATAAGAAGAGTAAAATATATTAAAAATGAAACAAAAATTCCGTAGAAAATGTCCACATTGAGTTTCCATCATTTTAGGAGTACGGGGATACATTTTTAGTGTCAAAAGGGGTAAACAATTTGTTATATTATTTTTCCTCCAAACATTATCATGTAATAGACTTATCTAATGTCTGAATTTGAAAAAGTATCCTTTTGGAATGTTTTTTAAAAATGTATTTCACATTAGAGCACAAAAGTTTAGCTTCATACTCCTCATTTAGAAATCTTTATATCCCATTTACTCTGAAAATTTATTATGTCTAGAAAGTGTCATTGAATTTCAAAAATCAGTTTTCCTATGAATTTAGGACCTTGACAATGAGGTAATCACACATTTCAAAAGTAATAAATGTTATTCCTTCATATGTTTTGTTTCTCCATGTATACTTTTAGCTCATTTGGAACATCATTTTATGAGATATAGGCCAACCTTCGAAAATATCCACATCTCTACATAGATTTTAAGTCCTGACTTGTGAGAATATTATGGGACTCCAAATATTGGATTCAACTCTTAGTCCAAAAGCATGAAATGAAGAACAATATGTATTTAAGACAATAAAGTAATTTTAAAAAATAATTTATTTTATAAAAATTTAGTGCTGAAATACAGAAATAAATTTAAATAGTTAAATTCCAAAATTAGGTCATTTTTCTAATTAATCCCCGAACACACCAAAAATTCAAAAATGATGTAAATGAGAAAAAATTATTTTATTAGAAGGATATAATTCATTAAAATACATATTAAAAATTATTAAAATGTTATCTTTATCTATTCCACTAAACTTAAATTATTCTTTTCATTAAGTATAAAGTCTCAACATTGAAAATTAGGGGGCACTAGTGTTACCAATATTCAAATTTCAATGTAATAAAATAAAAAAATTTCCAATGTCAAACCAAATTTTCAACAACACAAATTAAATATCAATTTTATTTCTGAATTTTCATAGAAAAAATGAACTCAAGTATTTTAATTTTTCTCATTTGAATATGATTTTACTTTTCCTTTCATCCATTTGAGTTTATCAATTCATTAATATTAAACATGCAAAATCATGACCTACCTGTCTTTTGAGTATTTTCTCTCATTACTCATGATATTATTTCAAATTGAGTTATTCTTATATCATGATAACATGTTACTTATCCATATAATTGTAAAGGAACTCTTTTATCCACTTTTTAAAAACAAAAGACACATAAAATCATGAGGACTTTTCAATAAAGGATCAAATTAATCTAAGGCCTATCGTTGGTAGGTATTTATGTTCAAAAATTAAGGATCAAGGATGAGGTTTAGATCTTAAAGTATAGTTCATGATATAAAAAATGAAAGCTCAATGAAATTACCCCCTTAAATGTAGAAACTCCTACTTTACCCAAAACTAAATGTAAGATATTGATGAAAGTAAATAATAACAAATGATTTGTGAACCCCCTTGAACTTTGTTTCTACTTTTATACTTTTTATTTTCTAATAACTTTTTCATTTTTTTTGAATGTTATACTCAGAATAAACCTTACATCCATCTCCCAGCTATAGATGATAAAAATCATAAGTCTAGGAATGGTTATTATCAGTCTTCCAAAATCACAACCCATTTTCTTCATTTTGATGGTTTTTTATCATTTTTCTTGAATTTTTAAATAGGGGAAAACAATAGAGTGAAATTTATGAATAAAAAACATTTTTCAATTCCCACAGTTACACACACACACACACACACACACAATTCTTCCTTACAATTTAAATAATTACTTCTTCCATGACTCCTTTAACCCATACAATTCAACTTAAAAATAGCATGAAAATACTAAGAGTTATATAGGATTGGATAAAAATTGATTCAAACATGGATCATACCTAACAAGGTCATTCATGGTCTCTCTGGACTAAACGATTATTGATGTAAAGGTGGTATTTCGAGTTAAGGGCTTTTCAAAAGATGCTTAAATCATTTTAAAAGTGTTTTTACATAGTAATTTTATTGAAAAGTTCAAATGAAATCTCCGGTAGGTGACATGTCCACAAATCACTCAAGAAATATTATAAAGAATAAATAGTAAGTACATGGTCTATAAATCCTCTCGGAAATGGAAAATTTGATTTTCAAAAAACACTCAAGGAATTATTAATAATAAAAAATAAATTTACATGAATTTAAAAAAATTCAAAGAATGAAAAATGATTGGAAAATATCATTTATTTGAATCAATAAATTCCATCAAATAATGAGTCCTTATTTTCATATACATGCTTCACTTTAACAATACAATTTTTCATTTTACTCATTCAATATTATTAATATTGAAATGTAAAATATGACATCATAGGATTCCTCTAAAACACATGTCTCTTAGATAATCCATGTAATGAATAAATTCAAATGAGGTTATCAAATTTTATAGTTAAAATCTCAAAACATGTTTCCAGACAAAAAAGTAAGAATTTTAAAAGATAATTATTAAAAGTTAAATGTCTTTCCCATGAAGCTTATTCCTCTCCATTCTACTATTTTAGGGGATTCCTTATGCCATCATGGTCCTACAAAAGATAATTTATTAATTAAGAACAAGGTTCTTATTTTTTAATCTCAAAAAGAGAAGAGGGAGTGGGATATATGTAAAACTAATGAAATTTAAATCCTATATATAAAGTAAAGTTAAATCTTGGTATGATCCCCCATGTTGGACCCGAATTTTTAGTGCCTTGGGAGGTAAGTACCATATGTTATATGAAGTCATTTAGTGGATAAATATTCTTTGATTTGAACCACCACATGTGGATTTTCCCATTTATTCTTATTTCTTCTTTTTGAGGAATGATCCTTGGATAAAGTACACTAAACCCTCCTTCAAAATTAAGTATAGCTTGCATGTAAGGGGTAGGATAAGGTATGGACTGTCCCTTTTCTTTTATTCTACTTGTGAAACCTCCTCTTATTTATTATCTAATGTTGTCTCATCATGGGATATATAAATTGAAAGATCAAAGGTAATGTAAAAAGGTATGTTCCATTGAAAAAAAAATTATGTTTTAATTAATATGTAATTTATCAATTTTAAAATGAGTAAACTCTATATTGATTTCCTCAGGATCAATAACTTGGACTTCTTCATTGGCCTCCTTAAATGTTTTTCATCCAAATTAGGGAGCTCCCTATGTTCCTCAATAGGTGAATGTCTCGTTTCATCTTCCTATAAGGAATAGAATGAATTAAAAAAATATGAAAATTAAAAACAATAAGTAGTAATAATCAAATAATATTGAATAATATCAGAAAAATAATTTAAATTAAGATCATCTTTGTGGGTTATTTTTGATTCAATCACCTCTTCAGTGGTGAGTGCCTCTTGAATATGGATTTTAGTGGATGAAGGTAGGTAGTATGGCTCATCCATTTATTGTGTCTCCTTAGAAAAATCTATGAAGACTAAGGGGGACTCAACTTGGACCTTGTATGGTAGATAAAATTATAAATTGTTATGGTATAACTCAGTCATCTCTTTGTCCATTACTTCAAAATTTTGTTTTTCTGTGTCCTACCTTAGGCCGGTTATGAATTCTTTGAATTCCTGATTCCCCTTATTTTATTTAAAAAATAACCCCACCTATATAACAATAAAAAACAAACCATCATCGATGGAAAAGGGATATTTAATAATTGGTTATTGAACATGGGGGTAATTATTCTATGAATTAAAGAAATAATCATTTGAAAACATCATGAAAAAATTATTATTTTTTAATTTATGATTTTCAATGTTTTTTATTAATAAATATTTTTGAAACTATAGCACCACCCCAGTAATGGCACATAATTGATACGCGATGATTTTTCTGGAATCCCCAGTCAATATTTGTTTACCTAAGCATGCAATATGGTGCATACCTACGGTCAGTCTCAAAAACAAATGTCACATAACATCGAATTTTTATTATCACTATTTATATTATAAATAATTTAAAAATAAATAATATAATTGGAAGATTTTTGAATATTCATGAAATATTGATATAATATATAAAACCAGAAGAATGAATCATGAAAGAATAATGTTCAATAGAAAGGGGATCCTCCTAGGAGAACACCCAGACTGAACGTTCATCGTCTCTTTATTTGTTTCAAATTTACCTAATGAAAAAACTGAATCATATGTGTGAATATGCTCTTCTTAAAATGGTTTTGAATATACAGTTCACTCAATTATTTCTATGAGACCACAAATCCACCTCCTCAATCGAGTGAAAATATTACAGAAGAGAATGTTAAGCCTTAGGTGGAAAGTGGAGACAAAAAGGAAACTTACCCACTAACATCCCCCATAATCTAACTCTAAGAAAACAATATACGATAAACATGAATGTGAAATGACATGGGTTCAACACTAGATTTTTTCCTCAAGAACTTCCTCATGTTATTTACTCATGATGATGATTATTAGAGACCATAGTGGAGAAGAACGGGGTGGAAACACAAAAGATAAAAATATGAGAAGGAGAGGAAGATAAAGAGTAAAATAAAATAAAAAAGAATAATAATATTAAACATAAATGAAACTAAAAATATATATATAAAATATATATAGAGTTTCAAATTTTTTGGGAAGGATATGGGATACATTTTTATAAGAAAAAATGGGTGAAACTTTGGCTCTATAATTTTCCTCCAAAAGATTTCATGTGGTAGACGAAAATAATGACCGAGTTTGGAAATATATTATTCTATAAAGATGTTCAGAAATTTATTTTTTCATCTAAAAAAAATTCAAATTAATAATCCTCATTTATAAAAAGTTATATCCCATTTACTCTGAAAATATATTATATCCAAGCATAATCATTGAATTTCCAAAATTAGATTTCCTATTAATTTATGACCTTGATAACGAGGAAATCACCCATTTTAAAAGTAATAAAAGTTATTATATCATATTATTTCTTTATTCATGATGAATTTTACCTTATTTGGACCAACCATTTATGAGATATGGGCCCAAATTCTAAAATATCGAGATCTATGCACATATTTTGAGGCCTGACATGTGAATATATTTTGGGCCTTAAAATGTTGGATTGAGATCTTAGTCTAGAAGAATGAAAAGAATCCCAAGATGTATTTAAGACTAAAAAATGAATTTAAGAAATTAATTAAACTTATAAAAACATAGTTCTGAAGTACTAAAATAAACTAAAATAGTTAAATTCCAAAATTATGCCATTTTTTCAATAAAGCCCAAAACACACAAAAAATCAAAAAATTATGCAAATTAGTTAAAATAGATTTATTTTATGGTAATAGATAATTAAAATATATATGAAAATTTATGGAAATATTATATCTGTTAGTGACCCACCCTAATAGTCTGATCAATGAACATCCTTCATTTTTTATAAGATATATCAAATCCCATGGTAGACAAACCCTCCCACATAGAGAATCAACCAAAATTTTGGAATCTAATTCAACATCTGAGATGATAATTATGTAGAGACATAAATAGTTTAATCTAATAATCATTTTTATATCCTCTATTCAATGGAGTTTCTAGGACCATAAAATATAAATATTTCAATGATAATAGATCCTATAATGTCTCACCTAAGACCCCCATCTCATTTAACTTTCTATACTGGATCCATCCACATTAAGATTGAGTCCAGTTTTTATAGGTTTATAGGAATCCCATATTCTATATTTATTAATTTCTCCTCCTTATGCATTGAGAAAAAACTAGGGTATTATATAGCAAAGATAAGTTGAAGTCGCTCCTCCAAGAATGATAGGCCCTAGTTCAGGCACCAATAATTTTTCTCAAATATTCATGAATAAAATGGAATGTAAATTTCATTTGGGAACCTTGTTTCTAACATCCAAAATAACCCAAAACGCATCTAGAAAAAGTCATACTTCTATATTTAACCTCTGTATCACTCTGGACAACCCCATGGAACCAGTATTCAAGTAATTTCATGATTGACTCCCTAGTAATTACAGAACCAATAAAGTGTCCAAAATAAAATTCTAGATAGACATAAACTAATCTCCTCTGAAGAATAACTTCTAGTTTGAGTCATATTTAGGATCCACACATCACTATCAGTGGGAAGAAAGGGGACCCCATTATTCTATATATTCTCGATGGTAGGAAAGGCACATTTACTCATATGAAAAACCAAGAAGTTTAATTTTTAATGGATTTTATTTCAAAATTTTTTATTATCCCACTCTTTATGATCACTTCTTATATGTATCAAATTTCAGAAATCAAAACTACTGAATTGACTAGATTTGGAGATAGAAAAAAGACACCTATCTTGCCCGTTAATCGGGATAATATTGTCAAAGATTGTCCATTGGTGGTGATTAATAATTTAATTAATAGGAAATGATCTAGGTTCCCTGAAGGATATATTCATAACTTGAAATATTGGAAAAATAACTAATCACTAGACTAATTATCAATCTAGAAATTAATCTCTCCACATCCCACCACCAAGAATACATTTCATTCCACCAATTTTAAGTATTCTATCATGCAGTGTAAAATCCCTATCATATGACCTGTATAATCCTTTAGGACCTCTAGTCATAACCTAATTTATGAATCATGAAACTATTTTAAAGGTGATTTCCTTTAATGATTTCCCATTTCAGCTTGGATTACATGCCTTGCATGGCCTCAAAGACACTTCGAAGATTAACTCCACCTTCTTCCACCAGATTGGCCATTCTTTTACAATATTCCCAATGAAATATTACTATTTGGTTAGTATACCATATGAATGGTGTCATTATTTTATTGAGCCACTCTATATTTCCTTTGGGTGCCTTAATGACAGATAGAATATGGATTTTAATCGATGTGAGAGCCTAATTTACTAGATTTATGAGACTTCCAATCGAAAGAAAATGGTTCTAACAATTACTAATTCACCCCATGATCCTCTAAATGATGCTTTCAAATATTTATTTATTTATTCTACCATCTAAAATTGGATCCCCAAGGTACTATAGTGGGAGATACCTACTTTGAGGAACCGACTTGTTTTTTAGGCTTCTATTATTCTTTCCCGATCATTTTTTTGAAATATATACACTTATCTTCCCATGGTTGACCCGTTTTCCACTTAAGTATACATATTATTCCTAGATTTTTTGAGCCCTTAGATGGACCTAATCCCATCATTAATGAAAATAAGGAGATCATCTTCAAACATTAGATGAGAAATCATGCCATTCCATTACTTGGACTTAGAAGGATTGATATCTACCTCCTCTAAGACTCCTTTAATGTTCCCTAAAAACACATCATGTGATAGAATAAAAATAATTAGAGAGATAGTGTCACCTTTTAATAATACATGTACGGTCTTGAAGAATCCAAAAAAATTTCCCATTAATGAGATGGTAATCCAAGGTGAGGCAAAACGCAAGAAACATAGGTCCCAGACCAATTTTTAAACAAGATTCTTCTCATGAATTTAATAATAAAATTACATTATATACTATTTTATGGATTATCCAAGTCCATATTGAAGATAATTTTGTACCCAAGAAAATTTTTGTTGATATAATCCACCATATATTTGGAAATCCATAATACACCTTGCATACACCTATCTTGAATAAATCCATACTATTCCTCCGATATCAATCATGGAATAACCATACTTAATATTATGTTTATAATTTATGATAGAATAATTTAAGAAAAACTGCAAAATAATATAGGACAATATTGGTTTATGGAAGCATGATTCTGAATTTTATAACTAAACCCACCCTGGAGGCACACACTACTATCAGAAGCGCCCCACCATTAAATTAATCTTTAATAATTTCCTTTAATTTCACCTTGATAACATCCCATATAGTCATGATGAAAGATCTAAGGAATCCATCTGGACCTAAAGAACCATCATCTTTCATGATAAACACTACCCTCTGAATTTCATCCTCATATGGAATAATTTATGATCCTCATTTTCTTTTCCTTCCACCATCCTCAGGATGCACTACACAAAATTCACCATCCCTGTAACCTCATCTTTCCTTCTCTCATTGAAAAGCCTCGAACCTGCTAGAATCTGATGAAAATGAGTCAAATCCATGTTCCCTGATAAATCAAGACCCTATAAATAAGACCCATCTTTAAGTCTCAAATTATTTTTCCTTGAAACCAACTTTTCTTTAATGTAGGCTTGTAAATAAGAAGTGTTGTGATTCCTATCCCTTACCCATAAAGTCCTTGATCTTTCCCTGCAGACTCACTTTATCTATAACATTTTTTCAACCAGTAGTATTTACATCTCATGTAGTGATATAAAAGTGGAATCATCCCAATACTCTTGTAGTCTTTATTATAAATTCTCAATTTTCTTTATTAAGATTCTCCAGGTTTGCGTCACAATTTGGCATACTGGAATTATGCTCCTACAAATCTTTTCTTAAGCATTTTAGGTGAAGATCCAAACCCATATAAGTTGTTCCCTTCTTCAGTTGAATATAATAGCTATTAACTGTCTATAAAGATCCTTCTAACCATGTCTAGATTATTAAATATATAAAATAATCAAAATATTGGATTTATTTATGTAAAATCGACATAAGGGGAGAGTTAGCTGAGAATGAACGGGTTAGGTGTATAACATAAGATATAAAAAATGAGTCCATACCTTAATGGGTTTTATTTTTTTTATTTTTGAATAGATTTAAATATTTTCATGTGTGAGAATTAATTTTATAAAAGGCCCATATTTTTAATTTCTAATAACCTTTTTGGAATAATTTTTTACTATTCTTATTGATTTTAAAATTCATGGTTTCATTCACTTTCAAGATTTTATTTTATTTTAAATTAATTTTATTCAAATTTATTTTTCTATTTTTTATCGTTTATAGTAAAATTTGGAGCATTATACATATAGGATAAATTTCTATAAGATAATTTATGTGTGAAAGGGAAATTGATGCTCCCCATTAGATAAACATTGAATATGTAAATTCATATAATATAAATTACTCCTCCCCATAATAGAATCCTCACCCCATAAGATAATTGGATAAGGGGTTCACATAAGATAATTTTTGCATAGTATAATTTATCTAAATAGTTATATCCCAATTTTGAGATATTTTGAAACCTATCCTAGTTGAGATTGACCAAAAAATGAATGCATGGAAAAAAATAATGGGATTTCATTTTGAGAATGAATCATATAAGTTTTTGGTTGAATCCAATTGGTTTTATTGTTGATAAATATTTATCGATGATATCAATAAAAAATACTATGGTCTGAAGATTATACAATTTACCCAAAACTGGAATTTGGAATTAATTTGAAGAATAATATGTCAAATATAGTCTGAAATAATTAAATGGAATATTTAATTTAGGTTCATTTATCTTCCAAATGGCTTCATTAAATGATAACATGTTATGAATGGATTAAATATATTAAATATCCATTGAATAAAATTTAATGAATTAATTTCAATGGGAATAAATATATATGGATATTTAATGTAAGTGGATAACACGTTTCATTTAATGAAACATTTTATATATGGTTATATAAAGGGACTAGATAACTCTTATTGTAAACAACTGATTATCAGAAATCCTCTCAATTGTATCTTCTTCCCTTATTGATATTCATCGTCTCAGATGAAGCTGCTAGAACCCCTTCATCATTCAGGTATCCTCACAATATGATCTCTGATATATTGGTTAGTGTTATACCCTTATAGGTTGGGTGATTTTGGTCACTGATTCTTGATCTTTATTAAGAATTTTCCTTCACCTTAGAAGAATAAGGCTACTACTGTTGGCATTTTCTAGGTACTCTGTTTTTACAGTTTATTTACCCATTAATTTTTGAAGATTTATATGCCTATGTTTGGGTTGTATTTCACTACATATAGTAATATGATGATTATTGAAAACCTATAAATGATATCAGAGGAAAGTCTTATTTGAAGAATCAAAATGTTTATTATTTTAAGAAAAAACAACACTAATTGTAAAATGATATTTTTGAAGCTTGGAAATAAATAAGAATGTTCATATTTAGTAATTAAATAATTTTTTTAAATTATTTATGTTATTCATATTTATAATTGTTATTATAAAATAGGAAAATTGTCATGACCCATCCCTCGGGGCCTGTGCCGTGACTACCCCAAGCCCGCCTTCCATAGGCTAGGGGCTGACGACTAGCACCAAAGGTGTATTCCCTAAAACTGGGAAGTCATTGCCTTCATAACCTGTAAGCACATGTATTCAAGCACACAACAAGATAGGAACACAAGTAAACTGAACTATAAACATAGTGAATGCATAAAGTAAAAGGGGCCAGAATACAAGCCCAACTAGAAAGTACAAGTACTACTCTGATACAATACAACTGAAGAAAAAGAAAATTCATCTTCTGAATCATCCTCTAGGGATACTACCTGAAGGGTAGGTAAAAATCACCTCCTCAACACTCCATGTCCATCCATCTCCTCCGCGTATCAACATGCCATATGGTCCACCTCCGGGTACCATCCAGTCCTGGTACCCTCAGCCTCAGTCAGCATTGTCCATCAACTGCATCCAACACAACAAGGTGCAGGCATAGCCTATGTAGGGGTGAGTATAACGATACTCAGTAGGGACCCCGAGACCCTCAAGGTCTCAAAAAATCCACAAAGGATAAACCACAGAGTATGAAATCAATAGATAACCCTACTTAGGTATATGCCCAGACATATACCTAAGGTATTAAGTAATCCATATCAATCATGAGAAAAAACACAGAGTTTCTGACTCAGCTCAAACCAAGATTTATTCTAGGGGTAGTATCAAGTAACATCCCTAGTCACATCGTCGAACACTTTGGCTATAAGAGTACTCCTCCTCTATCGAGTAATGTGGGCCTGTCGCATCAAACAGAGGCTCTTCCCACTAACCTTGGACTGCAGAGGTACTCCTCTTATCGAGTATCGTGGGTCTGCCATGTCACCGAGGCGCTCACCACCATGGGTTTTCCACATCACCAAGGTGGTCCCCACTGGGCCTGCTAAGGTACTCCTCCTGTTGAGTACCGTGGGTCTGCCGCATCACCAAGGCGCTCCCCAACATGGGTCTACCACATCACCGAGGTGCTCCCCACTGGTCCTGTTGAGGTACTCCTCCTAATGAGTACTGTGGGTCTACCATGTCACCAAGGCGCTCCCCACTGTGCCTATTAAGTCATGACTTTCTGAGGTACTCCTCCTGTCGAGTACCATGGGTCTGCTGTGTCACACAGAGGCGGTCCCCCTCGTAGCTTACTGAGGTACTCCTCCTGTCGAGTACCATGGGTCTGCTATGTCACACAGAGGAACTACCCACCGTGGGTCTACCACGTCACACAAAGGCACTTCCCACTGGGCCTGATAAGTCACTTCGAGTCGAAAAGGTCAGCAGTCATCAAGTCTCATCCAGCTACTAGGTTCCCACACTATGTTCGCTCGTCTCTGGGAGGATCCGCTCCACAAGCTACTGATCGATACTCCAACTGCCACTAAGTCCCATGAATATGTATCTCAATGGAGCACCACATCATAGGGGTCTCAACTCAATAGACAGTGTGTTAATCGGATGCCTGGTCTGTGAGTTATTAGCCTTTTAGTCCTAGGGGCCCGTTAGATTCGTGCTTGATCCAACCCAAACGTACCTCAACTATACCCAATACTCTAGTAGGGTATACTCAAAGGGTCCTCCTCACTCCAAGACTTCCAGCGTTGCTAAAGGTTCATCAAATGGATGTCTGGTGACAATGTTATGGCCAAAGATAAGTAAATGGATCATAGTGGGCCCGGGTGTGGTCCGACCCGGTCGGACTGACCCAACCCGACCCAGCCTGGGTCGACCCGGCTCAAGTAGACCCGTATTAACTCATTGGGTCTGGCCTGATATGCTGGGTGACCTGACCCTTTGGGTTTGGCCCTGCTCGCTGGGATTCCCAGCCCGTTGGGTCCAACCCAGCAGGCTGTGAGGGGCCGCGGGTGTCGTGGGGTGTTGAAGGCCACGGGTCGGCTCGACCACAGACAATGGATCAGCCATGGGGGTTCCACGAGGGGGCAGGATACCTTGGCCTGACCTAGGGCGGTTCGATCGGAAGGGCGCCGGTAGGGCAGTTAGGTCGGGAGGGCGCCGCGAGGTCGGTTCGGCCGGGCGGGTTCCGGGAGGCCGGTTCGGCCGGGAGGGCACCGGGAGGCCAGTTCGGCTAGGAGGGCCCTGCGAGGCTGATTCAATCGGGATGGCGCAAAGGGTGATGGGAGGCACCGAAAAACATGGGATGGATCATCTTGGGCAGTTCTCAAGGCCGCAGGCGGCACGTCTCACGGTAGCTCGAAGGGCTGCGATGAGGGAACAACCACAGTTGCGGTTCAGTACGGATGCAGCGCGGCTCGGCAGACGGCGGCGACTCGGCCCATATGGTGGCAGCTCGGCGAATGGCGGTGGTGGTCCAGCTGTTTATGGTTCAACCAAGCATGGGGACGGTTCAACAGGAGGGCAGAGCGCCACCGGCCGGCACGGGTCGTGGTGGCCACAAGTGGCGGCACCATTTCCTTTTTCTCCTTCATCACCTTCCTCCATTTCGAAGAACACCGCAATTCAACAAAAGGACTATGGAGTTTATGGGCCATGTTAGTTTGGCCCGAACACTTCACATTAGAGTGGTATAAAGTGTCTCAACAAGATTAAGAATGGGTAAAGAGAAATAATCCAACACCCTCCTTACAATCGTTGTTAATCATGATTCCCAATCCCATAAAAGAACTAGAAGGCGAGAACACGGGGAGTGATAATTGTTTAGATATTAACCCCTACCTCATTCGTTTGATGATGTTTGTGCAAGAAGGTAGTACGATCGTCGATTCACCATAGATGAAGAAGTCCCACATCGGAAGACATCCCGAGAAAGAAGGTTGAAGGAGGTTGGCGTTCTTTGTTGGCGGAGTGTTCTTTGTTAAAGGACTTTCTACCAAGTTCTCCCAATTCCCCTCTGCCAACACTTTTCCAACAAATGAATAGCCAACCAAATAAAATATGTTTATCTATTTAATTTTTTGGAAATCAAAGTTGGCATAATTAATTATCAACAATAAATGGGTTGCATTGGAATTAAATTTTAATTTAAGGATACCTAGGGTTGGCACAAATAATTAAGGAGGGTTGGTATAATTAATTAAGGAGGGTTGGCACAATTAATGTGTAAAAAGCTCAAGAGGATCCTTCACATTATTGAGGGAGTTAAAGAGGTTTAGACCTTGGGTGGTCCCCACCACCATAACCTCTCCTGGGAGGTTATGTTTGGGTGGTCCCCACCACCATAACCTCTCATGGGAGATTATGGTCTGGTGGTATCCCCTTCTCAACTTCCACATAGAGGTTTAGTTCCAGTGGACCCCACCACCCAATACCCCACATGGGTGTTGCGAATAAGAATAAAATGTCACACACTTTTATTTCTATTTTATTCTTTTATGAAAAACCCCATGACTAACTTTCACCCTCGACCATGTGCCGTCGAGGTGAAAGTCTCCTTAAGAGAATACCGACGCTGGGAGTTCAATGGTGCCATCAGATTTCAATTCCAAGCATCGGTTCAAATGTTACAAAACACCGCTCACATGTTTACTGAACGTACCTGAAAAAAAGTTTGAAAAATTATTATCAGTCACCCTCAACCTACGCCGGTCGAGGTTAGGCTCTGACTAGGTGAAACACGCCCCAAAGAACCCAAAGATACTCTCGAATTTTTAATCCAAGTTACCATTTAGAAGTTATTAATTTTACAACAATATAATTGTCACATAATTATTTTATTTATGCCCAAAAAACTAACTTTCTCTGGTGGCCCACGCCGGCCAAAGTTAGTATCTTAATAAAGAAATAATACCCTCACGAGTTCAACAGTGGTATCCGATTTTGAATCTGAGTTACTGTTTGTGAGTTATAAGCATTTGAAAAATTACATAGTTTATTTAATTATTTTATTTACGATTATTCCATTTTTGGGTTTTCTCACAGGAGGCCCATGCCGACTAAACTTAAGTCATTCCTAGGGTAAACCCTTCCATCCTGAGTGCAACAATGCCCTTAGATTTCTAATCCAAGTAACCGTTTAAGAGTTGTTCTACATTTTAAGGAAAAATGCTTACACGTGTTAAATTAAGCATAACAAAACTTTGACAGATCATTTCAGGCATTTCGGGCCTCGGAATAGAACACTGTTAGATTTCACGAACTGGTAAAATTTCCATATATTTAAATGAAATTACATGTAAATTCTGGGTATTTACATTCTCCCCACCTCAGGGCTCTACATCCCTATAATCCACAACTCAAAACTAGGTAAACAAGTGGGGGTACTGAGCACGCATCTGAGCCTCCCTCTCCCAAGTGCTCTCTAGGAGGTTCCAATGCTACCAGTGAATGCGCACCAGAGGTATCAATCATCTATGAAGGACCTACTACTTTCGATCCTCAATCTTACTGTAACCTTCTTAAAAGTCTCCCCATCATCGATGTCCAACTCACCATGGTCTATGATGTGGGAAGGGTCATGAACGTATCTCCTCAGCTGGGATATGTAGAAGAAGTCATGCACCCGGTGCAACTGAGGTGGAAGAGATAAGTGGTAAGACACCTCACAAATCTAATGAGGACCTCAAACGGTCCGATGAACCTCAGAGATAACTTTCTGCCTTGACCAAATCTCTGTAGCCCTCATCGGGGTGAGACTCGTAGAAAGATGTGGTCACCATCCTTGAACTCCAAAGATCTCCGTCTCCTATCGTCATATGACTTATGCCTGCTCTGTGTAGTCTTCATCTGCTCCTAGATGATCTGCACCTTCTCTGTGGTAGCCTATAACATATCTGGTCCCACAAGTGCTGACTCCCCTAGGTCAGTCCAACACAAGGGTGATCTGCAAGGTCACCCGTATAATGCCTCAAAAGGTGTCATCCCAATGGTTGAGGGATAACTATTGTTGTATGCAAACTACACCAAAGGAAAGTGATCCTCCCTACTACGACTGCAGCTAAGGATGCATGGACGTAGCATGTCCTCGAGGGTCTAAATGGTTTGCTCAGTTTGGCCATCCATCTGGGGATGGAAGGAAGTTCTAAAATGAAGTTGCGTCCCGAAATCCTTCTCCAAACCCTTCTATAGCCGGGAATTAAAATGTGCATCATGATCAGAGATGATCATAGAGGGTACTCCCTATTACCGAAAAATCTACTACACATAGATGCGTCTTAAGCTCTCTACTGAACCCTGCTCTATGATAGGTAAGAAGTGGGCTGACTTGGTGAGTCGGTTGACGATCACCCAGATAGAGTCATGTCCCCTGGACGTACGTGGATGTTCTGTCATGAATTCCATGGATATCGCATCCCACTTCCACTCTGGGACCTCTAAAGACTGAACCGAGCCTGCTGGTACCTGATGTTCCGCCTTCACTTTCTGACAAGTGAGGCATAGAGAAACAAACTCTACAACTGCTTTCTTTATTCCCAGCCACCAGTTCTGTCTTCGGAGATCCTAGTACATCTTCGCCACTCCTAGATGTACCTCTAGAGGGGATGTGTGGAACTCCCTCAACACTTCCTTCTGAAGTGACACTGGTAGTATGGCATGTCCTCTGAAGAGGATGCCATGCTCCCAACCTTTTTGAAATCCATCAAGTGCCTGTCCTGTGAATATCTGAGCACGTCATGCCTCATAGTCAACATCCCCATGTTCCGCCTCTTGGAATAGCTGAAGATGTGAGGGAGTGACTGTAAGAGACTGTAGAAAGGATGATTTTTATCTATCCAAAAAGGATATATGTTAAGCATGCAGCTCCTCCATCTCCTCACTCAAAAACTACAGACTAGACCGCTTACTGAGTGCATCTCCGCCACGTTCCCCTTCCCATGAGTATAAACTATCTCAAAGTCAACTTCTGCTACCATAAGGGTGAGGCTGGTCAACTCACGAGTGATTGGATGCACCATCATATGCGTGAGTTTATCTTGTTCTTCCTGGGTTTCCTTTTTCTCCGACCAAGGGAAAACCCATTCCAACATTGTATATAAACCACAACCTCTTTTCCTAATAAAATCAATCTGATTGTGAACTATGGATGTCAAGTCTAAACCCAAACTGACATCATAAGGCCTCGATGCTTCCACCAAGAGGTTCCAACAGAAAGTCTCACCTCAAGGGTCAGATCATATCGTTGACGTAAGTGTGATTATCGAGTCTCCTCCCAACGGTATCTATAGATGTGAGGGTCAAGTCAATGGTTTAACTAAAAACTCTAGGTCCTGGACAAGATTCGTGGAAGGAAGGAATGATTGGTACCTATGTATATTGATATGGCAGCTAGTAGTAGACATAGATCGTACCTCGAATCATTACAAGAGACCTTGGGTCACATTCTTTGACTACATGAAACTACTCTCTTCCCCTGTCCTCCATCTCCATGAGCCTGGAGGGGTCCCCCAAAAGGGAGTGGTTGTAACATGTCAAAAAGTACACCACCTCATGCTGCTCTCCAAGCTATGCTTCCACGTCTGCTACCCTGCATATTCATCTGTACCTAACACATCCTCTTCCTGAAACATTTTACAAGACCATGTGTCTGAGACTGGCACCAGTTCCTAGCTTTCCCACTGCTAACATTCACTGGATGTATCCGTTCAGCCCTAGAACATTCATCCAAAAAGGTTCTCTATAGCACCCTAACATAAGTAGGAATGCATAGAGGAATAATGATGGCTTGGACGTCCTTAAACACACTACTCTCGAAAGTCCAAGCCCTGAAG
This sequence comes from Viscum album, assembly GCA_963277665.1. Taxonomy (NCBI): domain Eukaryota; kingdom Viridiplantae; phylum Streptophyta; class Magnoliopsida; order Santalales; family Viscaceae; genus Viscum; species Viscum album. The sequence goes on along the minus strand of OY728125.1, from coordinate 1,053,397,050 downwards.
CACTGATCTTATCATATTCACCGAGTAACAAGAATGATCAGTACGCCATGATAAATACTCAACTGCCAACATGTCGTCCTGCCGAACCTGTAAAAACTCTAGAGGACTCTCAGCCACCTCCTCAAGAAATTCCTCAGCCTCCTATGAGTCGGGCTCTCCTTGGAACATGAGGGGTATCTGATGCTAAATTGCACGTAAGGAACTAAGACTATATGTGTCCTCTACCGGTATAGCCGGTTATAACTGCTAACCAACAGACAGTGATATAGCTGACACACTACCCGAAGGTACTATCTCGGGTAATGGTCCATATACTGAAGCCTCTTCACTATGTAGACCATCTGCATGGTCACTCAGTAGAAAATACTTGAAGCTAAGATAACCATATGATCTACTCTTGTCTTAACTAGGTGGAAAAACTCTAGCAATAGCCTCCAGCTAGTCCTCAGCTGTATGGGAAACTGTCTCGCCTCGAAACCTCAGAGGAATATATAGCTGGAACTCATGTAATGCACTCAGTCAGTGTGCACCGTCCTCCAGTGTGGCTGGTGGTAAATTCTTCGCAATGGGTTGTGGTGCTAATGGTACACCACCTGAAGGTTCCAACATAGTAAGGGGGCCCTGTACTGGAGTCTCATCTCTCAGTGGGCCGTCATCAGGTACTCTCTCGAGAACCCAAGATGGCTGTCTATGCAGCGGAATCCTGATAGGTAATAGGTGCGCCAAGGTCAAAAGTTAATACCTGGTGAGCTGACTCAAGAGATCACAAAGAAAACTCTTGAAAACACACACACAATCAATGTTTTCTTGCACTATATCAGAAATCAGAAGACAAGGTCCTGGTGTATGGATACGTCAGTCGCCGAACCAACACTGGATTCCATAAACTAATAACCACACTCACTACACCTAACACTATTGACATTAAAAAGATTAGAGTATTATGTTATACAGTAGAACCGACTCCTCTTATACCAATTTTTCATGGCCCGTACCTCAGGGCCCGTGTCGTGACTACCCCAAGCCCGCCTTCCATAGGCCAAGGGATGGAGACTAGAAACAAAGGAATATTCCCTAAAACTGGGAAGGCATTGCCTTTATAACCTATAAGCACACGTAGCCAATCAAATAACAAGATAGGAAAAAAAAAGTAAACTGAACTATAAACAGATTGAATGCAGTAAGTAAAAGGGGACATAATACAAGCCCAACTGGAAAATATAAGTACAGCTGTGATACAATACAATTGAAGAAAAAGGAAAGTCAACTACTGAATCATCCTCTGGGGATCCTACCAAAAAGGTATGTACATATCCTCTCCATAGCACTCCACATTCATCTGTCTCCTCCGCGTATCGACACGCTGTATGGTCCACCTCCGTGTACCTTCCGATCTTGGTACTCTCAGACTCAGTTAGTGCTGTCCGTCGTCTGCATACAACACAACAAGGTGCGGGCATATCCCGTGTATGGATGAGTATAACAATACTCATTCGGGACCCCAAGACCCTCAATGTCTCACAAAATCCTCAAAGGATAAACCACAGAGTATGAAATCAACAGATAACCCTATATAGGTATATGCCCATACATATACCTAAGTTATCAGGTAATCCATCTCATTCATGAGAAAAAACAGAGAGGTTTTGACTCATATCATGCCATTATTTATTCTAGGGGTAGTATCAAGTAAAATCCCCAGTCACATCATCGAACACTTTGGATTAAAGAGTAATCCTCCTCCATTGAGAACAGTGGGCATGCCCTGTCACATAGAGGTTCTTCCCACTAACCTTGGACTGTCGAGGTACTCCTCCTATCGAGTACTGTGGGTTTTCCATGTCACCAAGGCGCTCCCCACCGTGGGTCTTCCGTGTCACCAAGGAACTCCCCACTGGGCTAGTTGAGGTACTCCTATAGTCGAGTACCGTGGGTTTTCCATGTCACCAAGACGCTTCCCACTGTGGGTCTACCGCATCACCAAGTGGCTCCCCACTGGGCCTGTCAATTCATGACTTGCTGAGGTACTCCTCCTATCGAGTACCGTGGGTCTTCCACGTCACACAGAGGCGTTCCCCCTCGTATCTTACTAAGGTACTCCTCCTGTCGATTACGATGGGTCTTTCGCATCACACAAAGGCACTCCCCACCTTGGGTCTTTCATGTCACATAGAGATGCTTCTCACTGGGCCCTTCAAGTCACTTCGAGTAGAAAAGGTCAGCAGTCGTCACGTCTCAGCCAGCTACTAGGTTCCCACACTATGTTTTCTCGTCTCCAAGAGGATCCACTCCAAAAGCTACTGATAGATACTAAAAATACCATGAAGTCCCATGAAGAAGTATCTCAAAGGACTGCCATGTCATAGGGGTCTCAATGAAATAAACGGTGCGTCAATTGGACGCACGGTCTGTGAGTTATTAGCCTTTTAGTCCTAGGGGCCCGGTTGGATTCGTGCTCGATCCAACCCAACCGTACCTAAACTATACCCAAACCTCTAGTAGGGTATACTCAAAGGGAACTTCTCACTCCAAGACTTTCATTTCCGCTGAATGTTCATCAAACGAACGTCTTGTGACAAAGTTATGGCCAAAGATAATTAAATGGGTTGTAGTGGGACCGGGTCCGGATCAACCCGGCCTAAACCGGTATGGGCCGACCTGGCTTGGGTCGACCCGGCCTGACTCACTGGGTCTGGCCCGGTCCACTGGGTGACCCGGACCATTGGGTTCGTCCCGATCCACTAGGCGGCCCGGCAGTAAGCGAGGGGCCGCGGAGGCCGCGGGTGCCTCGGGGCGGCGAAGCCCACAGGTTGGCTCGGCCGTGGACAATGGCTCGACCATGAGGGTTCCGCGAGGGCGTGGGGCGACTCGGCCCAACCAGAGGTGGTTCGACCGGAAGGGCACCGCTAGGGTGGTTCAGATGGGAGGGCACCGCTAGGCCCGTTCGGCCGGGAGGGCACCATGAGGCCAGTTCGGCTGGGAGGGCTCCGTGAGGCCGGTTCGACCGGGAGGGCACCGCGAGGCCGGTGCGGCCAGGATGGCTTGGAGGGCCGTGGGAGTCATGGAAAACTGTGGGGTGGAGTAGCTTGGGCGGGTCTCAAGGCCACAGGCGGTGCAGCTATGGGTAGCTCGGAGGGCCACGATGAGGGCACAACGGTGGCAGCGGTTTGACACGGCGGTGACGCAGATCAGCAGACGGCGGTGGCTCGGACCGTATGGAGGCAGTTTGGCAGACGACGGTGGCTCAGACCGTATGGAGGCGGCTCGGTGGATGGAGGCGGTGGTCCTGCCATGGGTGGTTCAGCCGGGCGAGGGGTTGGTTCAGCCGGGAGGGCAGAGCGCCGCGGGGCGGCGCAGGGCACAAAGACCGCGAGTGGCGCTGCAATTGCCTTTATCACCTTCCTCCATTTTGAAGAACACCGCAATTTAACACAAGGATTTCAGAGTGGACGGTCCATGTTAGTTTGGCCTGCACTCTCCACATTAGAGCGGTAGCAAGTGGCTCAACATGATCAAGAATGGGTAAAGAGAAATAATCAAACACCCTCCTTACAATCTTTGTTAATCATGATTCCCAATCCCGCTAAAGAACTAGATGGGGAGAACATGAGGAGTGATAATCTTTTAGAAATAAACCCCTACCTCGTTCGCTTGATGTCATTGGCGCAAGAAGGTAGTACGCTCATCAATTCACCGTAGATAAGGATGTCCCACATCGGAAGAAGTCCTCAAGAATAAGGTTAAAGGAGGTCGGATTTCTTCGTTGGCGGAGAATTCTTCATTGGAGAGCTTTCTCCCAAGTTCTCTCGATCCTCCTTTTCCAAAACTTTTCTAACAAATGAATAGCCAACCAAATAAAATATTTTTATCTGTTTAATTTTTTGGTAATCATAGTTGGATTAATTAATTGTCATCAATAAATGGGTTGCGTGGACATAAATTTTAAATTGGAGGATACCAAGGGTTGACATAATTAATTAAGGAGGGTTGGCACAATTAATGTGACAGAAGCTCAAGAGGCTCTTCCACGTTAATGAGGGAGTTGAAGAGGGATAGGGCTCGAGTGGTCCCCACCACCATAACCTCTCATGGTATGTTAGGCTCGGGTTGTCCCCAACACCATAACCTCTCATGGGAGGTTAAGGTCCGGTGGTCCTCACTTCTCAAATTCCACATGGAGGTTTTGTTTAGGTGGACCACACCACCCAACACCCACATGAGTGTTGCAAATAAAAATAAAATGTCACACACATTTATTTTTATTTTATTCATTCATGAAAACCCCCAAACTAAATTTCACCGATGACCATATACCATCGAGTTGAAAGTCTCCTTAAGAGAACACCGGTGCTGCGAGTTCAACAGTGCCCTAAGATTTCAATTCTGAGTACCGGTTCAAAAGTTACAAATTGCCGCTCGCGCGTTTAATGAACGTACCCAAAAAAATGTTCAGAAAATTATTATCAGTGACCCTCGACCCACGCTGGTCAAGGATAGGCTCTACCTAGGTGAAACACGCCCCAAATAACCCAACTATGCTCTCAAATTTTCAATCCAAGTTACTGTTTAGAAGTTATGAATTTTACAATAAAATTATTTTCACTTAAATATTTTATTTACGGCCAAAGACTAACTTTCTATGGTGGCCCGCACCGGCCAAAGTTAGTATCTACTTAAAGAAAGATTACCCTCATGAGTTCAGTGGTGGTCTCACATTTGTAATCTGAGTTACAGTTTGTGAGTTATAAGCATTTGAAAAATAAAATAATTAATTTAATTATTTTATTTACGATTATTCCATTTTTGGGTTTTCTCAAAGGAGGCCCACACCGACTAAACATAAGTCGCGCCTAGGGTAAAAATGCCATCCTGAGCACAACAGTGCCCTTCGATTTCTGTTCTGAGTATCTGTTAAAGAGTTATTCCACTTTTTCAGGAAAACTACTTTCGCGTGTTAACTTAAGCATAACAAAACATCGACGGATCATTCTGGTCACTCTGGGCCTCGGAATCACACGCTGTCAGTTTTCACAGTCTCGTAAAATTCCCATATATTTAAAAAAAATACATGGAAATTATGGGTCTTTAAAAATATCCTTAATAACATAGTCTTAATAAAATTCGTTTTATTAACCTTATCAAATGAGAAAAGTTCATATTTGTTACTCTTGTTTATGAAAATAAATAAAAGATTTATTTTAATCAAACAAATTATATTATGAATTGAATTATATTATTTATATTTTTTTATAAATAATGAAATGATATTTTGATATATTTATAAAAATTTTAAAAAAAATTATAAATTAATTGACTAAAAAAATTTATGGTTAATTGATAAATATTTCAAAATACATTTTTAATAATTAAACAACATAATTTACGATATAAAAATAAATGGTTTATTTAGATATCATAAAAGGTGATTTATAAATTTTTTATAAATTAAAATATATATGATATTTATATTATATAAAAATGTTTGTATAAAATATATTGAATTATAAAATGTTTATAGTTCATGAAATATCATATAAATTACTTTTAATATAAAACATGAAGGGGTTCATATTGAAATGAATATAAAATGTTTATATTATTCCTAATTTGAAAAATATTTATAATTAGAATTTATTTATGAATAGAACATAAATGTCTCAAATTTTGGAAAATAAATAAGTTGTTTATTTATTTGTCACATTTATTTAATATTTTTGTTTAGTTCAGAATTAAATAATTTAAAACTTTATAAATTAATGGGGATTTATTTTTAAATTTATTTAACCCACATCAAATAGTGTTTTGATAATTAGTATGATTAAGTTTTAAATAATAATTAAGTATCTGATGTTTTGCTTATGTAAAAGGTTTACATAATATAAGTTGAATTGTAAATGGTTTATAATTCATATAATATCCTATATTAAAAAATGAAATTCTATAAAAAGAAGAACATTGAAAAGTTCATATTAGAATAAATATATGGAGTTTTTATTTAAAATTATAGAAGGTATAAAATGTTAAACATGAAATTATAAATGGTTTTATAATTATATTTTATTTATGAAATCCTGTATAAATGTTTATCTCATATTTAAATATTTGAATTTTTCATTTATTTAAAGGTTACTCATAGTTTTATTCATGTTTATACATTTTTCATATTATGAATGATTTTATGCCAAAAGTTTATTTGATAAATTGACTCTAGTATTGAGCCTTTCATTACATTCTAGGTATGATAATGAATTTAAATTTTTATCTACCTTTACATTGGTTTGTAATTAATGTTATGAAATTTGATTTGGTTGATGAATATAGTTTGTGTATATTAGGTGTTAGAGTCTTCATGAATTGAATTCTATCTTGAGTAAAGTCTCGCTAGGTAGAGGGACATGGGGTAAAACTACATAATTTAATAGAGTCATTCTTTTTCTTGGGAAGTGAATGAGGTTTGCTATCTATCTCTATAGGCTTACTCATTTAGATATTTTCAATCTCATATAAATCTATACCTATACATGAAGTGTTCATTTACCTTATTCATATGATGAATTTGGATATGTATGAGTAATTTGGACTTCTATTTTTTTGGTAAGTAGCATTGAATTGTGGGTTGTGTAAAGAGTTACACATTAATGTAGTGTGGACACATTAATTTGGTGGTTAGAATAGGGATTCAAAAAACTAAATCATTAGAATCATGCATACATGAAGGGGAATGAAATCATGATATAAGATGGTGAGATAAAATACCATAAAATACAAAGTGTGATATTCATTCTAAAGAAACACTTTCCAATAATTAAATCATCCAACCATGTAGTTTTGTGTTGTAGCTGGGTTCCCCTTGATTATCTTTGAGTAATAATGGAAATTAATAAGTGACATTGGATTGTCTTGTTAGGTAGTTTCATGCCATATTCAAGTGCCCATAGATTTTCAATTTGGGTTAAAATGGGTGGGAATCCATATTGGTTAGGATACCATAAGAATAGTTTTTGAGTGAATCTATATAACAGATTTGTATATAGAGTTATCTGGTCAACTTTCCAAGAGACACAACTATGGTGGTTTGAATGATTCCTTACCAAAATAAATAATTAATGATATGAATTCCCCATCATAGCCATTATTTATTGAAAGATGGATATATTCTCACTAAATGGATATGGTGTACAAGATCATCAATTTTAGTGGGATAAATTTCATTAAAATGTTTAGATGAAAAGATTTAAGACATCAAATTCATCAGATAAAAAGTTCTATTTTAGATAAATTCATCACTATCATGAAACTGAAAAATATATAAATCCTTGAAATGATACGATTAAAGTAATAAACTCGTATGAATATTTCTTCAACAACTTTTCTTAAGATAAGATAAAATTATATGTTTTACAATAGTTACTATGATACTTATTGTCTAAATTATTCAAGAAGTGAATCTATATTCTTATTGATGAATGGAATGATTCATTCATGGTTTCAAGGAATTTAATGCATAGTTTTCCTAAGTAATTATGTTCTAATATACTAAATATACTTGTGTGTTTCCATGATATTCAATACGATTGAATATATTTGGATATACTGAATAACTCCTATAAGTAATTTTCTTGTTAGGGAGTTTATCCTATTACCATCTATGGAAATGTTTTCGGAAATATGAATAAATTCAAAAGTAGTTTACCAAATAATCTTAATGTTTTGAGAATATATCAACAAGGCATGTTATATCATATTTATTTTACAATAAAAAGAGTATATGTAAATACAAACTTTGAAACTAGAAGAGAAAATATTTGAAAGTACAATAATATTTCTTCAAGAATCCAGTTAAGGTTATTTGAAGATTGAGGGTATTATCAAGAAGAAGTGATGATTCCATATTTTGGAATTATATAATATACCTGAAGGTGTTTTGTATCTCCATGGAATTACCAGGTTAGGTATTAATGTTATGAGAATTTTATTTTTATTTTTAAGGTTATGTGAAACCATGTGTATGTTTTACATGTGTTATAAATATAAAGTTGAAAATAAATTGAAGAATTGATTAATATTGTAGTTTATATTCATGAGATGAAGTAAATATTTACCACATTGAGAATTTAAATAAAAAATAATGTGTCAATCTTAGATAAGTCTAAGTAAAATATTTGTATCTTCATCTCATTTCTCTCATAAGAGAAGAGAAGATGCTTGGTAAAAACAGATGTTATGAGATGATTAAATGTATACATAGGGATTATGGTTCACTAATTTCAAGAAATTTTTTTTAGAAGAATATTTGGATAAATGTTTTTATCTAGGATAAAAGTGTTTTAACAAGATATTTATTAAAATATATTGGATGGTGTTATTTATACCCATCAGGGGTATATTTTAATAAATCATTATTTATAAATAAGGAAAATTTTAAACACATAAAATACCATATATGATATAGAAACAATATATTATTTTATAAATATTCCTACTAAAAGTAAAAAATGTTATTACCTAAAACATATTGTAGTTTGTGTTATATTGTAGAAATATATTCTAAAGAGAACATAGTTTCTAAGAATTTAGTGGGAGTATGTTTGATCTTAGGTAATTTCAATGTTAACAAAAAAAAGATATAACATATTTAGTTTAAGTAATTATTTACTTTATACCTTAATGATTTAGGATATGAGAAAATAAATAAAAAATGTAAATAGTTATATTTAGTTAATGTGATAAAGTAAATATCACTGTTATTCCAGCATATTTATGAATTAAAATTCACTTGATTTCCTAAAAGGTATATAAAATAATGGTAAAGGGAAATGAAAATGGTTTTATATGGTTACAATAAATAAGTGAATTTCCCTTTATCCTATAAAATTTTAGGATATATTGTATAAAAATGTAAAAAGATAAATTTGGTCATCAAACCAAGTAAACATAACCATTACATAAAGGCTTAAACCATCCAATAAGAAAAGTGCATCACCTAATATCCATTTTTTTTTATTTTGTGATGGTAAAGAGAAATTTATATTGTAACATTAGTCACCATAGAAAATTGGATATCAAATTATCGTAAATTTTTTTGGGATGTATTGGTAAATTGATAATTTAGTTACATTATTTAAAAAATATTTTAAAGAAAAAGTTTGATGGAAAAAAAATCCAAGGATGATGATGGTGTACTTAGAAAGAGTTATAAGTAGAAAAAAGTGTATGAAATTGTAAAATTTGGTGTCATAAAGTGAAGGAGTTTGAATATATGCTCAAAGAGTCTTAATTAAGGAATATTATTCTTAGGTATCACCATTATTAAAATTATTTTTCATCATAAATGTTATTTACTCATAGGTTAGTTGGAGTATTTTATTAGATGGTCACATATTGATATTACTAAAATTACATATAGATTTATTGTTCAGAAAATGAATCCATTAATGAAGTAATCACATGAGGGTCATGTTATATCACTATAATAGATTGGTTGTAATGGTTGTAAACATATCTTATATTTATAATAAAGGGAATCTCAATTTACCATTCATTTATGCAAGCTGCAACTTTACTTTACATGAACAATCAAATGATAAATATTCCCTCAAAGTAAAAAAATTTATTTGTCCCTAACCGATGATAATCTAGAAGTATATTGGCCTATGATAATATGTAAAGGTTTTATTGAATATATTATTATACCCATTAGAAAGGGCAATATATGAGATATTTATAGATAGATTCTTTAGGTAATCTGTAGAAACTTATTACTTGGACTGATCCACTGAAATATATCTCATAGAATGTCATATGGTCATGGATATACTTAGGGGTGTATGCTTATTATCAATCCATATTACCCAACATTGGTGAGACACCATGAATGAGAACATTAAAACTTTGAGACTGTACTTTTGCAAAACAACATATGAACTTAGCTAATACAGGGGTGATTGGCTAATACGAGGTGATTGGGTATGTTGTGGATCATGCCATCATTTAGTGTGAAACCAAAATGATATTTTCCACTTTTAAAAAAATATAATACATTTTTCACTTTATTTAATAATAATAATGAAATTTATGGTCATGATTAGTTTTTTCACATGTGATGTATTCTACTACTTAGATAAGTGACATGTGATGGGCTTATCATATAGATGAATGACGTTATGTATTCATCCACTTTGCTAGTCTTTTTTAGTTAATTAATAAAATTAAGAGAGGCCTATACTATATTGAAATGTTCTATTCCTAGTAGTTTCTCTATGTCATGGAAAAAGGGAATATATAAGATACATATAATGTATGTGATACATCTTTCTATGGACAGATTTATATAAAGATATGAGTTGGTTTGATGGATATCACACCATACCCATTAATTTATTGAGTAAAACTAATTTTTTCATAAGGCAATTGTTTACTTACAACTATGAAATAGATATTTCATAGTTATTTTGAATTATAATAAGCCCCATAGGGTCTCAAGGGTAGGACCTTTGAGAAGGATAAAATTCTGAAAAAGTGTTTATTCAAAATAAATAGAGTTTGATGAAAAACCTTATCCAAAAGAGTTTGGATGGATTAAAAAAGAGTTTTGAAACTATTCACATAGTCCGTATAGATTGTAGTGTTAGTGGGAGATTATTCAAAATGCACTAAATTAATTAAATGAAATATTTAATTTAGGTGTATTTATCTCCCACAAGGTTTCAATAAATGATAATCCATTATGATTAAATTAAATGGATTGAATATTCTATGAATAAGATTCAATGAATTAATGAAAATGTGAATAAATGTATATGGATATTTCATGAATATAGTCAATGTATTACATTTTATTAATTGAATCATGGATTGATATATAAATGGCTGTTATCCCTTTTATTTTAAACAACTAATTATCAGCAATCCTCTCAATTCAATCTTCCTCCCTTATCGATGTTCATAATTTGAGATAAATTCACAAGAACCCATTAAATAGTTGGGTATCATCATGATATAATTATGGGTATATTAAATAGTGTTACCCCTTCATATAAAGTGTGGTTGTTTTCATTGCTTCATGATATTTATCAACAATTTTAGTTCACTGAGGAAGAAGAAGACTAATGTTGTTAGTGTTTTACAGCTACTCTGGTATTACAGTTTATTTACTCATTGATTATCAAATATAGATATTACTATTTTTGGGTTGTCTTCAACTGAAAATTGTCACATGAATATCATAAAAAACCCATCATAAGAACCAGAACCTGGATATCATGTATGATCTCAAGGCCTCCAGTTGAAAAAAAGATGATCCGAGTTCAATTTTTTACACGATATTTCTCTTGGGGTTCTAATAAGATGTAGAGGATCAAAGAATGGGGAAATCCTATATTTATGAAGGAAAATACATAGGGATTAAAGAACAACTATTCTATACCAAATCATGAAACGCCAATCCAAATGTGGAAAGAATATGCAACAACATGCTATGAATGAAATCTAAATCGAGACATGAATTTTGAACCATATTTGCAGTACAAAAGGACCATTATCATTATTTAGGAGTTTTTTGAATTGTGGGAAGACAAATATAGGTTATTTAAATATTGTATCACTAGAAGAAATATATGATTCCACATTGGGGATTCAATTTTAGTTTTTTTAAACTAATTTTAAAATTGATGTGGAAACATTTTAAAATCAATGTTAATGGTGATTCTTAAAATATTAAAATTTGGGTTTAATATAAAACCAATATTAAAAGTGTTTAAAATTACACACATCCCATCAAAACCCTCATTTTTCCAAATAAATATTTTTGAAACCCTCACTCTCTCAACTCTCAACGACACTTGACTAGGCTCTATCTTCACTTTCAATCGATTTACATCATTTTTTGACATTATTTCTTCTCAATCATCTGTCCTCCATTATTATTTCATGATCTTTTATATTATTCAACTCATTCAAACCCTAATCCACTCAAACCTCAACCATAATTCAATGTTTGTATTTTTTCATCATTATACATCAATTTTGAAAATTCTTCTCTTCGATTTTACAGTGTCCACCCTATTTCCACTCCATTCGAGTGAGTTAAGAAGAATTTAGGATCTATTTATGTCTATTTTTTTTTAATTTTTTAATCTTTTTTAGATAAATTAATTATATATTAGTTATAAATTGAATTCATCCAATCATTTTTATGCATGTTCTTATCAATTTTAATTTTTTTTATTTTTTTTATTTTATAAATATGCTTATGATTATAAATTTACTATGACTAGCATTTTATTAGTTATAACTATATGTATTTATAATGTTTTATTTATAATTTTTTTAATATTATAATATGTCTGTGGTCTAAATAATTTTTTTTCTTTGATTGTTTTTCATGTATAAATTATTTATTTCATTATAAATAATTTTTATTAATTATTTTATTGTAAAATATTTTTCATATTTAAAATATTTGTAATATATTATTTATTTTTTAAAAATTTATGCATGATTTTTTTTTGTTTTTGTATTTTCTAATATGTTTGAATTCTGTTTGTTTTTATATATATTTAAATTTTTAGATGTATTAATATATTCATCTATTATATTTTGATTATTTATGTAATTAATGGATAGTAATTAGAGAAATGAAATAATAACTACTGATGAATATGACAAAGGGGTAGATAGTTTCTTTGAATTTATCAATCTATTTTTTGAAAAAAATATGTTATTGTATTTTCATTCCTGAATTTTTTTAATATTAATAAATTTGGATACATAGAAATAAAATAACATATGATTTTCTAGGGTTAATTCATAATTATACATATTGGATCTAGAATGATGAAATAAAAAACATGTCAATATCTAATGAGATTGAGATGTTCTACATTAGATAGAGGATCATCCTAAAGAATTAATTAATGATGTAGGTGTTCAATCCATTGAAAATCATGTATTGAACAAATGTACAGAGATTCTGAGAAACCACTATTCCTATGTTGTACTAAATTTACAGTGTTTTCTGTAGTACTGAGAGTAGTTAATTTGAAAGAAATACATGGTTTTAGTGATAATAGTATCCTTGAATTGCTTAAATTTCTAAAAGAGATACTTTTATAAGGAAAAGGGGTTCTTGATTATAATTATTATAAAAAAAATATTATGTCCAATGGGATTGGGGTATAAAAATAAATTTTCATTCCCTATTGACTTTTTATTGTATAGGAAGTAATATAAATGTTTATCACAATTTACTAAATGTGGGACACCATGATATAAAATGGATACCAAATCCAATCACGATTCATTCTTAAGAACATACAACAAATGTTGTGCAAAAGAAATCTGGTATCTTCTAATAATTAATTGTTTGAAGCATCTCTTTTTGGATTCAAATGACGAAAATAGCCTACGATAGAATAAAGATGAGAACATGTCTTATGGAAACCTATTCTATCTTGCTAATTCATCACAATGGAAAATATTTATTAAATAATTTTTTAATTTTTTAAATAATGTTAGAAATCTTAGAATTGGTTTGTGTATAGATAGAATGAATCCATATTAGAGTCTCAAAAACCATTATAGTTTATGGATTTTTTGTTAATTTTCTATAACTTTTTCCTATTAATATGTATGGAGAGGAAAAATTTGATGATGATATTGATGATTTCTGGACTGAAAAATCCTATAAATAATATTGATATTTTTCTATCACCATTGATTGATGAATTGAAATTTGTATGGTAGTTAGGTTTTACTGTATTTGATGCATACTAGAAAGAGAATTTTCTATTTAATGTAATGATAATTTTCACTATAACTGACTTTCATACATATGGGAACCTATATGGATTTAAAAGACACAAATATTGTCCAATATTTGGGGAGGGTACTTAATATGATCAACTACAGAGTGGAAGAAAAATAGTTTATATTGGACCTTGGAGATTTTTCGAAAATTGATCATCCTTATTGAAGATTAGATAGGGGTATAATGGTTTAAAATTGTATGATTCTACCCCACAACCATTTTATGTTGAATAATTTTATAACAAGGTTAAGAACCTCAATTAAACATTTAAAAAGAATATAAGTTCTATTCATTAACCTAATACATGTAATAAATGGTCTATTTTATTTGACCTACCTAAATAGAAGTTTTGGATGTAAAAAATTAAATTAAAGTAATGTGTAACATCTTTCCCCTCACCCCTTATCTTGGGAAGAGGTGGAGGTTCAATACTTGGCCTTAGGTGACATCCCCAAGACACCAAATGCTGATAATAAATTCCAATGGATTTATAAATAGTTTTGGGAATATTTTCCCTTTTAATATTAAGAAACCAAACTGAGAGAACAATGAACCAACAACCACTATATGATGCATGAGTAAAATGAAATATAACTCAATTTATAACCAACTGTCAATAAGACCAAACACCAACCATGAACTATATTAGAGTACAAAGAAAAATCCAAAACCAAAACCTCAAAGATAAATAAGAAATCTAGTAAATACACAACAACCTCCAAGATCCAACTCAATAATCCACACACGATCATGATGTGTCACTAAAGAACATGGATAACTTTCCTTTATCTATGTCTGAATATATAATATCTGTAAACAAACCAACTTTCCTAAGAATGGGGGGAGTATAAAACTCAGTTTTATTTCCCTAAATTACTTCCCACCTCATGACACTATGATAGAACAAGTTAGAACATTTATATAAACAATTTATATGAATCATTTTAAAATGGTTTGTATCAAAACTAAAAAAAATTCTCAGAAAAATAGTTTTCCATGGAAAGAAACCAAACAATTATTTCAAGCCACTTTACAAATCCATTTTTCATAACCCATTAGATTTCTTATAAATACACATGAATGCAACCATTTACCTCCCTATATTCATGAGTGGTGAGGAATCATTTCACCAGGATATCAATTAGGTAACCATTTTGATAGGAGAATGTTCATATCCTTATTCATCCATCTTTTACAAGGGAAACATTATACCCTTCTCTATCCGAAATAAACATGATCCCATGCCAATAGTTTATACCAAAAACCATGATAAACCAATTATTCTAAACTATTTCATTAAAATAATCCTTGTATTGAAAACATTTTCTATCAAAATTTCCATGAGTCAAAGAAAAACAACCATTTTAAAATCATGTAACCAATTTCACATTCCACAACACAACCAACTTATAAAATTTCACAAACCATCACTATAGAGGGTTTTCAACAAACATTTCCCATTAATTTCACAATTTAAATCAATCAATTAAATAAATCTAAAATCAATCATTATTTTTTTAATAATATGAGTCTGGTGTAAATATTCCTACCTCAAAACATAGGAAAAAATGAAGAAATACAAAAAATTCCAAAAAAATAGATTAGATATTCCAAAACTCACCTTCGATATTGTCCCTATCATAAAAACAATCATATCTAAACTTTATTGGAATTAAAAAAAATGATTCTAACAACACTGGATAATATCCATGAATAAAATAGAGGGAAGCAGAAGAAAGCTAAGGAAAACCATTAAAAATGAGAACTTACTAAGGAATCTGAGCCTCCAATGCACTTAGATTTTCCAAAAGATTACTCCAAGATCAAAAGGGAAGGTCTCTCTAGCCTTTCAGAGGAGTTAAATTCCTATTGGGGTCATACTGAGGGAAAAAACAACAATTAAGTGGGTAAAACGAGTGATATCCACAATTTTTGGATCCTTTTTTTAATAGTACATGGTTAGGGTAGAAAACCATGAGCTGATCATGTGTTAGAAATGACATCCAAACATCGATTGAACGGTTGGCTCGCATGGTTAGAACAACCATGAACTGACCATTCTACACCACCCTATTCAACATCATATGGTTTCTTTTGGTTGTTCTCACAATTTGGAAAAACTGTGCACCTACCCTGTTCCCACTGTTTCAATTCCACTATTTCCTTGGAGGTTTTGAATGATCTCTACTAACCATCCTCAAACATTGAACCTCTATAACATCCCCAAAAACATTTCAAAACTTCTATAAACCTTCCCAAACATATCCTTGTAACTTTATATAATTTAAATACACGAATAAAGAGTTAATTACCTTAAATGGGTTTGGTACATTCTCCCTACCATTTGTATTTACATCCCTCAAAATTAAAAAAAACTATTTAATTGAAAGAGTTTAGACTATTTCTTGACCATTTCGTTCTCATGTTCCCACATTTCTTCGTGAATCCTACCATGTTTCCATAAAACCCATAGTAGAGATATGATTTTTCAACACAAGACATTATCTTTCTTATCCAC
Organism: Viscum album; assembly: GCA_963277665.1. Lineage (NCBI taxonomy): Eukaryota > Viridiplantae > Streptophyta > Magnoliopsida > Santalales > Viscaceae > Viscum > Viscum album. Next base: position 1,053,380,725 of record OY728125.1, on the reverse strand, counting down.
AATTTTCATAGGAACTTGAACCAACATAGCATATGACTCTATTTCAACTTGAACCCTTTGAATCATATGGTTAGGATCATGTTGAAACTTTTTCAATTATGATTCAAGAAACACATTATGCACAAAAATCATACTTGTTGGAATTTTCAATTTATAAGGAACCTCACCAACCCACTAAAGTATCTCAAAAGGGCTTATGTATCAAGGAGATAACTTTCCTTGATTCCCAAAATGATGATGCCCAAAACTTTGAGTGATTCTAAAGTATACATGATCACTCATCTTAAATAAAAATGGACATGGACGATGATCCACATTTTATTTTTTATGACTCTGACTCGTCACCGTTCTCTTGTTGATCAACTAAATATTCTCTATTGTCTCTTATAGAAGGAATTTTCCATCCAATAAAGTCTCACTTATTTCCACCCAAAATAGTTAAGAACTAGAAGGATTTCCATAGAATGATTATAAAGGAATCATATATATATCTGTTCCTGAAAAATGTTTTTATATGTGAAATCCATTAATGGTATTTTATCTTCCCATAAGCCATTGAAATCTATTACACAATCCCAAAGCATGTCTTATAATATTTGTATCATCCTTTATCATTTTACATCCATTTGAGTATGATACATTGTAATTATAGTAAACTGATTCACAAGAGATTACTGTAAGGATTTAAAAAAAATTATATTTAAACATTGAGTCCCTATATGAAACAATATAAACTGGTACTCCATTCATCTTTTTGACTTCTTAGATATAGATTTTTGGAAAGTATTCCACCATATAAGAATAATGAGTAAGGATGAAATCGGCGGACACGGTGAGTTGATCCACTATCACCCACATGGAATCATGTTTTCGAACTATATTTTGTACACTTGTCATAAAATCTATTTATATCTTCTCCCATTTACAAAAAATAATATGTATAGGATGTAACATACCCACTGGCTGTTGGTTCACTTCCTTAACGTACTGATAAGTGAGAATTCTAAAAAAACATCATCCACCTTTATTTTCATTCCATCCCAACAAAATTGTGCTTTAAAATCCTTATACATCTTTGGTATCCTAGGATAAATAACCCATTCTGAGTTTTGGTACGAGTGAGTTAGTTTTTCCTGGAAAGAAAAAGGTATGTCCATACGATCTAAAAAATAAAACACTAATCTTTTTCAATATTGCAACCCTCAATACTCTCCCTACCATTGATTTTTTAACCTATATCCACAAATTATGAATCAAATGTCTCCAACTCTTTATAACATTTTTCACTAAATCAAGAATATTTGAAACTGGGAAAAAAACCACTACACTACCCCTATCTTCACAATCTGAGTGCATGTTAGATAAAACCGACATAAAGTGCCACTAATCCGAAGACTCTTTCACCAAATAACTATATGAATTAATTATTAATGTATCCACCAAAAACTTAAGTTTAAATGACATATATATTTATTCAAATTAAAAAAATTGAGATACTCCACCCATATTCGTTGTCTTAGGATCAAATATCATTGTGACAATTTTTTTGAAACTCTTATTGTCCGTAAACACAATAATTTTCTCACCAAAGAGGTAATGACACCCAATATTCAAAACAGGGAATACATAAGATAATTCCAATTCATTTTTGGGTATTTGATCTCATTAATTAATAACTATTGTGATCCACAAGCAGCAACATGATCTCCCTATATGAGAACACATCCCAAACCAGATCCTAAAGCATCACAATATACCACATAACCTTACCTTAATTCCAAAAATATAAAGATTGGTTCTAAAGTATGGTGAAATTTAATCTCTTTAAAAGGATTATTAAATTTATCATTCTTTTATAATGGAATATTATTCCTCATCAAAGATATCATTGGTGATCCCATTAGTGAAAAATCATGAAACAAATGTCGATAATAAACCACAAGACCATGAAAACTGTATATCTCAAAGACATTATTTTGTGGTTTCCAAGATATAAGAACCTCTATCATTTATGTAACCATATAAAAAACTTTTTCATAGATTACAAGGAAAAGTAAATGTACCTCTTATATCCATGAATCACACTTTGAAATTTTGGAATGCAACTGATGATCCCGCAAGATACCCAACACTGTCCCCAAGTGTTTCTCATGCTCAACCCTTGTCCTTGAATGCACCAAAATGTCATCCACAAGAACCACCAAAAAAGAATCTAGAAACCTTTGAAATATCCGATATATCAATTCCATAAAGATAGTTAGTGCATTCATAATACTGAAAGTCATAACTACATACTCAAAATGGCCATATCTACTCTTGAAATATTCCTTTGTAATATCCTCCCTCCGAACTCACAATTGGTGATATTCTGAATATAAGTCAAAATTTGAGAACCAATGGGATCCCTTAAATTGATCAAATAGATCATAAATAGGTGGAATTGGATATTTATTATTTATCATAACTTGGTTAATATAATGATAATCCTTGAAAAGCCTCAGTGTTCCAACTTCATTTTTTATAAACAAAACTGGTGGAGTCCACAAATACGTACTAGGCCAAATATACCCTTTTCTTTCCAAATATTCCAGATATACCTTCAATTAAATTTATTATTTTGGTTCCAAATAATAATATAGATATGAGATAGGACCAGTACCTAGTAAGAGATCAATCATAAACTCCCCTTATATTTTGGGTGGAAACCCATAGAAATCCTTGGTAAAAAAATCAGGAAAATGATCAATGATTATTGGAAATATTTTATTCTCAATCTCATCCACTGATACCAATGTAAAAGATACCAAATGGTAAGAGGTAGTTCCAACCATTGATTACAACAATCCTATTGAACCTACCTTTACATTCTGGTCTCCTCTAACAAGATGATTGACGCTTTCATCAGTTGTAAAACATACCCATCATGTATAAGAGTTAATGCGAGGTTTGAACATTTTCAACTAATCCATACCCATGATTATATCATAAACTTCCATCTATAGCATAGAGAAATCCCATATAAATTCATCTCCATAAATATTTATATAAAATTATTTGTACATAAAGTCTCAACATTCACTTTGACCAAGAGTAGTTTTATGTTTCAAAATAGAAGACAACATCTCAACATGAAAACCCAAAATATCAACAACACGAGAAAAAAAAAAGGGATGAAATCGTATCAAATAAATATTTCATAGGCAGTGAATTCAATAGAATCATAACTATCACCATAGATGGTATAAAATGATCATCCATAATCACTTTATCAGCCCCATATAATTTCTTACTCACTGCACCTTTCTCTTTATTACCCTATTGGGATTACATTGTTTGAGGAGTCATTGTATTCCTAGAATCACCATGGATAACAAGGTTCTGCTGATGATAAATATTTTTCTACCCTTGTCCTATTGAAGCATACAATTTTTTCAAAACATGAGATGTTTCTTGTACACCTGACCTTGTATCACCATGATAGTAACCCTATGATAGTAACGCTAAAGATACCCATCCAGTTGCAATTGTTGCATGATCTAGGCAGTGATGGACAATATTGATTCATGTGTTCAGAATAACCACACTAAAAACATCAGAACTTACTATTGGGTTTAGGAAGAAGATTCACCAATCCATACATCTGATTTTGAGTCATAAAAGTACCTTGGAAATAGGTGTCCCTCTTATTCTTATTACCAGCATTAGAGTTCCCACCATTCCTATATGTATCAAAATGATTCCTCCACCCACAATTCTTGAGATTTCTATTTCTTTCACCATTAATCAATTGAATATATATGTATATTCTATTATAAAAACCATGATAATCATTGATAAAATTTTTATCAGCAACCTCGATTAAAAAATGAATTCCGTTAATGATGAACTTACAGAAACATCTGGAACAAAGCATAATAAATTCATTCATTTAGCTACATACTCTATCACTGAGAGGTTATCCTACTTCCTGCTAAACAATAGCAATGTTCTAGAAAAACTAAACATGTTAGGAAAGAATATTCTATTGAACAACACTTAAAACTGCCCCATTCAATTATTTTTCTCAATTTATCCCGAACTACTAAATCCCACCATCGTCATGCTATATCCTCTTATATGTACGTTTCCAACATGGCATTAAGCTCAACTGGTGTTCCTAGGAAATTGAATATTTGATTCATACTATTAAGTAACAATTTTTATTTTCTATGGTTCTAAATCACCCTGATATATGGGTGGATTATATTTCCATAACTGAACCGAACGATACACCTTAATTATTCCATTCCTTCTATTCCCTCAATCAACAACATGAAAAGCATGAAAAGTAATTTGAACTAGATTTTGGTTCACTTGTGGCTTAGGTGAAAACACATTCTTAGTATCCTCTTTTGGTTCATTTCTTCTATGCCCAACTGGTTCAATTTTCTATAAAGAAAACAAAAATCAATTTATCATCACTATCTAGAAATTAAAGGCTTAGAAATTTCAAATTTACCACATCACACCTATCACAATAAGGCCTTCCAAAATTCAAAAGTTTTCCACTTTGAAACTATTTTTTAGAATTCCACAATTCTATTTGAGAATCAAAACTTTTTAACCAAATAATAAATAATTACTCAAAATGAAAAATGTACTCCTAGTGGTAATTTATTTCTAACAGTGCATATTATTTTCTTCTCATCAACTCACCCATGATGATGAGGTTACAAATCCTAAGAGTGACTTAAACACTCATGTGCTTAAAATTTCTTGTAACTTGAACTTTAGAATAAATAGTTTAGCTATGAATTATTATTCTCTACATTTCATGTTTCGATGTTACTACTCCTTACTTACATACCAACTCAAGAACTAAACCAGATTGACTATCAAATCCAGAACTGTAAAAACTAATAAAATTTATCTCTATAATATATTTGGACCTACTAAGACAGATATCATTTATAATATACCACCTTTCACCCATTTTCTTGGGAAGAGTTTGATGGTCAATACTAGGCCTTATGTGACATCCCCAAGACACCAATGGATGTAAATAAATTCCAAGGGCTTTATAAAAAATTAGGGAATGATTTTGCATTTGAATATAAAACAACAAAATGCAGATAACCATAACCAAACAACCACTATATTATGAATGAGTATAATGAAATATAAATCAATATATAACCAATTGATAGTAATACCGAACTACAAACATGAACCACATTAGAGTATAAAGAGGAAACCAAACCAACAACTCAATGACAACCAAGACATCCAGAAAAAACTCACAACAAACTCCAAGGTCTAACTCAAAAATTCACACACATGGTATCATGATTCATCACTAAATAAGTTGGATACCTTTCCTTTATCTATGTATTTACTTACAATATATATAAACTCGTCAACATTCCCAACTAGAGAGTGAGTATAAAAAACCATAATATTTCCAAAAATGACTTCTCAACTCATTAAACAAGGATAGAACAAGTTATCATATTTAGGTAAAACAATTTAAAATAGTACATATCAATATAAACACCATTTTTGGGAAAAAAAATTTCCATGGAAAGAAACCAAATAGGTCTTTCAAACCAATTTAAAAATCCATTTTCACACAACCCATTCTATTTCATAAAACCAAACATTCATGAAACCATGGAACTCCTTATACTCATGAGTAGTGAGTCATCCTTTCACCAAGATATCAATTGGAGAACCATTTTGAAGGGGGATACTAATACCCTTATCCATCTCACTTTTGATGGGGAATCCTTGTACCCTTATCCATCCAAATGAATATGAACACATTCCAACCATTTATGTCATGAACCATACCAAACCAATTATGTTGCACCATTTTAGTAAAAAAATAAATTTCTTGAAAAAAAATTCAACCAATTTTCCATGTGTCAAAACAAAAAAAACCATTTTAAAGTCATAAATTTAAAATCATGTAACCAATTTCCCTTTCCACAAAACAACCAATTTCTATAATTTCAATAACATCACTAAAAAGGGTTTCTAAAAAACATGTACAATAAATTTAAAAATTTTAATCAATAAATTAAATGAATTTGAATTAAATCCATCATGTTCTTATAAGGTAAGTTAAGTGTGAAGACACCAACCTCACAACTTAGGAGAAAAAAAATATTGACACAAAAAGTCAAAAAACATGGCTTAGATCTTCCAAAACACACTTTATATATTGTTCCCAGTCATCCAAAAACTCATATATCAATATGATTGGTATAAAAACACATGAATATATCCAAAAAAGATTATATCCATGAATCCAAGAGAGTTAAGGAGAATTAATCTAAGTAAAACCACTAAGAACAAGAACTTATCGAGGAATCCAGGCCTCCAACGCACTAAGATTAGCCAACAGATCACTCATGAATCAAGAGTAAAAGTATCTCCAACCATTTAGAGGAGTGGAATTCTTGTATGGGTTAGATTAAGGGAAAGAATACATTAATTTGGTAATCTAAGTGATCTCCACTATTTATGAATCTTGTTTTTAATGGTGCATGTCTGTGGCACAAAGTTTGGAAAACCATGGGCTAATATTTCATTAACTATTTCATCAAAACACCCCTCACATGGTTGGATTATATAGTTAGACAAAAAATGCACAAAAAATGCTAAAACCCTCAATTCAACATCACATTTCCACTCTTGGGTGACCACATGGTTTGGCCTAACTGTGTACCTAATCGTGCCCCTACCCAATGCCCACTATTTCAAGCCATCTAAAACAAATCCCAATAACATTATATACTTCAAATACATAAATAAAATGTTAGTTTATTGAAACTGTGGGTGATACATTATGCATGTTGAGAAAAATACTTGTGAAATTCTCATTGGATGATTGATAGACATAAAAAAATAAGAAATGGGTTGTAAGAAAGAATGGACATAATGACTAAGGGAATATGTTTGGGTTTATCTCCCATAATGAAAATAAATAGAACATATTTTCCTCTGGCTTAATACACATTATAAAATATTGAGAAAATATTTTTTTCAATGCTTGCATGATATTAAAGAACATATTGTGTTTTTTTAAAGTAAATAATTTGGTTCCATTGAAGGATTTAATGTGAATAGGTATGAAATCTCATAAGTATCATGTATTGATGTAGTAGTTTCAAGTAGTTTTATTGAATGGAATATTGATGATACCTTCCTCAAATTCTATAAGCATGCTATGTTAATTTTCAATTCGTTTTATAGTAAAGTCACAAGTAATTATTTGTTATATGTATTAGAGAATGAAGTTTTCCATGTAAAGTTTTAAGTTAAAATGCATTCTACACCATAATTTATTGATATAATGGTTCATATATTGATTCATTTGATGTGAGATATAATAATATTTTTCTATGTTTATTCATATTGGATGTATCCTTTTAAAAAATATATGAAAATTTTGAAGTAAATTTTTAAGAATATATATCAACTAGGGGCCTATATTTTTCAAAAATATATATTAGGAGAGGTAATTTTGTTCTCTATTGATTATTTTCTGGATGTACAACATTTTGGTATCCCCATATCTCAACATTTGACATTTGATAGTGAACTTAAAGGGATTCATATCTTAAAGGTAATGTTAATTACTTGTGACGATGTGATGCATGGACATTTATATATTTTCAATAATATTGTAAATGTTAAATCATATATGTCATCACATATTTCAAGATTCAAGGAATGATATTTCAGAATAAATGAAAAGTGGTTGATCAATTAACATAAAAACAAATTTTTTTATTACTTTAAAGAGAAAATAAATATTGATGTATCCACACCATAAAATTTAAAATAGTTAGCAGGGGGAAAAAGTCATAATTTGATTATATGGCCTAGTTTCAATATCAATGGTAACACATTTTAGACAAAAAATATGATGATAAGATAACCGTTCAAAATAATGGGCTAATAGTTGTAACTAAAGCACTGTAATTTTAAAGTGCCATGTATAAAACCCCAATTTATGTATCAAAATATTATTTTTTATTTATTAGGGATATATGTGAGATTTATTATACTAAATTTTCGGTAAGAATATTTATGTTCAATAGTTTTGACAATAAAAATGGTGTGAAACATGATATTTATGGAATTATACATGTTTATTTTAAATTATTGAGTTGAAAGGAGGAATCATTTATCATAAAGACATATGAAAAAAATATATTTTATATTGTTGACCCATAAAATGATCGTTGGTCCATTGTTTTTATAGGGAGAAAATTCATTTTGGTAATGAGAATATTGATGATGTTGAATACATATATGAAGTCTATATATATATATTACATGATTAGCCAGTGATATTAACGACTATGATGTGTAACTGTTTTTTGAAATAAGAAATTATCACATAGAAGAGATATTAGAAAACATCAGATTACTTTCCTAATTAATAAGGTAATCTATTTTTGTGAAACTTTCATAGTTAAAAAACATATTTTTAATTTTAATATTTAAATATAATGATTTTTATAATTAATTAATTTTTTAATATTTTATATTAATTAAATTAAGATATCTATTTTTTGGTTGATTTTTTTTCCATCATCAGTTTTTATGTCTATTTTCTTTATATTAGTTGTTTTCATGTATATCATTTTATTCAAAAAAATATTTATAATTTTCTTCCTATTATAAACAATTACTTTTTTACTTATAATATTTATTTATTTCTAGACAAATAATGGTAGAAACAATTACAAATTTTTAGATGATAATCATTTCTGTCATTTTTTTTAATTTTTATATACGTTGTTTTAGTTGCACATTTTTTTCGGTTAAAAATTCCAACAGTCTATGCTTTTCATCTATTATGAGCATTAATTTTGTTATTTATTACAGTTATTTAATTTTAATCAAATACAGGTACTCCTTATTTTTCTGAGGTAGCATATATATTTAAAAATTATTTACATTTTGGTAGGGGAACCGTGATATGTATAGTTTTTAATTTACATATATATTAATTAAATTATTCAATGAAACTAAACTTATATTTCTTAAAATTATTTCTATCATTTGTTCTTATCGATAGAGGAATGAACTTAATGGTGGTGGGAATTTTGTTACACATTTACCAAAACCATTACATACACATCGAGAGTAAAAGGTGATAATTAACTTTGATGTAAGAAACTTCTCAACTTTCCAAAATCCCACACAATTTAAGAATTACTTGGCTGTACAGAGTCACTGTAGGGTACATATTTTATACCCTAATTGGAGGAGTATCAATAATTAAAAAAATATCTATTATGGGAGTCCCAAACATTAATGTTTCTAAACTAATATATTTATTTTTCCAATGGTTTAAATTTTATAAATATTTTAATATTTTATTTATTCAATTAAAAATTACATTTAACTTTCAAGAGGAAAAAGAAATTAAAAAAAGTTCCTATCCATTATAGAAACAAGACAAACAAATTTTTAGAAAATTTTGACTTGAATTTATATTTTTGTGAGTAAAAAGGTTCAATATCTATGCTATATTTAGGGGTTTATAGATATATAGACATGGTAGATTTTATTCTCCAGTCGGTAGGAGGAATATTTTCTCATATTCTTTTGATCTTTGTAAAATAATTTGTTTAATTAATTTTAATTACTTTATAACTTATTTATTTTTTCTTAATTAACAATTCTCTAGGTAAACCCACCAAGAGATATAGTCTCACAATTTATACCCATATACAATGTCATGATGAGGGTATCCTTTAATAGAGAAACAAATAATAACAGAAAAATATAGTAAATTAAGATCAAAGTCATGTAGTGGCTTTGAAGAGGTTCCAACTGACCCCCCATCTCCTCACACTCTTTATGAAAAATGGAAAAATATGAGAATGAAAAAATAATGTATATTACTGGTAAAAAATGGAATTATTAGATGAGATTATTATTAATTAATTGTTACTTTCCATGAATATTACTATTTTGTACATTTATCTCACAAATATTAAATTAGAAATTATTACTTCAGGTTTCCCTTCAAAAGAAAATAAAAAACGGGAAATTTATCCCTCAGGGTAGGAAGGATATTCTCATCACTACTTTAGGAATTCTAGAATACCGCATATGTTTCATATTGTATAATAAGGGTATCAGATTTAATTTTTTTTCCTGTATCCCTAGTGTGACATCAATAAAGGAAAAATATAATGAAGAAATAGTTTCTTTGAAGATTGATCTATGAAACTCAGATGAGACGATATATGATAGTATTAAATTATTTTTATTGGATACTATTCCAGAAGTGATGAGACAAACACATGATATACAACCTTTTTACCTAGATCTTCCACATCTCCATTCCGACCCAACTGTGTGCTGTAAGTTTCATACAGGGGATCCCCATGTACATATTCTGGAATATATAATTGTACCTCATATAAGAGATTATTTATATCATAATATTTTTTATTTGGGTTAGGTAAGAATATAAATACCTTATATTATTGATCCAACTACTATACTATTGTAGCTTACTGAGAAGGTGTCCATAGTTGGATAGTGTATTGTTCATTTTATACTTTTTCCAGCTAATCATTACCGTAATTTGACATATGAGGTATGATTTTTATTAATCATTAAATATGTAATTACTTATAATTTTTTCTTACACTTATCTTATATAATAGTATGTGAAATAATAAGATTAACTACCAAGGAAAGGAAAATTTCACGTTCTAGCACTTTCAATAATTCCTCAGGAAGTTGATTCGGTAACGAAGTTGTCACATTGTTTTACTATATTAGATAATTATTATAAAATTTAAATTAGTAATAATCTCAATGGAAGGTATTGTACATTAATTATTTTAAAAAATGAAATCATGGAATTTTTTATGTGTGATCAACTCAGTGTACCTATGTGACATTTGTTTTTTATGTATGTAAATTTAAATTATTAATTTGTTTTGATGAAGTAAACATACTTTATATTAACTGAAATATTTAATTTTTTAATTGGGTATCTCCACAGTCTTTTTATCCAACATGAATACACTTATTGTTTTTTTATTTTATTAAGCTAGAATAAATTTCAATATATTTTAAATATTTAAACCAATAACCAAAATTGAATATGTATATGAAAGATTAAAAAACACAAATATCACATTTTAGTATGTTCCATTACTTGATGGGTAAGAAAAAATATATAATTATAAAGAACTATTAATTATTATTTTATTAATGATGAATATTTTATAGTTTAGTGTACATTGGACATTATGTGTATTTTTCCCAAAAGAATGTAAAACATATTGGTTATGATCTTTATTGGTTAACGATCAAAGAAGATTTTGGAAGTTTTTAAAAAGTATGTTTTATTCCATGATTTTAGATTTATAATCTTAATTTTTTCATTTTAAATAACATTTGATAATTAATATTTAAAATTATAATTGTTCATGAATTGTGTTCAATAGGGTATTCTGTTCAATAGTGGAACCATAAAAAATTGATCATGTGAAAGTTTAGGTAGATAAATTTTATATTAGTGAATTCTATTTTTTTCTTACACATCTAATTTTTTATTTTCCAAAATTTTTAAATAAAAATAATTTAATCATAAAAATGGAATTTTTAATTTTGATATTTTTGTGAATTATAAAATATATAATCATGACTATAAAAAAAATAAATCTCAAAAACGTTAGTTTCATTATAACACTTATAATTTAAATAATTGTCTTATTTTTAAAATATGTAACAATTTATTTTTTATGTTTTTGATGATGTTTTTTATATATATCCAATGAAGTGAAAAAAATTTAAAATATATTTACACAATATTTCATATGTTTTACTAATTTTGATATTTAGTTTTTAATCATATATTTTTAATTTTTTTGGAAAAGTTCTCAATGTGTTCTGTTAGTCTTGTTCTACTTGTGCTACTTTTTTGTTCCAAATTATGTGTTTTTAGGTGTGGGATTTTGTTATTTTCCAATATTGTTTTAAAAAATCAACTCTCAACGTTGATTTTATGCAAAAACCAACCTTGAAAGCCCTGAAAGTAGTCTTTATATTGGATTTTTATAAAACCTATATTGAAAAGCCTCCTAGAAGACATTGGATGTTGACATTATTTTGATGTTAGTTTTTTATAAAACCAATTTAAAATTCTTTTATGAGGTATTTTTAATTTTTTTTATAAAACCAATCCTGAAACCCTCTTGAGAGGCTTTAGATGTAGGTTTTATAAAAAATGTTTTTGAAATCCCACTATAATTCACCTTCTAGAAGGTTTTTCAAGGTTGGTTTTTGAAAACCAACCTGGAAAGATCCAATTTCAGTATATCCTATATTATCACCGGTTATATGTGAATACTTAAAGGTAAAATAATCTACATCAAAAGGTGTTTTTTCAAGTAGTGTATGTGCTAAATCAGAGGCTGGATATTTGGTTTGATCTTAGTTTGATACTATACAAGCTTGTGGATTTTTCATAGAAGAAGATGAAATCGATATTGTGGGAGTTACCCCATGAATTCATGCTCCACAGTGAAGATTCTCCATAGTGAATATAAGTATTTTATTGTCTGAATATATTTTGTTTGATTATAGGTTTAAAGGAGGTGGAGACCTCACGCTACCCAAAGAACTAACTATGATTAAATTACGAATACATGTAGCATGTTTGGAGAAATGAATGTTTGAATCCTAGTTTATCTCACTAATGGTAACACTAGTTAAAGAAATATTAAATATTTCAAATATTTTTATAGAGTTTATTGTTCATGTTTAAGACCCGATAAGTCACTATTGTGTTTGAAAATGTATAGGTGAGTAATGTTGATGACCTTCCGAACTATATTAGGTGATCCTGTTCTAGAGTGGTGTTTTTTATGATGAAAAAGTTGGTTCAAGGTCTTTAATATGGGATGATTAGAGTATACTAGTGTGTAAATGATGGTTTTTCATTGGAATTATTTTTTTATATAATGTAGAGTTTATAATTACAGAGAATGTAAGAGATTGCTAAGAATGATTTAAAAGAATGAGGATGATCTTGGATTATTATTTTAAGTTTATGAGGAGAATTAATTTTTGAACATGTGTTATAATTATGTGTTGAAGATGGTTTTTCAGTAGATGGATTTATGGGTCTTTCTAGTTACTATGTTGTTTGAAGTTTCTAGGAGGATAGTTGGATGTCGTCATGTAGGGTGTTTGGGTTATTTCTGAGTTGTATTCATGTGTGGTATTAATTATTTTTTTTATAAGATAAATTTAAAATAAACTAAAATTCATAGGAAAAATAGTCAAAAGACATACGTGATGATGTATTTGGAAAAGAATTACTATGATTAATATTTCATAATCATGGACAGTAAAAAAATTCTAATATATTATTGGGGATAGATCTTTATAGAACAAGATGATATTCATTCAGTATATCTAACTAGAGAGGATCAAGAGCATAGAGTAAAGAAAAAAGCTTGAGGAAAGAGAACTCTCAATGTAGGAACTATTAGAGTTGGAGTTAGAGATCAGAGGTGATCTCTTCAAGGAAGATTCCTTCTTATCTCTTCTATTTCTAAATTCCTACATGGAGATTATTAAATTGAATGAAATGGGTTTTCTTCCAGAATGTGTACATAAATTTTTCAAGGGGAATAAAATGTAATGAATTGTTAATTTTAATATGTTATAATCTCATTTTCATAATTGTGTTAGTGAATTTTATTTTCAATGTTCCTAATTTCATTTTTAATGATTATATTTTGGTGATATTATAAGTACCGATGGATGATGATAACTATCTATTCACCATTGAACATAATATGAAATACTAAGAATTGGAAAAATATGATGATTCATTTATCCATTATCGCACTAATCCTTTCCTAAAATTTGATCGACTGATAATTCTCTCAAGAGAGTTCACTTATCTATAGATATCACTTAATGATAATTAACTACTTCAACAATTTTTTTATTCATAGGAACATACACAATTAGTAAAATATGATATTTGAATAGAAATATATATCAAATTAACTCATTATAGATTGATACCCCTAACATCTTCATCAACTATTCTTCTACAAATTTTCCATTATTTCCTTTCCTAATACAGACATGTAAAATAATCACCATCACTACATTATAGTCAATATATTTTATTTTATTTTTGTTTATTATGATTAGTTTTGGTGACCCTATTCCTTTTCACCTTCATTGTGGATATTATAACCTTATTTTTAAATATAATAGTAGTATGTAGGTTTTATAAATATTTTATTTTTTCATTTCAAAGTTGATAGCTGTCAAGAACCAATGTGTAATTGATCAGAATCTCTCTCGAATCATGTTAAATTTATCCCAAGTTCATTATCAACACATAGAAAGTAACCAACACCACACCCAAATCCGAATTGAGTATATCCACCCAACAAAATGAAATTATAATCTCATCTTCCCTCAAAATGATCCCACTACACCCATGACCCTTCCATCACAAGGGTCATATAATGGAGACCAATTTGATGCTTCCCAATAAAGGAGTATCCTTATAATCACCTCGTCAAACCTACTATTGATCTCCATTGGTCAAATCATGTTTACTATCACATGTAATGACTAGATGTGAACAATCACTCATTCATGAGCACTAGTACAAAATAATGACTACAAAACACCAAAACGGTTCTCAACATCACCCATCAATCCCTATAACCCTAAATAATCATTGATAAATTTATTCAAAAGGATTTGGATACTCCCCACCATAAAACTCCACTACTAGTGGATGATTATTTTCAATGGTGATCCCATTATAGGAATATCCTATAAGAAAAACACACCATGTGGTCCAACCTATGAAATCATCAAAACATGCATTGAGGGGGTCTAATCATTGAACCCTTAAACTCATATCTGACTACTTGAGAAAAATGTTACGAATACATCCCAAAAACCTTCCACAAGTGGATATATCTCAATAAATACAAAACATACACACAAAATGCAACAGAGAAAGCCGAAATCACACCTGTTCAACCATAAAAAAATCCAGAAAACCAGTCTATATAGGAACTAGCTACTTTCTATACACCACACCAACCACTCCAAGAACACCCAGTAACCTGACATGGTTTTTTTTCCAAAAAAAAACATGTCATCCAAGCACACAATTCAATCATTTAGGATACCCCTAGCCAGGAAACATAATCCAAGTAGACTAGTTTACGATTCACTAGTCTCATATTTCAAAAATCTATTCAAATCATTTTATACACACTGAAACTGACCTTAGTTTTCAAAACACCCCTTGTCATCTATTGGTTTTCACCGAAAATAAAAAATACGAATTTCCCAGCATAGTTGGTCTCTTTCTAAAAAACCGACTCCAATTTAAAAATCTATATTGAAATTATATTTGAAAATCATTTTGAAGTCTAGTTTCAAAACCCATTTTCCTTATTTTTATCGAAACCAAAAAAATTTAACAATTTCAAAATTACCAACTCCACGTGTCATATAAAGTTAAATATATTTATGAGACTATTTTACACACACATCACACCACCATATGAGTTTTATTCTCAAAACTAGGATTCCTTCTTTCAATATATTTTTTCTAAATAAACCTATCATCATGAAAACAATTTCTCTATGGTAGAAAAACAAGTACTATCAAGATCCATCAAACTACCCCTCAAATACAAATTAATATAATCAACCATTACAATATATTCGATAAAACATTTATTTTATTATAAATTTCTTTAATTAATAATGGAACCTAAAGAAACATCATGTCAAACAAAATCACCCATATGCATGTGAATCATACTCTAATCATGCCACTGTAACGGCGTATGAAAAAATCAATGGATCCCAGATCGAGCCCTATGACTCATCTTGAGTCTCATCCATCCCACTGGGGATTATAAATCAAATAAAAAACCAAAATAATCCTAGAGTGTCCTATCCCAAATCTAAAAATCCCTTGATAAATTGGGTTTTAATCAATTTCATTCTGGTTAGGCATGGGCTTGGTCTACCTCTTGTGTCCCAAAAACCAATATCCGCCTCTATCTAACACCGTCTCATCCCAAGATAAGATCTGACAGCGCATTGCAATGAATTTAACTAGATCATCTAAAAACACTTGGGTGGGTTTTGATAAGTGATATGTGTAATGTCTCTCAGCACAATAGAGGATTTTGACTAGTGTAAGGGATAAATGTAGTTATGGGGATGTTATTCCCTCAAATGGAAGCCAAAGGGCTATGCCTAAACCTATTGAAAATTAAATATTACTAAAATATATAACAAACATCCCAAAAAACTATATATGTAAAATATATATTTTATAAGGTCCCTGTAGTCTAGAATATAATGTAGTAAAATATTCTATATTATACAACACAATATTACTATGTAGAAGAAAATTGAAATATCATTACAAAAATAAAATGGACGAATGGCCCATATATATGATGAAAATTTACTAAAATAAAACTATCATTCAATAAAAATCACATAATCCAACCTTAAGGGTCCTCAAAATACAAAACCTACCACACCTGTACTGCATATAGAATTCCCACATTATTTATTCCCGAAGAAAATTCGAAATATCTACCCACGTTCAATGAAACCCATGCAGTGTATAAAGGTAGATGTTGATTCCAATGACCCAGTAGGAATCCCCAATTACTAAATAATGTTGAGTGATGATGTGATCAAGTGTATGTTCATGTAATATATATAGAAGATGAAACTTTACTCGTGAAACACAACCACTCAAAAAAATAACATGGAGTGAACATAAAATATACCTGTTCAGTTATCTGGTGTTAAATAAGAAACCTTGAACCCCAAAAATACCTTATTTTGTAACTACCAAATGTATTTGAACACAAGATATCATCATACCTAATAGTAATAAGATCGTCATTTGATTTCATGGAGGTGTTCCTAGGAAATCTACAGTACTAGGCCCCAAGGCCAATTCTCACGTGTCATAGGAAATCAATTTATATCATAAAGAATACAATTTATTACTTAATGGGATGATATTAGGAGATCTATATAGACCACAAATAATATATCCAAGTGTTCTAGGAATCCTATATAAGAATAATAAGAATCCAGTGAAATTTCCAAATGCATTCTAAATGAATAGGCATCATAGTTGAATCCATGGGTAGTACCCAGGGTATAATAAGCATGAAGGTATAAAACCTAATCCTAGGTAACCACCCAGATATACCATATCACATAAATATTTCAATCATAAAGACTCCATGGTATATCATCCCTCCAATAATATCTCATATAATACAATAAAAATAATAATAACAGGGGTTTTAAAAAATCTTGAAACTATTTCACATAGACAAGGAAATACACTTAAGAACATGATGTATCCTCATCAATACAGCAATAAAATGAGAACACAAATGATTTGGGTTCTAACATGACTCCAAACATCATCACTATCTATTAATCAAACGAACCCCCTCTTTAGGTTCTACATATCACTGGGGAACCATCCAAGAACCTTAGGTCAAATCAAGTATAGACACCCAACATGGGTTCCTCAATCACATATCTTGTATCCAATACTTCATTCTAGTCACATCATCCCTCAACATAGGTTAAGGTCCTTAAGACTTATTTCTACCTCCTAAGGGGGTAAAACACATTAGCTCAACCTAATTTAGGATTTGATACCAAAGTCCAACATCACTGAATCTCACACACATATAAAAGCATCATCATGCAATAACACCCCCCATTATACAATGAAAATATGAACCAAATCAATGTAAACATTATTTATAAAATTGGGCATTATCCGCACAAGGTTAGACATACTAAAACAAGCCAAGTCAATCCATTCTATAATTTCTTTTTAAAATCAAATCAAATTCCTCTTTATAAATCATTTAGAGTTGGAATAAAATTTAATGTTTTACTCATTATAGATTATTATCCCAAATCACATCAACATTTTCTTAGATAAAACATGCTTGTTAGAATACACCATTTCCAAAACATTATTGAAATCACCACCATCGAATCATTTAGCAAGATATGTGTTCCATATCAACCATTAGGTCAACATAGATCCATCCCAATTTATATTGGAATCTTATAATTCATATAAAATTAAGATAATAATAATAATGACACATTCACATAAAATTACAAATGAAAAATATTAGTAGTAAATTAAAAGTTGTGTACCTCCACAAAATCTATTTACCTTTAATTCATAGCTCGATCGACACTACCTAGGTTATTCTACGAATAAAAAACTCTACTAAAACCCCAAAATGTCTTTACATAAGACATAAATATTAAAAAAAATTAATTATTAAAATTTAAATTAAATTTTCAATTAAAATATTTCAACTATTTATATTCAATTATTAAATTAGAAATTAATTAGACATTATTTTCTAATAACTAACCCAGTGACCTCATCAATTTTTTATGATGACTAATCCCTCATAAACAACCAGTGACTTAATCCCAGAAACCTCCGGATAAAAATACTTAATGTGTGACATAGATTCAATAGAAAAATTAATTTAATTTAATAAAAACCTTGAATAAAATTTCTTAGTGACATACCATCAATGAAGAAACACATAACGACATGAAATCATCCTCTTAGAATATCCTTGAGTCACAATGAGAAAAACCCTCATCATATTAATTGATTTACACCATTATCTATTAATTTTTTTAAAACCCTAGCTAGTTTTCTTAAAAAATGAGCAATGAAAATGGGGAAGCTATAAATATAGACAATTTTGGGAGAACAAACCATAAGTTGCCACAAAAATGCATAAAAAATCACTTGGAATAAAGGTGAAATCATGATAGGAAGGGGGAGAACCTTTCAAAAATGGATTCTCCCTACATGATATTGACCAGAAAATGAAGTACATTCAACATGTTTAATGATATTCCTACACACATTTGAAAAAAATAGTACAAAGAGTCTCTCCATTACCTGTTCGACATTTTCCACATCATGATGTTACCTTTATATCTAGCTGAGATGGAACCTAACATCCCATGAATGCATGGAATGACATTACTATTTTTGAAAAGGGGTCCACACTATTTTAAATAGTGACCAAGGCTACAACATAAAGTGGTGTTTCCATGATATTTCTGACATGGGTGATAAACTAACAGATATAGTGATTAGGGTTACACCAGATCAGGGTGTGGCCCATCCATTTTTTATGATGGACACCCCAAATTCCATTGGGAGATCCATAGTGTGTGGATCCTCACATCCTAATATAAAATATCTATACATTTACCTTATTCTATTTCCAATATCCATAGTTCCATGAATATGATCCATTATATGTACACACTTCATTGAGGTGTTTCTCCCCACACTATGGTGTGATCCACACCGTAGTTCTCCCTGTGGTGGAGAACCTGTAGATAAAACGACTTCACATCCACCCAACCTCAATTCATAGTCAACTCAAACACATGAAACACATTTTGGGCCTCAATAAATGTTCAAAAATATCTCATCACCATGATAAAACTCTTAGAATCACGATCCAAACACCAGTTCTAAAAATAACCACTTCTTAGAAAAATTAAAATGAAAATTCCCCGTTAATTTATGAACTCATATAGATGCATGTATTTAATTAAATTATTGTAATTTACCAAATATGTGTAGTAAAAATATATCACCCACTTTCGGGTTTATACCAAGTTTAATCCTTTCTCTTCTTTCCCTTTCTAATTATTTTTATTTATATTTCTGTAAATAAAGTTCTAATGTTTTGTTTTTTATTTATTTATCTTATTATAAAGTTGTAGCAGTAAGGATCTTAACTCAAGGATGCCTTCGAAAAATAATGACTTGTTAATTTTTTTTATTAGAATTGATTTTTTTACCAAAATCATTTTAATTTATTGAGATAAAATGAAGCATAGTTAAATTTAAGTGTGTGGGGGTTGTGTAAAACTACATATAAGTCTTTGTGTTTTTTTATTTTTTTAGGAAATTTGAGATTCAAATAATATTCATATACTTTTTCATACTTAAATTTATTTTAGTAAAGTATAAATATTTTCTAATGAAATAGATTTTAAATGGGGTTTTATATGGATTATTTTCCTAGAATTTTATTTTCTTTCATTTTTATGAGTTGGACCAATTTTTGAAATCCATACGCATGAAAAATTGAATTAAATATTTTTCCAATTTTGTGAGATATCTTTTTTTTTCATATTCATTATAATACCTTTTATTTCTTGAGAGAAACATGGATTTTTTGTGTGAAACATTACATGTTATTTTTTCTTTTCCATGGAATTATTACATAATTATTTTTGATATTGTTATGGTACTTATTTTTCTTTCCAAATTTTTAGTTGATATCTACCATTGAATCTACCCCTAATAGTCATTAGAATCCATGGATTTCCTTATAGTCCAATCCACACTAAAACCCTATTTTTCATTACCTTTACTTCAATCTTAGTATTTTTCATGTCTATTTCAAGTTTGAGTGTGGGTTAGGGGTATTTTATGCAAGTTATTTGGGATGAAACTTATTATGGGGTATGGAGGGTGTGTCAAAATTTTGGTAATTTTAGAATCTGAATGACTCATTATCCATTGTGGTTCATCTATAACCTCCAGTTCTCCTGTAAAAAAAAAAAATTAAAAAATTAAAAAAATAATAATTATCAGAGGTGAAAATTAGTTTTTTCATTATGATTAATTTTTTCAATCATTTAATTCTCAAAAATAAAGTTCATGGATAAAAATTAATTAATTTTATTCAATTTCCATCTCATCCTCCATGAAGAAACGAAAAAATTAAATAAAATGAAAAGAGGGGGAGAATTCAGATGAAACATTTAATATCATTCATTATCTTAATAATGAATAATTTAAAAAAGCCTATGTAGTGTACAACTTGTAAGGGGAATTGAGAGGGGATAAATTTAGGTATTTAGTTGAATATTCATGTGATCATATTTATGGTTTCAAATTCACTTTTTAACCTTATATTTTTTTACCCACCAAAAATTTCCATGTTTTTACATTTTGAATAATTTGAGCTTAATTGTTAAAATAACATAATTTTGGATTTTAAGTGTTTTTTTCAATTTAATATTACATCCATTAATTTTGGTACACTAATAAAAAATGTGATATTAATTTTATAGTATTATAGGTTTGATGTCCTATATTTCATTTAATTTTACATTGTGTTGAATCCATCAACATGAGGCCAAGAAGAATCATGTAAATCTAACCTTGGAATCTGCACTGAGTTTCAATGAATTTTAATGATGGGAAAATATATCACAAATTAAAGGTCCAAATGATCTAAAATTTTAAATATTTTTTATAGGATTTAAAAGAAAATTTTATAAAATTTTGTTACTCAGTATCCAACCATTATCAAGGTTATAATTTCATATTAATATAGAGGAGTAGAATTCAAGGAGTCTGGATACCCAAAAATTGTTTTTCAATTAATTTATTCATAAAGTATTCTATACATGGGAAATAAAGTTTAAATTAAGATAAATAATGTAAAATTTTTAGAAGAACAACATTGATATTTAACATATTCCTATATTCATCAATTTAATGGTCCAACCATGCATAAACCATTGAAGGAAACATTTAGAACTCAAATGAGACACCCCTATTCCCAAAAGATATACAAGTCTAAATCAATTCAAAATATTTTTCCATTTCATAAGCTATGTGTGGAGTTTTGATTTTATAATAGTTATTTTATATGTTTAATATATACTAGTTCTTATTATTCTAGTCTCTATCATTTTATTTTTATGTTTCTCCAATTTTTCCTCTATCAACTCCATGAAAATTGAGAATTAACCTCATTCCTTGTTCTAGGAGGACTTAGTGATGTTTGAGTTTAATAGTCTAGAATATATTCTCATTAGTTTATTCAGGGATTATAGTGGTGGTTATAATTATTAGGGTGATATTTTATCCCCTTTCCCTTATACTAACTTCACCTTCCTACACATATATATTCTCCTCCTTCATCATTATAATGATTCATATGATGGAGTAGAATTATGATGGTGATTTGTGAAAAGTGGTTTACTAGACATAGTTTGAGAGTGTATTATCATATATTTAGATATCTAACTGTGGGGTAATTAAAATTTGAATATTTTGGTGTAGTGTGATAGATATTAGTCAATACATTAAGTAGGATTATAAGCCATTTATTTTTAATGAACAATGATAAAATCATGGTGAACTCCCAAAGAGGTCAATAACATTATTTTTTAATAACTTGTTTTTTTTATTAATTTATTTTTGTATATTTGTTGAAATTTTGATACATACATACATACATATATATATTATGAATTTTATAAAACCCTCCACGGTATTATTTTTTATTTAGTAGTGTATTATTTAATTCATAAATAGAGACAATAAAACAATAATGTTGTGTGAGTGGCCTCCAGGAAAGCTGTAAGATCCTGAATTTCTGATGAGGTAACCATCCCATGAATTTTAGTTTAAATATATTTATTTATCTATATGATAATTCTTAATGGACTAATAAAGGGTTTTGAGTTTTGAGTCTTGTTTTGAATATGGAGCTCGACACTACTACAAAATAGGCCTTTAACAGCACTAGAAATTGAATTTATTTTTCCAAGAAATGCACTGACTACTTGAATGAGGTTAAAACACATGGTCTTTTATAAATGCTGAAAAAGGGCTAATAAAGGGGCCACTTATCGATGCTAAAAAAGAACTGATAAATGCGACCTTTATCAATGCTTTTAAAAGCACTGATAAAAGAACCATTTATCAGTGCTTCAATTTATTACCGCTAAAGGAACAATTTATTAGTGCTTCTTGAGAGCTTATAAAATTGACCTTTATCAACACTTTTATGAGCACCGATAAAGGGCCACACTATAGTGTACTACAATAGCACATTGCAGCAATAATAAAATGTGCTGTTATAACAAACTGTAACACGAGATACACTCAAAATATCAACAAAAACAAGACTTAAAACAATATTTAATTGAGTTGAAATTTTCAACACAATTATAAGAAAAAAACACTACATTATATACATTTCAAACGTTGGTTCATACAATTACATAAATACAAATTATTATGTACATTAAAAAACATGAAGGTCCCTTTATCTTTTAATCCTTAACCAAATCATTCAATTTCCAAATAAAAAATCCCTACTCGAGAAAAATAACGTAACTGTATATGAAAAAATTATTATTATATTAATAATATATAGAAATAAATTAATAGAAAGTGCTAATTTTACTAAAATTTATTTCAATTTTAAACAAAAAGATGCACTTGGAGTCATATCAGTTACACCATGCATCAGATTGAGATGTGTCTAATTCCAAAACATCTAAAATTAATTTTGTATCATTTTCCTAAAGTATCAAAACAACATGAACGTGCTTTATTTGTTTTGAGTATGTGTGTTTTCTGTTTTAATAAAATATTATTTTAAACTAGAAACATGCACTTTTGACTCATTCTGATCACATCGAGTGTAATTTTGACTAGGAAC
Source organism: Viscum album (assembly GCA_963277665.1). Lineage (NCBI taxonomy): Eukaryota > Viridiplantae > Streptophyta > Magnoliopsida > Santalales > Viscaceae > Viscum > Viscum album. Next base: position 1,053,357,104 of record OY728125.1, on the reverse strand, counting down.
AAATTAATACATGTCCCAAATTACTTATGAATAGTTCTTCTAAACTATAATGAAAATTAGAGCGTGTTTCATCGGGTTTTAGTGAGTTACACGTTTTGAACTAAAATATCAATTTTAAACTGATAACATACACTTTGAGTCATACTGGGTGAATTATGTATTAGATTGAGGTGAGACTGATTTCTACTTGTCCAAAATGACTTATGGATCTTTTTTGTAAAGTATCAAAATAATAAAAATGTGCTCACTCGGTTTTTAGTACTAAAATTGTCCATTTTACAAAAAATGATGTCAATTTTAAATAAAAAGATGTTCTTTGAGTCATACTAGTCACATTTTGTGTCAGAATGAGGTTTATATGATTCATACACATCCCAAATGAAATATGGATCATTTTTATAAAGTATCAAAATAATTTGAACGTGTTTTCTCAGTTTTGAGTAAGTCACTAGTCTTTTTTCCTAATTTTTTTTGAAATTGAAACATCCACTGGTACTGATCACATTGTGTATCAAATTGAGGTGTAGATGATTCCAACACATCAAAAATAACTTATAGATTATTTTAGTAATGTATTTAAACAATTTGAATGGGTTTTCTCAGTTTTGAGTAGGTTATTTGGCCTTTTACTAAAATTGATGTGAATTTTAAATAAAACCATGCACTTGGAGTCATATTGGTCATACCGTGCATTGGATTGAGGTACGACTAATTCATGAACATCTAAAATCACTTATGGACCATTTTACTAAAGTATCAAAACAATATGAATGTTTTTGTTCGGTTTGAGTAGGTTAGTTTGTTTTTTTTACAGAAATTGATGTCAATTTTAAATAAATATGAACTTAGATCCATACCGATCACAATGTGTATCATATTGAGGTTCAGATGATTCCTACAGCTTCAAAATCACTTATGGATTATTTTCCTTAAGTATCAAAACCATATGAACGTTTTTTTCTAATTTTTGAGTACGTAACTTGTCTTATTTAATAAAATGTAATTTTAAACATGAAACACACACTTTGAATCATTTAGAGCACATCATGTATCAGTTTAATGTGAGACAGATTCATACAAGTCACAAATAATATATGAATCGATTACCTAAATTATCAAGAAAATATGTGTGTGTTTTCTCAGTTTCTAATGAGTGAAACTTTGAAAAGTCAAATAAATATTTTAAACTACTAACAGACACATTGAGTTATTTTTATTTTATTACAAAAATTGATGTCAAATTATAATAAAAATAAGTACATGGATTCATAGCATTCACATTGTGTGTCAGATTGAGGTGAGGCTGATTCCTACACATTCCGTTGTCTCAAAAAACTGGATGAGCAGCTTTGAACTGCGAACAGTTCTAGAGAATATTCGAACAAACTACATCAACATGAAAAAATAATCCATCAGTATATTAGTACAATTATTATGAGTAATACTATAAATAAATAAATCAAACATAAATATTAAATAATACATTAAATCTATGGACATTAATTTTACTGTGAAAACATCAAGATTACCTTTGTGATTGAGTAGTGGTAGCAACATTTCTCTTCCTACAAATGCAATGGAGATAACTTTAATGAAAGTGATAAATGAAATATTTTAGTGGTGAAAAGGCTTTGAGGGAGAAGAAACATGAAATTTTAATAGAGCACCCCTACTCAAATAAAAGAATTCACATGTATAAGAAAAAAATTCATATGTGAGTAATACTAAAGAGAAATAAATCAAATATAAATATGAAAAAATACATTGATTCTCTGGATAATGATTTTTATGTGCAAACATCAATATTACCTATTTAATTGAGAAAAGTTAGAGATGTTTCTCTTAGAACTAAAGAAGTGGAGAGAACTTGAATGGAAGTGGTAAATGAAACACTGTAGGGGTGAAAAGGTTTTGGGAGATAAGAAGCATGATAGTTGGACATACCACCCTAACTTGAACTAAATAATCCTCATATATAAGAAAAAAATTATTATATGAGTAATACTAAAATGAAAAAAATAAAACATAAATATGAAATAAGACATTAATTATATGGATAATTATTTTACTATGAAAACATCAATATTACATATATAATTGAGAAGATGTAGAATCCTTTATCTTCTAAAACATTTAGTTGAGAGAACTTGAAGGAAAGTGACAAATGAAACAATATAGCGGTGAAAGGGTTTTGAGGAATAATAAGTATGTGAATGTTTTTGTGAATAAAGGCATGAATGATTGACAAAGCAACCCAACTCGATCAAAATAATCCACCTATATAAGAAAAAAATTATTTTATGAGTAATACTAAAAATAAATAAACAATAATAAAATATGATACAATATATTAATTATATGGACAATGATTTTAATTATCAAACATCAAGAATACCTTTATGATTGAGCATAGACAACATCATTTCTATTCCTGCAAAGGCACAACACATGGACATAAATCATCTAAAACAAATGAACTCTGCAAGGAATAATTAAAATTTAATCAATGTTTCATTATATAATTTTTTGGTAAAATATATAAATTAAATTGTAACATTACCTTTAAATAATTTCAAAGGGTTTCTTTGGTATAAATATTAGCTAATAACAAAATTAAGGAATCTCTGTGCACTTCATTATGGTTTAGAATAATATATGGATGTCAATAAACAATGAGATAATTAATGATATTGATGTATATTTGGACCCATTAATCAATGCATCCAAAAAAATTATTGGTTGTGCATCACTCACAAATTTAATAACAAAACTAAGGATTCTATGCGCACTTCACTAATGTTGGTTAACTACCACTTAGCGTAGAATGTAACCTCAACTTCTTGCATGGAGTCCATGTGAGGATCTTATCCCACACACACTCACCACCATCTCTATCATATCACAATTAAACATTCACCTTTCCTTCTTTTACTCACAATTTTATTCATTATTTAAACAAGTGGGAATAGTTTTTTCTTTATATCATTTTCTGATTCTCATTTTTCTTCATCAATCATATATGTTTTTCAAAAAACATTTATGAAATTAATTATATTATTCTACAAAATTGTCTCACTATGTTTAGGAATATAATTATTTTATTTCTTTCTATATGTGGGATGAGATAACCACAAGAACTCTAGGTAGGTTGTTCAAGTCAATTGCTATGCTACATAGTAGTTAACCAAAAGTAGTGAAGTATACAGAGAATCCTTAGTTTTGTTATTAGCTTTGTGAGTGATTCAAAACCAACCCTTGTTTTTTCTTCATTGATCAAAGAAGACAAATAAACATCAATAATCATCCAACTCTTCTAGAATAATTTGTCTTAAATAAAAACAATGTAAACATACACAAAGGGTTTTAGAAGGGTTGCCTTCATGCTCTCTTCCAAACTACGTGAACTCTTTAACTCCATCTTCCTATTAATTTTATCTAACGATTAGAAAGAATCAATTTTTTGTTCATATCCATCCTATTAGGTTCATAAAATAATTATTTTATACAACATATAAATAAATAAACATAAGATATTCATTATTAAAAGTGAAAGTTGTAGACAATTCTAATAAGGGAAAATCAAATTTTGATTGTTTCAAAAAGTTTCAGTATGTTGAAGAAAATAGGTAATTGAATTTATGAAAAGAATTTCAGCACATTAATTTTTCTTAAATATAATAATCAAATGAAAATATACTGTAGGAAATTAAAGAGTAATAATAAACTCAAATATGATAAACAATAATAATAAACTCTCATTCAATCAACTAGAAGATATAAAAATGTATTGGAACAAGTCATGAAGCAACATAAGGGATTAATACATTTAAAATTAATGGTATATAAATATTTTAAAACATATGAAGACTCTTGGGATGTTATATCACCACACCAACCCATCCTAAAGAAATTAAAGGGTATCCAACTGGATGTAAAATTGGAATTTACTAATGGATTACAGAAATAGAAATTATAGAAAACAATAAAATAGTTTCTTATTATTAAACATAAGAATCATGTTTGTAATAAGAACTAGGTCACGAAGAACAAAATTATTGGAATGATTTGGCCCAAATAATAAATAAAACTAGTAGAAAGATACTTTAAATAAAAACTACCACGATGCATCCATACATTAGATTACCACACCAACCTAGAAAAGTAAAAAAACTAATATCTGAAGTAGTATAATATAAAATGAAAACCTTAACCTTCCTTCAACTCCCTCACACACAAAATCCCCAGTTTCAATTTCTAAAATTTCACATGTATGAAATACATTGAAAAAATAAAGAATGAAAAATATGTATGATAACTTTGGGTGATCAATTTTAGAAATGTAAAAAAAATAAAACAACCAACTAAATGCCATGGGATTCCATGTGTCACCATAGAGTCCAGAAACAATAAACTCTCCATGAGCGATTAAGAGTTGAATAAATTTGGAAACTATGAAAAATGGATGTCTTACCTCACTAGTATAAAATCTCTAGAACACAAATAATGACATCATCAATGAAGAAATAAAAATTGAAACAAAAAATACACAAATAAAATTGGAAAGAAAACCTCGCTAGGTTGAAGAAAATTCGAGACCCTCTTCAGAAACCCTAACTGCAATTGAACACTGGATGTTGGATGAGACGTTCAGGTAACTAAAGGTAGTCTAGTGGTGCGATTCGAGCCTCAATTCATTGAGGAGGAGCACCAATAGTAGGTGTCTTCCATGAAAAGATTCTGATACCGCAACAGGTTAAAAAATGGTTAGTGTTTTTTAATTACGTCAGGAAAAATTTATTAGTTCTTATAAAAAGTGCTGATAAAGAGTCCCTTTATGTGAGATTATTACTTAAGAGTTGATAAAATAACTCTTTATCCATAATTGTTTAGTGCTGATAATTGTAGGTCATTATCAGCACTAAAAACACATTGATAAAACCAATCTTTATCATTGCTAAACTTATAGCACTGATAAATGCTTATATTATCAGCATGAAAAAGTGATGATAAAGATGCTTTTATCATTACTTATTACTTAAGAGATGTTGAAGGATTTATAATTATAATTAAAATAAAAAAATTGTAAATATTTATATATACTTAATATATATATATATATACATATAAATAAATATAGTAAATATAATAATTTTCAAATATATTCATTATAATTTTATAATTATTTATTTATAATTATAGAAATAATTTTAAAAAATAATATTTATATCGTTATAAATATTTATTTAATATATATTTAAATAAATATAGTAAATATATTCATTATTTATGTAAATTTATTATAAATTTAATAATTATTTAAATATATATAATTATTTATTTATAATTATATAAATAATTTGAAATATATATTTATTTTTCTATAAATATAAGTATATAATTTGATAAATATAGTAAATTTACATTCATAAATATATTTATTTATAAATATTTTTTTACAAATATTTTTTAACATTATTAATGAATATTTAAATTTAAGTGCATGCATATATGTTAAAAATTAGTGAAATTGAATAAATTAAAAATAAGAACACTTGAACAATATTGTCAAAATGGATAAGTTTTATGTGTGTGAATTGTATATAAGAATGCATTGATTACATATATGTGAAATCAATATAACATATATTTGATCTATGTTAAATTGAAAAATCAAACGACATTGAATTATACGTCAAGTATAATGCAATTAGTCAATATTTTTAATTCATATTAATTTTTCATGATAAACCATTATTTAATAAATGTATGAATATTTAATGTAAAGTGAATATTTTTTTAATATATAAATCATATTCATATACATTAATATATATCTATATATTTAATATTTAAAATTTAACAATGTTAATTATCATAATTATCTAATTAACAAAATGTTTAATATTTAACAATGTATTTTCAATTTATTCATTTATGTCAATAATTATTTAATTAATTATGTTTTCAATTTTTTTAATAAAATAAATTTTTAATTTTAATTTATTTAATTATTTCATTTTATTTCTTCTGACCTTTATTGGTGCTAAAAAAGAGTTGATGAAATAAATATTTATCAGCTCTAAAAATAAAGCACTGATAAATGGTACCATTTATCAATGCTGAAAATAAAGCACTAATAAAAGTTACACTTTATCAGTGCTAAAAATAAAGCATTTATAAATGACACGCTTTATCAGTACTAATAAAAAATCAATGATAAGGATTCCCTTTATCAATGCTAAAAAAACACGGATAAAAGGTTAAATTTGTTATCTTTTTCTTTAGCATTGATAAATTTTCCATTTATTAGTGTTTGTTTCCAGTGATGATAAATTCCAACACTATTAATGGCTAGTTTTGTAGTAGTGCTAGTTTTTGGATGAAAAGTAAACGAAACAGTTGGCATATAGTTAGTATAAATTGTGTGGCTCAACTATGAAACCCCAAGAGGAGGAGGATGTGTTGTTTAACCATATGAGGGAGCTTCCATATATAAGAAAAAACATCAATAAATTAAAAGTGTTTGTCTCATGACTGGTTTACGGTTTTTCCTAACGATGAAAGGGGCATAAGTCTTAGATAGTAAGCATGAACAAGCTATGTATTATTTTTTAAAACATGCACCATGCTATGTGAGGGGATACAACCTTGGCAAATGGGTGTGCATAATTAGTTCACGGTTAGGACACACATTTGGCCAAACCGTATAGTCCTTTTAAAAGGGTGATTTTATAGTTTATCCATTAAGATTTTAACCCTATTTCCACCCTATTTCTCCCTCATTTCCTATTCAAAAAATCTACTCTATTATCCACCCTATAGGCTTGGTGAGATTTCCTCAATCCAAACTCAAAAACAAACACCATCAGTCATGTTTCATATCCCTTGGTAAGTCTATCATCACTATTCCTTTTTTTTTGGCTTCTCTCCCCATACTAAATTCTATCTTTATGTGATCTAATCTACATATTTTCAGGACTTTTTTCCATCTCATTGATTTCTTTCATTCCATATTGAATTAATGGATGATACTAGATAATGATTCATTCACCCATCTAAGGTTGATTATCGATCCCTTTTTCTGAAAATTTATGATGCCTATATCATTACTTTTCATTCCACATTCCATATTTTCAATTCGATTCTTATAAAATGTGAAATTTATTTATTTAAATGTTTGTACATTGATGAGATACTCCCATTGACCCTGGATATTTTTGGAGGTTTGCTACCTCAACCTGTACCACTTCTTTGAATGTAATTATTATATGCCCTTAAAACATTATAAATGCTTATGAGAAAAAACCACCTCCTATGTGGGTTTGGAATGTCTATTATGATTCCAATAGAAATGTTAAATAAAATTAATGGAACATGAATGGAAAGTCATTGCCACTTGACCTTGGTAAAAATAGAAACTATGAACATGACTAAATGGGATTAAATGGTACGTGAATGGAATTTCAATGTCATCTATCCCTAGACCAATTATGAAATGATATAATTACTATCAATATGATTATGAAAACTTGAATAATTTTTATATCATGCTTCATTATTTTCTACGGACAAGAATTACCTTTTAAGGTGTCACATGCATTATACTTAGACACTCGATGTTATTTTCCTTGAACATACTCATGGGTTTCCAACTGATTCATCAATGTGTCTACCAAGTGAAGACCAAAATTGGATATGGTCATTATGTTGCTTTTTGAATTATATAGACTCGCAATGAGGGTTCCCTATAATTGAGAAAATTAAATGGAATTCCATAGGTGATTCTCCATGGATTCGACTTGATGTTATGGACTAACTTCGATCATTACTTGGTCTCCTTTCAAGTCTCACACTAAGGCTACCTAGTGAATTATTACTAGGGATCTATTAGAACTAAAATTTATGGTTCATTTCCAAGGTTATATGGTCTTTCCCAAATTTACATAAGTTTAGGGTGGTATAAGTCACTTGTAGTGTATCTTGTGTTGTCGAATCCTCGGAGACCTAATAGAAACCTATGAACACACATTCTATCGAGACAAATTTTTTCTATGATGGGACCAAATTTGTGGTTGGATTGATGTTGTTTAAAAAAATTCTAGGATACCTAATTGAATTAAATTTATGAGGATGGGATTCTCCTAGGTTATTATAAGGGATGGATTGGATGAAATTCCTTTTTAAAAATTTCAATTTCTTAGACTCAAGAGTGATTCATTTAAAGAGATAAAAACAAATTCATCACTTATTAGTTCAATAAAAAACCTAATTATAATAACCTATAAAATTGGAGTAACATTTTTATGATAAATAAAAGTTAAAGGTTCTTATTGTCACTTGATGTGTGTATCCTTGATGTTCAATAAGTACTAAGAAGTATTTAGATCATCAAATGAAATTCTCAATTAAAATAAGTGATTAAACTTTTATAGAGTGAGAAATTACATCAAGTAAAACCCTTTTATACTCCCTTGGATAAAAATATAAAAGGTTTAGACCTTAATTGATTATATTATTTCAATAGAAGTGGGACATAGACTCAAGAGGGAATAATTAAAGAAGGAAATAATGAAATAATATCACTCCGCCGTTGTGTGAATAATTTCTCAAGTGTTGATGTGAATAAGTTCACACCATGATGTAAAATTATCAATGTGTTAACAAAAATAAAATAAAGTTATAAGAATAAAATATTCAATTAAGGTACAAAGGTTATTTGAAAAACATACAATTTAAAGAATAATGTTAAAAATATAGAGGCATCACAATGTAAAAATGAAAAAAACACCATGAAATTTATAACTCCTTCACAAACACTCCCTTAAATAGGAATGTGGGAAGAATTGGATTGATCCACCAATATTCCAAGTATTTCCCCTTGATTATGGTAGGCCTGGGGTGGTGGAATGTGGGTTTCATATATACTTTTCCACCCTTGATCCGAAATGGGAGACAATATTCATGCCTCTGAAAAATATGTCCAAACATGTTTCTAGATCGGAATACTTGAGTGGTATATATAATAAGAAATTTAATCCCATGATCTCATATAAATTTATGTAAAATTTCATCCCAATTAGATGTTTTTCATTATATATATCCCCATTATGGTGGGCTATCATTCTAGGTTATAGAATCTAGTGAAGAATTGCAGCTTCAACATGGGAAACATAGAACACTATAAAAACATCCAACTCATCCCTTACCACAATTAAATTAAAATTTCTGTTTGATTCCTAAATCTATAATTAAAATTTTAGAATTATTAGGCTTGTATCAGGGCCTCTAAAATTATTTTATTAGGTTGATTTACAATTCAATTCTTCTATTTTAGTGGGTAATCACTCCCCCCAAGTTGTGTTTTTCTAGTCCCGAGTAAAAATGATCTCCAAAATCTGAAATTGAATTCCCTTTTCAATAATTTTTTTAACATAAAATGATCACTAAAATAACTCTATCCAAAAAATTATCAAACACATCAAAATAATTTAACACAAGATAGGTCCAAAAGTAGTTCCCAACCCTATGAACATTACTTTGTTCAAATTCATCACTACATTTCATCCAATTTAAATTAAGCATGATGATGTGTTGTGAATGACAATATAAATGGTGGTTCATTTTTATTCAAGGTGAAACAAATATGGAAGTTCTAGGTGGAATAACATTTTAACATTAAGATGAGTATTCATGTTTTTTAAAGTGTTTTTTTCTTTTCAATTTTTCCATTGTAATTGAAATTTAACTCAATCAAGTCAACCCCCATTTGAGGACCTTATTGATGACTCCTAGGATCAATGACCATAGGGAACCATATGAAGCTCACATACTCGGGCATCATATGGAGTTAACTCAATATTTTTTTTCCAAAAATAGAGATAATGTTTCCAACTCTGGGAAGTATAACTTTGGATTCATGATCCCCAATTTCCAAAAGCCATACATTTGGTCAATCCATTACTATACATGAAAATTTATGATTTTTTTATTTTATAGTTTTTTATTATATTTTTTTTCTTTTTTGAATACTCAATTTAAATTAAAAATGATCACCAAGATTATAATATTTATTGAAGGACCCCAAGAACTAAAACTAATACCCCATAACCCTAAAGATGTTCATTGTGATTTTTTTTAATGAAAATGAAAATGGTGAAGAATCAAATTAGAGAGCCACACTTTCCAAAATATTTTCTTATGATCTTAAACATGGATTAAAATTAGAATCAGGGAAAGAAAAATTATTTCATATTAATATTTAATGTCTGTAATGCATATTATCATGTTCAAAGTTAAAGAACATTTTCTTTCCATTTATGCACAAATTTTTTTGACACAAGAAAACAAAATTTTCCTCCCATTCACCCTAAACATAAAATAACACTATCCCCATTGTTTAAATAAAATAAAATTAATAATGGGTAAGGGAAGATATAATGAGTCCTAATATGAAATTAGAATAAGAAAAATGGAACAAATTTACCTGGTGGTTGATGTCGATGTTATTAATGCTCCTGATTACTTCTTTGATCTCCATGTCCCTCAGATAAACCTGACCAATGACGAAGGATTTTATTTTAACTCTTGGAATAAATAATATTTTCCTAAAAATATATAATCATCATCATCCCTTGAATTGTAAAATCCACAATAATTAGAGCATAATGGAAACCCCTTAAGGTTCCCTTAACTAAAAACCAAAACTTATAAAAGTATTTGATAAAAAATCCTAACGTTTTATTTTGAAATTCAAAATATGATTGAATGTATAGGTAAAAGAAGATTTTTCTCATCGAAAGTAATGTTTTTAATATTTTTATCTCAACACATACCCTAAATATATATGCATTTGTGTGGTTTATAGGCTATATTAGTTACATACTCCTTTCTTTCTTGTTTATTGAAAGATTCAGTGAATAGTTTTAACTTATGAACATTAAATTTGAATATATGACCACCAGTGGGGTCTTGAAGCTCTACTACCCCATTAGGATACACATGACACACAATGTATAGACCAGACTATATAGACCATAACATTCCAAGGTTTAAATGATGTTTTTTAACTATAAAAGATCACAATGTTTCTAGGTTCAAAGTTTTTTACTTTTATGTCCCTAGATTGGTAGGATTTAACTATAGGTTTATTGGGCATTTAATTTTTATAAACCTCTATCCTAAGTTCCTAAAGTTCATTAAAGTCTAATTTCCTCTTAAAATTTTCCTAGAAAATATCATAGTTCATTTTTTTATTTCCCAAAAGGCCATATGTTCAATTTCAATAGGTAAATGGAAATATTTTACATAAACTAACCTATATGATAAACTTCCTAAGATAGTTTTTAATATAATTTGATATTCCCAGAGGGCATGCATGAGTTTTTCAAAACAGTCCTCCCTATAAGGATTTATATTTTTTCAATATTTTTCAATTTACCTGTTTTCAAACTTATCTTAACCATTGGTTTGGGGATGTTAGGTAGTGGAAACTTTGTAATAAATCTCATTATTAAACATGATTTCCGAGAAGGGATGGTGATAGAAATGGGTTTCATGACCACCGATGATAACCCAAGGAATTACAAATCTAGAAAACACATTTTCTTTTAAAAATAAGATCACAACCTGATGGTTATTGGAGTTTTCGGGTATTACCTCTTCCCATTTTGAGATATAATCAAAATATAATAGGATGCATAGATATCCACTATAGTTTTGGAAGGGTACCAAGAAATAAATTCCACAACAATCAAAATTTTTTACAACCAGTATGTGTGTAAGGGGAATTTGATTCATTTTATTAGGGTTCTTAATTATTAACACTGAGGGAAACTTTGGTATAAAGTGAATAAATATTTACTAAGGGTTGGATAGAAGAAACCACTTTGGAGGACCTTTTAAGTGGTTGTATTTGTATGAATGTGGCCTCCACATGCCTCTATATGATTGAATTTAAGAATGGACTCTTGCTTAGACTCAAGAACTCATATAATAATGATCTGATTAGGATAGAACTTAGAGAGGTATGGATCATAAAACAGATAGTTTTTGAAATTATACAATAATTTTCTATTATCTTGGATCCCAATGAATTTTTAAATGAAACATATAACCAATTGGTTTTCTATGTTTGTATTCCATGTTAAATCACTCATAGAGTACTGGTGTTCATTCAATAATGAATCAAAAATAGAAATATGAGATTAATTATTATGGAATTGTAAGATAGAGAGTTGATATTCCACAACATTTTCAACACCCTCTTTTCCTTAATGGTTTTATAAAATTCTTATAGAATAAGGACCCACCAAATCAATCTATCCTTTGAATTATGTTTTTGGAAAATTTATTTGAGATATGTATGATAGGTGAAGATGATGATGGGAGATCCTAATAGGAAGGACCTGAACATTTATAAAGTAATGAAAACATCATGTAACAATTTCTCATTGGTGGTGTAGTTGATTTATGATTAATTTAATATTTTTCTTTCATAACCAATTACACATAGGGTTTTATCACAACATTGTCCTAATAATAATACTATAGTGAAGTCACACGCATCACACATGAGTTGGAATGGAAGTTTCTAATTTGTATCTTTCATGATAGGTGGAGAGATAAGATATGAATTGAGTGTCAAGAATTATTTCTGATATCTTTCTATCCGTAAAAGTGGAGCATGTATCACTAGAGGATCACAAAGTGGTTGAGAAATGGAGTTGAAATTCATAATGAATATTCTATAAAAACCAGTATACCCAAATAAGTATCTCAATTCTTTGAAATTTTTCAGATAGGGAAGGAAATGAACTATATAAACATTATATTTATCAACTCCAATCCCTCTACCAGATACCAGATGACCTAGACCATGTATTTTACCATGATATTGAATTTTTCCCAATTAAAGATGATATTATTATCATCACAACTTGAAAAAATCCTTTAAATATTTATAAGGAATCCCTAAAATACATCCCAATATATGGATAAGACATCCATAAATACCTCTAAACAATCCCCCACCATTTTATGGAAGATTCCCATCAAGGCCCATTGGAAGGTTCCAGGGGAATCATGTAACCCAAAGTTATTGCACTTGAAGGGAAAAGTTCCATGTGGACATGTGAAGGTTTTCTAACTTGATATTATAAGGATACATCAATTTGATTGTACCATAAGTATCCATCTAGTAAATTCTATAATTAATGACCTGACACTTGCATGAAGACTTTATCAATTAAGGGGAATGGGAAATTCTATTTCTTTGTGCATGAGTTTAACTTCCAATATTCAATTCACACTCCTTATCCACTAATAACACTTGTGGGGAGAAGATAACCATCCTCATTGGTAATCGTAGTGATTCCATCATTCATTAAAACAACTTGAATTACTGTTACCCAATTACTCTGAAAAATCAGGTATATGATACCCCATTTCAACAAAATTATAAGTTATTTCCTTAACAGATCCATAATATTGAGATTGAGTCTCCAATGAGTTTGAAAAAATGGTTTGGATTCAGATTATAGAATAATAGTATATGTTCTAATGAGTGGGATAATCCTAGGAATATTAGATATGGGCCATCCAATTTCATTCTTATGATATCCTTAGACATCCAGAAGAATACTCTCTTGATTGGATTTAAGAGAATAAGAAATGACGATAGGGCTGGTTTGATTATCGCCTAATAATTCATACATTAGTGAGGAAGGAATGACCATAATTTCCAGATCAGTTTGGTTAAGACATTTAAAATAAGGATGGGACTTTGCATCAAACTTGGTTTATTTTTTCAAATTTCGTACCAGAATTGGTTCATTTTGAAAAAAACATTTAGCCACCACATTGTCCAAATTAGTCTCAGGAATTTGAAGAGTAATTTTTTTTTTGATTTATCCAATGGTATCATTGATTGGTGATCCTAAAAAGTCATCAAAGGCGTCATATGAAATAGATTCAATCTAAGGAGAAATATTTACCTCATATGAACAATGGGAATCAATCTCACCATGAATTAAACATCCTTCTAAAAATATTTGATGTTCCTCTAGTTCACTATCAACACTACCTTTGAAATTGACCTCATAGATCTCTTCATCATCCCCAGTTTTAGAGTTTTCATTATACATTTTTAGATTGAGGCTCATGTTTCTGAATTTTATCGTCATGTTACCATTCCTAACTTGAATGATTGAGTTTATTTTTTCTCAAAATGTATGACCAAGGATTAAGTGGGGTTTTTTACCTCGAAAATAATCTTGGTTTATTATGAAGGAAAATGAAGTCATCTGGGTTAATGAAATTTTCAAATTTCAAAAAACCATCCTTTAAGAACCCCTTAGGAACTCAAAATCAATGACTAGTAAGTTGAAGAGTGAAATATGTGTGTTTTATTTCATCAACCAACAATACATGGAATATTGAATGATGCACACACTATATCCAAGATCAAAAAGTGATATGGAAATATCTTTCTCTTATAACTCAAAGTTGATGTATGAACATCTTAGATCTTTCAACTTTGGAATAATGGTCCCTTGAATGGTGGTAATCTCATTAGTAGCCAAAAGAATGTGGTTTTTATGTGCAAATTTTCTTTTAAAAGTGCACATGTCTCTAAGGTAATTTGAGTAGGAATTAATGGTTTGGATTGAATCGTAAAGGAGATTTTTCAAATTAATATAAGAGATTATTTCCCCCAATGTTTCATTCAGTGCTGGGTTATATTTTTCTTTCATACATTGAGGGAAGGGATTTGGTTGTTTTATTGTTTTTTGTGGTTTGTGTTCCCTTATATTCTCATTTGTTTCATAATCTGAGGGTGGGTCATCCTCATTTCCATGTGATTTTAATATTTTAATTATTTTGGAATGGTTTATTCATGTTTATCATATATTCACCACTTCTTAAAATAATCACTGCTTTTAGTTGTTAATGATATGTTTGTATATAAATGGATTCTCCCCTTATGGTTTAGGATAAGCCAGCCAATGTAGGCATGGGTGACTTTTCAGTTTTAATGGTTTTCTATTGACATTTAAGGGATGAGAATTTTATGTTAATTTTTTAAATTTTTTTAAAAAACTATTTAAGTATTGGGAGATTGAAAAATTGGGTTGGGGCTTGTGGTGTTTGGTTTTTCCCAAGAAGATATTGTGGTTGTTGGATTTGGTATTGACTGGGTTACTGGATGGGTTGTTCATATTAGATAGGAGGTTGTTGTTATTGGATCAGTTTTTGTTCGAACTGGTTATGGGTTTGAAAATTAAATGTATGGTAGGGGTTTTCTTTTTGTGGATAATTGGTTTATTGGGTGTGTTTTTTGTTATCCTCCCAATAAAATCCCAGTTGGTCACTGTACCAAGGATTGAAACAGTTTTTGTAACGTGGCTTCTAAAATATTAGATAATTTACCACCATTGGTGTTCCTCCTAGATGAAAATCCTTTATAGAAGGGATGGTTGGGAATTTTTTTTTCTTTTGGACATTCTTTTCACAAATTGTGAAAACAATGTCAACCTTTTGGATTTCTTGGACCTTCCTAAGATTGATCTCCTTGACTATACAAGTGAGTGAATTAAGTTTTATTCCTAAGGATTTTTTCTTCCCTATTGGTCTGAATTCCAATATATTGTGGTGGATTCTCATAGTAAGTTTGTGTTACCTATATTTGGTTTTTTTTGATCTAGATTTTGTTGATACTTTTAAGTAGCATTTGTGGCATCGTTTTTGAAGGTTCTATTACTAACAATGTCATTAAATTGTCTGTTTCTCAAACCCAACCCATCATAAAATATTTTAACTTGTTCTGGGATTGAAAATTCATAGTGAGTTACAATACTAAGTTTATCTTTGAACCTTTCCATGTTTCATAAAATGACTAATTTTTTTTTCAAAAGATCATTGTATTCTCATTTTAAGTGAATTTTTTTTTTGTGTTGGGCGAATAATTTTTTGTATAATTCTCTTTGAAATAAATACCAACCATGGATTTATGTAGGTATAATAATTTTAACCAATTCTTAGATTGATAATTTAGTGAGAAATCAGATATACTCATCTTATCTGAATTTAGTTGACATGGAGGAACATGGTTTGAAGAATGTCAATGAATTCCTTGACATGGAGGAATGAAATTTCCAACTCCATCCCATGAATTTTTGGAAGGTGTTTTAGGACATGAGGTTTTAATAAATATTGGGATCCTTCTATAGAACCATTAATAATTAAATAAGGTGAATTGGTCGAGGAGGGTGTGAGGTAGTCATTCATGGTTTGATCAACTATATTCTCCAAGTAAGGAGCTTCCTCATTTGGATTTCCATTTTGGTTCCTGCATGGGTTTATGAGTTGATTTATATGAAGATCCTCCATTGGAACGAGCTCAATTATTGAATTTTAAGTATTAGGAAGATTAAGATCTAATTTAAAGATACCCCTAGGTGTACTTGACTCTCCAACCCCATGACTATCCACCCTAGAAAGTTAGTTTGATTGGTCATCAGTATAGGCAGACATGCTCTAAGAAAATTAAAAAGAAAGAAGGGAAAAGATAAGATAAATTGTGGTGTGAAAAAGAGATGGGGTAGAATATAATGGGCATTGATATGACTTACTTAGGTCCATGGAAATTTTGCCAAAAATTAGTGTTGTCTAAATCATCCCAATTTTGGGGTGGATACAGTTTCTTGTAGTGTAGCTTGGGTTGTCAAATCCTCATAAGCCTAAGAAGAACCTATAAACACACATTCTATAGTGATGGATTTTGGATATGAAGTAGCCAAATTTTGGGTTTAATTGATATGGGTTACAAAAATACTAAGATACATAAGTGAATTAAATTTATGAGAAATGGTTGATCCTATTTTAATATAAGGGACATATTAGATGAAATTACTTTTTAACGATTTCTACTTCTTAAACTTGAGAGTGATTAATTTAAAGATATGATAACAAATTCATCACTTATTGATTTTACAATAATAAAAACATAATTATAATCACCTATTCACTTGTAGGATCATTTTTATGAGAACTCCAAGGTAAAGTTTTGTATTAGCACTTAAGGTGTGTGGCCTTGAAATTCATCAAGAAAAAATAATAGTTATGACCATAAAAGATTTATAAACTAAAACATGTGATTAGACATCAATATAGTGAGAAATTATATATAATGCAACACCTTTATACTCCCTTATATCAACCCATTAGAGATATATCCCTCAATTGATTCTATTTTCTCAATGTACGTAGGAAGTAGACTCATGAGGGGAATTGAAGATGAAAAATTGTGAAATAATTATCACCCCATCATTGTGTGAATAATTTCACAAGTGATGGTGTGAATATGTTCACACATTGTGGAAATAGTTTCAATGTGTTAAAAAAGGAATATAAATTTATAAAAAAAATAATTTTTATTAAGAGACTAAGGTGATTTAAAAAACACAAAATTAAAAGAAGAATGTTACAAAGATAAA
Source organism: Viscum album (assembly GCA_963277665.1). Lineage (NCBI taxonomy): Eukaryota > Viridiplantae > Streptophyta > Magnoliopsida > Santalales > Viscaceae > Viscum > Viscum album. The sequence continues at coordinate 1,053,339,612 of OY728125.1, read as the reverse complement.
GCAGCATCATAAAATTATAAGGAAGAAAAAAATAATAATTTTCTAACTACTTCACCACAAATATCTTAAATAATAATTTTTGAATCATTGGATTGATCCCCCAATATTCCAAGTCTTCCCACTTGATTCTGGTAGGCCTAGGTGGCGGAAAGTGTGTAGAATGTGTACTTTTCCACTATTGACCTTAAATGGGATCTAGGATGCTTGACTCCGAAATATGTATCCAAATGAGCTTATAGATGGAATAATTTGAGTGGTACATAGAACAATAAAATTAATCCCAGTATATACCCTAAAATTATGTAACTGTTATACCTAATTGGATGTTTGGATTCCAATATATGACCAAAATGGAGGGTTTCCATTCTACGCGACAAAATTTTCACATAATTTCTTCACATTGGGCCTCATGGAACTCCCTTAAAAATCATAATTTTCTCTATAAAATGTTAAATTAATTTTTCACAATTATGTCCTCTATATCTAGATCAAAGTTTAGAATTATTGATCTTTTTTCCTTGGTATATATTGTTATTTTATAGAGATGATTTCCATTTCTATTTTCCTAGAATTTCATAGGTTGAAGTCCCACTTGGTCATCATACCAAATGAAATTCCAATATATATATAAGGATATAATGACCCTCATATATTTATATACATGAAAAGAAATTATGAAAATAAAATCAACACCATTGGTTATTTTAGGAGGTGTTTAAAAATGTACCATGTAATAGTTCATTTTAATAAGGAATTAAAATCATAATATGATATAATGTTAAAATTGTAAAATAAACTAACAATGGTGCTTATGGATAATGAATCAGATGAAAATAATATATTTTAACAATGGATATTATACTTTTTCAATATCTAATTAATACATCCTTGTTGATTTACCCTAGCTTATAAAACCTAAAACCCATGAAAATTTTGTGACCTTACAAGATTATCACTACTTGAGGATTACTTGGTCATATTTCTTGGTTCCCAAAATTGAATATATAAATTTAAAATATAAATATCTTAGAGACATTATATCTTAGTCTGTAGTAGTTAGTATTAGATTGGAATCCCGCAATGAACCCAAACCAATATGTATATTTATTTACTACCTTTATTTACTATACTAGTGCACTACTCATCTTATATTCACAAACTGGATAGTTCTAGATACCATTAGTGGTGGCCTACTAATTTTTTATGAAACCCTATTTGGGACACTGATTTGTACCTACAAAGACTTCATATATGAAGGTAGAGATAAAGGGAAGCACCCCTCAAGGGATGTTTAATCTTATATAATGGGATGTAGTATGAGATTAGAGGATAGAACTTATGCTCAAAATGCTATTAGAGATATATTTCTATCTTTTTTATGTATTACATAGAATTTATTATATCATTTTCATTATTTTATGTTCCTATTATTCCTTATTTTTGTATAACATCATGAAATAATGCTTTTGTATATGATATTTATTATGGATTTGGGTTATGGATTTTTATTTATTATATAGATATTTATTTATGATTCTTTTTAATTAATCCACTATTTTTTTATTTTATATATCACTTTTTTGATCCACTTTGATGATTAGGGTATATCCTTCCCATGTACAATCACAGACCCTCACGGATAGTCGGTAGCCTTTAAGGTATGGTTAGGAATGGTTGAGGTTATGTGAAAAAATGAGTTTAGTTACTTATGGGTAAACTACATCCAATATGTCACAAAGTGGTACCATAGATTATTTTTATTCTATTTTATTACTATTTGGTTTGGTATAACGAGAATAAAAAGTTCCCAAATTTGGTAATGAGCATGTCCCTGGGAGTATCTGACCCACATACATGAAAAAATCTAGGTTACATGGGATGGGACTTGTTGTTCTAGTTTTTTCATTTTTTAGTTTTAAAAATTTCATCATTGGATGACAAACGTGACTTTTTGTAATATTATCATTATGGTTTTCCTTATAGCCATGGCATAAAGTATTATGAAAGAATAGTTTATACATAATTATAATCACCTAGGGACTATTTATAATGCATATTCCATGTCATGTTTACTTTATTTCAAGCATTTCATGAATCATTTCACATATAACTGGATTCATATAATTTTCAATATGATAATGTTTCATATAGAAAAAGGATAAAAAATTTGTTATTTAAAATGTGTGAATAATCCTAAATAGTTTTTTCCCACATGTCTTGATGGTGTCACCTTTAGTAACCAATTATCACTTTTTTGAGCCATCGACCAATTGTTACATGGGTTGAAACATTAGTGGTTAAAATTGAATGGATGAGAATATAAATTTATTAAGATTATAGAGATTTGTAAATTTTTAATGTTGATTCATATTATTAAGCCATCATAAAATTCTATTTGTAGTTACATGAAATGACAATTGAAACTTATAAATTGAAGGAATTTATAAATCAGGAATGGATGAAACATCTAACTGAACAATGTGTTGTATATAGAATTATTGAATTGTAATTCTTAAATTAAATGGTTTCCATTAAATGAGGATTCTAATTGTAACTTAAAGTAAATTTTCCTCTATAACATATAATTTACACTCCATATACCGGAACCTCTCCTATATGATATAAGGAATTAACCCAAAATTGACCTTGGTAGTGGGTGTTGATATTATCTCTCATATTCCATTATAATCTTCTAAGCCATATAGACCCTGATTTATGAGCAGAAATATGAGTATTGGATTTTTTGTTGGAAGACTTTATACCTTTAATATTACTCTATTTAAAATCATTTATATTATTAAATCTTGTTTTGAGGTGTGTGATTGGAATTGTATATATATGCATCCACATAAGCAATGGGTCAAACACTAGGAAGATAGAAATGACCATGCTCTGGAGGTGGTTAGAACTATACCACATGTATTTCCCTCTACAATACCACATGTGTCACCTCTAGTTACAACTGATCTGGGAATTGATGCTTAGTTTTAAGAGGGTTTCATGAGATTATTACGGTCTATAAAAGTACTACTTGGACCTGTATCGACTATTTTAGAGTTAAATAGATAATTCTAGCTACTAAAACTTCCTACCATTTCAGGGGAGTACATGTCCCATGATACTGATTCATGGTTGGAGGAAATATTATCTATATTTTAGAATTTATAGATACCTATAGAGAGGAGAATAAATCTTTATACATACATCCTTATTAGGTCTACCAAGAGGTGGTGGGATGTTTTGACTCAGACACACTAGCATTGAGTTATGGTCTGAAGAGATTTCCGACATCCTTATATGATTACATATATTTGGAAATGATGAGAGCTGGAATATTTAACTACAACAGGGTATTATGCCCCTCAGGGACTATTCATATCATTTTATAGAGATTTGAAGTTTCATTTTTTTTCTTTTTGGGGATTAATTAAACAGAGAAAGGCGATTTGAGTATGGACTCATGTACACCATATGATCTAAGATTAATGTGTTGTACCTGAATACCATCACTGAGATAGTGAACCAAATCCTTATCTTTGAGTATGTTCTAAAAGAGGATGAAGGTTTGGAGCATAGTGATCTAGTGCATCAAATGGGTAGCAGTTCATCTAGCAGTAATAAGAACCGTCTTGAACTTTTTCGTAGGGGAAACATAAGTTAGTGTGTATGCTAGGGTAGCTATGTGATATGTCACCAATACATTAAGTCGGGATACATGAAGATCCAATATATTAATGACCTAGTGGAGTGATGAAACTACGCTAGTATGGGTCATCTTCATTGGTTTTGCAGGACCTTATTTCTATTAGTTAGTGGGAGTGGCTTTACACTGACTCCATGTTTTTGAGTAGGATCAATAGTTCAATGTTAGGAGGGGAGATGGAGTACTACAGGTCATTCAGGACAAGGAGGTGGATAAGACCACGGAATCCAAGCTTCCAATATATAGTTCCAGTAGGGTGGAACTACTTAGGGTATCCAGGTCGTGACTCATGGCTACAGATTGAGCTGGATATATTCAGTACAACCTACACCAAAGGAGTATAGTGTTGTCCCATCTATAGTTTAATGTAAGATTATATTATCCTTGACTTTAGTATTAGTTTTACATGATATAGGAATTTCATATTCATTGACATCAATGGTTTTTATGGAATGTATTGGCATTGAGATAGAGTATTATTGTGGAGTGATGACTCTCGGTACTCTGTTAGGAGTGAGATCTGAAATTGTATGCCAATATAAGGAGTGTCCCCTTGATATTGGAGGGAATCATTTCTTTTGGAGTATTTTCATCCTTGGGATGATATGTTTTGACATCATTATTGGGATGGACTGGTTAGTACACTTCTACACCCATACTAAATGCTATCTTCATCTGGTATCCTCCACATCACCCAAAGGAAGTAACTATGTTTACAAAAGATAATGGGATATCTAGGAAATTATAACTTGAACTAAGAAAAGTGGGATGTGTGGAGTCAAAAATTATATTTATATCATTTTTTCTATGTGATCATTGAAAACATCAGATATAATTCACTTCTACAGTGGACCATTTCAATGGAATCTTCCCCAAACAATATTTTTGGATACCTCTCATGAGATAAGTAGAGTTTAAAATTGAGCTAGTCCTAGTAGTGGCATTATTTTCCATTACTCTTTACCAGATGTCTCAAACTGAGATTCAAGAAATCAAAATATATTAAAGGGTCCTGGAAGTTAAATGGATTATATGAAAAAATAATTCACATTGGGGTTCACTTGTTCTTTTCACTAAAAAAGTTGAATGGTACTCTCAGTCTTTTAATGGATTACTAGTGATTGAATCATCTTATATTTAAGAACTAATACCCACTTCCATGTATATATGATCACTTCGATTACTCCAGGGAGATAAACACTTCTTGATGATAGAAATGAGATTAAATTATAATTTGGTAAAGTTTAAAACCTAAGATATACCACATACACCATTACATATTAGATACATAATTTAAGAGTATTTTCTAATGTTTTTTTATCTCATGAACACACCATTTATTTTCATATCTTTGAAGAATCAACTTTTACATGCATACATGGACTTTTTTTAGTGTTTCTCATGGAAAATATGTTGGTTTATTCTCAAACTCATCACGATCATGAAAAGCACTTTAAAATCACATTTAATAAATTGAGGGATCACTAGATATATGATAATATAATGAAATGACACATCTGGATTGATAATGTTCATTTAATTGGACACATTATATTAGAAGAAGGGGTGTCTGTTGACCTAGAGAAGATTATGGTTGTGGAATCTCTGGAGAATCCAAAGAAAATATTTAATATGAAAAGTTTCTTTGGGATAGCTGGGTATTATATAAATTTTATTCAGAATTTATCATGCCTTCTAGCACCACATATTTGCTTGACTAATATGGTTGTTAAATTTATATGGTCTGAATAATATTCAAAATACATTCAGAAGGTGAGAGGAAGAATTAATTCAACACCAATCCTATTTATACATGATCTTGTAAGAGTCTTTACATTATATTATGATGCATTAGATATCTGTTTGGATACCATTTTAATATAAGGGGGACTAGTCGTGGTGTATGGGTCTCATTAGTTGAGACCTCATGAGTGAAATTACCTAACTCACAACCACCATCTAGTATTAGGGATTAATAATTACATTTCTATAGATTTTATTAGTTGGGAGATTATTTAATTATATACACAGACTATGAAATCCTCAAATACATATTTACTCAGCATGAATTGAATGTCAGACAATGAATGTGGGATAAATAACTTAATTTCGTAAATTCTTATCCTGTTTATATTCCTTGTAATGGAAATTTTTTGGATGATGCTCTGAGTAGGAAGTCTCTGACACCAACTATTTATGAAGCCAACTGTGAGTGGAAGTTACTAGCTCTATTTTTTGAGATGCATCTAGAGGTTCTGTAGTGTCACATGTAGCTAGTTATTATGGATTTGGATATTACTTAATAACTTATAGATTGATTGAAGATGAGGAAACTTTATAATTATAAAGGATTATTCCTAGGGGAAAGAGAATTAGGTTAGTACCCACTTCCTGTTTGGGTTTTTGATGAGGATGATATATTACATATTCAAGGATGTGTTTGGGTACCTGAAGAAATGCAAGAGAAGATTATACAAGAGTTTCATGCCTCAAAATGGAAAATAAATACTAGAATCACTAGAATATACCATTATTTACATTTATAGTATTGGTGTATTAGTATTAAAACATAGGTAACATGTTTTTTTTCACACGGTGTTCCACATATCAGTAGGTGAAGGTGGAGCACTAGCCCTCTGATAGTATTTTACATATGTTACCCATTATTGAGTGACATTGGCATGACATCACTATGGATTTAATAAGTACTTTAATATTATCCTTTCCTAGTAGTGACATTGAGTGGTTTATCATAAAGAGGCTTATGAAGGTCACTCAATTCTTTTCTATTCAGAAGACCTTCACAACAGATAAAAATTGCATACTCTATGTTAAAGAGATTAAACACCCCCATGGGGTCCCACATACCATCATAACAGTTAGGGATGCTCAATTTAGTTCTTCGTTTTGTAAAGGTTTGAAGAGCGATATTGGATTATAGGTACTTTTGAGTACATCATATCAGCCTCAAACTGATGGTCATTTAAGTATATAATACATGTGATAGAGGAAATTATCCAAGATTGAATCCATGATTTTGGAGGTTCTTTGGAGAAACACTTACCTCTTAATAATTTATTTTATAATAATATCTTTCAAAAGACTATATAGATGGATAATTATGAGGCTCTATATAGTAGGATATGTCAATCACTTCTGTGATAGTTAGAGGTATGGGAGGCAGCGCAATTGGGACCACATATCGTTCAGGTTAAATCAAATCAGGTATAGCCTATAAAAATCATATGGCTACCACTCAGTCAAATAAAAATTCTTCTGTCAATCATCATCTCCAGTTTCTAGAGTTTGAAGTGGGATATTGGGTCTCCTTGCATATCTTTCCAAGAATTGGTAATCGATAAATTCATAGATAAGGATAGTTTTCCCCAAAATTCGTCATGCCCTTCGAGATTTTGGATAGGGTTAGACAAGTGTCTTATTATATTACACTTCCTCAGAGATAAAATGATATGAATGATGTTTTTCACATTTCACGGTTATGTAGTCACCATTTAGACTTGTATCATATCCTTCAACCAAATGAGGTTGATTTGGATGTTGATTATTCATTTGAGGAGTATACTATACATATTATTGATCGAATTAGAAATGATCATAAAGTAAGATCAAATAATTTAGTTCATTTTATATGTAAGAATTATTTATTATTACATGATACCTTGGAGTGAGACGTCGATTGATGCGTTTTGTGGCTAGAATTGTTTTCTGATGATGCTCAACCACCCTCAAGGAAACATAGGGATGAGTTGTTTTAAGGAGGAAAGGATGTAAGAAAATATATTTTTATGTGGTATATATCCCTTGAATTTTAGTTTTAATCTCCCATTTTATCAATTTAGTAATTTTTAAATGAAAAATAAAGGGTTTAATAGATTCTGAGAATTTTTTTGTAGCCCGAAGTTATAAATTTTGGAATAATGGGTAGAGGCACCCAATTGGCGCATGGTTAGTAGTAACTGCGTTGCTCGATAGTGTAGCCCAAAAGAGGAGTATAAATGATTATTTAACTTTGTGGGGGAGGTTTCATGGACATGAAAAAACTAGTAATAAATTATTGGTGTTAGTCACATGTGAGATGTATGGTATTTCCAACCCGTGTGAGGTTGAGATGTCTTAGATAGTGAGTACGTAGGGGCTATGCATAATTTGTTAAACCTTGGACCTACCCATGTGAGGGTTTTCTAGCACGAGTAGTAGGTGTATATATTTGACACATGGTTAGTCCAACCATGTGTCCAAACTAGAAGACCCATTAAAATTACAGATTTTATCATTTTCCTATTAACCAACCATCCAACATCAAAATTTTATTCAAAGGAAAGTCAAGGAAACATGCACCTAGAAAAAAGAAACAAATACAAGAAACACACATAAACAACAGGAACAGTAATAGGGCAGATGACCTAGGGAGGCCTAAAGTAATTTAGACCCAGAGAATCACCTCCGATTAAGTTAACACCCTCAGGCTTCAAGAAATTGATTGATGGAAGGAAAGTGACATTGGATCTCAGCTGCGCCATAGAAGAAAGGTGATCCACGACATTTTTCCTCTCACACCTAGTATAAATCACACTAACATTAATAATAAGGGTGAGGAATTTCCTAACCAGGTAGGATATTTACCAAGTAACACGTCCTTTACCTTGCAGAGAATCATGAAGGATCAAAGAATCAATATGGGCTTGGGAAATAATAATATTCCTCTGATGGAAAAGTAATAACCCTATGAGAATTTCTCTTGAATATTCATAAAGAGAAGTTTCATACCCAAATGATTAAGTAATGAAAAACACCACACTCCCACACTTTTCCCAAACCACACCCCTCCTCTTTTCTCTCCCATAACATAGGAACCGTCCAAATTGTGCTTGTAACCAGAGGACGGAGGACACCGACAGATCAATTTCCCCTGAATTCTAGTACCAAAAGGAGTCACAGGAGGAGAAATAACCTACAGAAGCCTTAGCTAGGGATCCTTACACCATTTTGGGATGATAGTGACCAGATCCACCTGCAGATTCCACATATGCACAATAATGGACCTCACTGTAGGCATCGCCCCTTTGAACCGAGCTTGATTCCTGGCAGGCAACAAACACTACCACCCCCACACTGAGGAGAATTGACCTCTCCATACTTTCCTATTAATCATTTAACCTTATTTCCTTCCTCTTTATCTCTTATTTCACATTCACAATAGCCTCTCAATCACCCCTCATCTCCTCCCTCTAGTCTTGGAGAGATCTACTCAATTAGGATTCAGAATCGAATGTTTTTGGTCATGTTTTATCACCCTTCGTAAAACCATCTTTCCTCATTATTCATTTCATACATTATCTATCATTATTGGATATTACCTTCTTGTGAGATAATTTTCCATATTTTTAGGGAATTTTTTTTATATTTCTTTGATTTATCTCATTCAAACCTAAATAAAATTCTAATACTAGATGTGAAATCTCTTTACTATAAAAGTTCTATAATCTAGCACTTTTTTCTAAAAGTATTGATCTCTATTTCATGAGAAAACGTGTCACATACCATAATTTCCATGAAACAATCCTAAAATCTGAAATTCAGTTAACTAAAATTTTGTAACTTGAAAGGATACTCCCATAGATCCATGATATTGATAAAGGTTTTATACCTAAACCGGTACCACCCCTTTAGGTGTATTAATTTATTCCATTGACACTTTATAAAATATTGTGAGAGAAAGATAACTACTATGTGGGTTTGGATTGTATATTGTGATTCAAATTGAAATATTAAATGAATTTAATGGAATTTGAATGGAAAGGTCATGCCATTTTACCCTGGTCAAACTGTGAACTATGACCATAAATAAATGGGATGAAATTGTAGGTTAATAGAATAACCATGTCATTTATCCCTTGTTTAATTATGAAATGTGATCATGGATATCATTATGATATGGAAACTTGAATAATTAATATATAATTATTTATTATTAGTCATAGACATGAATTACCTTTAATGGTATGGAATCCCCTAAGAGATACTTCGACTCCCAATATTTTTTTTACCTCAGATAGACTCATGGGACTAAAAATGATTCATTGGTTCATCTTCTAAGTGAAATACCACACTAAGATCCAGTCATTGTATTCTTTTGTGAATTAATTAGTGAGCCACCTAAGGTTCCCTATATTTCTAGAAAATAAATTTAATTCCTTAGATGAATATCCTTGGATTCGAATTCATCATATAAAATACATTGATTTATTCCTTGGGATGATTTCAACTCTCACATTGATTGTGCCTTGTGACCTTTTCCTAGGGATCAATTATAGCTCCCCTTTAAGGTGAATTTATAAGGGTACACCACTATGTATTCCACCTATATTATAAAACATAAAATACATTTAAATTTTGAGACCTTATATTATTATCACCACTTTCAGATGCCTTATATATATGCCCCAGGTCCTAGTCTTATATATATAAATTTAAAATGTAATGTTCTTAGAGACATTCCAAATTAGTCTAATGCATGTAGTACCATATGGTCATCCCATGAGAAACCCATATTGTTCTGGTTATTTATTTACTACATTTATTTATCATACTTGCACACTTCTCATCTTATATTCACAGACTGAATAGTACAAGAAATCATTGGTGGTGGCCTATTTAGTTTTACTCAAACCCTATTTAGGTCACTGATTGGTACCTGAAAAGGCCTCATGGATGTAGGTAGGGACAAAGAGAATCACCTCTCTATGAAGAATTTATTTTCTATACTAGGATGGAGTATGAGAGTAATGAACCGAGATTGTTCTCACAATTTTATTGGAGATAGATTTTGGTGTTTTTGTATGTTTTTTGTATTATGTATTATATTGTATGCCTAGTTCCATCTAACCATTGCTCCATAATTTTGTACAACATAATGTAATCATCTTTTTTTATATGAAACTACTTATGTATTTTTGTTATGGATCTTTATTTCTTATCTGGTGTATCTTTCCACTTCCTTGTAATACTTCTATTGTTTTTATATCATCATTGTGATCTAATATGATTATGAGGGTACAATATCACCACTATACCATCACATATTCTCACTTATATTCTACAGTATCTAGTATATATGGAGGTTCACTTTAGTCCTTTTGGATAACCACGTTCAATTACTTAGGATAGAACCAGGTCTAGGATGTCATAAGAGATAAAACTTAGGATTGTGAAAGGATGCTCTCTTAGGTAATAATATTTTAACCAGGGATCCATGATAATCCCTATGAATAAATTTTGTTCTATTTCAAGTGAGTCTACAATATTACAGAAACTATTTTTCACAAAAACAGATAAAAATAAAAAAAACAAAAAAATAGAACTTCACGGGATATCATATTTTAACTAACTTTGTCATGATGGACCATAATTGTGATTTTTATAGGAATTTCATGATTAAAAGGTTCATATTTACTGGGACACATGTTTTAGGATTCAAGTTCAATAACATTTTAAATTTATTGAAGAAATGAGAGGAAAGAAGTAATCAATGGCCAGTTATGTCATGGAAGTCATAGATCTATTGATGAGATAATAAAACAAATATGAATAAGAATTAATATTATTTAAACACCATTTCTTATTTAAAATAATGAGTAAGATGATAAGTAATTATTTGATGATATAATTCAATCTCTAATAGAAATATTTCCAGGGGATTTTCTTGAAGAGAAAGAGTTTGAAACATAAATATTTTAGGGATATTTAATTTTTGAGCAGTAATTTTATCTAGACATAGTTAATTTTGAATTTAAAGCTAATCTAAATTATGTTGATTTTATATGTTTATATACTATGGTAAAATATTTATAAGTTGTTGAAAATGAAATTCCCATCACCGAGGAGAATATTGTGCTGGAATTTGATAATGGAAAGTAAGAGCTCAAGAAACACGTGGTGATTTATCTTCCACCTCTACATCAAATTTAATACCACAAAGAGTAATAAACTATTATTGTATATAAGTATCCTTTTTTTACTTTATCTTATCTATTCCTTTTCACTTATATTTCCTAGTTTATTATTTCTTGGGGTTGGGGTGTTTTTTATTTTCTTTGGGGAATCTGACTCTTGGCATCCACTTATGTATGTTTGGAGAAATAACATGTTGTAGTTCATGCCATGAAATCATCTTCCAATTTTTGATTTAGGATTATGTTTTTTTACATGAAAAAAATTGGAATTAGAAACCTATCAACTACTTTGGGGTGGGGTTAATACCATGCTATTTCCCTTTTCTTTTCCCCTTTACATTTATTTTTATTTATTTTTCTTTCAATAAATTTCTTATGTTTCATTTTTTTATTAATTTTCTTAGGTAAAATATGGCGGAATATTTAATAATAACTCAAGGCCATCACTATTAAAAAAATCTAGGTTTTATTTATCATTATCATTGGTTTTTATTCCGCTTTATTATTAATATGTTAAGATTAAATTAATTGAAGTTACATTTAATTATATGGGGAGTGTAAACATTTTAGCAGTATTTGTGTGTTTTATTCTTATTTTTATATTTTTAGAAACATTAAAAATCAAATAATATTAATATATTTTGTCACCCTTGAATTTAACTTGATATATATTCTTTTATTTTGGAAGAAATGGATTTTTAAATTCAGTATTGATGTGGAATCACCTCTTATAATTTTATTTTTCAATAATTTTTATGAGTTTGATCAATTTTTGGAACCCATTCCCACAAAACACTAACTCAAAATATATTTCATGAATTGTGAGTTATTATAAAAAAAAATTCATATTATTCTGAAAACCCACACGTTATTCGGATAATCTTTGATTTTTTGGGTGAAACACAACTTTTTATTTTTCTCTTTAAATTTCATGGTGTTGATAATATGTTTTTGAAATTATTAATGTACTTCACTGGATTGAAATTTTTTAACATGAGACCTATATTTTCATACAACCATGTTATCCCTTATATTAATTGAATTTAATTAATTATAAAACCTTATGATAAAATATTTCCTTTTCTACATGTAGTGTTAATAAATTTACATGAATATTTCAAGCTTGAGTGTAGTGGAGGGATCTTTCATATGTGTTATTTATGATGAATCCCACTAAAAGGAGTGCATAGTGGGTAAATTGTTTTGGAATTCTATAATTGGAATGATTCATAATTCATTATTATTTATTTATATTATTTGGTTCTCCTTTAATAATAGAAAAGAATTAATAAAAATTAAATAAATGAAAAAAATAGAAAAATAAAAAAGTGGAGATAAGAGTGAATTTCTATTTGTTATTACATTTGGGATGCATGTAACTCTAAAAAATCATGGGCATGAATTTTAATTTGTTTATGGTATTCAATTTTCTTGTGACCCTCCAATAAAAAATAAAAAATTCAAAATAATTGAAAATATGTGGAGAATTAGGATGAAATTTTTTATTGAATTCATTGTTTGACTTGTGTATCATGTCACAAGAATGGTGATTGGTGAAAATATGGTAAGTGTAATTGATTGAGGATCATACTTTGTTTTCAGTTCAATATTAATGACATGGTATTTAAGAGTCAAACCACCCATTTTTATCTTTAAATTTTTGAAACAAATTAACCACCGGTCCTTAGACACCAAATCAACATGAAAATTCATCTTCATTTAAAAACATTTCATGTCTTGGGTGTGGATATATGATAATTTTCACAAGGATACGTCGACACATGAATTTTCTATTTATGAACTTAACTCATGATTTAATTTCTATTAAGTGAAGATTGATATGAATATCTATGTGAGGAAAGTTATAATTTGGTCATGGATATGTTTTTTCAATTAAAAAAATTAAATGTGATAGATGAAATAAAAATGATATTCTTTTTAATAAATGATACATGATGAAATTATCTTTTGGAAAAGATGATGGAAATTTTATCATTTTTGAATCTTGAATTGATTTTTATTCTAATATTTAATGATTTATCAAGAGTTCAGTGCTTAAGTATTATGTTATTGAATGTTATAATACATTTTTTTATTTTAAGGTTAATTTTTAAATTTTTATTTTTTTGGAATAATTTTATCTTAATTCAAAAAATGGATTTATTTTGGATTTTAATTTAATTTTTATCAGATTTTTATTCTAAGGATAATTTTTTTGTACATTAGTCTATATTATAAAATTATTTTTTAAGGGATAAATTATTATGGAGATAAATTTCATCAAACTAGACCTTTATAATAATATAATAATACAAGGACTAAAATAATAATCCAAACCACACCTTATAATATGTTGCTAATTTTAATTAGTTTTAAATATGGACCCATATCTCAAAAAATGGAATCTATAAATGAGTTGAAATTTTGATTGAAGATATCATAGATGATGAAAAACATTTTCAATAACCGTTTATACTCTATATTAAAATTTAATCAACGATATAAAAGCATGATAATATAGAGGAGTAAAATTCAATTAGTATGGATATATAGAAAATATTTCTTAAGTAATTTAATCATAACTTTGGCTACACATTGCTATTGAGTTTTGGATTTTGTTGGTGAACACATAAGAAATACAAGAACTACTATTTAGTTTACCAAATTTATATGTTAGGAAATTTAATGAAAAAACATGCATTAAATTTAAAAAGATATATTTAGATGAAAAATGGCCCACCCTCTCTCCTATAAATGTACACTTCCACATAATCTCAATAGAGTTGTATATTTTATAAAATAAGTGTGTAAATTTTCTATTCTGATAGGTTATTATAACTTTAATAAATATTATATATTCTTTATATCTTATCCTTCATTTTATTTTTTGTTTCCCCCACTTTGATTATATCAACTCTGTGATAATGGGGAACTTACGATGTTACTTGTTTAAGGGGTGGGGGTAGTGATGGTTGAGTCTATTATAATTCAATTAATTCACACTATTTTATTATATGATTTCAATGGTGTTAAAAATTATGAGTATGAGATAATTACCCCTTTTTACTACTTAATTACTCATCTAGTTAATATATATTCCTCTACTTCATCATTACAATGTTGCATACGGTGGAGTAAAATTGTGAGAATGATGTCTGGAAAACATATTTTCTATCCATATTTAGATAGAGTATTATACTATCAACTAAGGTATTAGTGTGGTGTAATTAACATTCAAAGAGGATGGTGTAGTGTGATAGGTCTTGATCATTACATTGAGTAAGTTGATGAGACATAAATTTTTAAAGATCAAAGATAACATCGTTGTGAACTCTCGAGGGAGACAATGCATTTTTTCTAACTAACTTATATGTTCCATTAGTTATGTTGTACATTTTTTTAATCATTTTAATTCATATTCTTATATATCATGTGTAATTTATAGAACCCCTAACTCATTATTTTTTAGTACTATATTAGTTAGTTTATAAATAGTCTCAACAAAAGAATAGGGTTGTGTGAGTGGCCTCATTGAGATATCAACAACAAGATTTTATGATGTTGTTTTCTTATATAAAAAATTATATTAATCAAGGATCCATTAAAATTCTTGTCAATTAATTTGGTGTAATTTTTATTGAGGTATCCATCTAACACACATTGTTTTTTATAAAAACATAAAAAAAACATAAAATTTAAAAACTATAAAAATAATAACTCATTTCATTGCATTTTTAATTGATTTTATCATGATGTATTATCATAGTCATAATGTTTATACATGGATTGATAATAAATATTGGATTTTTTGGGAAGTATCTTATAGGAATCAACTGAAACAACATTTTTACTTGTTTGAAGATATATTTAGAAAATGGAATCACTTGGAACTATAGTGAAGGAAGTGAAAGCTCTATGGATGGACCAATAAAAAAATATATTAAGAAGAAATGAATCTTGTTCGTACCACATTTTATGTTAATGAAACTAATGAGGATGATAATAAATTCTTGGATGATCCACTTCTTTCTATAATAGGGAAATTCCAAATGGATTTACTTGAATTAAGAAAGCTTGACGTTTAAATTTTTTATGAAGATTTAATTTCTAAGAATTAATTTTATTAAAAATTGATTTATTATAAATTGAAAACTTATCTCCCTTATGATAATTTTTTAGGTTGAGATACGATGGTGTGTTCCCCAAAATATGATGAATATCAAATTTTTATGACCTTGGAGAAGGTGGTGTTGAAATTTCAAGAAGAAGAAGAATAACTCAAGGATCATGTGGTTATGTAACCACATTCTATATATAAAATTTCATATCACATGGATTAAGAAACTAGGAAATTCAATATAAAACACCGTTATCTTAACTTCTCTCCCTCGTTATAGTTACATTTCCCGATTTCTTCTTTATTTGGGGTTCATATTTTTTCTCTTTCCATATTTATTTAGTTTTATTTATTTTCCTTTAAATAATGTTATTATGATTTATTTTTTTCTTTAATTATATTAGGTCTAAAGTATAATTAGTTAAGATCTTAACTCTAGGTTTCTACTAGAATATAAATACTGGTTTTATTTCTCATTATCCTTGTTTTTTCTACCTATATATTTTTAATTTTTTGAGATAAATTGAAGTATAGTTAAATTTATGTGAATGGGAAGTGTACACCCACTTAGGATACTTTTTTATTTTTATTTTTTTATTTTTTTTAATTAGGAACTCTGAGCTTCAATGAATATATGCATAAGTTTTCCCTATTCAATTTATTTTGAGTGATTGTACATAAATTTTTATGTAATTTAATTTTATATGATTTTTCATATGTAAATTTTATACATAATTTAAGTTTAATGTTTTAATAGGTTTGACCAATTTTTAAAATACATTCCTATGAAACACTATATCAAAATATTATTTTTAATCATATGAGGTATTTTGAGAAACTTTTTTATAATAATCATAATACCCACACTTTCTTAAGAGAAACATAGATTTTATGTATTAACCATAACTTATGATTTTTCTCTTTTCATACTTTGGTTTTCATAAAATGATTTTGATATGATTGAAGAATTTATTTGGCTACCTAGATATTAAATTGTGACTTAACTTTATATCCACCATTTTTATTCATTTGAATCCATGGATTTTATTATAGTATAAGACATATTATAATCTTATGTTTCATTATAAACCATCTCTATTAATATTTGTTCATATATATTTCCATATTGCATTTTGGGGAGGGGAATTGTTTGTGTGTTCTTTGGGATACGACTCATTGCCGGATGTTTTTGGTATTGAAAGAGAGGATTTAATGATTTCACCTATTTTAATATTTATCCCCTAAAGAATAAAATATATTTTCCCAGGGTTAACTCTCTAGGAGGTTGTGGCTAAGTTTCAAAAATGTCACTTTTTTTTATTTTTTATAATAAATGATAAATTAGGGATTTTTAGAATGTTAAATAAAATTTAAACAAAAATAAAAATAATTCAATTATAGGATATGATATATGAAATGTTTTAAATTTAAGGAATATTATATTCAAAGAGATGTGAAAATAAGATTCTAAAGATATAAGTAATGGATAAATATTGACCTTCTAACACTATTTTATTCCTTGTTAAAATAATATTATCAAATTTAATCTCTCAATAAAAACTTTAAGACATAAAAGTTTATGACCAAATATTTCTAAACGCCATACCGAGGCCCCATTATCGGTGATTATCCTCTTTGTAAATTTATTCAAAAGTTCAATAACCACAAATAATTTTAACCATATTGATCTCACTATTCTGAAAGGAGTCACCTCTATAAAAAAATGTAAATATATAGAATACGTAATTTTAATTCAATAAAATGATAAATTGTAAAAAAAATAGATTAAAATAAGAATAATGAAAGGATGAATATTCCTACTTGATTTATGAAGTGTATTTTCTAGAGGAACACAAAAATGTATGATAAAATATAAAAACCTTAAATGGAAGCATCCTTAGGTATCCACTTCCATAACCATAAGAGGGGTTATCCAAGAATGGTTAAATTATATTCAATACTTCTTCTTCCATCCATGGTTACAACAGTTCTATGAGAATTATATATCCAACACAACCCTTAGTTGGGATTGATCGATGCCTTTAACTATCCATAGATTCCTCCTCCACATAATCCCATGATGGAGGTAAAAAAATTCACACTTTTTCCAGACTTCAATCACATGTTGGGGGCCTTCATTTTCATAAAACACTTTTCCATTATTATCATCCAAGTTGTAAAAGAATCTATATCATAGATGGTTAGTTATTTTACATGTGATCCAAGACTTAATTTCTCCTTTGAATCATACCATTATCTTTGACTCTTCATGTTACTCTTCAAATGAATTCACATGGATTGAAAATTGATCATCCAAAATCTTGTTGCTCAAATAATCTTCTCCTTAATTCATGAAATTTTATAATGTAAAATATAATATGAGGATTAAATATCTTATGGGATAAATAAATATCCTAGGATAACTCAAAATATCATACATGAGAAAATATCTTATGATATCAAAATTTGGAAAAGGGAAACATTATACGAAAGGTAAAATGTATTATGAGTTCATAATTTTCTTATGCGGTGTAGAAATATCTTATGAGGCTTGATTTTTATAAATTAAAACATCTTATAAAGCTCAAAAAAATTCTTATGGGATCTAAAAATTTCATACGTTCATTGAAACAATACACATGTTTAGTGTTTTGGAGAATATAAATATCATATAGACACTCCAAAATGTCCTAATTGGATGAAAAATATTCCAAAGGAATAGAGAAATTGTTATATATTATTGTATTTTGGTAGAGTAAATCATTATATGGGGTAGAAAATGTCTTCCTTAACTAACAAGATATCTTATCAATTTGGTAGAAATATCATATGAAATTCAAGACATGGGAAAAATCCACCCATTTGTGTTTAAAAATTAAATTTCCCAAATAATTCACAGGATTAAAATTAAAAGTATTGATGGATCAAATAAATATTGAAATTATTAAAAACACTTAAAATATTTAATTGAACAATTTTCAAAATTATTACCTACGATATCCTTAAAGGAAATAAATATTTAAAATATTTTTATATTTTTATATTTGTGGGGATTTATTATTTCAAATTAATAGAATAAATTATAAAAATTCTATCTATTTCAATACCCCAAAGTTATTATTTGTGCACCTATACATGTAAGCATAAAAAATATCATGGAAATTTCAAATCATAATCCTAGTAGATTCACTAATTTTACTCAAAATAGACTAATATTATTATGAATCTTGAATAACCATAACTAAAACTCTGTTTTTTTTCAAACATTTAAATTACACATAATTTAACCTCCCATGCACACAAAATACTTACCATACATTAATTTCCTATAATCAAATAAAAAAATATTTTTAATAAGGATTTTCTTAACCAAAAAAATACACGTGTCATTATAAGTTTGATAAATTCTTAAATCACCACCCAAATGTGTCATGGACTTCTATTAATCAGGTGTAATTTTTGGGATGTTACTTTTCTTAATATTGGTAAATTTATAATGTGAAAAATTATGAGGAAAAATAAGAAGGATTTTCTGTTTTAGAAGTAAAAAAAGAATGTTTTTAGTTTACAATCAATAATCGTCCTCCAAACTCCTCTAAAAAGTTAATCAACTCTATACACATTTTAAAACTTAAATGAAATTCCATAGTTTCTTATTTTCAGTAGAAACTTGATTTTTTCCTCCTCCCCCATTTGGAAGGATTATTTTCTAATTTATTAAAATATAAAATTTAGTGTAGATTTTAGTGTTTAAAGAGAAGAAAGGTAGATTTTATACTTATAAAATGTTGTTTGGACTTCCAAAATCCTTATATCTAATGAATTTTATTCGTTATAGCTTCAAAAAAATTTATATTTCTTTTATTTTTCATCAGCTTTAGAAAACATGTATTTTCATGATTTTTTTAATTATTCTCTTTAACAAATCCAAAAACCTTACTTCAAAATAACTTTTCAATAAACTTTTTTCTTTCCAAATCAATCCCAAATGATGTATAAAACAAAAAAAAAATACCCAAAAATTTTAGTCAACTAAATCATTTAATTATACTTATAGAGAAGGTTTGATATGGTGAAATTGCTTGTAATGTGTAAAATTAAGAGTGTTTTCATGGAAACTATGGTCTTAAAAGGATAGAATATAAAATTAGGCATAAATAAATAATTTATTTTGATGAAAATGAGATTTCATAAATAATTAATTTCCTCAATCATATAAAAACAATTCCACAAACTCTTAGGTTTTTATAGAAATAAATAAATCTTTAGTTAAATAAGAAAGGTTTTTTTCACTAAATAGGTGAGTTAATTGTAAATAATATTTCAAAAAGTTTCGAAATACTCAATGGTAAATGATTGTAAAACATGGATAATTAGTTATATAATGGGATTCAAAATTAATAGGTGTTTTAAGGAAATTCTCATTGTTTTGAATTTTGAAGAATGTCATTTTAAGATCATTTAAATTCATCCTCATGTGCTAAATAATTTTACTCATTAACATGAGTTTAAAAAATTTCAAGGGTTTTCATGTTAAGATAAAATGTTTTCAAAATTACACAAAATATTAAAAATGAACACACAAAATGATATAAAGAGAACAAAAATTGATAAAGAATGAAAACACAAAAAATTCCTAATATAACAAAGTATTTTACCTCCTACACTTATTTTTTGAAATTTAATCATTATAAAAAAATTTATATAAAAGATGAGAGAAATTAATTATGAATAAATAAAAAAAATGATAAGGGAGGATGAAACCCAGTATTATATTGTATGAAGATTCTTAAATGTTATCCTTTTCATGGGCTATTGGAAATTTTCTCTAAAAAACATCACTATATATACATTTACTTTGAATGATGTGTCTTTATATTTTTCATAAATCTAAACATTTACAAAAGGATAAAAATGAGTAACAATGATATACACATACCATTTAGAATGAAATTTACTAGGAAATAACTCTATTATAGAGTCAAATATTATCAATTTGTATCCCTATTGAAATTCTTTCATTATAATAATTTAGTTATGAAAATATTTTATTTTCTCAATTTATATATGATATATTTCATAATAAATTTGTATCCCTATTTCCAAAGTGGATTTTGTAATCTCAAAATCCAATCTTCTTTGTTTAGGTGAACAATATTCTCCAATTTATAACTCCATTATTAATTTATATACGGGTGATATGGTGTAGAAACATTATGAATAATTTATTTACTTCATCAAAAGTCATTATATTTTTTTTTTCAAATTTGGTACCTTTGTTAGTGATTTAAAAGTTAGGCAATCCAAATTTGGAAAATAGATTTCCTTCAAAAAACATAGAAATAATTTTGAAATCATTAATTCTATTAGGAATAACTTTAACCAAATTTGATAAATAATCAATAATAATAAATATGTAAAGATATCCAAAATAATTGGTAAATGGTCCCATTAAAGATATACAACATACATAAGACACATAATAAAACAAAAATGGTTGTTTAGAATCTCATTTTTCAATGAGATTTTACCTTGAAATTATAGAGTTTTATTAGTTTTATAGAATTCAAAAGCATCTCTAAAAATTGATGGCTAATAAAAACCAAAATTAAAAACTTTATTAGTAACTTTTTGATATTTAAGGTGACCTATATATATTAATGTATAAAAAATTTAAATATTTATTGAATTTTACAATTTAGAATGCATCCCCTAATCATTTTTATTCTACCAACATCTCATAAGCGAAGATCATCCCCAGATGTAGTTCTTTAAATGAATCAAAAGTTTCAAAACTTTTTTATTATAAAACCATTATATAAATTAATTATCAACCAAAAAATTCACAAGATAAGTAAACCATATTATTTCTCTCTTAGCAACATGAAATTCATCATTTGGAAAGGTCTTCTTAATGGGTGAAGAAATATTTTATTTTATTTAGAAAATAGTGCATAATCTGCATAAATATCTAGCCATAAGTTTTTCACATCCTTTATTATTTTTTGACTAAACATAAAACTCCCGAAAAAACTAGATCAATCAGGGAAGTCTTGGTTTGTCATCATGATACATCATTAAAAACCTAATTATAGAATGGTCAGTGAAAAATAACTTTAGAAATTAATAAATAACATCTAAAATTGTCTACATAAAAAATAAAAATAAATATATCCCTCTCAATTATTATGAAATTAGAGTAATCTTGTTTTGTAGTTCCTAGTGCATAAGTAACGACATGATATTTATTTCTTTGGTTTTTAATTATGACCTCCCTAAGTAAAAAATCATATACATGAATCAGTAATTCAAAAGGTAATTCACATATTGGTGGTTGAAAAATGGTTGGGGTTATCATCTTTTGTTTTGTCTCTCTAAATTATTTTTATAAATTTAATCAATGAAATATTGTGATACATTTTTAAGTAACCTAGAAAAATGAAAATCCATCTTGCGAAAACATTTTATGAATCTCTTATAAATACTAGTATTTTTAATAAATAATCTCACATATCTCACTATTTTTTGGTACGGAAAAGAATAAATGACCACAACCTTGGATTGGTCATTATTAATTACATATTGAGACACAAAATATACAAGATAAACCCCTTAATCTACCATGAAGTGTAATCTATCATAGTTAAGGGCTATATTTTTATAAATTAATATTTTAGGAATGATAACCAAAATTATCACATATATTTCAAAATATAAACCTTAAACTATAAAATCACCAATAAAATCTTCCCTAAATATTTCAATAAATTCAAAAAAAAAATCTTGTTACGTGTCATTGAAATCTTCAGATGGAATTTAACAAAACAAAGGGGAAATATTCACTATGAAAATTTACCAAATGGACATGATAGAGTTGTTTTATTTTGGTCCTCATGTGCAATTTGAATTCTAAAGTAGTGAAAAATCCATCAAAAAGAAATATTTTCTATATATATCTCATAAATCAAGTACTTAGTCTATAAATAGTAGATTAAAATGGTATTCCCTAATCACTTTATTTAGTTTCCAATAATAAATGCATATCCTCCCTTTTTTGGAAACCAAACAGGGACAAGCTCATCTATTTCATTATTTGAGAATATAAAGTCACTCTTTTTAGGAATAACATAGATATGGATCACCCATTAGCTATGATATATTTGGAAAATAATTCTAATAACGAAAAAGGTGGGGAATTCCATTTTAACATCCGCCTAAATTTTTGGGTTAAATCTTCTATTAAATTGTCTCCCCAGTTTGGAATTATCCTCTAAAACAATTCAATGAAATTAAATTGAAGTACCAATTCTAGTTAAATCAAATAAAGTCCATACTAAATATTTAATATGTTTTAAGGGATACAAAAAATTAGGTCGCTTTTTCTTTTGGTAGAACATTAGAAATGATGATAGAGAACTATTAATTCTCACATAAGAAGGCATATTTATGATTTTTAGTCAATGGTTTCAGCTCTGATTTAGGAGGAAGGTTATCATTATAAAGAGATTATTTGTGTGATTTAACAATAATAATTTTATATTATAATTCATTCCAAAAAATAACATATATTAGATTGATGTTTGGGATAATATTCTATCTAGCAGTTTATTCAGAAGTATTGTTTTTCCAAAAAAAATTTCTATATTTTAAAGAATATATAAGATCTAGAGTTTTGTACAAATTTTCATCAATTTAACCACACTAAACACTTATTGGAATTGAAAACAAATCAGTATTTTCAAGAAAAATATAAAAATATTCATCATGTTTCAAGGTTTTAGTATTTTCATTAACAATAGATGTGATATTTTAAAAATTTGGAGATTCACATGAAACATTTTTAAATCATTTTACATATTCGATATTTATTTGACATCCAAAATTTTCATATTATTTTAAATAGTGAAAAAATTATAATTTAAAAATTTTAAATAATTTTAAATAATTTAAATGAACTATATTGAAAATTAAAT
Organism: Viscum album; assembly: GCA_963277665.1. Lineage (NCBI taxonomy): Eukaryota > Viridiplantae > Streptophyta > Magnoliopsida > Santalales > Viscaceae > Viscum > Viscum album. The sequence goes on along the minus strand of OY728125.1, from coordinate 1,053,315,846 downwards.
GGTTTACAAGTATTTGTTTCAACATTGAAATTCTTTTCACATACATTAATTTCAATCTTATGTTTTATATTTTCATCAATAAATAAGGATTTACTTTTAAACATAAAATTTGATGATTAAATACATGATAAATTAGAGAAAAATTAATTAGAAACCTAATTAATGAAGTTCACTTGAGAGTTTTAATGATCTTCTAGAATTAGTTTTAATCATTGAAAAATTAAAATAAAGTTATTTATCTGGAAAATTCAAGTTAAAATGTTCCTTTATCACCATTAATGGTGACATTATTAGTTTTTAGAAAATGACTCCCATGAATGAGAGGTTCATGAGTACTAAAACTATCATCCTCTATATCCAAAGAATACAAATTATTAGGGAAAAGCTTACTCATTACATGAACCAAAACATCCTCTGTAACTCTAGTAAGTTTGGTGGTACTTTGGGTTGAATTTTGAATGATAATTCTTGTAGATTTCATCTCATAAATTTGTAGAGATAAATAATGGAATAAAGAAAAATATTTATTGAAACACCTAATTGTAAAATGTAATATTTGAATTCAAACTCTCCTATAGTGTAGGGAATGATAATATTTTCTATATATTTATATTTAATAGGTAAATCATGTTGGTTTATGGAGAAATCATTTCTTCTTTGATTGTATTTCTCTCCACATTAGAATTTTCTGTTATGAGAACACATTTAATTTAAAATTTTGTTATACATTGGAATATGTTTCATAATATCAAGAAAAGTAATATTTATATGAAAATTTTAATATTAACTAAAACATATCTATCTAAATAATTTTCAGCACTTTTCATCTATAGTGGGTTACTTCTTATATAGAGAAATGGTGGTCTGTTTTATTCTTGACCATTTGAATAAAAAATTTGGAAAAAATAAGTTACTAACATACTCTACCAATATTTATTATCTCTTTCAAGACATGAAATATGTTATGATACTAATTTCTCTTTCAAAATTGATTCTTAATTATTAGTTGCTTCAATAGAAATTAAATAATATTTAATAAGGTATAAAATGGGTAAAAATTATGTGGACCATTATATAACATGTTCTAGTTCTAAAATAATTTTAAAATTTTCAAGTCATGTGATTGTCTACTAAGTTACACTCTTATATTATATGGAACACGCATTGACCATTCATTTTTCTTTGGGATTCACATTAAGTTGTGAAATCAGACCTCCTCCGATTGAATTTATTATTATATCAACATCAGTGTCCAATTATCCCATTTCTGTCATCAAAGTATTTATCATGATCTTTTATTTTTCAACTTTTCCTCAAGGATATTTTTAGGTTTCTCAAAGGCTTGTGTAGGTTGGAAATTTATTTTAGAATAATAATTAGCCTACTAATTGAATTATATGGATTCAGAATTACTTGATTGTCCTTGGGAAAATATGTTTGTTTGTTCAGGATGTTTAAATATATCACTTGATTTATTATTATAAACTTAGTTGAATGATTGAGAGGGATGAAAATATTTTTGTTGGTTTGATTGGAATAATACTCCAAGAAGGAAAACATTAATGTTTTTAGACAGATCTTTCATTTGAGTACATTTATCATGAAAATGATTATTAGAATATAAAATTACACAATAAAAATTAAATTGAAAACATGTATTAGGTTTAGGTTGAGGATTTGATGCGCTGGATTACATAATTGATCTAACCATGGTAAGAATATCACTAAGTTGATTCAAAATCACAATATTTTTAGAAGTGTAATTGAAAACTTATTGAGAAGATATAACATGAAGAAGGAATCTTGTTCTATATTTTTAGGAATTGTGTGACATGTTTTCTATTAAATTACTAGTTGGAGTTGGGGATTTATCAACTAAACTCCCCATGAAACATTATCTATCACACTTCTATTAGTGAGACACAATCCCTTAAAAATATATTGAATACAAATTTATATAATTATTTGATTGAGGGCGAAGGAATAGAGCACAATATTTTTAATCATTACCAATATTCATGAAATGTTTCACCTTTAGTTTACATAAACTCAAAAATTTATTTTCTATTAGTTATAATCCTAGAAGAGGGGATTTATTTTCAATAAAATGATTGTATAATTTTTTAAAATGTATAATCAAAGTTTAGTGTGGTTCGAAAAAACTCACTTCAAACTCCTTCCAAAAAAAGGAAAAACTATTAATGTCATTTGATTTCCAATCACTCCAATTGGTTTCAAGTTAGAAAAAAGGTAGCTAAAATATTCAAGGTGTTTGTGCAAACCCTCACCAATAATCCCCTTATATTCCAAAATTTAGTGAACTAAACTAGATTTCGTTTCAAATCCAATAGGTGAATTAAGATATTCTATTGGATTTTGTAAATTGTATTCATGAAATGAATATAATTACTTTTATGTTGAATTATCATATATAGATATTTTAGTTTCAAAAGTTTTAATTATTTGTTTATTAGTGGTGGATTCATAACTAGATATAGTGAAATTTATAATAGAACTATACCTAGAGTGATAAGTTCAGTAAATTTTAGGATCTTAAGGTAAAAAATTGGGGTTTTGATTTCTGGACATACAAAAACACAATTATTCAACTTAGTCAAACTCCCTAGAACTAGTTCAATTTAAAAGAGAGGGTTTATTTTTTTGAACCATTTCAAATATTTATTCACTAAATAATGAAATATAGAAATCCTAGTGTTATATCTCAAGGTGGTTTTAAATATGTTTAAAAAATAACCAGTTTATGCTATTTTTTTAAAATAAAATCAAAATTGGGTAATTTTATAATGTTGATGAAAATATAATGTAATCTAAAAATTACTTATTTAGAAAAATTACAGATTTTTTTTATATAATGAAAAAATTATATTTAAATAGAGATGTTAAAACTAGATTCAAAAGACATCAGCTATTGATAAGTGTTGTCCTTTTAAATGTCCCTTTTTAATTTAAAAAATATTATCTAATTGAATCTCTCAATACACACCTCATGAATTGAATGTTCATATCTAATTCTTCCGAAACAAATGTACAAAGACCTCAATATGGGCGTTGATCCCATTATTAAAGTGATTTTAAAGATAAATCAACATCAAGAAATTGAACCCAACTAAAAACACTATACTACACGGTGAGACATCACTAATGAAATTTAAATTGGGGCAATAAGAAAATTTAAAATAATAAATTCATCAACAATCCATAAAAATTTTAAAAAAACATTCAAGTATAAAAAATAACTTATTAAATCAAGAGATACATTTTCCAAAGAAACACAAAAAGGTATAGAAGAATAAAAAACTTATAAGGTAATAATCTTTAGGTCTTTATTGACATTACTACCTGGGGGTATCCAAGAATGGATAAATTATCTATGCACTTCTTCTTCCTCCCTAGGATACAATAGTTATACATGAATTCTCTATCCATAACCACCCTCATTTGTTATTTATTGATCCAGATACCAATTTGTGGTTTCTAATTCATTATACTTCCATGATAGAGGGAAAATACATTTAAAATTGTTGTTAGCCTTAAAACTCACCTCAAAGGCTTTCACATGCATTAAAAAACTTTCTACGAGCATACTCTAGGTGTTAGTAGTATTGATATCATGGATTAATAGTTGTTTCCCATGCATATAAATACTTTAGGTCTATTTTCAATCATCCCATGATATTTTAATCTTTATCTCAATCAATAAATGAATCTATGAGGATCACAATTTAGTGATACAAAATCTTCCTACTGGAATATTTTTCTCTCTATTTCCAAAAAAAATTATAATTAAAATATCATATGGGGTTGAAATATCATGAATATTAATAAATATAATATGAAAACCAAAATATCTTAAGGGAGGAGAATTTCATACGAGCTCAAAATTTGAAAAATGAAAACATCATATAAGATTTCAAATATATTACGAAGCTCAGAATTTTAAAACGTGGTTTAGCATTCGTATACAAGGATAGTTTTTTATAAGGAAAATATGTTAATTGGCTGCCAAAATATCATAAAATATCTAAATTATTTATATATGATGGAAAATATAACACAATATTTGAGTTTTGGATAAGTAAATTATTATATGGTCACTCTAAAATCTCCAACAAAGATAAAAAATTTCATATTGAATCATGTAAAAATTCATACATTAGTAAATTTTGGAAATGGAAATCATCATATGTGGTGTAAAATTTTTTTTGTCTCAAATAATATTATAAAAGATAGCTAAAAATATCATATCAACTTCCATATATAGATAAAATTTTTCTATATAATTTCAAAAATTTAATTTTCAGTGGAATTTGTAGAAAAAAGAAAAAGTATAGATCAATAAAATAATATTAGAAATTATTAAAAACACATTGAAATATAGAATTATCCTATTTTCAAAATTATTCAACAAAATATACTTAAATATAGAAAATGATGAAATTACAATGAAAATATTAAATTTATGGTAATTTATTCCTTAAAATTCATAGAAAATTCATAATCTATAAATTTTATCAAAATTTTAAGAATTTGATAATATTAATGAGTCATTATTCATTGTAAATCATTCATATCATTTTGTTTTCCTATAAAAAAAGAAATTAAAAAAATACAATTGGATATGAGAATAAAATTTTCAATGTCCTTACTTTGGTGACGAATGTAACTCAAAAAAATTAAGGGACCAATTTTTCATTCATTCTTTTTATATCATTTTCATCTCATTAACCATGAAATAAAAATTAAAAAGTAAATAAAAATGTTATAGAAGTGGGAGAATTATAATGAAATATATTAATTCATCCACTATTTTACTCATAGATAATGTAAAAAAAATATTGTTTGGTGTACATCATTTATGAGTAATTGAGTGAGGTTCATACTATGTTTTCACTTTAATATTAATAAAATTTGATTAAATTGCTAAACATTCCATTATTGTCCATGAGTTTTTAAATACTTTGAGACACCAACCCTTATCCACCATGTCAACTTGAAAATACAGCATGATTGGAAAAAATTCTTATCCCACGGCGTGGAGAGTGTAACACCCCGACCCCAAAATCCTATATTCAGAGCATTATATTATTATATTGTCATGATTATAAGGAATCTAATATCGAATAACTGATTAGTTTAGCAGTCATTTAAATCCATATTACATACATTATACATATATTACACTGGAAAATAAAAAAATAAAAACATGATGCATAATAGAATGAAACAAAATTCATCCTCGAATGATTATTCAATGATCTTTTCTTTATAAAATAGTGAAAGGAAGCATAATAAGGGTGAGATCAAATGATTAGTAAGGGTAAGTAAAGTAGAATACATATTGAATGAATGAGAATAAATCAACATGATAATGTTAATATCCACAAACAAATTTCATTCAAATAATTAGATAAGGTGAATTCAATACAGTAGGGTATGAAACTGAAACATATTCCATTTAATCAATTAACTTAAAATTAAATGTATTAATAGATATATATGGATAAAAAATCTCATGGATGAATAATAACCGAAAAATCTTTGAAGTAATTTCTTAATTATTTGACGTTATATCTGAGGCACATGAAAACCTATACTATCAAGATCCATCCTCCAGATCATTTAATACTACAGGTAGAAACCTCTTTAGTTTGGCCGACTTAATTGTCTAATGAGAACCTATCGATGCATCGAGGAGCTATATAAATTCTTGGCACCACACATAATTTCATGTAAAAATTATTACTCATATAAATTAGTCAAAATAAATAATATATCTTATCAAATATTTTAATTGAATAAAGAATATAGGTTTATCAATAATTCCCCAATTAATCAATTAACTGTTAAAGTGAACACTATATATAAAAATGATATATGGTTTATAAAATACTAATATCCATTGTATGAAAATATGGATTTTCAATTTAATTTCATATTTTTAAAAAAAATAACGTGATGTATTTAAGATAAATTTAAAAATCACAAAATGATGTGATATTGCAATGATAATCATTAAAAATATTCTTTAGGAGAATAATCATTAAATATTTCAAAGTGTCCCATACCACATTAAAGCATTTAAATAATAATACCCATGAATGAATAACATTAGATAAAATGGATTTTATGGAAGATATATGTCTATAAAGTGGATTTTAACAACTTTTTAATTCATTTAGGCCCTTAATATGAAGGTTTAGTCCCTTATTTGGCTTAATTTTACATTAATCGTTGTAATTAATTTTAATTACTTTTACTAACAATTTTGATCAAAAAATAATTTTACATTATTAAATATTATAAATTATTCTTATTCAAAATATGGAGTCCATGTTCCCAAATTATAATCATATAAGTGTCATAAATTAATTTAATTTTAATCCCGTAGATGGGATGGAAATAAGGGTATTTATGGAAAACATATCCAAAAGGATGCTGTGTTTTTATAGTAATTTTCAATGTGAAATTGATTCCAATGACCTAAATTAGGTTAATTGATAAAAAATTTATCTAATTAAATATTAAAATCAATTTAAAATATAATTTAACATTATTAATAAATTATATTAAAAATATGTTTTGAATTTAATTTCAGTATTTTTCACTATTCATTAAAAAATGAATCTTCACATAAAATTACAATGAATTCAACCTAATAAAGTTTTTATGTTTATATTTCAAAGATGAAGTATATTTTTAAATATTAAATTTAACAAAAGGTTCAAAAAAATGTATTTAAAATAGGTTCTCCACTAAAAGGCGGTAAAAGTGCCATAATACAAATATAGACTTTTATGTGTAAGATTGAGTTTATTCTTATCTTTTGTTTATAAAATCTATTGGATTATTAAAAAAAATATTTGATTGAATATAAAATATATTTGTCAAATTAATATCACTCACTAATTTTAATTAATTCAATTTTTTAGGGTAAAATATCTTTGTGAACATATAAATAGTTTTCTATAAAAATACATACTTTATCTTCAATTAGTTCTTATATTCATAAAATTGTAACCAATGAATTAATTTTATATTAGTGAAACCCATATTTTCTATAAGTTATTTATTACTATTGATAAATACTAATTTAACAACTAGTTTATATCTTATTATATTAAATAATAAAATTAAATAATATACTATTTTTTAGAAAAAATCAATCTTGCATTCAACACAATCTATCGAAGAAAGTCTCTCTTGTGTTTAAAATAAACTAACATGATGTTGCATGCATTGTATGCTATAAAATATATATTTAATTTATTTAAAATAGTAAATATATTATAAATATTGGGGTTATTATATTCCTTTAGGTTCTTGGTGTTTCGTGTCATACATGTTATTGAACAAAAGTTGTTGTTTTCAGATTTTTGGGGTGTTACATTCTCTCCACCTTAATTAAACTGCATCCTCTCAATTTTAAACTCGATATTGGTGATATATTTTTTTATATTTCCTATGTTAAAATCCCATATCCTAATAATAGTCTATAAAACATACTCTAGAAAAGAGATATTGGGAAGTCCAAAGGTCACATGGAATAACATATAACCAGGTCTCTAAGTAAAAGAACATTAGTGTAATGTAGATATACATACTTGGAAAAAAAGTGTAAAACATTTATAGGGAGTGGTTGGAGTAATCTATCAGAAACAAATGAATGATCAGTGGATAGTTTAGGGCCTTAATTAAATAAATATGTGACGATATAGAAGACCATAAGTTCAACAAAAATTAATGTATTAGGGAAATGGTTTTGTTTCAAAACCATTTTGAGTAATTCATTTACTCTCTAAAAATATAAGTAAATATAAATTTCAATAACCATAATGTTATGATTTGATTATTCCTTGACCTATTTCTACTTCATCTTCTATAACATGATGTATCATCTGATTAATAAATACATTAACCTCTAAAAGATCATTCGATGATAAATGATTTTATAAATGGTTAACTTTTGCAAAAGATTATGATCCAAAACATTGGAAGAAAGGTCACTAAATTTAAAAAATGAACTTATCATTATCCTTCAATAATTATGAATTATATCTTTAATCATCACATACTAAACATGTGAACACCTTCATCACGTATTCTCTTAATATTTTTTAATAACTTGAATTACCATAAAAAATTATTGGAAACATGAATTATTCCTTATTACTTAAGTAAAAAACATGTTATTGGATATATTCCAAAAATCCAAAGTTGTTTTGAACTACTTCAATGATATCATAAGATACTTAAATAAATCATTACTTTGTTCCAAGGTAGTCATCACTTATCCAACCTTATGTTATGAAAACCAACAATTTCATCATCAAAACATCATTATTTTAACATTAGGAACATAAAAAGGGTTATCTTTCCCTCAACCACGTTTTTTCAAAAAACAACTTACTCAGTGACATTAATTTTATGATCTCAAATACATGAAGAAAAATTAATATAGTACAATCCATACACATTTCATAAATAATATAATGGGAACATCATAATAAATATACTTTTACAACATATTTCTTAGATCCAAATATTTATGTATATTAATCTTTCCACTTCGATTGTGTCAATAACATATGCTTAACCTTGACCCCTGAGTTTTTTATGAGGTATATTATCTTGATGCTTTGAGAATCAATTTCATAGTGCCCCATATCCATATAGTTTTAACACTAAATAAAATTTTTATATTTCTTCACTTTTCATTATTTTTCTTGGGCACCCTTTACTCCTCAATTATAACAAACACCCAATACATTAAAGAATTTACCAAGGCATTTCATTACATAGTTATCACATGTTGTAAAATCCTTCTTTCCCTTATTTCCATTATCTTTTATTTTCTATTACTTTATATTTTTCTATTACTTCCCTTTAAATACATAAGACTTGGAGAATTATTTCTCTATCTTGATAGTATATAAAACTATTTTTTCGTATGAAGAAAAATTCTAAGAAATCAGTTCCCTTCATTTATTAGGATTAATAATATCAAATAACTGGTTGTTCTTGAACTCTATATTTCATATATAATTAGTAGCATACGTAGATAACTTTGTAAAGGTAGCTTCATAATCAAAAAAAAATTCTTTCTCCTTTTTCTTTAAACTAAATAACATCCTCTTTAACTAAGTTTTTTGTCATGAGGGAAGTATTTATTGATGAATGCATCCTTGAAAGTCCCCAATTTCATGAGTTTTATTTCTTTTTCCTACCTAGTATTTTCGATCAAGCTCCACCATTGACCCGCATCACCATTGAGATAATACACTACAATTGTAATATTTTCCATTTCACTACATCCCATGGCTGTAAATATCTTTTCTATAGACTTAATCATTTCTCAGCTAAGATTTTATTAATAGTACCATTGAATGATGGGGTATTTTGTCACATAATGTAGTCCAATATAAAATATTATATTTTTATAATATATTTTTCCATTTAGGAAAGGTTATATGTCATAACTAGATTAAGATTCTCTAATATATCTATAACCCGCTAAATTACAATACTAGCTACATCGACTTTCTCGGGAGGGAAACCTCTACATTGACCACAAGTGTTTTCATACTTATTCAATCCAGGTACCATTTCTAGGAAATGTCATTTACTATATTAGCTCATAAAATTATTAATTTTTCTTAATTATAAATATTGCATAATAATTAACATAAATTTATAAACTTATGTATAGCTAATCTCATAATCTTAAATATGGTATCTTTAGGGATATCATTACTTTTAAATCCTTCATATAGGTTTGTAAAGAAAACATGAATTATCCATAGTATATCTCTAGGGAGTGTCAGAGTAGGTGAACAGTAAGGCTTGTTGTTGTGAACTAGGTTACACTGAGTTAGGCCTGATACACCTTGTTTGAGTTGTTACTCCTAGGTACATCTGTTCAAGAACCACATCCACTTGTAGTATCCATAGATGGATGTATTTTTAAGAATACCCCCATAATCTCTCCTTTATCAAAATTATCAGATGTTCTTATACACTTATCCTCAAAGTATATCTTAGTATTTTAATCCATAATCTCAATTTTTATAAATCTTGTTTCTATGGTTGATGCTAAAATTCCATTGATACCAACTGTAATGCCCCAACCCCAAAATCTTGAAATAGGTGAAATATTTTATTACATTAGCATGATTACAAGGAATCAAACCCCAAATGACCAATTAGTTTAGAAGTATTGGAAGAAATATTACATACATGATACCTATAATACATTATAAAATTGAAAATATAAACATGATACATAACCAAATGAAATAAAATACATCCTTGAATTCGTATTTAATGATTTAATCTTAATAACATGGGGAAAGAAAACATAATAATGGTGAGATAAAATGATTATTAAGGGTTAGTATAGTGTATAAAATAATGAACAAATTATAATAAAACAACATGGAAAGATAAATAGATGATAACACTTTCCATTAAAATAACTAGATAATTAAAATTTAGTATGGAATGGTGAGAAACCAAAACACATTCGATTTAATCAATGAACTGAAAATTACTTGTATCAATAGACATGTTGAGGCAAAATCTCATAGATAAATAGTAAATAAAATATCTATGATGGAAATGCTTAATTATTTAACATCATGTATAAGAACATTAAAACCTATAATATCTTGATCAATTCTCTAGATAGTTTAAAACTACATGTAGAAACCTATTTAATTTGGTTTACTTAATTGTCTCTTTGGAACCTGTCATTGCATCAAGGAGATATATAATGTCTGTGATCCACCCGTAATTGAATTTCCAAATAATTACTCATATAAATTTGTCAAAATAAATAATATGGATTATAAAATATCTATATTGAATAAATAATTGATATTTATCAACAATTCCCCTGTTAATCAAATAACTATCAAAGTGAACATTGTTTGTAAAAATGATATATGATTTTGGTAATACTAATATCCATTGTATGAGAATATAGACATTCATGTTAATTTCCAATGAAAATTTATTAAAATAAAGTTATTTTTTCAATAGAATTTTAAAAATCATAAAATTAAGTGATTTTGAGAGTATAATCATTAAGGACATTATTTATGAGAATATTATTTAAATATTCCAAAATTTCCCATACCACTTTAAAAAATTCAAATCATAATACCAATGAAATAATAATATTAAATTAAAATTAAAATGTCATGATATTAATGATATTCATGATATAATATGTAAAAAGGTTTTATATAACCCAAATTAAAGTGAATTGTTTTATAATAAAAAAATAAGGCTCAATGGAATGTAAATTGAGACAAAATTCCATCACCTTAAACTTCATTTTGTTGTGTGGTATTTATCTTATTATATACTGGTTTAAAGTGGGTTAATAACTTATTATAGAACAATAATAATTTTTATAATGTCATATTCCATATCATTATAATATCTTATTATCCATTTGTTAACAACCATTCATTATTTTCACTATTTTGGGTGTTGATTTCCCAGTTTTATCAAGTATGTTTTGGAATGTTATTTGATGTTCCTATTACATAGACCATGATTTCATAATCTCAAGAATGTAAAAAATGATATAATTATCATATATATTCATTACATATGTATTTATAAGAGTTCAAAATATTTTGAGATAAGAAATGAAGTGCACCATTCAGGGAGACAATAGGCCGTACGTATGCATAAACACTACTTTCATTTTCTTACTATATTAAAAGAATGAAAAATAAATAATAAATATGTATATTATAATTATAGTATCATATAAATGTTATATATGTAATATAATTTTATTAAAATTATCCTTAAAATGTTCCATTTATAGTGTGAACGAATCACATCGCTTTGAGGAGGCGGTTGTCCACACTTTCACAAATGATAATATCGTATTTACACAAAATAAAAAGTTTAAGGGGATGTGTCATAAAATAATTAATTAATAATAAATATGTAATATATATCATATATATTATATATAAACATATTTTTCATTTTAATTCCTACCATGATATGCACTAACAAAAAAAAGAACAATTGTCGTTTTTTGAGGTAGTAGTTCTCCATACACGCAAGCAATGCTTTCTTTACACATTAGATAAAAAAGTGTGTAAGTATAGGTAAAACCCTTATAAAAACAACATATTAGTATATTTAGGATAAATATGTCATTAAATAATCATATAATAATAATATTTTATTGTTTGGATAAAGGAAATGAAACTAAAGATCTCGAGGAAAGATGTTGCCTCTTAATCAGGTAACTTCTTTTGGTTTGTACAAAAATTACCCCTTGGATGGATTTATAACCAACAAGATGATTATACGATGATGGTAAATATTTTTATAATTTATTTTGGAAGATTTGGTTGGGAAAATTTGGCATGATATGTGTGAGGAAGTGGGAAGAGGGAAGGCCTTTTTATAGTGGAGGAGGAGTGGCAGTCTTGTAATATTCTGACAAAGGAATTCCATACAGATATTTCACGTTTCCCGTGGCTCCAATAATGAAAAACATTATATAAAAGTTATTAGAGTGTCTAAAGATTTCCATCTAAAGTATTTTATAAAATTTTATATGTCATTTGGGCCGTTAAGATTTAGGTTCGGTCCCTTATTAAGCTTCATTTTACCTTAATCACTGTAATTAATTTGAATTACTTTCACTAATAAATTTGGTCAAAAACATAGTCCATATTATTATAAATTATATATTAGGATTATTTATAATATTTAATCCATTTTTCAAAATTTCATTCACATAATTGCCTTAAATTAATTTAAATTTAATCCTGCAGTTAAGATGAAAATGTGGTGCTTTAAGTTAAAAACCTACAATGTTTGGATATGTTTTTATAGTCAATTTCAAAGTGAAATTGATTAAAATGACCTAAATTGGCTTAAATATCTAATTAAAATTTAAAACCAATTTCAAAAATAATTTATACTTATAAATAAATGACATCATAAAGCAGTTTTCAATTTAATTTCTGCATTTTTTACTATTCATTAAAAATAAAACATCACAGAAAATTAAAAATATATCACTATAATATAAGTTTTATGTTTTTATTTAAAACATGAATTTTATTTTGACATATTCAATTTATAATAGGTTTAAAAATTGGATTTAAAATAGGTTCTTCATTAGAATGCGGTAAAAGTGTCTTAATAAAAATACAAGTTTTTATGTGTAATATTGAGTTTATTCTTATCTTATGTCTATAAAATCTATTGGATGATTATAAAAAATAATTCATTGAATATATATATATATATATATTAAATTAATATCACTGACTAATCTTAACTAATTAAATTTATTAGGATAAAATAGATTTGTAAGAATAGAAAGTTTTCAATAAAAATACTCCCTTTATATTAAATTTGTTATTATATTCATTAATTTGTAACCAATGAATTCATTTAATATTGGTGATTTTTTTTTATAATTTATTTTTTACTATTCATAATGACTAATTTAATGGATTTTTTATATCATCCTATATTAAATAGTAACATTAAATAATATTTTTTTTGGTAAAACATAGTCTTACATGCAACACAAGATATCGAAGAAAGACTCTCTTGCATGTAACAAAAGAAAAAAATGATTTTTTTTGCATTGTAATAAAAAAATATATATTTAATTTATTTAAAACATTAAATATATTATAGATATTTGAGATAATATATTCCCTTACATGCTTTGTGTTGTGTGTCACGCATGATATTGAACACATGTTTCTTTATTAGAATTGTTAGGCTGTTATAGAGAGATAAATTTTTTGAAAATCCTATAGTGACACATGAATTTTATAAGTATGATCAAAACTCCATATTTAATTTCTCATGGGGGAAGAGTGACATGAATTTCTATGTTCGGTAAACTATGATTGGGTCATGGATAGATTTTTAAAGTTAAAAAATTAAATGTGAGATATGAAAATACATGGAATTTTTTTCATAAAAGTGCATGATGAAATTATTTTTATTGAAAAATATCAGGTACATTTTCTCACATATTATTCTTATATAGATTTGGATTTAGATATTTTATGATCTCCAAATATTGTAATGCATGAGTGTAAGAGAACGATAAACCTAATATTTTAATAAATTTTATTTTCTAATTTAATGTTTTAATCCCAATAGTTTTTTATTTTGGAGTTAATTATCAATTTTTTTCTTTTAAAATAATTTTAGATTAATTGTGAAAATAAATTAGTCATGGATTTTAAGTATTTTATATTAGTTATTTATTCCCCAAATAACATTTTTTAAACTAATCAAAATTTATTAATTCATTTTTTACTATTTTATATTCATGGGATAAATTTAATTCAACTGTAATAAAATCTAAAAGTAATAATATGAGAATTAAAACAATATTTCAATTTAGGCCCTATAATTTATTCCAAATTTAAAAAAAATTAAATATGGGTTTATATATAAAATCTTAAAGGTCCATTGAGCTTAACCATTGAATGATGATCAAAATGATTACATGAAAAATTTCCATAACTTTTTTGACCTGATATTAGACCGTTATCAAGGCCATAAATGCATGGAAACTTAAGGGATTATAATTTGAATAGTCTGTATGTGAATAAAATCTTTTCGAAGTACATTATTAATAAAATTTTCTTATGATGGAAAATGAAGCTAAAATTTAAAGGGAGTAATCAAAGTAAATAGATTCGTAATTTTATATTTTACCACACAACGATAATGATATTCATCCATTTAAAGGGATAACCATGAATTATATTTGAAAGGGAAAATTGGGTTCCCAAGTGGGAATCCTCACTCCCATATAAGTATACACCTCCACATCCTTTCATATTTGTTTACCATTTCATAAGATATGTGTGGTGTTTTTATATTTTAATAGATTTTATATTTTTTATATATATTAATTTTTATTCTTCTCTCATCATTAATTTTATTTTTATATTTCTCCCACCTTTCTTCTATAAACTCCATTAAAATGGATAACTAACCTTGTTTCTTGTTTGATGGGGGAAGTGAAGATGTTTGGGTTTCTTGTTAATTAATGTGTTATAAAAATTCTATTCAAGGATTTTAGTTGTGGTTAAATTGATTTACATGAGAAGTTTATCCCTTTTCACTACCACTGAATTTATCTATTTTCTCATCTATATTCTTACCCTTCATCATTACAATGTTGTTTATGATGATGTATCATTGTGATAGTGATGTGTGGGAAATGGGTTTTCTAGTCATAATTTGAGAGATACTTATCCTTTATTCATAGGCCTTAGTGTGTGACAATTAAATTTTTAATAGGGTGTGTATTGTGATAAGTCGTGATCACTATATTAAGTTGGTTTGTGAGAAATATTTTTTGTAAATAATCATGATAGAATAATTATGAACTCCTGAGGCTGAATTTTTTTTCATTATTAAAAACACAGTGGTTTCATTATTTTGGGTGTGATTTTTTCTTCTCATTTTCATTTATATACATATATATCATATGCATATAAAACCCAAAGTATATTATTTTTTTTAGTTAAATATTATTTACATTATATATAGTGACAATAGAAGGATAGAGTTGTGTGAGTGGAATTCTAAATAGATCTAACCTTATATTGCACTATTATATATTACAAGGCAATAAATATTTATTGATAATGTATTAATGATAATCCATGCACATCAATTTTTTTTTATAAAAACACAAAATAATCATAAAATTAAGAGACAAAAAAATAGAACTTCAGTGAATGATATTTTTTCATTAACTTTGTCATGGAAGATTGTTATAGTGATTTTTGTATACATAAAATGTTAACCAATATGATATTTATAGGTAATATCTATAAGGATTCAGGTGTAGTAAAATTTTTAATTTATCAATGAAATAGGCAAAAAAATTGATCGTTAGCCACTATAGTCAAGTAAGTAAAAACTATATGGATATAAATACAAAAAAAAACATTGTTAATAAGAAGTAAATATAGTTTAACACACATATTATGTTTAATAATCCAAGGAGGATGATAAATAATTTTTATATGATCCACTTACATCTCAAATAGAAAAATTTCAAATGGATGTTTTTGAAGAGAAAGAGTTTGAAGTTGAAATTTTATGGAGAGGTTTAATTAATGGTAATTTATTTGTTTCAAAGTTAATTAATTATAAATTGAAGACTAATCTGCCACATTATTATCTTTATGGTTTATATAAAATGGTGTATTCCCTGAAAGATGATAAAAATGAAATTTCCATCACGTAGGATAAGATAATGCATAAATTTAGAGAAGAATAAGAGTTCTAAGTGCACATGGTTATATATCTACCTCCCCAACATCAGCATTCAAATAACTTGGAGGAGGAAACCTTTGTAGTAGATAGAAATCCCATTTATCTTCTCTCCCCTCTTTTTAATTTTTATTTCCCTCTTTATCCTTTCTTAAGGGTTGGGAAATTTTTTCTTTTCATTGGTGGTTCTCACTCTTGGAATCCACTTATGAATGTTGGGAGAAATATCATGTGATTATCTATTGAAAATCGCATAAACAATAATATTGGGGATAAAGTGGAGCAACTACATGACATGGGGTGTTAAATATATATCATTATCTTCAAGTGTCATTCCAAGTCCTATATATTTTCTTCTTTCTCGTTCCATTTATTTTTATTTATTTTATTTCAAATTAAGATCAAATGATTTGTTTTTTATTTATTTATCTTTGTTCTAAAGTGGAAAATCCAGGATCTTAGCTTAATGGTTCTATAGAAAAATAAAGAATAGATTTATTTCTCATTATACTCAGTTTTTATTCCGATATCTTTTTAGTCCATTGAGGTGAAATAAAATGTAGTAAAATTTAAGTGTGTGGGGAGTCCAAACATTCTTATGAGCCTTTATTATTTTTATTTTTCATTTTTTGTAACTTTTATATTCAATTAATATCTATATAATTATTCACTATTGAATTTATTTTGTGTAGTATTACTTCTTTTTTAATGGAATGAATTTTTAAATGATTATTGATGTTGTTTTTGTTTTAAAATTTTATTTTCAAGATTTTTTATGAGTTTAAACAATTTTTGAAATCTATTCCCATGAAACACTTAATAAAAATAGTTTACATATACTATAAATTATTTTAAAACACTTTAACATATTTTTTTAATACCCACAGTTTCTTTAGAGAAATATTTATTTTGTATAAAAATAAGAAATTGCGATTTTTTTATTTCAATGGTTTGGTGTTCATAAATTTTTTTTGGCGAGATTGAGGAACATGGTTGGCTAGAAATTTTTTAAATATAGGAATAACTTTAAATCTACACATCTAAACCCTTTTAAGAGATGGATTTCCTTATAGTTTATTCTATATTACAAGAACAAGTTTCCCAACTTATATTTACTCTTGATAATTTTACATTAATCATTAAAAATTAATTATAGGGGATGTGCTTTCAAGTGTGTACTTTGGGATAAAAATCATTATGAGATTTATTTTTTCATTATTCTTAGTTTTTTGAATCATTTTGGTTTAAAAAATTATTGGATTTTATTTTTATTCTGTCATTTTATTTGATTTTCATCTCATTATCTATGAAAAAATAATTGAAAAACTATACAAAGGAAAAAAATTTAAAAAATGGAAGAAATATGATGAAATCTTTTTTATACTCATGGATCTTATTAAAATAATTTTTGGGGTATACATAATTTAAGGGTAATTGAGTAAGGATCATCCCATATTTTCACATGAATATTCATGCAATGGTACTTAAGAGTTCAACCTTCCCTTTTCAGCATTAAATTTTTATAATTTTTTTACCAAAAACCCAGATCCCCCAAATCTCCTTGAAAATTCCTCATTAGAGAAAAAATAATCATGTATCATTGTATTAACATATGTTAATTTTTTTAAGTGTATAGCTACACATTAATTATCCATGTATGAGAATAACCCTAGATTTAATTTATCTTGAGTTAAGAGTGACAAGAATTTTACTGTGCTGTAAGTTGTAATCAGATTATGAACTGATTTTTAAGGTTAAAAAATTTAATTGTGAGAGATGAAAATGAAATGTTTTTTTTCATAAACGAGACATGATGAAATTACGTTTTTGAAGAGATCATTGAAATCTTATCACTTTTTTTCTTATGGGGATTTTGATTCAAATATTTGATGAGTTCTGATGAGTAAAATTATTATGTGTAGGGGAATTATGGATATAATATCTTTATAAATTTATTTATTTATAATATTTTTTTAATCTCACTAATTTGTTATTTTAATGTTAATTTTCACATTTTTATTTTTTTGGAATAACTTCATCTTAATTTTGGAAATGTATTAATTTTGAATTTTTCTATTTTTTTATTTTTTTGTTTTAAAAGTATCTTTTTATACACTAATACAAACATTGGAAATCATTTTTCCAGATAAGAAGGTTGATGAGATACATTTCATTCAAATGGAACTTTATCGAATTCTAAGAATATAGGGCCTTAAAGAAACATGGAAGTCATCCCTTGGAATATGTTCCCAATTTTAACTAATTTTAAAGATTACCCATATCACACAAATAATCTGTCAAATTGATTATAATTTTTTTGACAAATATTGATAAAATTCTATGAAAAAATTTCAATATATGGTTTCACTTGATATTCAATAGTCATCAAGTCCATAAATGAATAGTAAACTAGAGAAATGGAATTCAAAGAGTCTAGATGGTGATAGAAGTTTTCTCATGTAATTCAGCCATAAATTTACTAAACATGGCCAATGAAGATAAAATTTATATGGAGATCATGAAATATATAGGGGGAAATTTTAATGTTTACCATATTCAAATATTTAACTATTTATTGGTTCAACCATGCATGAACCTTTTAATGAAAAATATTGGATCACGAATGAGCCACTCATCTCCCCTATAAATGTAAACCTCTACATTCTTTCAAAATAATTGAACATTTAATTAGTGAAATATTTATTTTTGTTGTTGTAGTATTTTTTCATATAATTAATATATATTAGTTCTTATTCCTCTATTCCCTTTCATTTTATTTTTTTATTTATCCCTTCATGCTTCTATCAACTCCATGAAAATATAGAACCAACCTCATTTCTTGTTTGGGGGGGGGGGAGTTGTGATGTTTAAGTTTCTTGTGATTCAACATGTTATAAAAGTTTTATTTGAGGATTTCAGTGGTGGTTAAATTTATTTGGGTGGGATGTTTCCCCCCTTTCCATACCATTGAATTCCTTTTCTTATTTATCTATATCCCCCCTTTATTATTACATTATTTCACACATTGGAGTAATATTATGATATTAATAGATTTAAAATAGGCTTCCTATGCATAATTTGGGAGAGCATTATCCAACATGGAAATATATTGGTGTGGGTAATTACAATTCAAATAGATGGGTTTAGTGTGATAAGTTTTGATTACAATATTAAGTAGTATGATGAGGCATATATTTTTAAAACACAATGATATCATCATGAAGAACTTATAAAGATGAAAAAATATTTTTTGTTACTAATTTCATTATGTATTTATTAGTGTTGTGTAATTTTGTTCTCATTTGTATTTATATACATATATATCATGTTTATTTTATAAACCCTGAATATATTATTTTTTATTTAGTAGTATATTTTTTAGTTTATAAATAGAAATATTATAGAAATATTGTTTTGTGAGTAGCCTCATCGAGAGATGGACCCTGGGATTATACAGTCCTATACTCTTAGGTATTAAAATTTATTGACCAAGGATCCATGAAAATACTCTCACATCCATTAGGAATCCATCATATTATGAAGAAGTACAGGTGTTAGCACCATCAAAAGAAGGTAGGCTAATTATCTATCTTTCACTAAGGCTAACTACATCAATGGTAGCTGCTCAGTCATCTCATACACCAATTTGGTATTATATTTTATAATAATGGTATCAACCACCACATTTAGATTTTTGGAGTATATAATATCATGAATTTATAATAATACATCAACTATATCCATCTCTTTTGTCTTAGGTGTTCATTTAACTAAGATAATATATAATAGAGACTCTATATGATTAATTTAAACCACAAATATTTCACCAAGAAGGTAGTGTATCTATGTTTTCACAACAAAAATTGGTGTTGTAATCTCTAAATTGTGGGTTATTGGGACTTAACTACTCATAAACATAACGAATCACCTCCTATATCTGCATTATCACATAACCAAATCCAACTATAGAGGAAATTAAATAACCCATGTATACAACTCCTACCTCTAAAAATAGAAAAAAAAACTATCAACATTTGATTTAATTCCATAAAAATAACTTTGAAATTGATCAAACCAGATGAACAAACACACCTTTAATTGAAGGGTGATTTTAGTTCCCCAGGTTTCAATTATGTAACGCTCTCTTTATGTATTTTCTATATGTAATGAATATGGGTGATGTTTTGGAGATTTTAGAGAACCTTTTAAGTTTTTTGAGGTTTTTTCATAAGGTGCACACTTATTTCATGGTTAGTGGAAACCATGTAACTTACATAGGTAACTATGCACAATGAGATAGAGAGATCTAGGTAGGAGTGTAGTTAAAAATCATAGTTTGACCAAACTGTGTGGCCATTGAGGAAAAACTGTGGATCTTGAGAAAGTGGAATTTGGAGTGGTTGGAACATTGGTTTGAAACTACGTGAGGGTCACCCTTAAGTCAGTGGATTGTGCATGGTTAGTATATGGTTTTCCTAACCATGTGACTAATCGTGAATGGTTTAAGGTGAGATCCAAAAATTGTGAATCTCACTGGTTTGACCTCTAAAACCCTCTTTTTCCTACTATGTTTCTCTAACTAATGGTTCTCTCTTCCCAAAGGCTATGAAATTTTATTACATCAATCTAGAAGAAATACAAAGGATTTTATTGGTGATTTTAAGTCATATTCTTATAGTATGTTATCGTTCTTGGTTATTCTTGGTGGTTTTTATTAGATCTACTTCTTTATCTCTCTCAGTTTCATAGATCTACATAGGATTTTGAAATATATATGATACCTGATTCCAAATGTCATTAGATTTGGAATTTTTATGATAGGGGAATAGATACGAGGCATGTTTTGTAGTATTAACATAGTTCTATAGACGTTTTAATGTCATTTTTAATTTGATCAATGTTTTCTCAGGTAGGTGGTTTTAGTCTCAACCCCTCTATTTTGAACATGAAATCTTAGCTTCAAATTGAATTTTTTTCTTGAAATTGGTCATAAAATTGATATAAATTTTGTGATAAAAACCTTTTTGAGTGATGGTTTTTGGAAATTGGTAAATTTTGTGTTTTGATAGAAAGAGAATTTGGTAACCTTATTATAAAATGATTTTTTGTTTTTTTTGTATGAAAAAATGGTTTTAAATAATTTTTTTTTATTGAAATAGGGTTTTCATACTTAGTATTTTCATGTATTTGGCATGGTTTTGTAGAATGTTTCCAAATTCATTGGGATGGATAAGGTCCTGAAGTACCCCCATAAAAAGGTTGGAAAAAATATGGGTGTGAAGTATCACAAAAAAAGTAGTTCACTATGTGATTTATTAGTGAAAGGATGGCTCACCACTCATGAGTATAGGGAGTTCCAATGTTTCATGCATGGTTGATTAATCTAAATCTTTAATAATCCCTTAGAGAGATTTATATACACCAGGTTCTCACATGAAAAGTCAACAAAAATTATAAAATTCGTTATAGAATTAATTAGGATATAATCAATGAGAACCCCTATGAACATGTCAAAGTATGGATATAAGATTCAGTTCATGAGTCTTATGAATGTAAAAGGAGCATTCATCACACTGAATTGAATCACTAAGACCTCGTATTCATCATTGTGACACTTAAACATCATATTTATGAAATCTTCCTTATAAACCCAAAGTTGATGATATCCAGAATTGATATCATTCTTTGAGAACCACTTCACTCTTTTTTTCTGGTCATGGAGATCATTATTCCTTAGAAAATGTTATTTTATTTGTTTGTCATCTGTTTTAGGTGGAAATAATCATACAAAGCCTTAATATCCTATGCTGACTCTTATTATACAAAATAGGAGATTCCCTAGGGGATATAAGGGTTCTTATGAAACCTTTTTCTAGATATCCTCTAACTACACCTTGAGCTCACCATGTTTATCCGAATACATTCTATAATTTTAAATGAAATCATTCCAGTTATAGGGTGAAAATAAATACTAAAATAAACCCCTCCAATGACAGATAAACCCCACAATGTCATTTGTAATGACATCCATTTACTCCTATATCATAATGGGAACATATTATTTCAAAACATCCATAACACACAATAGAAATCCCACTAACTGTAAGATAATTGATTTTAAATTCACAAGAGTTGTCTCGAATTGTACTTCTTGAGGGTATTACTCGCTCGTGAAGGTGAATCTAGGTCTTTCTACATAACTTAAAATCCAAAAATGATGATAGAAATCCACCTCAGACTAGACTATTAATAACTTTTTCATTTCAAGTATAACATCAAAGGGTCATGTCTCCATGATATTGAAATTATGAAAACATTTCCCCCTAGTGAGAAGAAGCTCACCCTGACTTTTTATATGGATAAGATGATAATTTCCTAGAATATGAGTATTTAAGAGAATGGACTGGGATATGGGCTCTACTCATAATCCTAACTCCTAGGAAAAAGATTTTTCAAGAAAATAATTACTTATTCAAGTGTTGATATGTGTGAGTCCCAAAGTGGAGAAAATAAAAAATACACCTTAGTCCATATTTTGTGCAATCAAATTGTAGACCTATATCACATGAATCTCTTAATTATCCTAGCCTCCAATACCCTAAACTTAGTCTAAGACACCTGGTGATTGTATTGGGAGTGGATTGCAGCATCATCCATATACAAATCCTTTTAATTTTCCAAAAAATACTTTGTGTATAATTTAACCAAGAGGTACACAATATTTACCATGACGATGCCCCTGATCTCAATTTTACTTCTAACATGGTGGACTATTCATGATCCCACCATACCTACCAAATACCATTCAACCAATTAGAAAATATATATCTATATATCCATTACCTCCATTATCACAACAAAACACATCTCCTTGGTTGTTGGACCTCCCACAATATCTCTATATTACTGATCCCATAGATCTATCCAAGAAATAAAATACCTATGATGATGTGATCACAATTAATATCATTGAATACACACTACTAGTGGATCCAACATAAGAAGATTGAAACCTTCCCTAGTACCTGGGTATCACTCCACCTGAAAAATCTCAATCACCAAATCATGATCTATAACTCCATTATTATTGAGGACGCACAAGGGAATACTCCCAACCAAAATCATCCTATGAAGACCTCACTTAAATTTCCAAATGCAAAGAAACATATCATGAATAATTTTTAGGGAGTAAGAAATGATGTTTATCAAATTAGAGGGGGATATTCTATGCTAATGAAGGTATAACAACTATTTAACTCATACCATCCTCAACATTTCTAGATTATACTACTCTTCAAATAATTTATACAAATATGAACAAGGTTGTTATGAGTTTGATTAGTAAATATCCTACAATGTCTATATATTCCTTAAAGAAGACTGTATGAAATCCCCATCATCTAATTAGTTGGTGTCTGAACCAAATAGAATATGTTAGTTATTGACTCAATCCAATCTTCTACTATGCGAGGACATCACACACCTCAAAACATATGTGGTTTTTACCATGATAATCCATAGAGTATAGTTAGCTTATGGGTAGTCTCATCATACACATAGTTTTGGGAAGAGTTTAGCATGGTTTTGTTGCATGTGTTCATATGGATTTCATATGGATGAGGATGTGAAGTACCCCACAACAAAAGGTCGGGATGAATATGGGTGTGAAGTACCCCCATTAAAGAGGTTCACTAAAATAAGGTTTAGTGAAAGGATGAATCACCACTAAATAGTAAAGGGAGGCCTATGGTAGCATGACTAGTTAGATGTACAGTTATGTGGAAAGGAATGGGTTATGCCAAAATAGAATTATGAAATTTTTTTAGAGAATTATTTTGTAACCTTCCTTGGAACTTGTTGTTGTTGTGAAAACTGCTTTATTATGATACTTGTTTATATTTTGATATAATCAATTTTATAAATTTTTTATATAATTTGTTCTATATAAATATCTTAACAAGTTCTATCCTAGTGGCATGAGTGAGGAAGTCATTTGAAGAAAATCTACTGAGTTTCATTTATAACCCCTACATTATAACTCTGGTGCTTTTGAAAATGTTGTTTATCGAGACATGATGATTGGTAAAGTATGACACATATTTAGTATTAATTCATGATTATTGGGATTTTTTATGGATTTGGATAATGTATAATGTTGGATCTTGGATTTTTCCATTGGAGTCATTGAGTTTTGTCTTCCGTTGTGTAATTTGATATTGGAGTCTTCCATTGTGGTACATAGTTTTGGTTTGTTTTTAATATCAATGGTTTTCTTGAGTGGTCTCTCACTAATATCATTAATGGTGTAGTGGTTTATTTGGTTATGGAATGTCTAGTTTGTTGTTTTATTCTTAAAGGTAAAATCATCCAATAATTGTACATGAAGCCCTTGGAATTTATTGATAGCCTTTTGCGCCTTGGGGATGTCTCCTAAATTACGGTAACATTCCCCCTGCATTATTAAGCCAATGCAGAGGGGTGGGATGTTAGAAGTTGTATCAGTTTTGTTCAATCCAAAATATTTTTGAGATAATTTTTATTAAATTGTTTGGTTCTTAAATAACAAGTGTTCATCAGTTCTGCTGATCTCAGAGTTGACATTCATTTTGGTTTATTCCTTGATTTGGATTGGTAGAAAAGTACAGGATTTCCATGACATAAATTCTCCAACATCAAAAGAAGTAGCTAAAAATTTTTATATATTACATAATGTTACCAAGAATTTGGGTATATAAGTATTTTAGAAACAAATATAGGAATTAAAATCTCATTTTCATGGGTTTGACTAATGATATGAGAATGAAAAGTATTTTATAAATGAATTCCCACTAGGGGAGAATATTTCATTTTGAGAAATTATATATGTTTTAATGTAGTATGTTTATTCTTTGAAAATGTGAAAGATTCATTTAGATGAATGATTTTGAAAAGATCTTGGTTGTGATATTTTCAAAATGGTTGGATTTTCAAAATCAAGTTGAATTTTTTTTAAAAATAGTTGAACATGGTAATGGTTGATTTGAGAAATCATTTTTTTAATAGTATGATTTGGAAAAATTTAAAATTTCTCTACATTCTGTTAAAAGAGAGTGATACTTATAACATTGTTTCATTTCTAGAAAATTGAACTCCATAAACAACGTAGAAACCAACTGGAGGAAGCTGGTGTGAAAGTGGCTACCCCTAACCCACATGTGAACCAACAACTAGTTTAAATTATTTTCCAAACATTTTAGATTATGCAGAGTAAGAAAGTGGGGGATGATACATGGAAAGTGGATCTTTCCACCCAATTATAGAAATAGAATCCACCCATCTTCTAGGGTATTTATGAACCAGAAAAGGTGGAGGTGTGGCAGAACATGATGGATCATATCATTGATTTAATTAGCACACTAGCAGAGTTGAAAGTTAGGATGGAAACATAACTGATGCAGGATATTTCATGCCAGTGGTGTCATTTATCTATTTATGATAAATTAGAACACAACCTTGGATGAAGGGGATTTGGAGGAATTGTTCATCAAATAATTCTATTCTCACAAGTTATGAATTCAAAAAACAATATTCTTATTAATAATTAAGCATGAAAATATTTTCATCATGGAGTATGTGACTAAATTCCATAATTTAGTGTTCTTTTCACCAAAGGTTTCTACTAATTCTTACTTGAAGGCATGGATCTTTGAATTTGGGATGAGGTAACATATTCTCTCAATGATTTTCATGATCTGTATTAAAAACTATACAAGGATATTGAATAGATTAATGACAACAGGAAGGGATATTTTAAGAACTATGGGAGGAGGAATCATGTTGATACCCCTGGGAAATGGTTAGAACTATAATGCTGGGAGCATGTACAAGGGGGACACATATTTACAAGGTGGGAGCATCAATAAAAATTAGATGGATGGATCATTAAAACCTTTCTACAAGATCCAAGAGAAAATATGGATGTTTATAATGTGTTTTTCTTTTCCATATAAAGATAGAGTGTACAACAAAACCTAAATAACTTCAAAAATTCAATTAGATGGATCAACATCTATGCTATTGTTAAAGTGCTCCATATTCAGATGTTCAGGACACTTCTCACGTGATGCAGGTATCCTATGCTTCGATGGGGTGAGGGATGTAGAATACCTATTGTCAGAAAAACATAGATATCCTTGCTGATTCTAGGAATACCATGAATCTTCAACAAGGGTAGTAACAATAGGGAAATAGGGAACAAAGTGAAGTGGAAAAGAAATAATATGGAGCTAAATAGGTTATTGTCGATGATCAATCCGAATCATCTATGGCGCGAGGTACAATTATTTTTAATCCCATGCTTATAAAAGTGTTTTTTTATATGGATGAATCCCATTCCTTTATTTCTTCTCATGCTATTGATTTACTGAGTATAATAGTTGAAATATTGCCTTATGTGATAAAACATCAAACTATGCTGAGTAATGGGAATTTCAATATTTTGTGTGTAGAGCATGTTTTATAACCTTTGATAGATCCAAGCTGAAATGTGATTTCTCTATTCTTGATATGGATATTTTTAATATAATACTTGGTATGGATTGGTTGACAATGTTCAGGAATCACATCAATTGTTACACAAGAATGATCAATTTCACAACTAAATATGGCATTGATAATCTATTTTGAGGAGACCAAAATGTAAAGGTGGATGCAATGGGCTTGTTAGCACCAGAAGTTCGAACTATCTCATACTATTTTTTAGTGTTGTCTTTGGCATCCATAGATAATATTGAGAAGAAAATTATTTTAGAATGGGTGGATAAGTCTCTATATGTATTTATGGATAATTCCTCTTGGTTTCCCCTTATAAAATAAGTGGAGTTTACGATTGATATCCTTCTAGGTACTAGTCTTATTTCCCTTACATCTTACTAGATATATCAAAAAAAAATTAATGGAATTGAAAGTGCAGTTAGAGGAGATATAAAGAAAATGTTTCATTAGATGGAGCTCATCTCTCTGGGAAATATCAGTCTTGTTTGTCAAAAAGGTGGATAGAACTCTTCAGTTTTTCATAGATTATAGTAAGCTTAACATAGTTACAACAAAGTATAGTTATCCACTTCTACACATTGATGAGTTTTTAGATCAATTTAGGGGAGATAAATGGTTCTCCAATATTTATTTTCAATCAGGATATCACAAATTTCATGTTCTAAAGGAGGATTTTACAACGATAGATTTTAGAAGTATATATGTACATTATGAATATATGGTAATGCCTTTTGGTCTAATGAATTCACTAGAGGTATTAATTTAATTGATGAATCATATATTTTAAAGGTATCTGGAGTCCATTGTGGTGGTGTTTATGGATGACATATTTGTGTATTCAAGGACAAGGGATGAGTATTAAAAACATTAGGAGATAATATTAGGAATCTTAGGAGATCAAGGTTCAATTACAAATTATAAAAGTGTGATTTTTGTAAACAAGAGGTACATTTAATTGTCCATGTAATTTATGAAAAATGTGTTTATGTGGATCCAGAAAAGGAAGAGGTTATTATCTCTTGGAAATTACCAAAGAACATATTTAAGTCACATAGTTTCTGAGGATTGGATGGATATTACTGACATTTTTTGGTTATTTTTAATGGCTACCTTCACCTATGACACCTTTGACAAATCGGAGTGTTCAATTCCAATGGAACGAAAAATTTCAGAAGTATTTCCAAGATATTATGGTTTTCCTTACATCATATCCTATCTTGATATTTCCAAAATCAGTAAAAGAATACACTATGAATTTTGATTCTTTATGATTTGGTATGTGGTGTGTCCTCATTAAGGGAAATCAGTTTTTTGATTATGGATCAAGGAAGTTATGGTTTCATGAAAAAAAATACCAAACACATGACTTAGAGTTATCTCTCGTAGTCCATTCTTGGAAGACATGGTGTCATTATATATTTGGTAATAAATTTACTATGTTTACATATCATAATAGCTTGAATAATATTTTCTCACAATGGGATTTTAACTTGAGTCAAAAAGGATGTATGGAGTATCTCCAAAGGTTTGAATTTGACTTGATGTATAAAATGGGAAAAGTTAATTTGGTCAAAGATGAATTAATTAGAAATTTTTATGATTAGTTTGAAAATGATGCTTCAGATAAGTGGAACTTGATTTCAGTGATAGTAGACTTGAACATTTAATTTGAAGACTAAGGTGATGTTTTGGTCTTCTTTATAGTTTTTTTCATGATCAACTATAGATGGTTACAGAGGCATATAAGTTTGATTTAGAATGTGTGGAGAAGAGGTTAAAACTCAATGGTGGTGGGACCATTAAGGGATGGAGGCTGGACAAGTGTTTAATATTGTTGTTAAAAAATTGGATAGTCATACCCATATCTTTTCAGGAACAAATTCTTTAGGATTACCCCCATTAAATATGGGTTGTTTATCCTGGAATATATATTTTGTATGAGTCATTAAATGAATAGTTTTTATAGGTTATTTGGAAAAGAAATGTGGATGAGTTTGTATCAAAATTCTTAACATGTCAGTAAGTTAAGATAGAGAACCAATTACCAGCTAGTATGTTGTAGTCATTACTTATTTCTATTTGGAAGTGGGAGACGATAGTTTCTGATTATTTAACTAGTCTCCTAAGTATAATTTGAAACATGATTTCGTATTGGTGATGGTGGATCAGTTCACCAAGTCAGATAATTTCATCCATATTGTTTAATATCATGCAGTGGAAGACTTATCAAAGATCTATATCTGGTAAGTGGTAAAGTTGCATTGTGTACTAGTTTTTATTATTTCAGGCAAAGATCTGAGGTTTACATATCATTTCTATAAATCCTTATAGAAACCATTGAGACCCAGTTGATTATGAGCATGATGTATAATTCTTAGATGGATGGACAATCCGAACAGAAGATACATTCTTTGGAAGAAAAGTTGTAGTCTTGTGTAATGGATTTTGGTGGCTATTTATAAGACCTCATATCGTTAGTGGAGTTCACATATAACAACAGTTATCAGGTCTCGATACAAATGGATCCATTTGACGCTTTTTATGGGTGTGTTTATCATTCTCCACATTATTGTGTGGAAATGAATGGGAATTCACTTTTTGGGATGAGCCTTATTAAAGAAACATTGTAGAATATTCATTCGATCAGAAAATGGATGGACATGGCTTAGAGGCATCAAAAATATTATGAAGATCATAATAGATGACCATTGTCCTTCATGGTGAGAGATCATGTTTTCTTGAGGATCTCTCTAAGGCTTGGATATCATTATTTTTGGAAGAAGGGAAATTTATATCCTCAATAAATAATTCCTTTTGGGATACTTGAATAGGTTGGAGAGGTTGCATATTGGTTTTCATTTCCACCCCGGTTCAGTGTGGTTCATAATATTTTTCATGTATCTCAATTGAAAAAGTATCAACCTGACCCTGGCCATGTAATTTTATGGGTTCACATTCACCTTGAGCCGAATTAATTATTGATACATATCTTGGTGTGAATTGTGGATAGGTAAGAAAAAGTATTGCATGAAAAAAGCATCAGTATAGTGTAGGTTTTGTGGAGTCATGGTCAGATTCAGAAAGATACATGGGAACGCGAGAAGGAAATAATCGAGCAATGACCCAAACTCTTTCGGGAAACTAGTAGTTTTCTACCTTATAGGGATAGGAAGACCAATGTTGGGGAGAATTTAGGACACTAGGTTAAAGGTATGTAACCCTATCTTAATTAGTTTTATGTATTTAAAGTATATGGGTGAAGTTTGGGAGAGTTCGGATAACTTTTTAAGTGTTTTGGGGTTTTTATTAAGGCATACAGTTACTGCACAATTATTTGAAACCATGAAACCTCCCCAGGAAACCATGAACAATGAGACATAGTGATATTGGTAGGTTCATAGTTAAGAAGAATAGTTTGACCAAACCATGCTGTCACCTAGGAGAAACTGTGTAGCTTGAGATAGTGGTATTTGGACTGGTGGGTGGTTGGTTCAGAAACAATGTGAACCAACCATGAAAGGGTCACCCTTAATATAATGTTTGAAACATAGTTAGTGCATAGTTTCCACATCGCATGAATAACCTAGCATGGGTTAAAAGTGAGATCATTAAATTTTGGATCTCACATGTTTTGACCTCTATGGCCCACATTTTTCCCCCATGCATCCCTAACTCGAGGTTCTATTTTCTTAAAGGCTGAGGATGTGGCGAACCAACCCAAGAAAGTAAAAAAACTACGGATTTCTATCAATTAAGTTTCCGAGACTACAATGAATGAAATCTCAAAGGGTTGAAGAGTTTAGTAGTCATGGGAATCCCTATACATAAATGAGTCTTGAATTACAAATGAATGCACTAATTAAAAAATATTTTTTCCCTTATTTCTAAAAAAATAACATGGAGGATAACTCTAATCCATATTGTAAATCCTTTCATAACTTTAATTGTATTCTTCTTGGATTCCTGGTGAAAGAAACTTAATAAGGGTGAGCTCAAGTGCTCAGTAAGGAGAAAATATAATGAAAGAAAAAATGAATCAATGAGAATGATAATTATGGAATGATAAATAATTGTTCACACATACCATATAATAAAAAAATGATATGGAAGTGCATAAAAAATATAGAAAGGTAATAAATTGAAACATATTCCATTAAAATAACTAGATAAGGAAAAATAAATATGTCAATGTAAGAAACTGAAACACATTCAATTTAATAAATGAACTAAAAATGAAATGTATCCATAGATATACTGACGTAAGATCCCATGGATGAATAATAACTAAAACTAAATGAGGGAAATTCTAAATTATTAGACTTCATGTTTCCTAGGTACAGGGAACCATTACTCTCAAGAGACAATTTACCTATTACGATTTACATAACTAATTTGTCCCATGAGACTACCGATGCATAAAGGGGATTTTAGGAACTAGTCACAAAACCAAAAGGCTTTTCTTAAATAGTCCCCAACTCATGTATTGTAGGTATAAAACATCCATCACATCGAATAAATAATATGCCTTATCAAATATTCATATTGAATAAAGTATATGAAATTATATATATTTTTTGAAATAACAAGATAAATTTCAAATTAAACACTGTATGAAAAATAGTATATGTTTTGGTCAATAATTATATCCATGAAAAATGATATGGATATTTATAGTAAATTCAATGTCAAATGATCAAAGTAAATTGAAAATTTTATGGGACTAAATGTAAAAAAGGAAGTGAATGCGAATATTATCCTTGGACAAATCAAGAATAATCCATCCATAGGAAGACCATGGATGGTATCAATAAAGCATACCCCAAGTGGATTAAAATAAATGGTTTTTTTCATTGATAAATGGGAATATTATAAAAATATATTTTAAAAACAATATTTAGGAAAATATCCATTTATTAATATTTTTTAAAAAAACTTATTTGAAAATTAAAATTTTAATCATGAAAAGAAATCATCAAAGTAATGATGTGGGTAAATCCATATATTTCATACAAGGGAAAAAGAATAATTATTTTTTCACTATAAAAAGGTAATAAAAATTCCTTGTTCATAAAGGGAGAAGAAGATTCCATTAAAAAAAATTAGTAAAAGATAGAAATAGTATAAATTTATTTACCAAATCATTTTAAAAACATTTTTAAATTTTAAAAAATGTTTTTAAAATAAAATAGGTTCTCCGAATAAAGAGAGAAATAAGGTCATTATTTCTGAAAAATATTTTCTAAAACATTTCAAGTTCAAAGGATTGAAAAAATGATACAAATGAATGAAAAATGTCATGAATAAACATAGTAGGTAAAAATGAATGTTTTTATTGAATCATGGTCATATAAACATGTTGAATGGAAATACCATTGAAATATCATTAATGTTATTATTGGGAAAAATAATCTTTAAAGATTCCAAGGTGTCTCATACCACTTTGAACAATTTTAAATCATAATCTTTATGGAGGAATAAAATTAAATGAAGTTTTAAAATACCATAAAGATAAAAGTATTAATGATATAATATAACAAAAGGGTAAGTAGAAAAACCACAAAAAATATTTAAGTGGTTCCTATGACATTTATCTCACAGATGCAAAAAGTGAGATGAGAACACCATACATTGAGTTTCCTTTTGGGTGAATGTATTTTAACTTCCTGTATAAAAAAATTATTAATTTTGTACTTTATTCAGAAATAATATCTTTTTTACCATTTGTTTTATTTAACGTGTTAATATATTTTGTATAACTACTTAAATAATCAAGTTTAGGTTGTGTGTGTTGACCAAATTCAGTGTATATGTCAAAAACCAGTTTGGTATGTAAACTATGGAAAAAGGGGTCAATATATAACATCTCCAGAATAATAATAATGACATAATTATCATAATTATACATAAATTATACTTTACAAAATAATAATTACATAGGATTATGAAAAACGAATCAATGTTACAATCATAGAGATGGTAGGTCGTACATAGGCATGAGTAACGTTCTCATTTTCAATGATCGTTAAGGAAAGAAGGTAATTAACAAAAATATCTTTTTAGAATGATCATTATATCATAAATACCATATTATTTAATCATGTATACTTATATATAAAATTTTGGTGATGGAAAATGAATCGCATCATGTTGAGGAGGTGGTAGTCTACACGTCTACAAATAACGTTATCACTTTTTAAGTGTCTAAAAGAATAATAAAGATAATGATATATATATATCAAGAAAGGTAATTATGTAATTAATATTATATATATTTTTTGTATGTCTCATATGTTTAACTATAATAATCTTTTATACATTCCATATATCGTGTGAACGAATCACATCGCTTTGTGGGGCGGTAGTCCACACTTCCTCAAACGATTTTATCGTATTAACACAAAATAAAGAGTATAAGGGTATTTGTTATAAAAAAATTAAAGAATAATAAAAACATAATTAATTAAATATATATAATATATAAATATATTTTCAATTATAATGGCCACCTATGAGAGGAACTAATGGAAAAATTAACAATCATCATTTCGTGAGGTAGTAGTTCGCCATACACAGGAACAATATGTTTGTTACCCATTAGATGGAAGTTTTGGGTAAGTATTATTCAAACCCATAGTACAAAACAATATATGTATATTTTGGATACTATTTTATTTATATGAATATGGAGGAAGAATATTTGAGGTGGTGGAAAAGTAAATGAAAGAAAATAGATTGTTAGAAAGAATTAACTTAAAAATTGCGTAACTCTTTTTGGTTTATACCAAATAGATTCCATAGAAGGTTTTCTTCCTAAAGGGATGATTCAAGGTTTAAGGGAGGGATTTTTCGAAGTTAATTGGGAAGATATTGGTTGAACATAAGTGGTTTGAGAGGTGTGAGTAATGGGGATAAGTGGTGGACTTTTATGGTGGTGGAAAAGGATTCAGTTAGTATTTTGAAAAAAAGTTAGGCGTACCCATGTTTTTACCTAAAAAAATACATAAAAAACCCAAAAAATCAATACTATAAGGTTAATGGATGAATTATGTCAAGATAATTGGTTCTAGAAAGTGGATAGGTCATTTGGGCCTGTATGTTAAAGTTTTAGTCCTTTATTATGCTTAATTGTTCCTGAATATTTTTAATTAATTTTAATCACTTTTACTAATAATTTTATCCAGAAATAAAATTATTCTTATAAGACATTATGAATTATTTTTATTCTGAATATGGAATCCATTTTTAAAAACTCCAATCATTTTAGTGGCAGAAGGTAATTTAAAATTCATCCCACAAGCGGGATGACAATGCAGGTTTTTAAAGTAAAAATGTCTAAAAGATTTGTTTTGTTTTCATAATAAATTTCAAATTTAAATTGATTTAAATTCAATAAATTTTATTAAATGATAAAAATAATATCAAATTATACTTTTAAACCAATTAAAAGTATAATTTAACCCCATAAATAAATTATTTGTAAAAGTTGTTTGTAACTAAAATCCAGTATGTTTAATTATTGATTAAAAAAATTGAAATGTCTCCCAAAAATAAAAAAAATCATCGTTACCTAATTTTTATGTTTCTATTTAATATATAATGTTTATTTTGACATATTAAATCAATAAATGTGTCAAAATTTATATTTAAAATTTTTTCTCCATTAAAAGGTGGTAAAATTGCTATTATCAAAATGTTGGTTTTTATGTGTGAAATAGAGATTGTTCTTATATTATGCCAATAAAACCTAATGGATAAATATAAAAAATATTTTATTGAATATATAACATATGTGTTTGATTAAAATTATTAAAAATTTTAATTAATTATTTTTATTAAGAAAAAACTCTTTTTGGAAGCGTTATAATAAAAATATTTCTTTTTCATATTCAATTGGTTCTTATTTTCATTTATAATAAATTTGTAACCAATGAATTCATTTTATATTTATAGAAAAAAATTATATGTTAGTTAATATTTTTCATAACCATTAACATAACATCTCGTTTATATCATATTATATTAAAGAATAGTATTTTAATAATACATTGTTATTTGGTGAAACTCATTCTTGCATGTAGCATAAGCTATCAAGGAAGGTCTCTATTGCATGTAACACAATATAACTCAGTGTTTCATGCATTAAAATATATGGGATATATTATATTCATTTTTTATTGTAAATATATTATGATTTATTAGGTTATTATATATTTTTTACTCTTGGTGTTGTGTGTCATATACTCTATTGAATACTAAGTTATTAATTTAGAATTTAGAGGCTTTACATTCTCCCCACCTTTATTAAATTTCATCTTCTCATTTTAAACTTGATCTTGGTGATATATTATTTCATATTTCCTATTTTTAAATCCAACATCATGAGAAGGGTTCATAAAAATTCTCAAGAAAAGAGAGAATGGGAAGTATAATGGTCACATGGAATAACATATAACTTGGTCTCTAAGTTGGATAACATCAGTGGTAGGTAGAGATACATACTTGGAGGAAAAGAATAAATATTTATATTTAGTGATTGAGGACATCAATCATACACAATTGAATGATAAATTTATTTTTAAAGGCCTCAAATCCATAAATTTCGGATAATTTAATAGACCATCAGTTCAACATGAATTATTGTATTAGGAGATCATTTTATTTCAAAGTCATTTTGCTAATGTTGGGTAACTATTTTACTAACCAAGATTAAAAGGAAGCATTATTTCTTAATAATTTTAAATTTCATATAAACAATACTAACTTTTGGTTTTTCTTCTATTAAATTCTAATTCATCCCTTTAAATCCATAAATTAATTAAAACTAATGATTTTTTTTATTCCTAAATCATTAAAATTTACTTTTAATGGATCATAAGGCCTATAAAAGAGTGAAAATTCTATCTATTTCCCATTAAATATATTCAAAATCTAATATGGTTAATATATTAATCCATAATCCTCAAAAGTGATATTACTAGTTCTTCATTAACATTTGTTCTTCAAATTATTTAATTAAAAAAATGAAAAATTTACTAGAAAATTTTGTTGGTCAATTGTTAGAGTGAAGCCATTATTGCCATTCAGTCATGGGTTCAAGACCCACAAACTTTTAAGACTTGGTAGGTTATCACATATCATATACTGATACTGAGAATTATATTTTTTATTTTCAAACGAACCACCCTAAGGGTATGCGGTAACTACATAAAACAAGTAGGAACTACAATACAAGATTTATACCAAATTTGAAATTCAAAAAAGGGGCACCCAACGCGAGGAGGCCTCAAGCCATGAGACACCAACGGTAGCCAGTCATGTCACCTAAAACCAGTCATGAGCCTGTTGAACCATCTCCGTCCTCATCACCAGCCATAACTTCCAGTTCTGGTGACCAGAGAAAACGCAAAAAAACCAAAGATCCATTCAACCTAACAGAAGAACTTCAAAAATAGACACTGATATCATCGCCTTTCATAAACACTATCATCACCATTGTCCAAACTACACATAAAAGATGTCTTTGATGAACATAAAATAAATAAAATGAAATAATACCCAACCATAAATTGAACCATCATAAAGCAAGCAACAAAACCATTCAAAGATAAAAGAAATCTGAAAAACCAAACCATATCCAATGTTGATTCTACAGACACCAATGGAAAATCCTTCAAACTGACACAGAAAAACCATCCAATTTTAAGATCAATGAATACCAATAAGCTCGGATCGAGGTCGGGAATGGCCTCCGGGAACACCATGACTAAATGAGCTCACATCCCAAAGACTCCTTGAATCCATCATAGCAGTACGACTTGGAGAGAGGAAAACTCACATGAAGACAGAAAAACGATTCTAACATGGCCTTGATAGTGAAACATCCTTTCCAAGACCTCCAAACCAAACCATCGAAGCCACCACCAGCTGAAAATCACACCTTGTAGTGAAAATATGAAACATCAAGCCTCTGGTGAGAACCACCACAACTTGAATCAGAACTGAGGAAAGCCGCACCTCCTAAACAACTGTTGACCGAACAACAAGCACCTCCCAAAGACTCAACACAACACCAATGTTCCAAAAAAAATAATAATGGAAATCCTTGAAATTAAGTTAATAACTAAATATAATTCTAACTAAGGTTTTCAATGGAACCCTAATACATAAATAATTCAGCCATTTATTTCCTCAAAGTTTCTTCCTTGGTCTAGAGTTGATCCATAATATCTTATTAAGGATTTCTAAATCATGACATCATATCTTCAATCTAAAAAACCTTATATTTAACCTAGGTTACATATTGTGTATCCAAATACATCATAATGGTTTGTAAATAAAATGTGAATTGTCTCAATAATATCCCCCAAGAGTGTCAAACTAGGATCACAGTTAGGCTCATTTTCATGTATCAAGTTACCATGAGTTAGGCTCATAACACCTTATCAGAGTTATAACTTCTAGGTAAATCTATTCTAGAACCACATCCACTTTTAGTATCCAAACATGTATATATTTCTAATAAGACCCACATAATCTCTTCTTTAACAAAATAATGGTATTTTATTATGTACTTGTCTTCAAATTATACCATAGAGTTATGTTCTCTAACTTATGTTTTCTTAAATATAATTCCCAATATTTATACTAAATATCATCTGATACCAACTATAGTGACCCTACCCTAGAAATCCAAGATCTGATGTCCACTGTCAATTACATTAACATGATTACAGGGAATAAAATCTTGATGGACTAAAGAGTTTAGTAGTCTTAGTAAATAATATACATAAATGAGTCTTGTATTACAAATGAGTACACTAATTATAATATAATTTTTTTACTTATTTCTAAACAAATAACTTCTATGATAACTATAATCCATCTATAAATTCCTTAAATGTATTTCATATTATTCATCTTGGATTCATGGGTAAATAAACATATTAATAGTGAGATCAAATTATCTATAAGTAAATAATATAGTTGAAGAAATAATGAATCAATGAGAATAATAATTATTTAATGGTATATAATAGAACACACATACCATATAATCAACAAACTAATAAGGAAGTTAAAAAACAATATGCAAAGGTAATAAATTGAAACATATGCCATTTTAATAACTAGATAAAAGAAAATAAATATGGAAAGGTAAGAAACTGAAGCACATTCTATTTAGTAAATGAACTATAAATGTAATGTATCCATAGATATGTATATGAAAGATCTCATGGATAAAAAATAACTAAAACTAAATGAGGGAAATGATTAATTACTAGACATCGTGTTTCTTAGGTACATGAAACCATTACCATCAAGAGAAATTTTACCTATTACAATTTTCACAACTAATTTTTCATAGGAGACTACTGATGCATTGATGGGTTTTCATTGACTGGTACCCAAACCAAAGGGATTTCATTAAATGTTCCCCAAACCTTTTATTTAATGTCCAAAACATACCTTATTCCAAAAAACAATATTATAATTATCAAATATTTATTTTGAATAAAGTATATGGATTTAATAATACTTTACCAATTATTAAAATAAATTTCAATGTAAAAACCATATGAAAAATGGTATTTGGTTTAGGTAATAATAATATCCATGAAAAATTATATGGATATTTAGAATAAATTAATTGTCAAATGATCATAGGAAATTGTATATTTCAGGGGGACTAAAAGTAATCAATGAAGTGAATGTGAATACTACCCTTAGGAAGATAAATAATAATCCATCCATAGGACGATTAAGGATGGTATCAATACAATATACCCCAAGTGGAGTAAAATAAAAGGGTTTTATTTATTGATAAATTGAAATATTATAAAAAGTTATCTTCAAAACATTCTTGAGGAAAATATACTTTTGTTTTGAAAACCCTTTTTAAAAATATTTTCTTTAAAAATAAAATTTAAAAACATTTTATATAAAAATTAACCTTTCAAATATATATCACATTAAAAAAATAGGAAAATAAAAAAGTGTGAAAATATATTTAATAGATTATTTTCAAAACATTTTTGAATTTTTTTAATAAAAAAATGTTTTTAGAGGAAAACAGATTCTCCGACTAAAGTTGTAAATGAAGTTGGGTTTTTTGAAAAATATTTTCTAAAATAGTTTGAGTACCAAGTAGTAGAAAAATGGTTCTAATATTTGAAAAAAGTCTTGAATAAATATAGGAGTTAAAAATGAATAGTTTTATATAACAATGTTTATATAATTTCTCAGAATTGTAATACCATTTAAAGATCATTAAATTTATTATTGAGGAAAATAATTCTTAAACATTCCAAAGTGTCCCATACTACATTGAACCATTTTAAATATTAAGAAATATGGAGGAATAAAATTAATTTAATGTTACAAATACCATTAAGATAAAAGGATTAATTATATAAAAATGTGTAATTATATAAAATGTCCAAAAATAATAATAATTACATAATTATCACATTTATACATAAAATTATACTTTTAGAAACAATCATTGCATATGATTATGGAAAATTAATCAATGTTACAATCGTGAAGACGGTAGGCCGTACGTATGCCTAGGTAACATTCTCATTTTTTGATTATCGTTATGGAAAGAAGGTAAGTAAAAATATATATATTTATAGAATGATAATTTTATCATAAATAAAATATTATTTTATAATATATAGTTATATATATAATTCATGTGATGAATAATGAATCACATTATGTCAAGGAGGTGATAGTCTACTCGTCCATGAATAACGTTATCACTTTTCATGTGTCTAAAAGCCTAATAAAGATAATGATATATATTTATTTAAAATTTTTAATTATTATATTAATTTAATATTGATTTATTGTATGTATCATATGTTAAATAATAATCATATTTTACACATTCCATGTATTTTGTGCACAAAGAACATCGCTTTGAGGGAGCAGTAGTCCACACTTCCTCAAAGAGGTTATCGTGTTAACGCAAGATGAAAAATATAATGGTATGAGTTATAAAATAATTAAAATTGAATAAATACATA
This sequence comes from Viscum album, assembly GCA_963277665.1. Classification (NCBI taxonomy): domain Eukaryota; kingdom Viridiplantae; phylum Streptophyta; class Magnoliopsida; order Santalales; family Viscaceae; genus Viscum; species Viscum album. Next base: position 1,053,275,956 of record OY728125.1, on the reverse strand, counting down.
ATAAATTTAATAAATATCATATTTAATCATATTTTACATTATAATTCCCACCATGATAGGTAGTAAATGAATTATATATAGTCATCATTTTGTGAGGCAGTAATTCACCACACATAGAAACAGTATATTAATTACCCATTAGATTGAAGTGTGTGTAAGTGTAGGTAAAACCCATAATATAAACAAATATCAGTATATTGATTATTATTTTGTTTTTATATTAAAAAGTAAGAATAATATTTTAGGTGGTGGAAAAGTAAATGAAAGAAAAGATATCACTAGAAAGTGTTACCTTAAAAATTGGCTAACTCTTTTTGGTTTACACCAAAGAGATTCCTTGGAATGATTTTGTCCCAAAAATAGACTTCAATGAAGATGTTAGGGATGTTGGAAGGTGAAGTTTTTAGATATTGGTCTATCCTAAGTGGATTTATAGGTGTGACTAATGGGGTGAAGTGGTGTCCTTTTATAGTGGAGGAAAATGACTCAATCGGTATTTTAAAAATTAGTTAGGTGTACCAACGTTTTTACCAAACAAAAGTATTATAAAACAAAAAAAATACTAATTGAAGGTTCATGGATGAATTATTTATATATAATGGGTTTTGGATAAATTTCCAGTTCATTGTTTCCTTAAGTTAAAGGTTTATTCAGTTATTAAGCTTAATATTTCCTTAATAATTGTAATTAATTTTATTCAATTTCACTAATATTTTTGGTCCAAAATAAATTTTTTGTTATTATAAATTATAAATTATTATTATTAAAAATATGGAATCCATTTTTCAATATTAAAATCATAGAAGTGGCAGAAATTAATTTAAAATTCATCCCGCAGGCGGGACGACAATGCAGGTTTTAAAGTAAAAAACATATAAATATTTGCTATGTTTTTATAATTAATTTCAAATTGAAATTGATTACAATGAAATAAATTGTATTATTTTGTAAAAATATTATCTAATTAACCTTTAAACTCAATTAAAATGGTAATATATCCTTATAAATAAATTAGATGAAGAATAATTTTTGAACTGAAATTCTCTATTTTTAACTATTCATTTAAGAAAATGAAATGTTTCAAAAAATATCAATAATTAAATATAACCTAATTTTTATGATTATATTTAGAATAATAATTTTATTTTTACATATTAAATTAATAAAACTGACAAAATTCAGATTTAAAAAGGGTTTTCCATCAAAAGGCTGTAAAATTTCCTTTATAAAAATAGAGGTTTTTATCTGTGAAATAAATTTTGTTCTTAAATTATTCTTATAGAAAAAAATGGATTAATATAAAAAATATTTTATTCAATATATAACATATATATTTCATTAAAATAATTTATTAATTGTAAATAATTATTTTTATTAAGACAAAATAGATTTGGAAGCATAGAAATAATAATATTTTATTTTTTATATCTAATTGGTTATTATTTTCATTTCTAATTAATTGAAAATCAATTAATTAATTTTATTTTTATATAAAAAAATTGTTATATGTTATTTAATGTTGTTCATAACCACTAACATAATAGCTATATTATATCATATTATATTAAATGATAATATTTTAGTAATAGATTATTATTTGGTGAAACTCTGTCTTGCGTGTAAAGCAAGCAATCGAGGATGGTCAGGCTTTCATGTGACATAGTATAACTTAGTGCTGCATGCATTACAAGATATGAAATATATAATATTCATTTAGGATAGTAAATATATTATAATTTATCAAGTTAATATATTATTATTTTACACATGGTGTTGCATGTCACACACGATGTTAACTAAAAAGTTATTACTTTAGATTTAAGGGGTGTAATAAAAGAATATTATCCCATAGATCTCTAGGTTATCTAAAGGATTTTCATGGTTGTTTGAATCTAGATTCTCATGATAAGTGACCATACTTGGTTGTTCTCGGTGGTTTTTTCTTGATTTACTTCTATATCTCTCTCGGTTTCTTAGATCTACATCATCTCTGGATATATATAATATAGATAATGAAAAATATGATTGTATTTGGATTTTTCGATGAAAAATGAAGAGATCTAAGGTGGATTTTGGAGTTTCAACCTGGTTTCATGGATATTTTCTTGCAGTTTTCCATTTTCGCAATGTTTTTTGAGGTAGGTGGAATCACTCTCGACTCCTCTATTTATAACCTGAAGGCTTAGCTTCAAAAAGATTTTTTTTAAATAGGTTGGAAATTGATATGAATTTCTTGTTAAAACCCAACTTTAGTGACAATTTTTGGACGTAGGGAAATTTCGTGTTTTGTTGGAAATTGAATTTGGTAACATGATTTTAAAATTATGATTTTAAAATGATTTTCTTTCGTTTTATTGTATGAGAAAAAGGTTTTCAATAATTTTTTTTATTGAAATGGTTTTGGTGCACTTAGTTTTGTCATGGGTTTAGAATGATTATGTGGAATGTGTTCATATGCATTGGGATGGATAAGGGTGTGATGTACCATCATTAATTGGTTGGGATAGATATTGGTATGAGGTACCACCATAAAAGTGGGTCACTAAGTGATATCTTAGTGAAAGGATGAATCAACACTCACGAGTATAAGTAGGTCCATGGTTGCATGTATGGTTGGATGTATGGTTATGGGGAAAGAAATGGGTTATGCTAAAATAGATTTTTGAAACGGTTTTAGAGCATTTTTTGGATACTTTCCTTGGAAATAGTTATTGTTTTGAAAAATTATTTATTGTGAAATTTGATTAATTTTTGATATAAACTATTTTTTAAATGGTTATATATAATAAAATTTATGTAAATTTAATAATCGGTTCTATCCTTTTGTCATGGGTAAGGAATTCATTCAAGGAAAATATACTTAGTTTCACTACTCATCCCTTATTTGGGACATTGGTTTTTTACATATATTTTTTATCGATATATAGGAAAAGGTAATGTATCATACATATTAAAAATTGCTTCAAGATACATGGGATGATTCATGGTGTTGGAGCATGGAGCATGTTGGAGCTTTGATTTTGTCATTGGAGTTTTTTAGTTTTTTGTTCGGCTGCATTCTTTAATATTACAGTCATCTTCTATGGTACTTGGTTTTTGTTTGTTTTTAATACCAATGGTTTTATTGAGTGGTATATAATTAATATCATGCATCATGTTTTTATTTATTTGTTTATGTAATTTTTTAATGTATGTTTTATATTTGAAGGGAAAATCATCCCATAATTGTACATCAATCCCGTGGAATTTATTGCCACCCTTTGGCGACGTGGGGATGCCTCCTAAAGAAAAGTAACATCCATAATATTATCAAGACAATTATTAGGGGTGGGGAGTTAAAGTTATCATGGGAGATACAATTGTAGATAATATTAGAACAAATGTCTAAAAATATCCCACTAAAAATGAAACTATGAACCTCAAAATCCATTAGTGGTGGTTCTATACCAAAACAACCTTAATATTCATAGGACCAACTATAAACCTTCTCATTTAGATTATATAACTTACAAAATGAATAATATAAATCCATAAAACTCCCTTAGGGATATTTATATACTCTATGTTATCACATGGTAAGACAAGAAAATTATAAAATTATCTATAGAATAAATTTGGATTTCATCAATGAGAACCACTAAGAACTATTGTAAGTATGACTATAAGATTCGGTTCATGAGTCCTGTAGACATAAAATGAGCATTCATCACACCAAATGGAATGAATAGGAACTCATAGTGACCATTGTGACACCTGAACATCATATTCGTGAAATCATCATCATAAACCCAGAGCTGATGGTATCTAGAATTGAGATGTATTTTTTAGAACCACTTCACTCTTTTTTTCTGGTTGAAGAGATAAATATTCCATAACAGAGGTTATTTTATTTTTATGACATCTAATTTAGGTATAAATATTCATATAAATCCTTAATATCCTACCCTAATTCTTAGTAAACAAAATAGGATATTCCCCTTGGGGACACATTGGTTCTCATGAAACCATTTTCTAGATGATCCTCCAACTACACCTTGATCTCACCGAACTTATCTGAGGACATTATGTAATTTTATAAATAAATCATTATAGTTTTAGGGTGAATTTATATAATAAAATAAACCTATTAATGATATGTAAACCCCATAATGTCATTTATAATGTTGTACATAATGGGAACTTATTCTTTTAAATCTTCCATAACATGCAATGATAAGCTCACCAACTAGTGGGTAATTGATTTTAAATTCACAAGAGTTGTCTCATATCGTACTTCTTGAGGGTATTAATCACCGGTGAAGGTGAATCTAGGACCATCTACTTAACTTAAAATCCCACATGATGATAGAAATACATCCAATATTGGATTGTGAATAACTTCTCTACAACAAGGATAACATCATAGGGTCTTATCTCTATGATAATGATATCCCCAAAACATTTCACCGTGGTGAGCATAATATCACACTGATTGATGAAGTGGATCAAATGATAATCACCTCCAATAAAATTATTTAAGAGAATGGATTAGGGTATGGTATCTACTCATATTCTTAACTCCCATAAACAAATACTGCATTAAAGTAATGAATTAAAAAGGCGTTGATAAGTATGAGTCCCAAACTAGAGAAAACACAAAATATACCTTAGAATATATTTTGTGTAATTAAATAATAGACCTCTATCACAATAATATATTCATAGCCCTAGCCAAAAATACCCCAATCTTATCATAATACACCTGGTGATTGTATTATGAGTGTATTAAAGCATCATCCATATCCAAATCCTCTTTCTTTCCCACCCAATACTTTACATAAAATGTCACAAACAGTGACACTGTATTTACTATGATGAGACCCCTCATCACACTTTTTTCTCTAATACAACGGTCTATCCATGGTTCCACCCTACCTACCCTATACCTCTCACTTAATTATAAAATATAGATCCATATATCTATGAACACCATTGGCATAACAAAACCTATCTTCCTAGTGGTTGTACCTCCCAAAATATCTCTTTTTTACTGATCCCATAGATCAATACAAGAATTAAAATGCCTCTTATGATGTTATAATAATTAATATCATAAAAAAGAAACTACTGTTGGATCCAAATTTGGGCAATTTAAACTGTCCCATGTACCTGGATATGACTCCACCTAAAAATTATCAATCACCAAATCATTATCTATAAATCCATTATTAGGGAGGATGCACAAGGGAATAGTGACAACCTAAATCATCCTATGAAGGTACCATTAAAATTTAAAAACTTGAAGAAACCTATCATGAATCATTTATAAGGATTAACACATGAGGTTTTTCAAATTATAGGGGACATTCTATGCAAATGAAGGTATAATAAATGTTTAACTCATAACATCCTCAACATTTCTATATAGTACTCCTCTTAAAATAATTTCTCAAAATATGAGCAAGGTTGCTATGAGTTTGAGTCATCAACATCCTCCATTGGCTATATATTACTTGAATAAGACTTCATGAAATCACTACCATCTAATTGGTGGGTTTTAAAACCAAATATAATATGGGATTCATTGACTCAAGACAATCGTTTTCCATGTGAGGATATGAGTCACCATATTACATGTGTGGTCTCTGCCACTGCAATTTATAGAGTGCACTTATTTTATGGGTAGTCTTGTCAAACTCTATTAATAATACCATATTATCGATTTTTAAATGTCCTTATCTCTATGATATGGGTAGAGGATCTAACATATTATCAATGGATAGTGATACCTCCAACATAGGGCACTACATTGGTGTATCATTTATCGACTGATCAGTAGCTATAAAATAAAAAATTGGAATAAGACCATCATGGTCTCGCATGTAAATTTGATATGACTATCAATGGTGAAAAATATAATATTAAAAGTTGAATTTTTTATATTAAATTATATCTAGTTGAGCTGACTCAGGATAGAACTTGATGAAAAAACAACTGATGTGTTACATGATTCTTGTAGCATCTCATTTATTCACAACAAATGATACCTTAAAGTTATGATTCAACTAATAGAGTATCATTGTCCTACAAAAAAGACACAATGGTCACCCAAATCTATTCTTAGTTCCATGGTTAAATTAACTAAACTAAAGACCACTAGAATGTTTTTCCCTAGGTTCTAAATGAAATCTCATAATATCCAGAACTCTAATCTCCATCCCCATGATAGACATTTTTTAATACCACTTTGATGTGACTGAATTGATTGAGAAATATCATGAGATAGTAGCAAGCCATGTGTTCCACCCTAATCACACATATAATAGGTAAATATAAGATAACTAGAACTAACAAGTCATATCATACATATTGGAGGCCTTAACATAATAAATACTAATAGAATAAAATAATGTAGTACGATACATAAATTATAGGGTTGATATAAAATTCATGAAATATATATTAAAAATCTCTATATTATGAAAGATGAGATAGTATGATAAAAAGGAAAAGTATAAGGTCAAATAAAAAACTAAAAATCATAATCTCTATGAAAGGAGAAATCTATGTCACCCTAGCCCTAGACACAAGAACCAATAGTGATCATCATCATGGACCATAATAGTTATCTAGTTCCACTACCTCCACATCCACTATAGACACCTTAAATATGTATATCATCTACATATTTGTAACACAAGTAGGCAAAAATCCCATTCATGGGTGAGTATATAAATAACTAGTAGGATTCCACGAAATCATTGGGGAGGGTAAAAAACAAGTCAGCTAAAAACCCATGAATATGTAATAGATATGAATTTAATGACTATGTGTTCTTATATATTTTACAAAAAATACCTTATCAAAACCGTAGCCATCTTCACAGAAATAATTCATATATTAATGTCTTCGATGTATGTTAGATATTGAATAGAACACAAATCACATGAACTACCCATATTCTTTCACATACATTCTAACTCTTCCTGTAATTATAATGGGACACCATTCCACATAAAGGGATGTGTATATTGATATAGGGAGTACATTTACCCTATTGAAGAGCATTCCATGACATATAAGGGAGTACTAACTCCACTAATGGATGACCATTCCCTGATACATGGGGAGTACCTGAACTCCATCTATTATATGAGGGAATATGACTTGTTGTTTGTATTCTCTAATTGGAGTACCTGAACTACTTGCATAAAGGACTATTACCAAACATATGTTGAAGTATAAACTCAATTTATACTCTAAATTATTGTATGTTTCCTATCATTGTCTCTATAGGGTTAAGAACATTGAGCTATCCACATTCCTCAGAAATTTATTTTCATGTTGAGGAGAGTTATATAAATGAACTATATATGGGTTTTTTTCAAAATAGACTATTTATTTATCTAATTATTGATTCTCAGGTGAGAAAATATAAAAAACACCAAAAGAAACAATGTAAATGACAAATACATTCTCAGAAGAGTTGTGTGTGCCTCAGATAGAAGTTGAGTGTGGAATATCTTTATTCTACAATGTGGATTCAATATACATGAAATTAACTAAGTATGTATATAACCTGATGGATTCATGTTTAAGTTTTCTTGTTATTTAAGTATTTCAAGTCATGTATTTCAATTCATTCATGATGAATACAATTGATCACATGGTATATGGGTCTGATGGGTTATCATGGACTGTACTACCATATAGTTTTAGGTCATGAAATATTGTAAAATGTGGAATGTGGACAAAAAGTGCGCATCGTTTTATATTTAATATTCTTTCAAAAACCCTAACCATATCTCATTGAGAAACTACCATGTTTTTTAGAATCACATGTCACGAAATCACAAACTAATTATATAGAAACCTCAACTAAACATGATTTATTCTACTACCACATTCACTATCTCTTCCACCAATCAACACATAACCTACAACATTCCCCATGTATCCCACCATTTCATTCCTTTGGCAATGATGACTCTGTCAACATCACCATCATTCATGTGGATTCAGTCCCCCACATAAACCCTTATGTTTCTTCCTCATTATGGCCAAATTTTTAATTGATTTATCCACAACATTCACCAGTTTTTTTCCATCCTGATTTACTATTATTAAACCATTGAACAATGTGAAGGCTGATGAAGATTATTTTTCATGAAAATGTGATGTTCATAGGATTGAGTAATTCCAATGAGAACGGGAGATGAATCTATGAAGACCAATTTTTAAAATTTATTCAATTAATTAATTCAACCCTTTGAACCTATTAATTTTCAATTATCTCAAGTAGAGAGTCTCAAGATCCCTCATGTATGGATAAAAACATTGAAACAATGAACATGTGGATTTTTATAGGGTCTGGTCTCTTCTTGAGTAACATACTCCTTTCCATGGTTGGATAGTCACCCCAAAAACATCTTATTCACTATAAGAAATAGAATATTACACATTTATAGTGTTGGAACATAACCATTATATTATTATCTATATTAACATAGGTAAATTTATTTTTACACTACCTTTTAGAAAATATGTAGCTGAGATGAGAAATATCTTATTGTGAGAACAATTTGTTTAGAAACAAGAGATATAGATATCCATTTTGAAGCCTTTTGGTATATTAAATTATAGCTAATAAAATAATGAAAATCCATTAAATAACTAATTCTCAACCTCATATGATCTCGTTGAATGTATGGTCTCAACCATATATAAATGATGATAACTGGGATTCAGATTCAGAATTGCATCACTACTTATTTGATGATATTCAAGATCATCACTTTGTTTCACATGCTCACTTTTTCATCTTCATTCTAATTAATCTATTATCAATTAATTATTCATTTTTTGACAACATATCACTTTTCGTTATATCCATACATTAAAACTTCTATTCTTTATAAATTCACAAGGTAACAATAAATAGCATTAAATTACCCATATTGTCACTGGTTGGATCAATTGGGATCCCAAGAAGACTTTATGTTGTCCATAAAATAATGATTATAGAATTCTTATTTTTGGATTCCCAAATGTTCAATGCACAGATCAATAAATTATCCTTATTTGAAGTTGATATTTATGTTAATTTTACACATATGATCTGAATTCTTCTATCATTAGTGTTTTATCTTCTTCAGCTCCTACTCTACATAATATAGTTTTCATAGCTCAACTACTCTGACAAAATAAACATCAGAAAAATATTACAATTGTCAATTAAACATATCTCATATAAATATCATTGAATGATTTAGGAAATAAATAATAAAATAGAATCATCAAAATAATAATTATAGAATTGATACAAGTAGTTTCTTTATTTAAAACATCAATTTCGAGCAACCCAAAAACTATCATGATAAAACAAATTGTAACTTTAACAGATATAATCTATTATTGTAATTTATGAAATTTCTAATGAATTAGCTTGAATAAAATCTTAGATGTGATGTTTTTAACATTGGATATACGTTATAAAATCACTATATTTTATTCCATTAGAAATTATCATGTCAAGAAAACTTAGTTTATACATAACCAAATTTTCATATGTGGTTGATTGAAAAAACAATTCCTTATACAAAATTAGAACTTTGAGAAAATATGATACACTATATAGAAATGAATATGTAGGAAAAAACACACACCTGAGTTCACATACAGGGTTGGAATTCCCATACACAGTAGAAAATAGACACATTAAGGCATTCATATACATGCTACTTCTCACTTACCTATGTTTCACTTACATGAAGAAATTCATATATATAGTAATAATAAAATACATTAAAGTATTTACATGTGAATAATTTTCACATGTATGTGAATTTAAATACATTTTAATTTCAATTATGTGGATTTATCTTTGTGAGTTTTTTCTTATGTAAGATGAATTTTTTCTTAGGCAAAGAAATCTCACATACATTTCTAGAAAATCATATCAATCTCTTCAGTAGATTAAGGATCTCTTCCATAAACTCTAAAGTGATCTAAATCACTCAACATAAATACAAATATCTATTTAATATCCTAAAATTATTCTCAACAATGATTTTAAACAAATTAAAACTATCTACAAATCCAAGGGTACTTTAATATTTGGGTTTCTAATTTTTGGATACTCTATTCAACTATGTTCTGAAAAAAAAATAGTTCTGATCAAGCTTCTATAAGTTCAATGAGAATCATAACATCATAGCCTATCCCATATGGGAAATTTATTGAACTACACAACCAAATAAGGTAGTGTTTTGAAGACAATTCCATCCCTCATTGTCATGTATATCAGTACAAGTGACATAGATGAACTCCCCCTCAATTCTTTCATTAAATCACACAAATTAAAAACATCCCCTTTCAACATTATTCAACACACCCAAAAATAAAGAATCATTTTACCTAGATCTATCTTCCCTTTTGACATAGAGTTGTGTCATTATTACTCACCATTTCTCAACAAAATACAAAAGACATGTTGGGGAGGTTCCATATTACTTTAAGTGAGAGGATAGGCCTGAACATGAATTTTTATCATTAACTCATAAATACACTCTCTTAGAATATCCTTTTTATGAATTTCTATAATTATATTTTTAGTAGAAATGTAGTCTGAGATGAAATTCTCATTTCTCACCAATTCCTGAACAAAATTATACCTTCTGTTGATATCTTTGTATCTATAGTATTGTAAAATTTTCTTGGATAGGTTGATAACACTTTTATTATCATGAAAAATCCTCAATGGCTTCTCAGTTTCAACTTTCAAGTCTACCAGCTGAACAACCATCCATAATACTTGTTTATATGAATGATTTACTACCACTTATTATTCCTTTACTATTTTAAGTATCACTGGATTCTTTTTTCTACTATAATAACTCAGACAATTCTCAATAATAAATAATTTTCCACTTAAGGTGGAATTTTATCTATAAAATCACTAACTTAATATATATTAGTATAGTTAAATTTTTTTACATTTTTACTAAACTAGTAAACCATTCCATAGCTCATAGTTCCCTTCACATATATAAGTACCCTATTTAAAGATACCATGTGTAACTCCCTTGGTTAACTCTAAAATTGAGAATAAATTTTCCCTAAAAATTCAATGTATGGTATCTATATAGTCAAATAGAATAAACTTCATAATACATTTATAATTTTTTTGAATTAAAATTGATGCAAATATCATCTTTACAAATTTCATTTCTAATCAAAATTGGTGATGAAATATATCTCAAATCATCCATACCAAACCTTTTCAATATGTGTCAAGCATGATTTCCCTGTGAAAAAAAAATATTGGATTTTAAATCTCTTTATTATGTAATTCAGAAAATAATCTAAAATCTAACAATTAAAATTTTCATTTTAGTTTCTCATTGAATTCCTAACATAGGTACTTGTGGTCACTATAAAAAATTATATCATCAATATATACTATGATAGGTAGTGTACCTATATACCTATTTCTCATATGTAATTTTTTTTAAACCCTACTCTTAGTTAAAATTGTTCCCTTTAGAAATTATTTTAGTTCTATGTACTAGGATCTATTATCCTATTTCAATCTATACAATTCCTTTCTCATCTTGAAAGTTATGGTTCCATCACAATCAGGAATAAAATAATATATTTCTTAATGAATACTTCTTCCTCAAGGTCACTATTTAAAAATGATAACTTCAAATCAATTAGGGACAATTTATAGTTTTTTTGTGTAGAAACAACTATAAATATAGAGACCCAATGCTTGATGTATATGGAAATTAAATAACTTTTTTGGAATACTTAATACATGAAAAAAACAGACGCCCAAAGACAAAATTAGTTTAGTGTCTTTGGAAACTCGGAACGTAATATTCTAATCATGGTGAAAGATCTTCAACATCTACCATAAAGATCTTACCCTTTTGTTTTCTTACCTAAAACCTTTCTTTATATCCTCAGGAAAAGAAAACTTAAAAAAAGGTGAGCTCAAATGCTCAGTAAGGGAAAACATAGATAACATAAAACAATCCATAAACATTTTAATGCAAAAACTTGAACATAAATTCTACACATCAAAATCTTGAGCAAAGACATAAATCTTGGAAGTACGTAAGGAATAAATTATAAAGGAACATCAATCATGATAAAATAGCATGGGAATAAAACATGTAATTGTGGAAAAACATTAAGAACATGATATTATTTCTATAGTAGCCAAGGCATTGCTACCAAGACCATCTTAGTGGACAAAGTCCCTTTCTGAATCGAGTTGACTCCTCGTTCCAGTCCTGTATCACTGAACCAGATTAACTTACCATTCCAGACATGTCTATATCCTGAGATATAAATCTTTACACAATGAATTGGAGGTAGATATAGGTCCCACCCATCTCATAATGAAATCATTCTTATGTGTTCCACAACATAAACATAAACCATTCATCCTAACCCAGAAAATAAAATGGGTTTCATAAACATCATCCCATCATAACATAATCCATATAAAATGAATGGATATCATTTCATCATAAGAAAAGTGAAACCATGTAAATAATAGGGACATTATACTTGAAACATACACATATGAAATAATTTCCCCTTAGATGGAAAATGGTTTTGATAAAACCCTTGAAATGAATTCTTCAGGAAAATATCCTTTCTTATTCAAAATCATTTTCTTTTCAAAAAATGCCATGCTATTTTAAAAGAAAAGTATTTTTTTGAAAATAGTCATAAAATTTTTTAGAGGAACCATCATTTAATTATGTCTTTATGAAACCATAATCATCCATTCATGCCGTATAAGTTAAAAATAACATTCTTCTCGTACTTTTGTTGAAAAAGTCAAAAAGTACCTCGTATGGTAATCAAATGAAAGATTCCTTTCATAACATGTGGTAAAATTCAAAAATGGTTAAAAAGGACATTAAAAATACATGATTTATTTTATAAAACATGGATATGGATGACAAAAAAAACCCATTAAATACTTACGAATAAACAATATCAGATAAGAGTGAGATTGGAATAGTTATCCCTTACCTTATGTCTGATATGCTTCGTACGTATCCGAACCTCCTGTATAATGATTTAAATAATGTCATTGACATATTAAATAACCATATTCATTGTTATAATATCATATATGTTTCACTTATGAATTTATATTAACCGTTATTTTGTAAATTCCATGTTAAAGCAGCGTTTTGGGTAAAATCGTTTCATTTATCGTACGTGTTTCGACTTGTTGTTCTTGATATTAATACTTATATCCTGATTTAATTAATTATAGAATTTAAAACATGATTTATATATAATATATATTCATCATATACATATATATATGATATATCGATAAATGGAATGAAATACACAGTTCATGGAGATGGTAGGCCGTACGTACTCATGAACGCTATTTTCGTTTCCTTATTGAATTGAATGGAATTAAGTAGATAACAAACATATATATATATATATATATACATAAATCAAGTATCATTATTAATTCATATATTTAATTATTATTCATTATATATACTTTATAATCATTCATGAATGGATAACATGGAGAATGAATCTCATCGCGTCGTGGAGACGGTAGTCCGTACGTACGCACGAGCGATGATATCATTCCCATGATCATGGAATTGTATTGAAGTGTATGTATAATATTTAAGAATCAATATAAATTTACAATAATCATATATAGTTATTTATTTTCACCATTATACCCATTCAAGTAAGGTGGTGGTCGAAAACAGTTTACACCACAGCGTGGAGATGATATTTCGTAGGTACGCACACGCGGGGATTTTGTTTTCCGTAGGAAGGATAGAAGGATAAATATGGTTGTTTAATATTTATAATAACATATCAGTATATAAGTAATACTGATGTTCTTACTTTATAATGAGACAACTAAAGAAGAAGAAATAGAAGAAGGAAGAAACTTGAGAGAATCGGAAGAAGAGATTACCTCTTCTTCGACACACCTCCTTTAAGCTTCCTCTTAAGGAAGTAGAGTTGGTCTTTTGAGAAGAACAGAACCTCCAAAATGTTTCTATGGAAGTGGAGAAGAAAAATGAGCAGGGGTTGGCCGAGATTCAAGGCTCAAAAGGGTGTTAAGAGAAGAGGGAAGGGGTTCCCTTTTTATAAGGGAGGAGAGGGTCACCTTTGAAAAAACTTAAAATATTATTTTATAATAAAGTCATAATTAGTTTATAATAGCTCCAAATTGATTTATTTCTATAAAAAAGTGGTTATGGGTCTAAATAATCTCAAAAATAGGTTTTAGACAAGTTTAGGTTACTATTTTAACCTTATCATTTATATTTAACTCTAAGTTAAATAATTCAACTTTTACTGTGTCTTCTTATTTTCTTACACTATATGGTTAATAAACATACTATAACAAGCAAAAATAACCCCAGGTGGTTAATTATTAATATATATAACCTTATCTAAGTCATTTGGACTAACCTTATATTTTTAATAATATTATAAGAATTAATAATATAATATATTGTTTTAAAAACTATTTTATGTCAATTTTGACACTCTTTGGTAATTTATTTTTGTGAAAATCATAACAGCATGATTAGTTCGCAAAAAGATAATTAAATCAATACCAACATGTCATATTAACCTAAAAAATTAGTGGAATTCATAAAAAGTATCAAATTACATTTATTTGGGTATTTATAAAATCAATTATTTTAATATTTCATTACTTAGGTAATTACTGCATCACCATTGTGTCATAAATAAATTATATTATACAATGTCTAAAAAATAAAAATAAGCTAACATTTGGTGGGAAAGATTCTTATCTTTCTAATGAATATTTATAGTCAAATTCATCTTATGTATAACCCTATATTAAAAATATTTTAGTTATTAAACATTGATTTTAACTATTTTAACTCTTTTTAAATAAAATAATAATAAGGGTCCTAATCTAATCCAAGTGGACATAAATGATAATATTATATTCCTAAGGATGTTTTTGGTCGAATTATACTTATCCAATAGAATTAGGACATGTGTTAGGATAATAATAATATCATTTTTACCCTTAATTACCCTATTTACTTTTAATCGTGGTAAATAAAAGCAAAAAGTTACTAATCACAAAAAATTATTTTTATCTTATTGAACTACATTTTACTCCTTGATATTAGCTGTGTCTCTCTGATTTTTGAAATTCCAATCATAGAAGCGGTAAAATTATGTTTTATGTATGTTTTCAAAAAGCTCCTAGGAGGTAGGTAAAGGACTGTGAAAAGTTCAATAAAATTTTTATATATCTAAAATTATTATAAAATGACTCTAATGATTTACATTGAACTTATATAGGTATTATGTATCAATTTTTACCTAAAATAAATTTAAATAAAATAAATAATTATTTAAATAAAAAGTCGGTTTTTAAATAGTAACCCAGTGTTTTCACTATTCATCAAAAATTGAAATTTTTCCGGAAACAAACTTCACCCTAGGATAATTTTGATATTCTGAATCTAAAAATGATGTCCATTTTGAAAGATAAAATTTATAAAATTTTAAAAAATGGGTATTACTGTTCATAACGACTAGTTTATATAATATTTTAATAACATATCGTTGTTTAGTGAAACTCGGTATTGCGTACAACACACGCTATCGTGGAAGGTTGCGATTTTGTGTAATGTAAACCAAGTCAGGGTTGCATGTAGTGAAAGACTCCTTTGTTGTTGCGTATAACAGAATCCAACCATATTTCATTTATACATTGAATATACATATATATACACTCAATGTTGCATAGAATAACTACTATCAAACGAACTTGAAATTGTGTGTGACACGATCCAAGAATAGTGTTGCGTATACTACAAGCTAATACGGTCTTGCGTATAGCACAAGATAATCTTGGTGTAGTGTACAACAGAATATATGAAAGAAATTAAAAAAAATAAATCTCATAAAATCTCGGGGTGTTACATTCTACCCCCCTTAAAATGAATTTCTCCCTAGTAATTCTTCAGGGTTATAAATGAATTATTACATGAGAGTTTCTTTCATAGAAACCCACATCATAAAAATGAATACCAAAACTTATCTTTAAAAACTAAAGTATGAAATGTAAGAGTAACCCAAATTAACTAATCACTGGGTTTCCACATAGGATAACATAGCTGAAAATATATATATGGAAGAGAAATCTAACCATCATGTTCTGATGGAGAGTGGTAGAGGACATGGATATGATAAAGCCAATAGTCACAAAGCCATAAATTTGTAATGATCTAAGGTACCATCTGATTCATCAGATATGAGGGAACTAGGACAACATTTTTGGTTTTCAAGATTATTTTACTAATGTTGAATATTTTTTGAATTAAAAGAAATACTTACTTGATTTTGGTACAATCTTACTGTTGTATATGCCTTGAACAATTTCCATGTCATCTCTTAAAGAAATGAAGTTGAATTTGTCTTTTGTGAAGTGTTAGCAGATCATGCAATAGAATGATAAGTCATTCCATCAGTCTCAAACATATGGTTAACAAAAGTTATCAAATATACATAAGTCTATATATAGTGAGATTAATCGTATATGGTTCCTAAAATGGACTTATACTTCATATATCATACCACTTAATATAATAAAACTAGTTTCTACTAATGAGGGACTTCCTGTAGGCCAGTGGTAGGAAATAAAGGCCTGTCGCACTTCGGTTGTGGGTTCAATTCTCATAACCTTGTCCGACACGACGGCTTGTCGCCCATCCTATGGGTTATCCTTTTTCTAAACCAATACTATTATAAAACAAATTCTATCCTTAAACAATACTATCTGATGTCCAATATAATCCAGTCCAATTTTTAGGCTTATCCAAAATACATATGTCCAATATCATTGTATAAAGAAAACAATTACTAGAAATGTCATCTGTCGAGCATGTGAATACCATCATTTATCCCCCATATATCATACGACATATCTTGTTGGTCAAATTACAAACATGTGAATACCTTAATCATGTATTCTCTTAAAAAATGAATACCCATTGAACCTTAGTGAAAACATGAATGCTGTCAAAATTTAACACTTTCCACATACCAAAATCCCAAAATTTCTATATAATCAAACCATGATATAACTTTGTCCTTATATCAATCATGAAATCATTTCATTTCATTATCGCTTCATTATGTGCATATCATCTTCTTTCCAAAAATATTTCAATCACTTTTCATGGTTAATAGTACCATATAATTATTGAAAACCAATACATAGATATTCCAAAATTCCACGATACCATAAATGAGATTCCATGATACTATTTTGAAATCCCATTACATTAACACTTTATCATTCCACAACATTATTATCATACTCAACATCACAAATAGTGATCGCATGTGACTTCCCTTTATCCTTTTCATTAAGAGGTTCCTAACGTCGATCATCATTAACCCTTGGATTAGGGTATTGATTAGCATAATGCATTATTTCCTTGCACTTGAAGCATTAAAGTGTTGGTGGTGCGTTCTCTGCAGTCTTTTCTTTATTCAAATCATTAGCAACCCTTTTTCCAATACTTCAACACTCAGCTGCTCGATGACCTTCTTTTCCACACTTAAAACATTTTCTAGTCCCTTTAAGACAATATCCACCATACTTCTTTCCACACTTTGAGAATAAAGAAACATTCATCTTCTTTTCACCATTATTATGAGATTTCTCCTTGAACTCCATCTTTTGTTTCTTGTTAAAACCATGAGATGTATATGTAACACCAACTTCCATTTCTACCTTGATATAACAACGCACAATTTCATCATAGCTACTGAAGTCTCTTATAGCTAATGCCCTTAGAAGACTTGGTTTTAAGACACTGATGAATCGATCAACTTTACTTTCAGGTTGGATGATAAAGGTAGATGCATACCTTGCAAGACTTGTAATATTCTCTTCGTATATACCAAGAGATTCATCATACTTTTTCTTAAGCTCAAGGAAATCCTTTTCTATCTTTTTTCGAAGAATACGTGGGAAGTACTTATTGAAAAATAAGTTCTTGAACTCATCCCATTCCATGGATTCAATTTCATATTAGGGCCTCATATTATAAATTAGAGTCCACCATTGATCTACTTCACCTTCTAAACGGTAAATAGACAAAATGACTTTTTCATGTTCCGAATAGCGAAGTATGGAAAATATCTTTTCAATGGTATTGATCCATTTTTCAACAACAAGTGAATTAGAAGACCCACTGAAAGAAGGTGGACGTTGCCTCATGAAAGACTCAATTGAATATTGTTCCCTTCTCGGCTCATTTAGAAGTCCATAATGATTCATATCTTCTGTAAGTATAGAAATAAGATTTTTCACTCCATATCCCTTAACATTGATTTGTTTAGGAGGAAAATCATTGCATTGTCCATTACATTGATCAACACGGTTCCTTCGGGTTCCAGCCATTGTCTAAAACCCAAAAAGAATAGTGTGAAAGGAAAAAATCATGATAGGGAAAACAACATAATAAAGGGGGGGTACCTTCAATATCTAAAATCTTAGGTTTAATTCTAAGATCGTTACCGTAATTATAGGACTATAACCTATACTTATACTTAACCTTGGAGACATCCCTAGACATACCATTGAAATATCTCTAGGGATCTCACTAAAGTTTTTGCATCCCAGTTTCCAAAGGTTAACTAAACCTTCACTCTGATACCAACTGTAGATACCCAAAGCTTGACATACATGGACATTACATTAATTTTGGGGAATTATTAATACATGATAAAGAAATACACCGAAAGACCGTATTAGTTTAGTGTCTTTGGAAACTCGGAACATAATCTTCTAATAATGGTGAAAGATCTTCAATATATCCCATAAAGATCTTCCCCTTTTGTTTTTTTACCAAAAACCTTTCTTTATATCCTGGGGAAAAGAAAACATAAAAAGGGTGAGCTTAAATGCTCAGTAAGGGAAAGCATAGAGAACATAAAACAATCCATAAACATTTGAATGAAAAAACTTGAACATAAAATCTAAACATCAAAATCTTGAGAAAATACATAAATATTAGAAGTACGTAAGCCATATATCATAAAGGAACATCATTCATGATAAAGTAACAAGGGAATAAAACATGTAATTATGGAAAAACATTAAGAACATGATACTATTTCCATATTAGCCAAGGCGTTGCTACCAAGACCATCTTAGTGGACAAAGTCCCTTTCTGAATCGAGTTCACTCCTCGTTCTAGTTCTGTATCCCTAAACCGGATTAGCATACCATTCCAGCCATGTCTATCTCATGAGATATAAATATTTTCCCAATGCATTGGAGGGAGATATAGGTCCCACCCATCTCATAATTAAATCACTCTTACATGTTCCACAACATAAACAAAAATCATTCATCATAACCAAAGAATAAAATGGGTTTCATAAACATCATCCCATTATAACATAATCCATATATAAAAATGGATATCATTTCATCATAAGAAAATTGAATCCATGTAAATCATAGAGACATTATATTTGAAACATACACATATGAAATAATGTCATCTTATATGGAAAATGGTTTTGATAAAACACTTGAAATGAATTCTTGAGAAAAATATCCTTTCTTCTTAAAAATCAGTTTCCTTTCAAAAAATGCCCAGAAATTTTTTCAAAAAATATTTTTTTGAAAATATTCATCACATTTTGTAGAGGAAACTTCATTTAAATAATTTTTTATGAACCTGTAAAAATCCATTCACCTCATATAAGTTAAAAATAACATTCTTCTCGTACTTTTGTCGGAAATGTCAAAAAGTACCTCGTATGGTAATAAAAAGAAAGATTCCTTTCATAACATGTTGTAAAATTCAAAAAAGGGTAAAAAGTAAATAAATAATACATGAAATTTTTTTAGAAAACATGGACATGGATGATAACAAAAACCATAGTAAATACTTAGGAATAAACAATCTCAGATAAGAGCGAGATTGGAATAGTCATCCCTTACATTAGGTCCGATATGCTTCATATGTATCCGAACCTCCTGTATAATGATTTAAATAGTGTCATTGACTTATTAAAGAATTATATTCATTGTTATTATATCATATATGGTTCACTTATGACTTTATATTACCCATTCTTTTGTAAATTCCTTGTAAAAGAAGCGTTTTGGGTAAAATCATTTCATTTATCGTACTTGTTTAGACTTGTTGTTCTTGATATTATTACTTATATCCTGATTTACTTAATTCCAGAATGTAAAACATGATTTATATATAATATATATTCATCATATACATATATATATGATAGATCGATAAATGGAATAATATACACCGTTCATGGAGACGGTAGGCAGTATGTACGCATGAACATTGTTTTCGTTTCCTTATTAAATTGAATGAAATTAATTAGATGATATACATATATATATATACATAAATCCATTATCATTATTATGTCATATATTTAATTATTATTCATTATATATACTTTATAATCATTCATGAATGGTTAACATGGAGAATGAATCTCATCATGTCGTGGAGACGGTAGTCCGTACATACGCGCGAGCGATGATATCATTCCCATGATCGTGGAATTGTATTGAAGTGTATGTATAATATTTTAGAATCAATAAAAATTTACAATAATTATATATTGTTATTTATTTTCACCATTATACCCATCCTAGTAAGGTAGTTGTCAAAAACAGATTACACCACGGCGTGGAGACGGTATTCCGTACGTATGCACGCGCGGTGATTTCATTTTCCGTAGGAAGGATAGAATGTGAAATAGGGTTGTTTCATATTTATAATAACATATCACTATATAAGTAATACTGATGTTATTACTTTATAATGAGAAAACTAAAGAAGAATTAGTATAGTAAGAAAGAAACTTGAGAGAATCGGAAGAAGAGATTACCTCTTCTTCGACACACCTCCTTTAAGCTTCCTCTTATGGAAGTAGAGTTGGTCTTTTGAGAAGATGCAACCATCCAGAATGTTTCTAGGAAAGTGTAGAAGATAAATGGTCAGGGGTTGGCCGAGATTCAATGCTCAAAAGGGTGTGAAGAGAAGAGGGAAGGGGTGCCCATTTTATAAGGGAGGAGAGGGGCACCTTCGGAAAAACATAAAACATTATTTTATAATAAAGTAATATTTTGTTTATAATAGCTCCAAATTGATTTATTTCGAATCAAAAGTGGGGATGGGTAGAAATCATCTCAACCAATAGGTTTTAGAAAAGTTTAGATTACTATTTTAACCTTATAAGTTATATTTAACTCTAAGTTAAATAATTTAACTTTTACCATGGCTTCTTGTTTTCTAACACTATATGGTTAATAAACTTACTATAAAAAGCCACAAGAACCCCAAGTGGTTCCTCATTAATATATATAACCTTATCTAAGTCATTTGGCCGAACCATAGATCTTTAAGAATCTTATAAGAATTAATAATATAATATTTGGTTTAAAAACTATTTTATGTCAATTTTGACACTATTTGGGAATTGATTTTTGTGAAAATCATAACAGCATGATTAGTTCGAAAACAGTTAATTAAATCAATACTAACATGTCATATAAACCTATAAAATTAGTGGAATTCATAAAAAGTCTCAAATTACATTTATTTGGGTATTGTAAATATCAATTATTTTAATATTTCATTATTTAGGTAATTACTGCATCACCATTGTGTCATAAATAAATTAAATTATTTAATGTTTAAAAATTATAAATAAAATACCATTAGGTATAAAATAATTTTATATTTCTAAAGAATATTTATAGTCAAATCTATCTTATGTATAACCCTGTATTAAAAATATTTTACTTATTAAACATTGATTTTAACTATTTTAACTCTATTTTAAATAAAATAATAATAAATGTCCTAATCTAATCCAAGTGGACCTAAATGATAATATTAAATTCTTAAGGTTGTTTTTGGTCGAATTATACTTATCCAATAAAATTATGACATGTGTTTGGATAATAATAATATCATTTTTACCCTTAATTACCCTATTTACTTTTTACAGTGGTAAATAAAAGTAAAAAAGTTACTATTCACCCAAAAAAATTTATTTTATTGAACCATATTTTACTCCTTGATATTATCCGTGTCTCTCGGATTTTAGAAATTCCACTAACAGAAGCGGTAAAATTAAGTTTTATGTAAGTTTGCAAAAAGCTCCTAGAAGGTAGGTAAAAGACGGTGAAAAGTTCAATAAAATTTTTATATATCTAAATTTATTATAAAATGACTCCATTGAATTAAATTGAACTTATATAGGTATAATCTATCAATTTTTACCTAAAATAAATTTAAATAAATTAAATAAGTATTTAAATAAAAAGTCGGTTTTTAAATAGTAACCTAGTGTTTTCACTATTCATCAAAAATTGAAATTTTTCAGAAAAAAACCAAAAATTCACCCTAGGCTAATTTAGATATTTTGAATCTAAAAATGAAGTCCATTTTGAAAGATAAAATTTATAAAATTTCAAAAATTGGGTATTACTATTCATAACGGCTAGTTTATATAATATTTTAATAACATATC
The DNA here is from genome assembly GCA_963277665.1 of Viscum album. Classification (NCBI taxonomy): domain Eukaryota; kingdom Viridiplantae; phylum Streptophyta; class Magnoliopsida; order Santalales; family Viscaceae; genus Viscum; species Viscum album. The sequence goes on along the minus strand of OY728125.1, from coordinate 1,053,253,363 downwards.
GTTGTTTAGAGAAACTCGGTATTGCGTCCAACACACGCTATCGTGGAAGGTCCCGATTTCGTGTAATGTAATCCAAGTAAGGGTTGCGTGTAGTGAAAGACTCCTATGGTCTTTCCTATAATAAAATCCAACCATATTTCATTTATACATTAAATATATATATATATACACACACTCAATTCTGCGTAGAATAACTACTATCAAACAAACTTGAAATTGTGTGTAACACGATCCAAGAATAGTGTTGCGTATACTACAAGCTAATACGGTCTTGTGTATAGTGGAAGATAATCTTGGTGTAGTGTACAACAGAAGATATGAAAGAAATTAAAACGAATAAATCTCATAAAATCTCAGGGTTTTACATTCTACCCCCCTTAAAATGAATTTCTCCTTTCGAACTTCATCGAGGTTATAAATGAATTATTACATGAGAGTTTCTTTCATAGAAACCCACATCGTAAAAAGGAATATCAAAACTTATCTTTTAAAAACTAAAGTATGAAGCGTAAGAGTTACCCAAATTAACTAATCACTGGGTTTCCACATAGGATAACATAGGTGAATATATATATATGGAAGTGAAACCTAACCATCATGTTCTGATGGAGAGTGGTAGAGGACATGGCTATGATAAATCCAACAGTCACAAATCCATAAATTTGTGATGATCTAAGGTATTATCTGATTCATCAGATATGAGGGAACTAGGACAACATTTAGGTTTTCAAGATCATTTCCCTAATGTTGAATATTTTTTGAATTAAAAGAAATACTTACTTGATTTTGGTACAATCTCACTGTTGTCTGTGCCTTGAACAATTTCCACCTCATATCATAAAGAAATGAAGTTGAATTTGTCTTCCGTGAAGTGTTAGAAGATCATGTGATATAATGATAGGTCATTCCATCCGTCTCAAACATAAGGTTAGAAAAATTTATCAAATATATATAAGTCCATCTATAGTGAGATTAATCATATACGGTTCCTAAAATGGACTTATACTTCATATATCATACCATTTAATATAATAAAACTAGTTTCTACTAACCAGGGACTTCCTGTAGGCCAGCCGTAGGAAATAAAGGCTTGTTGCACTTCGGTTGTGCGTTCAATTCCCACAACCTTGTCCGACGCGACGGGTTTTCGCTCGTCCTACAAGTTGTCCTTTTTATAAAACAATACTATTATAACAAAAATTCCTAGCCTTAAACAATACTATCTGAAGTCCAACATAATCCCTTCCAATCTTTAGGATTATGAATAATACATCTGTCCAACATCATAGTATAAAGAAAACAATTACTTGAAATGTAATATGCCGAGCGTGTGAATACCATCATTTATCCCCCATATATCATACAATATATCTTGTTGGTCAAATTAAAAACATGTGAATACATTAATCATGCATTCTCTTGAAAAATGAATACCCATTGAACATTAGTGAAAACATGAATGCTGTCAAAATTTAACACTTTCCACATACCAAAATCCCAAAATTTCTATTTAATCAAACCATGATATAACTTTGTCCTTATATCAATCATGAGATCATTTCATTTATTTATCGCTTCATTATGTGCATATAATCATCTTTCCAAAAATATTTTAATCACTTTTCATGGTATCCAGTACCATATAATTATTTAAAACAAATACATAGATATTCCAAAATTCCATGATACCATAAATGAGATTCCATGATACGATTTTGAAATCCCATTACATAAACACTTAATCATTCCACAACATCATTGTCATACTCAACATCGGAAATAGTGATCACATGTGGCTTCCCTTTATCCTTTGCATTAGGATTTTTCTCAAGTCGATCATCATTAACCCTTGGATTAGGGCATTGATTAACATAATGCCCCATTTCCTTGTACTTGAAGAATTGAAGTGTTGGTGGTGTGTTCTCTGCAGTATTTTCTTTATTCACATCATCAGCATCCCTTTTTCCAATACTTCAACACTCAGCTGCTCAATGACCTTCTTTTTCACACATAAAACATTTTCTAGTCCCTTTAAGACAATCTCCACCATGCTTCTTTCCACACAAACTTTCATCTTCTTTTCACTATTATTCTGAGATTTCTCCTTGAACTCCATATTTCGTTTGTTATCAAAACCATGAGATGGATATTTAACACCAACTTCCATTTCTACCTTGATATCATAATGCACAATTTCATTATAGCTACTGAAGTCTCTTATAGCTAATGACCTTTGAAGAATTGGTTTTAATCCACTGAAGAATCGATCAACATTACTATCAATTTGGATGATAAAGCTAGATGCATACCTTGCAAGCCTTGTCAAATTCACTTCATATATACCAACAGATTCATCATCCTTTTTCTTAAGCTCAAGGAAATCCTTTTCCCTCTTTGTTCGAAGAATATGAGAGAAGTAATTATTGAAAAATAAGTTATTGAACTCATCCCATTCCATGGATTCAATTTCATCTCAGCGCCTCGTATTCTTAATTAGAGTCCACCATTGATCTACTTCTCCTTCTAAATGGTAAATATCCAGAATGAATTTTTCATGTTCTGAACAGCGAAGCATGGAAAATATCTTTTCAATGGTACCGATCCATTGTTCAGCAATAAGTGGATCAGAAGACCCACTAAAAGAAGGTGGATGTTGCCTCATGATGGACTCAATAGAATATTGTTTCCTTCTCTACTCATTTGGAAGTCCAGAATGATTCATAGCTTGTGTATGTATAACTAAAAGATATTTCACTCCATCTCCCATAACATTGGTTTGTTCAGGAGGAAAATCATTTCATTGTCCACTACATTGATCAACACAGTTCCTTCGGGTTCCAGCCATCATCTAAAACCCAAAAAGAATAGAGTGAAAGGAAAAAATCATGATAGGGAAAACAACATAATAAAGGGGGAGTACCTTCAATATCTAAAATCTTAGGTTTAATTCAAAGATCATTACCATAATTCTAAGACTATAACCTATACTTATACTTAACCTTAGTGACATCCCTATACATACCATTGAAATATCTCTAGGGATCTCGCTAAAGTTTTCACATCCTAGTTTCTAAAGGTTAACTAAACCTTCGCTCTGATACCAATTGTAGAGACCCAAATCTTGACGTACATGGACATTACATTAATTTTGTGGAATACTTAATACATGACAAAAACAGACGCCCAAAGACCATATTAGTTTAGTGTCTTTGGAAACTCAGAACGTAATTTTCTAATCATGGTGAAAGATCTTCATCATCTCCCATAAAGATCTTCCCCTTTGGTTTTATTACCTAAAACCTTTCTTTATATCATGGGGAAAAGAAAACATAAAAAGGGTGTGCTAAAATGCTCAGTAAGGGAAATCATAGAGAACATAAAACAATCCATAAACATTTGAATGCAAAAACTTGAACATAAAATCTAAACATCAAAATCTTGAGCAAAGACATAAATCATGGAAGTACGTAAGACATATATCATAAAGGAACATCAATAATGATAAAATAGCATGGGAATAAAACTTTTAATTGTGTAAAACCATTATGCTCATGATATGATTTCCATAGTAGCGAAGGCATTGCAACCAAGACCATCTTAGTGGACAAAGTCCCTTTCTGAATCGATTTCACTCCTCATTCCAGTCCTGTATCACTGAACCATATTAACTTACCATTCCATCCATGTCTATCTCATGAGATATAAATCTTTACCCAATGCATTGGAGGGAGATATATCTCCCACCCATCTCATAAGGAAATCATTCTTACGTGTGCCACAACATAAACAGAAATCATTCATCATAACCCAAAGAATAAAATGGGTTTCATAAACATCATCCCATCATAACATAATCCATATAAAACAAATGGATATCATTTAATCATAATAAAATTGAAACCATGTAAATTATAGATACATTATAGTTGAAACAAACACATATTAAATAATGTCATCTTAGATGGACAATTGTTTTGACAAAACACTTGAAATGAATTCTTGAGGAAAATACCATTTCTTCTTCAAAATATTTTTCTTTTCACAAAATGCCATGAAATTTTAAAAGAAAATTATTTTGTTGAAAATAGTCATAAAAGTATGTAGAGGAAACTTCATTGAAATAAGTCATTATAAAACCGTAAAAAAACAATTAACGCCGTATAAGTTAAAAAACATTCTTCTCGTACTTTTGTCAGAAAAGTCAAAATAGTATCTCGTATGGTAATAAAAAGAATTATTCCTTTCATAAAATGTGATAAAATTAAGAAATTGGTAAAATGACATTAAAAATACATGATTTTTTTTTAGAAAACATGGACATGGATGATAACAAAACCCCCAGTAAATACTTATGAATAAACAATCTCGGATAAGAGCGAGATTGGAATATTTATCCCTTACCTTATGTCCGATATGCTTCGTATGTATCCAAAACTCCTATGTAAGGATTTAAATAATGTCATTGACTTATTAAAGAATCATATTCAATGTTATGATATCATATATGGTTCACATATTACTTTATATTACCCGTTCTTTTGTAAATTCCATGTTAAAGCAGCATTTTGGGTAAAATCGTTTCATTTATTGTACGTGTTTCGAATGGTTGTTCTTGATATTTTTACTTATATCCTGATTTAATGAATTATAGAATGTAAAACATGATTTATATATAATATATATTCAGAATATACATATATATATATATATGACAGATCGATAAATGGAATGAAATATACCCTTCATGGAGACGGTAGGTCGTATGTACGCATGAACGCTGTTTTTGTTTCCTTATTGAATTGAATGGAATTAAGTAGATGATATATATATATATATACATACATAAATCCTGTATAATTATTATGTAATATATGTAATTATTATTCATTATATATACTTTATAATCATTCATGAATTGTTAACATGGAGAATGAATCACATCGCGTCGTAGAGACGGTAGTCCGTACGTACGCAGAAGCGATGATATCATTCCCATGATCGTGGAATTGTATTTAAGTGTATGTATAATATTTCAGAATAAATATAACCTTAAAATAATCATATATAGTTATTTTGTTTCACCATTATACCCATCCAAGTAAGGTGGTAGTCGAAAAAAGATTACACCACGGCATGGAGACGGTATTCCGTACGTACGCACGCGCAGTGATTTCATTTTCTATAGGAATGATAGAAGGTGAAATAGTTTTGTTTCATATTTATAATAACATATCATTATATAAGTAATACTGATGTTATTACTTTATAATGAGACAACTAAATAAGAATAAGTATAAGAACAAAGAAACTTGAGAGAATCGGAAGAAGATATTACCCCTTCTTCGACGCACCTCCTTTAAGCATCCTCTTAAGGAAGTAGAGTTGTTCATTTGAGAATACCATAAACTCCATAATTTTTCTATGGAAGTATAGAAGAGAAATGGGCAGGGGTTGGCCGAGATTCAAGGCTAAAAAGGGTGTGAAGAGAAGAGGGAAGGGGTGCCCTTTTTACAAGGGAGGAGAGGGCCACCTTTTGAAAAACTTAAAATATTATTTTATAATAAAGTCAAATTCGGTTTATAATAGCTCTAAATTGATTTATTTAGAAGATAAAGTGGGGATGGGTCGAAATACTCTCAAAAAATAGGTTTTAGACAAGTTTAGGTTACTATTTTGACCTTATCATTTAGATTTAACTCTAAGTTAAATAATTTAACTTTTACCGTGTCTTCCTATTTTCGTACACTATATGGTTAATAAACTTACTATAAATAGAAAAACGAACCAAAAATGGTTCATTATTAATATATATAACCTTAGACAAGTCATTTTTCTGAACCGTAGATTTTTAGGAATATTATAAGGATTAATAATATAATATTTTTTTTAAAAACTATATAATGTCAATTTTGACACTATTTGGTAATTGATTTTTGTGAATATCATAAAATCATGAGTAGTTATAAAAAATTTAATTAAATCAATACTAACATGTCATATTAACCTATAAAATTAGTTTAATTCATAAAAAGTCTCAAATTACATTAATTTGTGTATTTATAATATTAATTATTTTAATATTTCATTATTTAGGTAATTACTGCATCACCATTGTGTCATAAATAAATTAAAATACTTAATGTATAAAAATTATAAATAAAATAAAATTAGGTAGGAAATATTTTTATATTTATAATGAATATTTATAGTCGAATTTATCTTCTTTATAACCCTATATTAAAAATGTTTTAGTTATTAAACTTTGATTTTAACTATTTTAACTCTTTTGTAAATAAAATAATAATAAATGTCCTAATATAATCCAAGTGGACCTAAATGATAATATTATATTACTAAGGTTATTTGGGGTCGAATTATAATTATCCAATATAATTAGGACATGTTATAGGATTATAATAATATCATTTTTACCCTTAATTACCCTATTTACTTTTCACCGTGGTAAATAAAAGTAAAAAGGTACTATTCACCAAAAATTATTTTTATATTATTAAACCACATTTTACTCCTTGATATTAACCATTTCTCTTGTATTTTCGAAATTCCACTCATAGAAGTGGTAAAATTATTTTTTATTGAAGTTTGCAAAAAGCTCCTAGGAGGTAGGTAAAAGACGGTGAAAAGTTCAATAAAATTTTTATATATCTAAAATTATTATAAAATGACTCCAATGAATTACATTGAACTTATATTGGTATTATGTATCAATTTTTACCTAAAATATTTTTAAATAAAATAAATAATTATTTAAATAAATAGTCAGTTTTTAAATAGTAACCCAGTGTTTTCACTATTCAGCGAAAATTGAATGTTTTCAGAAAAAAAACAAAAAATTTACCCCAGGCTAATTTCGATATTCCAAATCTCAAAATAAAGTACATTTTGAAAGATAAAATTTATAAAATTTCAAAAATTGGGTATTACTATTCAAAACTGCTTGTTTATATAATATTTTAATAACATATCGTAGTTTAGTAAAACTCAGTATTTCGTACAACACACGCTATCGTGGAAGGTTGTGATTTCGTGTAATGTAAGACAAGTCAGGGATGCGTGTAGTGAAAGAATCCTTTTTAGTTGTGTATAATAGAATCCAACCATATTTCATTTATACATTGAATATATATATATACACTCAATTTTGCGTAGAATAACTACTATTAAACGAACTTGGAATTATGTGTAACATGATCCAAGAATAGTGTTGCGTATACTGCAAGCTAATATGGTCTTGTGTAAAACGCAAGATAATCTTGGTGTAGCGTACAACAGATGATATGAAAGAAATTAAAAAGAATAAATCTTGTAAAATCTCGGTGTGTTACAATAAAAGATCTATTTATTTCAAGCCTTAATACTGGATTATAGGATTATTTAGAGTTAGTTCCTTTAACTCCTTATCACTACTCTTTATACCTACTCATTATTTTGAGTTAAGGATTTTCCCCCTTATTACCACTCATTTTTCATTCAATTTGTTTTGAAACCCCTATTTGGTGATGATGAAATTCTTATCTTTTGGTATTGGAAAAATCTCCCATGTTTAATTTTCCCCAATCCAATATACCTCCTAATTTATATATTGCACCCATTCAACATTATTAATATATTTAGAAACTATTTTTGGTTATATATGTGATATTAGTGATGCCTGATTTCCCACAATTATTATTCTTCATTTATGAACCAGAGAACCTTTTTATTTAATAATGTTCTCAATATAAATATTCCTTTTAAACCACTAAAATTACTTTCTTTTATGTTCAACATCCTCTTTTTCATCATTAGAAATTTTTTATTAAAAATAATCAATAATTGTTTCAATATAAACTTATTGTACTGCCAGCTAGTTTGAAATATTCTTGTTTTTTCATTGAAATCTCAAACTATACTTGAGAATATTGATATAATTTTATTTTATTTTCCATAATCATAACTTATAAATAGTCCAAAAGATTGTATAAATATTTTTTCAAGAACATGTTCCAACTTCCATTAGACAAGTACCCTATAAATACCACTTCTTCCACTTTCTCTTCAAAATTTCTGAACTTATCGTATTTATAATCCAGAAAATCAAAAACTATTTTATGTACTTTACAATTATTTTCCTATTATAAAATATTTCATAATTATTGAAATTTGTATTGGGTCCCAAAATGAATCTTCTATGTATGTGTACAAAAATCACACACAACCTATCTCTAAATGAAATTTAAAATTTTACTTTCATAAAGCATTTTCCGACCCATCTCTATAAAACTCCCATTCATTTTCTCTGTAAAATATTTTTTTGGAGTATAAGGTGTTATTAATTAATGTTGGATTTTATATTTATCAAGATAAATTTAAAATTAATCACCTTTAATCTTATTCACTTGATCATATCTCACTTTTATAATATGTAGTCCCAATTCTTTTTCAATTTGTCTTCTAGAAACCTTGAAAGTATCAAATGCATCTAATTTATGCTTCAGGAACATCACATTGGTCATTTAGGTGAAGTCATATATTAATATTATGAAATAAAAAAATTACATATTGTAGAATTTTATTTCATGGGGACACCTAGATCTATCTGTATAAGTTCCAGCATATTGATAGAGATAACTTCTATCTTTTATGACTTATCTGATCCATATTTCCCTTTTATAATTTTGCAAACACATCATATTATTCCCTATTAAAATTGGGAATATATCTCCCAACATCGTACATCACAATTTTATTTATCACATTCATTCTAATGGCCAAACCCTCTATACTATAATAGACTTTCCTCATTATTACTCGTGACCCTTGAATTGGTAGGGTCACTTATTAAATATATATTATTGTTGGTTATTCTTCATTGTAAAATGATTCTTCCTTCCTATATTAATTTAATGATACATGTCTCCTTCTTGAAGGTAACCTCATATCCATAATCACAATTTTTTACTGACACTTAATAGGTTATTCTTCATCCCTTATACATTTAAAACATCATTTGATTTCATGTTTTAAGGTGCAATGTCAATTGAGTGAAAACCCTTAATTTTTAATGACCAATCACAACTGAATGGGTGCTCCACCTTTATAGTTTTCAATATTATTAAAAATTGTCTTATAACCAGTCATGTGGGATGAGATCCCAATATCAATAATCCATTATATTTTTTTCAATGGGTCTTCTATGAAATCTCTGGAAGTCATGATATATCATACTTAGTTTTTTTTGAATTCCCTTACATTTCTCAATATAAGTTGACTATATGGGAAATATGGTCATCCATTTTTCTACAAAGTGGGAATTTTTCTCACAAAAAAAAAATAACAATCTAGACACTAAAATATGTTATGATCCTATATTCCAAAACCATTAATTTTATAAACAGTCTACTTTGAAAATATGATTTTGTCTATTTTGGTAACTTCCCTTAACTTCATGTTTCATCCTGAGAAATGACATGTTGAACCAACATTTGAAGGTTTCATTCCAAAAAAATAAAAAACGAAAATAACATATTTTAAATATGAATATTCTTTATTAATAAATTTTTTTCATGTAACACTATCTAGAAAATCATTATTACAATACATTGTCAGCAAACATTTTCTTCTATTTGAGAGAAGAAAATATTCCAGAGAGGTTAATTTCTTCTACTAATGTGGGAGAATGTTTATCCTAATTTTCATTTTTCGAATTTTGACAAAATGGTTATTTATAACCAAAATTATTAGTATAAATAGAAGTAAAAATATATTTTTTTATATGAAAATAACTTGATCTACTATTTTATTTCTCCCATCTAATTTTTGAAAATCCATCTTTAACTTTAATAGAGTTTCTGAATTTCTACTTTAACATATTTAGTTAACTTTAATCTTGAAGACCATTTTATTTCATCTAAGATATTTATTATTCATTAAATGATAATTTTTATTCAAGATGTTTTAAAATATTCTAATTTTTAGCTTCCTTCAACCTATATTTTTTGATCTCATCAACAAGGGAATCTTATTTATTTTCAAAATCATTATTTTCTATAATAAAATTCCAATTTTCATTCCACATATTATTATTTTCTTTCTTGACAATGGTATTTTTATAAAAAAAAGATTCACTCTCATCCTTCATCATGTGTTCAAACTCAATTGGTTTTGAACCATCATCATTTGTACATGAAGATTAAAACCCCCCTTCGAAATGAGCCATGATGTTTGTAAATTTCTCAATTAAATCACATAAAAATTCCCTTCTAGATGATTGTAATTTTTAATATTTTCTAATAATGTTTATTATCTTACTTATAAATAATACATTCATTCTTTTTCTAGTTATAGATTATTCCATTGAACATTTATTCCACTTTTTTTGTAGGCCTTTTCTTTTTTATCAAATTCATAACCGGGTTCCTTCATCTTATTTTTGTTCATAGAAAATTTCCCAAGACCATTACACTTGTAGTATCGAAGGGGATGAATTCCTTTCCTTTCTACTTCTTTATTTATTTTGTCTTTAAAATATTAGAGCAATGATTATTTTAAAGTATCATCCGCCCTCTTCATTTTAAGAATCACTTGAATTTTCATTATTTATCAGTTATATAATTTTCAATTCCCCCATGGACTTAAATATATATTTTGTATTTAAACTTATTATTTAAGGCTATAAGTTCTCTCATATAAAAATATATGAGAAGATTATATAATTAATCCAATTAAATATTCCCTCTATCTTTTAGAGACAAGATATTTTGATCAAACATATCCAAAAAATTCCTCATAAGATTCTTAACAATAGAAGAGTATGTATGAGTTCCTCCAAACCCCTTGATATTATTGGAAAAATTATTTTCTCAAGTGAAATAATCATAAATATTCTCTTATTCCTCCATCTTTATGTCTTAAAAATTTCTTCTCCATATTTTTAATTTATCATCCTTAACTTTCATATTTTCTTCCTCAACACATTCTATATTATTATAGATTTATTTTATAGCTTAAAGTCCATTAGTTTTGTGTAGACCTTTTCTGATAAGGATATAAGAATATAGCTTTTTCCCCTTCCATCATTTTTTATATTTATTATTTCCATTAGATTTAATGGATAATTTCATTCAATAGGTGGAAAACCAAAGACAATAACATCTCTAACCTATAATCTAATGGATATAAGATACGTAAACATTTGGTTCTCCAAATGTGGTTATTTTTTCTAAAAAAATTTGAAAACCCCATATATTCATAAAATTTAGATTATCCATTCACTGAATTTGAGATAATTAAATAGTGGGAATGAATCTAATACCAATTGAAGTGCCTAGGATAGAGTAACTCCCCTCAGAAGGGGGTGGGGGTTGAATATGGAGAGACCAATTTTTATAATTTCTTAAATTTATTAAATCAACCCTCATAACCTATTAAGGTTGAAATCACTCATGTAATGAGTCCCAAGATCAATCATGTTAGAAAAAAATAAAAAATGAACTTCAGGATTTTTCAAGGTTCGGTCCCTTTTTAGCTACCCTTCTACTTGTTATGTTTTGTTAGTCACCCTAACCATGGATTCTTCACTATAAGAAATAAACAATTCCATACTTATAGTAATGGAATAAATCCACACTATTGCAGTCCAAAGTCACACCATGAAATGCATTACACATTGAATTTATATACAATATGTATTTGATATGAGGAAGATATTCTTGTGAGAATGGTTATATACTATAGAAGATGTAGACCTCCCTCAGTGAGAATTTTAATATATTAAGGAATATTTTCTCACTACATGCATAACCATTATTGAACTGCTTCTCAAAATTAGATGATCCAATTAAATTTAGGAGATCCACCAGATGTGAATGATGATCACTGGGATTTCTTATCAGAATCACTTCAATAATTCTCAAAATACATTCAAGGTATTAATTTATTCCAACACTATCACTTATTTATCTACATTATAATAAATGTCATCTAAATTAACACATTTTTTACCAAAGCTTTCTTTTTTTATATCCATGTATTCAACCTTATAGACTTTTATATTATAAAAGTCACCATTAAATGACATTTAATTTCTCCCGACATTTTTAGTTGCCTCAAATGGAATCCAATGAATAATTTAAGGTTACAAATAAAAATCATGATTATAGAATTCCCATTTTTGTATTCCAAATACTTTCAATATGTGATTCAATAATTTTTCATCATATGAAGTCGATTTTTTTGTAATAATTTTACTCAAATGGCAAAGATCCCACTAACATTATTATTCCATATTCTCTAGATTTTTCACTATATGATGGATATCTCATAGTTCAATTTATCCAAAATATATAAGAGTCTTTCTTAATAATGGTTTTTTATTAGGACTACCAAAATAACACTATGTTGAGGATTCCAATATGATAGTTAACTTCATTAATGGATGATCATCCAAAAATATAGGTTTAAATATACCCAATGAGATGTGGACTAATAGACCCCTTTACCATGCCTTTTTTATGGTGTTTGTTTCACTACTTATGGGAATTCAAAAATTGATAAATAATAACCTAGGTCCCTTAAATGTATTTATATATATTACCCAAAGTGTGTAAAAGGGTATGAATTATTTATTGATAAATAAAGTCCATTATCAATTGGGATATAACATTTGATGAGTCTAGTGTAGGTAACACTACCCATATAACCATTCTCACATAAAAAATGGGTACTAAGGTTGAAATTTAACATTAATCAATGATTCAAATTGAACCTGAGGAGATTCCTTAATGATAAGATTCATGTTTGGAATCAAATGAAAATAATTCAAGAAGAGTCATTAAGTATAATCTTTCTAAGGATAAGTTTTGGAGGGTGTTTAGACACTCTTCTAAACTAAAAAATGCTTATATATCTATTTTTACCATTAATATTGAGTAAAACCTCATTGATAGTTAACCCCAATAATATAAGCTTATATTTAAGAGTAATGAACATAGAGAATTAATTGATACCATGGATGATGTAATGAAACACCATATAAATAATAAAACTTGAAATGTTGTGAATTAATAGTTATATTCTAAAATCATTTGGTGTAAATGGTCCTATAAAAAGATGACAGATAATGTAGAATATTTAAATATTATATTCATGGATAGAATGGTTTTTACCTTCTTATTAAACCATGAGTAAAATAATTACAATGAAATATTTTCTCTTATTATAAAATATTCATCATTAGGTTACTACATTCCTTTACCGATTCTAATAAATTATATTTATAATAGTTAAGTATAAAAATATATTTTTTTATATAGAAATTTGGATGAAATGATATAAATTATACCCAGTGAAAGTTTTTATAACTCATTTAATAGGATTTAAACATTATTTATTAAAAACATTATATTGGCTTAAATTTTTTTGAGGTAATGTGATCATAAAATTTTTACATTAATGTTAGATAATATAATTAATCATACCTAATATGATGCATGTGTTTATTTTAAATGTGATCAACATGATATTATTTCTCTATTATTATATCTTGGAGAAATTATTATTGTATTAAAGAATATGATATTGATAAATCTTTTTAAATCTCATTTAACATCAAATTTTTAAATGAACGACTTATGAAATATAAAACAAATTTTTGGGATGATAACTGTTAGGGGTAGAAAATGTAAACTTTTACTTCAGTTAGAGAAAGACTATGTTAAAAAGGTTTTGAAACATTATATTTTATAAAATATGAAACATATTAGTATCTTGTTAGGTAAAATTTTTTAAATGTTTCTAAATCAGGAAATACTATTGATGTATATACATTGATTATCAGTACTATTTCATATGTTAAAATTATTGGTAGTTTCGAAGATTGATTTTTATTTTTTCAATTATTACTTTAATAACTTTTATAAAAAAGATAATAAATCCTCATTAGAATATTAAAAATTAATTACAAATTTTTATTAAAATGTCTTCTAAACTAACTCTTTACTGAGGTAAAAAAATGTGATTCCAAACATGAGATAGTGTGGCATATCGATTTAGATCATACTACAAATGTTGATTATTGAAAATATTTTACTGTTTATGTTCTTAATCTATACAAGGGATCTATATTATGAAATAAACATGAATTCATTGGTGGCCTTGTCCATTACTACGACCAATAATGCATCAGTCATAGAATTCATTAAAGATACATTATTATTGAAATGATTATAAAATAAACCTTTCATTATCATATTCTAATATTTCTTTTTATCCTGATAGTTGGTCAATATAAAATGTAAAAAAACATATTTTCCATGATAGATCAAATCACATTGATATTTTTTACATTTTTCAGACACATAATTAAATATGGGAAATCACATGTCAAATATATGTATGTAAATATTGAGTATAATTTAGATAACATTGTGAAGAAAATTATTTAATTTAATATATTTAAGAAATATTTTTTATTGTAAAAAATTATTCCAATTTAATGAGATATGTGTATTAATACAATGAGCTAGAGTATGGAACATGAATTTATTTTCATCTAAGGTGTATAATTGTGAAATATTAATTTCATATGTTGAAAATTAAATTACATATTTCATAAAAATTATATCAAATATCAAGTCCATTACAAAAAATATGATTAATTACCATTATTTTTTCATTTAATTAAATATCTTTTGATCTTATTTATTCTTATTTCCATTATTCACTACGTAATATATTTTCTATTTGGGAATTTTATATGGGTTTTTTTGATATTACTAAATGGAGCTAGGCAATGTTAATTAACACATCCCTTACTTTTGACTATTTTACTTCAAAAACAATAACTATCATTAATATCCAAAATTTTATGGACCATATATGATAAATTATAATTATATATATTGAAAACTAATTTTCTTATTTCTTAAATATTTCAATTAATTTTAATTATACTAAAATTTCCCTAAAGAATCATTGTTTTTATGTAAAATTAAATTTCCTTTAGGATTATAAATAATTGGTTTGTTATATTTTCATTGGGTTGTGTATTTTTTCATTTCCCACCATCTATGGTATCTTTTGATGGATTAATTATGGTGCTATACGAATTTATTTGACAAATCACTTGATTCCTTATTTTATACTCACACACTCTCTCTGTCATTGATAAAATTAATATGATGTATCATGGAGAATTAACTGGTGTTTGTATGGAATATTTCTTCACATTTATATTTAGTCTAGTTAAATGTTTCCATTTGTTAAGATAAATGACGGTCATCAGTTGTATTTCCATAAACCTCCTTGCCATTCCAAATATTCAGTTCTGGAATCATCTATTTTATTGATATATTTTATTAGTTATGGATATTTTCCCTTATTTGAATTACTTTAATTATATATACTACTTTAATAGGTTTCCTTTCTTAATTATTCAAACATTTTTTAGTTTTGTAAATAGTTAGTGAGTCATCCTTTGAGATTCTATAAATTTTGAGGTTCTACATTGGTTACATTGAAATGTTAGATCTCTTCAAGCTTATTTCATGACTATGCGGGACATTATACAAGGTAATGACATAAATTAATACTGAAACAATGAATAGACATTAAATTAAATTTTTATAATGTTGAAAAGTACGAAATAATTATAAATCCAAATACTAATATGGGTTATGAAAATCGGAGGGAATTTGAATTTTTAGCCCTAGTACAGGGTATGTTTTCACGACCCAACCCAAAGGGTACTCTGCTATGACTACCCCAAGACCACATATGATAGACAAGGGTCTATGGACTAGCATTGAGTAGGAATACCCCACAATTGCGAGGAATATTCCTAAGTACCCATAAAAATGTACACATCTCCAAGACCAATGTTTTGAAATGTAAAAACACCAATTCAACAATGCATGCATACACTAAGATACGAACCACATAGTACGACTGTAGGAAACTGGAAAGTACACAAGGACAGAATATAATCCAAAAAAATAAAGAGCCTGAAAAAGTGAAATCACAAGTTCCTAAAACTCATCCATAGAAAACCATACCTGAAGGGTAGGTGTTGGCCAAGTATATAAAGCAATAGGATTAAACCACGTATGTATTATCTATTTAAGAACCATTGAACCTTGTCCACCTTGGTCTCTATAAATGCATCGATCATCTGTACAAGACTTGGAATGTGCTAGAAAATCCCTTACAGGGGTGAGTAAAACAATACGAATTAGGAAACCTTGAAACCACAAAGGAATACCACTAATAATTACACAAATTATGGAAAAAAGGAAAATAGAGGAAGTATAATTAGCTATAAAAAGGTATATTTTTGGTGAACATGTATAATTTATTTCTAGGTATAATCATAACCGGCCACAATGTAAATAGGAAATGCACAAACAATCATCAGCCCTAAGATTCTGCTCGAGGAACGATTATTTCAGGAGAACTCACTCCTCGAGCCATGATGTCATCCAAGACTCTTGCAAAGAGACCCCACTAATTTGGGCCCCGCCCAAATAGATTACACTGTTCAAATATCATGGTATACAAAGAGAGGATCCTTCCTAGACAATTTCTATAACCTAGTCTATATTAGACCACAACGTAGGGCATCCTTCTCATAGTATACCGACAAACCTACAGATGTGAAGCACTGGATGCAGGACTAAATCTGTGTGCTCATAGGTCACATCAATTACCAAAAAACTACACTAGGGGTGATAGTGGATTTCTCTAGTCCCAAGGAAGGATATTATAACTTTATCTGGGACTCAACCTCTAGAGGGGACTATTATCCAGTGATGGGGATGTAATGTCATGTGAACATATTAGGAAATTAAACAAGGGAAAATATCTACCTATATTAGTCCATACAATAATCCACTAAGCCATATCAAAATTAATAACTTCTTGTGAGGGTCCCAACTCCATAGACAGCTCATTAAACAAACTTTCTGTTTTAATGTTACAACCATTTTAGAGAAAATGTTTGACCCGGGTCTAGTCCAGGTCTGTCTCGACCCGATCTGACGACCCGACATGGTCTGGTCGACTGACTCATCCTAGCCCACTTGGCCATTGGGACATGTTTTGATGGAATTTTGGACCCATCCCACTATGCTGCTAGAGTAGATCGGTCCGTCTAGCTTGACCCACTACATTCGGGCCAACCCCCTTCTCCCGAATACGGTCGACCCTGCCATGTGTGCCCATTTAATGTGGAATTGATGCAGTCAACGTGGACGGATACTAGACCCCTAGTCTCCCTCTTATCCTCCACCTACATGCAATGTCCTTGGACATGGCCGCGTACACGGTCCCTTACCACCCATGACCTCCGTCATCGTGGGCTCCCACGTGGTCCCTCCTGGATTGTGTCCTCGTGCTCCAGTGCCAGCTGTCCTATCGGCAGTCCATTATCCTCTTCACACTCCTCATGAATATGACCAAAGCCACAACTTTGGGAACCACCTTGAGCCTCTGTACACCTCTGCCTCAAGTGATTCATGCCGCACCTCTGCCATGTTGTTGTAGTGTTAGATCCCTGGTCTCAGATTTTTTTCACCGTAGATCGAAGCTGTAATGATCCTCTATTCATAATTCATGAAGAATGAGGAACACATAATGTTTGTGGGAAAGAGGTAAATTCACAGGAAATCCCAAAGAATGGATCTTGGTCTTGTTCATGTCAGACATGATCTTTTCATGTTATAATGAAGAACATAGAGGAAAATAAAATGAATCTCTAAACAAGATCATCCCCAAAATTGATCCTGCATAAATTATACATCCCACAAGAATGATCAAACCACATATCAACCTATCCATGGGCTGGTTAGAATTATTCATTGAACATAAAAAATGAAAAATATCATGAATAAAAACAATTCCCTACTGGGTTTTTGGATCAGTTGTTGACGAAGGGAGAGGTTGCTTCTTCGTTCATCGATTCGTCGATCTTCGATTCATGTTCCAATCTCCGATACATCGTCCCTATAAAGAGAGTCTCCTAATATTTTTCTCACGGAAACTCTAGGGTTATAGTAATAAACATAGATCCATGGAAAATCCTAATATAAAAAGGGTTCACTGCATTGAAATAATTTTTTTATTAAATATTTTATTATCGATATGCCCATAAACTAACATTCATGTCTGGCCTGTGCCGATCAATGTTAGGACCCGCCTAAAGTAAAGTAACAATTCAGAACACAACAGTGCCCTCATATTTCTGATCTGGGCACCCATTTAGAAGTTATTACTATTTTAAAGAAAACTTTCATGCACATTTTATTATAAACATAACTTTATTCAACGAATTGTTTTCAGCACACTGGGCCTCGAAATCGCATGTTGTCTTAGCACCTAGTCTTGGAATTTTTTCAATTAATTTATTAAAATAACATTGGATAATGTTATAGTTATTACATTCTCCCGACCTTGGGTCATTACATCCCTCAAATACAAAACAAGGGCTACTCAACAAAAATATGAGAGTATTGAGCATGAATCTGAGCCTCTCACTCCTGAGTGATCTCGTAGATATTCCCTTGCTACCACCGAACATAAAAGATATGAATTGGGAACCGATGAAGGATCATATCCTATCGATCCTCAATCTCCATCGAGTAGTCCACAAATTTCATTCCATCATTAATGTACATGTCCCCCCAATTTATGACGTGTGATGGATCATGCACATATCTCCTCAGTTGTGACAAATGGAAGATGTCGTGCACCTAGTAATTTTTTTTTGGTAGAGCTAAGCGGTATGCCAACTCACCAACTATACAAATAATCTGAAAAGTTTTGATGTATCTCAAAGATAACTTCCTGCCCCATCCAAATCTCCATGCTCTCCATCAAGTTGAGACCCAAAAGAAAAAATAGTCTCCCTCCTCTAACTACAAGGGCCTTTGTCTCCTGTAAGAATAAGAATTATACTAGCTATTTGTAGTCCTCATCCACTCCTAGATGATTTGAATCTTATTTGTTCTATCCCACACCAACTATGGACCCATCTATGATGAATCTCTCGGGCTAGTCCAGCAGAGTGGTGACCTACATGGTTGTATGTAAAAGTCATTGAATGATGCCATACCAATGGTGCAGTGGTAGCTATTGTTGTACAAAAACTTTACCAGTGGTAGGTGATCCTCCCAGCTATGAACAAAGTCCAAGATGTAGACCTGAAACATATCCTCTAGAACCTAAATTTTTGTCTCCATCTAGTCATCGATTTAGGGATGGAACACCATTCTCAAATGTAATTGCGTCCCAAACACATACTACAATCCATTCCATAACCGAGATGTGAAACAAGCATCGCGATCTAAAGTGATCATTGATGGAACTCCATGGAGTAGAACTATATCCTATACGTAGAGATGTCCCAATAATTCTATTGAACTCTACTCCCGGATAGGTAAGAAGTGGGTTGACTTGGTGATTCGGTCAATGATCACCCATATGGTATCATTTACCATGGACGTTCTTGGTAAATCCATCATAAATTCAATCGATATCACATCCCACATTCACTCTAGGACCCCAAGTGGTTGGGATATGACCAATGGAACCTGGTGCTCAGCCTCCACTTATTGAAAAGTGAGGCATCGAGAAAGAAAATCTGGAACTTCCTTCTTTACCCCCAGCTACTAGAACTAATGTCATATGGCCTGGTGCATCTTCACCACACCACAGTGTACCGCCATAGGGGATGTGTGGAACTCCCTCAAAACCTCCTCCCACAATTCCACTAGTACCAATGTTCACCCTATGAAAAGAACAACCTACTCCCCACCTATCTAATATCAATTAGGGTAATACCCTATAGAAAACTAAGAACGTAGTGTCTCACAGTCGGTATCCCCAAGATGCATCTACCCAACTCATTGTAATAGTGGAAGGGTTATAACCATTGACATGATGTAATCTGATCCATAACCATCCACAAGGGATATCTGTAATGTAACCAACTTCTCTGACACCTCACTCAGAAACTACAAACCGGATCTTCTATTGAGAGCATCTGCCACCGCATTCCCCATCCCAGGGGTATATAAAATCTCAAAGTCATACTCCTATAATAACTCTATCCATCGCCTCTATATGAAGTTCAGATCTTTTTGAGATAATATATAATTCAAACTCTTGTGGTTTGAGTAGAAAATAAATGGGTCACCCATCCAGTAATGTCTCCAAATCTTCCAGGAAAAGATTGTCATTTTTATCCCACGATCAAGGGTCGCGTAGTTCTACTCATGATATCTCGACTGGCACAAACCACAGGAAATCACTACTTAACTATGAGTTATGAAACTACCATGTCGAGTCTCTGATCCATCATATAACACTACGTACTCGACGCCCTCCTATAGTAGTCTTAAGATGAGAGTGATTTTTAGTCTTTACCTCAGCTCCTAAAAGCAATTTTGACACTTCTCTATCCATAAGAAAGGTTTAACATTCCATGTAAAATCCTTCAAGGGTGATGCTAGTCTAGAAAATTCAGGTACAGAACCTCGATCATACCCAGCCAAACCTAGGAAACTCTGCACCTTGGTAGTGCTCTTGGGTGGATCCCAAGCAAGAACTACCTCAATATTTTCCAGATCAACTGTGACTCCATCATCTAAAATGATGTGTCCCAGAAAGTAGACCTCTCAAATCCAGAACTAACACTTTAGGAGCTTCCCATAAAGCTGGTTGTATCAGAGTGTGTCTAAGACTGTCCTCAAATGTATCGTGTGATCCTCCAAGGATGTTGAGTAAACTACAATGTCATCAAAGAATACCACCAAGAACTGGTATAAGGCTAAAATAACATTTTTATGAGTCCCATGAACAATGATGGGGTGTTTGTTAATACAAACGACATCACTAAGTACTCATAGTGGTTGTATTGACATATAAAGGATTTCTTCAGTATATTCTCATCTCGTACATGAAGCTGGAGATATCTAGATATAAGTTCAATATTTGAGAACCACATTAATACCATAAGTTGACTGAAGAGGTCGTCGATCCTTGGTATTTGATAATTTTTCTTCGCAGTCACATGATAAAGGCTTTCTAAGTCCACACATAACCTCAAATTCCCATCTTCCTTCTTGGAAAACAAAACTGGGGCTACCCAAGGTGGAACACTGGGTATTAAAAATCCCTTCCTCTATAGGTCCTCCAAATGTACCTTCACCTCGTGAAGATCTATGGGATCCATTCTACATGCATGGGTAGATATCAATGTCATCCCAATTTATAGATCAATGCAGAAGTCTACCTCCCTACAGGGAGGTAATGCATGGATATCATCAAGAAATATGTCCTCATACACCACCACTATTGTAGGAAAATGAGGAATCCTATCATCCACTACACTAAGGGTGATACTTTTCAACTGGTGAGTAATCAATTGTACCCTCCTTTGAGTAAGTATAGCCTACACTATATGAATTTCGTTTTTTAATAACAAAGGAAAACCTAGTCCCATCAGCATGGTCACACCACATTCTGCACCTAAAACAGTCAATCTGAGCATGAACTATAGATAACCAGTCTATTATATGAATGATGTCGAAAGGGCTCAACTTTTCTACTAAGAGATCCCAACCGAAACTGTCACATCCAAGAGGAAGCTCACACTATCAACACTGGTGTGTAATCATCAAATCCCCTCTCATGAGAGTCTCTAAATGTAATGGATGAGTCAATGGTTCAATAAAATCTATGATCCCTGAATAAGGTTGGTGGAAATAAAAGAATGACTAGCACACATGTCTATAAAAACTACAGTTAGGGTGGAAAAGAAACAGACCATACATATAATAATTCCTGGAGCACTAGGTTCATTCGCCTCCATCACCTGTAGCTGTCTTCATCCCTATCCACTAGCTCCCTAATCCTGGTGTGGACCACTGGGGGTGGTGGTGGTAAAATTTTGAATCTCCATCCACCTTCTATTACTCTAACAACTCCTCTTCCATGTATGACGCCCTGAAGACCACCCTACTCATGTCTCTACCTCTGGTTCAGTGGTCCCTTGACCATCTCCTGATCGACCGTACATCAAGTCGGGAAATCCCAAGCTAGATTCCTCAGACCACCGCATGTGTAACACCACTAATCTCTAGTATGACTCAAGCCACCATGGGATCCTTTCACAACTAACCTCGTATCCTAGGGTCATCTCCTAAATTTGATAACCATCTTGGTACCCTATGACTACCATCGACTACCTATTGTTGAAGTATCAGCCATTTGGTTCCTAATGGTAGCTCCAATAGTTGGAGTCTGCTAGGGTATAAAGCTCTCTGCTATTAAATCTCTCTCCAGTACCCCAATATACATGGGAATGATAAGGGATATCATGGATGCCCTGATATCCGGGATTATCCCTTAGTCGAAGGTATGATCCTTGAAGAACTGGTCTTACACCATATCTGTGGAGTAGCGAGAAAGATTAGTAAAACTCAATGAGTACTCCTCCATAGTCTGACGACCCTGATATAGATACAGGAGAAACTATATGTGCACTCATCACAGCATATCTAGAAACAAATCCTCCTGAAAAATTCGCTCAAAGTCTTCCTATGAGAGAGTCAGCTTAGTATGTGTCTAGGTCCCTAAACTCCACCATCACCCCAATGATTACTAAAGAATATTTTCTTCTAGGACCACCATCTGGTCAGAAGGTGTCCTCACAAGGTGGAAGACATGTGGAAATGCCACCAAATAATCCTCATCTACCTAGGGGTCTATATCTCCCCAAAAACCAAGGAGTTTTCTGCCTCTATAACTCATGAAACACACTCGTCTTGCGTGAATCCACAACCGGTAGCACTTGGAGTAACTTCTACTCGACAGGTGGTGGTATCGTTGGTAAAACACCAAAAGATTCTATCTACAATACAAGGGGTAACTCAAGTGTTGTTCCCTATACTGATGCCTCACTACTAGATGGATCATCCTCATGATCATGTAATGGAACCCTATCTAGTTGTTTGTATGGAGGAATCCTAAAATGAAACAAAACATACCAAAATAAATAAAGTATACCTGGTGAGCTAACTCAAGAAGAAATGTGAACCCACTCAAAAACCTATATGATGCATCTCCATTTATCCCCTATAACCAGTGTTTTCATGTAACAAATCAAAAATAAGGTTTCCATAGTCCTGGTGTATGGATACATCATCCGCCACACCGACACTAGAATCCCTTGCCTGAAAGACAAAATCAAAACACTTAACACTATTTCCCAACACCAAAATCATAGACTCTTGATCCTTAAGAATAACTGACCCACTCTAATACTTCTCTTTCATGACCCGTACCAGAGGGGACCAACCTGTGACTACACCAGGCCCGCCTCTGATAGGATAAGGGCTGGCGAATAGCACTGAGTAGGAATATCCCATAAATGGGAGGCATTTTACTAAGTACCTGTACACACACACAAACATCTCCAATCTCAAAGTGCAGAAATGTAAAAACAATAAGTAAACAATTCATGAATACACAATGATAAAAACCACATAGTACGATAGTAGGAAACTAGAATGTAAACTGGGCTAGAATAAAATCCCACCAAAAAAGGAGTCTACAAAAGTGAAAGAAAAAATTACTAAAATTCATCTGTAGAAAGCCCTATATGAAGGGTAGGTGTATGTTAGCTATATGAAACTGAAGGAGCACACTACATATTTCTGATATCACCAAGTTTCATCTTGTCCTAGTTCACCTATGGATCCATCAATGTCTTGATTTTCTATACAAGGCACCACACGTGCAGGCAAATACCATGCATGGGTGAGTAAAATAACACTCAGTATGAAACCATAAAGTAATTCTACTATAAAATACATGAATTATAGAAAAAAGTAAAATAGATAAAGTAAAATGATCTCTAAAAAGTTTTATATCTATAGAACATATAGTAAGTATGTCTAGGTATACTCATAACTAACCAAAATGTAAATAGGTAAGTCACAACCAATCATTAGGCACATGATTCTGCTCGAGGCATGATCATTTTGGGAGAACTCACTCATTAAGCCATCATGTCATCAGAGAAACTTGAAAAGAGGTGCGACTAATTTGGTCCCTGAACAAAGAGAATAAGATGGTCAAAGATCATGATATACATAGGGGGAATCCTTTCCTGATAATACCAAAAAACCAGTATATGACAACCTTGCTTTTAATACAAACTTAAACACGATTTATTACATAAACCATTCACTTGATAAAACATGGATGATTGAGAGGTCTAGTGTATTTTGGGCTTAGGATCATTACATAACAACTTAAAACATGAATTACAACATCTTTTTTGAGAACTTACTTTACATGACCACTACATTCCCTCGTACTTGGCATTGCATGGGATAACCTGAGGACATGAATAAGAAACAGGGTGAGCTATAAAGTCCAGTAAGGGAATAAACATGGAATACATGAGGAGTACAATACATGTTAGGAAATATGAATATCAATGGAGAACAATAGAAACATGAACATAAAGGCATGATAAATCATGATAATCATAACATGGAAATGTGGCAACAACACTTAACATGGAATTAGCATGAGTCAAGGCTCATTGCACATAGAGCATGAGTAAATCCTCATTGCACATGAATCACGAGTAAACCCTCATTGCAATTGAATTAGCATGAGTCAATACTCATTTCACATGATGTATCATGATACTATACTTTACCCAATGCATTGGAGCACTATAAGGGCACACCCTTCCTAAACATTTCATTTCATGCATAAGTGTGCCGCATGGATCATAAAACATGGATTCATAAAACATAGTCATTTATTCCACGATAAAGGAATGTGGAATTTATATATGAAACTTTATAATCAATAAGTAAATGTGCATAAAGGTGAATACCTTTGATGGAGAAATGGGCATGGTATTCACTACATAATGGCATTGGCTTAGAAAATCGGTGCGATTTCGGCAGTGTAACGACGTGACATAAGAATTCATAAAAACGGTTGATGAGAGATAAAGGGGTTCACATCATATTTATATGTAATGGAAAGTAAGAAGGTCCTATAGATACATTTCCCATCAATTGAAATGGAATTTATATTCATGATACAATGTATTGCTGGAATGTAAATGTGGAGGGAGAAGTTCCTTTCGGAATTTCGGCATAGTAACGAGTGTACATGGGAGGAATTTAATGAGAGAGAAAGGGGTATCCCATCATTCAAACATAAAGAGTAACATATGAGGGAGGTTAGAAACCATACCCCAACATTCATAATTGATATTAAATGGGAAAAACAACTAAAAAAAATTGGACGCAAATGAGAAAGGAAGAAAAACCCCTTACTTGGAAGTGTGCTTCCAATGTATTGAGAGAGGATTGAGAGAGGATTCTTGGGAGCTTGGGGAACTTTTAGGGGATTATAGAGAGAGTAGGGAAGAGTTTGGATGGACTCAAAAGTCTTTGAGTGAGGAGGAATTGGGAGCTTGGGTGGGTTTATATAGGAAAGGTGACGGAATACTTTATTGTTAAGGTTTGGGATCCCTTATATTAAATTAATCCAAACCAAAAACCATTCCATGGTTTGCCCATGGTTTTTGTAAAAGGGAAGAGGAAAAAAATAACTTATAAGGCCAAAGTCCGAACTTCTTAAAATAATGTGCTTTCTTATGTGGAGGTGAGTCACACTCCCATGGGAAATAATTTAAAAAGACAAGATGTTTAATAAGTCTTGAGGGGTCCATTAATGCTTTCAAAAGTAAGTCAAGTAAACCCAAAATCACATTATTTTAATGGTAATACATATATTGGCCGAACATAAATCTTATAGTATTTTATTACCTCACTATTGGGACATTATGATGTCATAAAACACATTATATATTTAAACGGTATTTAATTTTTACCCAAAAATTTAACTATCTCAGAAAATTAAGAAAATTTTCCCATTGGATAATTTTGACATCCTTATTGTATAAATAACATTTATTTTATATAAATATTTTTCTAAATATGTTAATTTTCACTTTTAAAATAAAAACTGATATTTATCGAAAATTCATGGGTTTTGACAAAAATGGATTTCAAACCATAATAAAAATTATAGTTGCATCCATAAAATTATATGATCATTTATATATAATAAAAATAATTTAATAATAATAATAATAATTTATTAAAATATTATTTAATTCAAAAATACCTTAATTTAATAAAATAGAGTTCTTAATTAAATAATAACTAAAAAACACTATTTTCACTTTAAAAACTATTTACAATGTATCAATAATGACAAGAAAGTATATTCATTATTATATACAAAAAATAATGACATGAACATAGTACTAGAGATTTTTTACATAAGCCCTTAAAACAGCCGCATAGGACCTAAGGGTAAGGTGTGCGATAGTGACCGACTCTTGGGGTGACTTAGATAACATCACTCGAGTGGTAATCTCTATCAACTTCCACTTTTCCCGTAGACGGTCCCATTCGAGCTTGAAATGATGAATCTCATCTTGGACTTGGTCTAGAGGGAAGCCCAAGGATGCCACCTCTTTTCCTAGCTCCGACAAATGGGCTTCGAATGGAGAAATTCTACTGGATGAGGCCATCGCTTCTTTTGTCTGAGTAAATTGGATTTGTTAAAGCCCTATATTTATACTAATCATACGATCAATGTTCAATGGCTATAAAAGTAACAGTCAGAATTCTTAACATAAAACCAAAGAAGTTGACAAAACATTTTACATAAAGAGACATTTAATTAGATAAATAGGGTTTTCCATTAATAAAACTTTGGGTCGTTACAATATTCCCCCATTAAGAAATTTTTCCCTTGAAATTTTCTTTTCCCACACTAAAACAGATGTGGGTAACTCAACTTTATCATTTCCTCTGATTCCCAAGTCGCTTCATCAAACTTGTGGTTTTGCCACAATACCTTGACAAGGGGCACTGTATTATTTCGTAGAACTTTTTATCTACGATCTAATATCTTCACTGGTTTCTCCTCATAAGAAAGATCATCCTCCAAATATACCACCTTAGAAGAGAGTACATGTTAAGGGTCTAGTATATACTTCTTTAAGAGGGTTACATGAAAGACATCATGTACTTTGGCCATGGTAGGTGGAAGTTATAGTTGATAGGCCACAGCCCCGACAAGATCAAGAATCTCGAAGGGGCCGATGTTCCTTGGACTTAACTTCCCTTTTTTTCCAAACCTCATGACCTTCTTCCATGGAGATATGTGTATAAAAACCCTATCTCCAACTTTAAACTCAAGGTCTTGTTGACGATTATCTTCATAACTCTTCTATCGACCCTCGGCTGCCTGGATATGCTGCGGA
Source organism: Viscum album (assembly GCA_963277665.1). Taxonomy (NCBI): domain Eukaryota; kingdom Viridiplantae; phylum Streptophyta; class Magnoliopsida; order Santalales; family Viscaceae; genus Viscum; species Viscum album. The sequence continues at coordinate 1,053,225,996 of OY728125.1, read as the reverse complement.
ATGGTTTTCACCTTCTCCACCATTTCTTAAACCATTTCTGGTCCAAGAATCTTATGTTCACAGAACTCATCCCAACACGCCGATGTTCTGCACCTTTTCCCATAAAGGGCTTCATATGGTGCCATTTGGATGCTCGAGTGGAAACTGTTATTATTAGAGAACTAAACTAGAGGAAGATGTTGATCCCATCCTCCTTTAAAGTACATTGAGAACGCTCTCAACATGTCCTCAAGTGTTTGTATAGCCCGCTTGGATTGGCCATCAGTTTTTGGATGATAGGCCGTACTGAAGTTCAGTTTAGTTTTCAGAGCATGTTTAAGACTCTTCCAAAACATAGAGGTGAATCTTGGATCTCGGTCAGACACAGTAGATAGTGGAACTCCATGAAGCCTTACCACTTCCCTAATATATAACTGTTCCAGTCGATCCAATGAGAAATCCTCCTGAATAGTAATGAAGTGTGCAGCCTTTGTAAGATGATCAACAACAAACCAGATTGCATTGTTGCCTTTGGATGTCCTCGGAAGTCCGATGAAAAAGTCCATGGTGATGTTATCCCATTTCCATTCTAGTATGGGCAATGGTTGCATCATCCCTTTATACTTCTGCCTCTCTGCCTTCACTGGCTAGCACACTAGGCACTTTGATTTATATTTAGCAATCTCCTTTTTCATAGTATCCCACCAAAAGTTTTCTTGGAGATCTCAATACATCTTTGTGCTACCTGGGTGAATAGAGAAATGTGAACTATGTTCATCATCCAAAAGTTCCTTCTTCAGCTCCAGACGTAATGGAACACAAAGACTTTTCCCAAATCGCACAATTCTTTCTTCATTGACATTAAACTGCGAGGATTTCCCCTTTTTATAGATTCCTATTTTTCCTGAATTCCCACATCATCCTTTTCAGAATCCTTTAACCTTTCCAAAGGAGATGGTTGACCAATAATTTGTGAAAGGATTGATGATGTTCCCTTCTTTAATATTCCAATGTCCATCTTCATCAAGTCTTAGAAGATTGTATCCTTCTCAATTCACAACATTGATAAAATTGATGGGTCCTTTCTTCTTAGGGCATATGAAACCTTGTTCTCATTCCCATGGTGGTAATTTATTGAATAGTCATAATCCTTGATGAGATCTATCAATCTTCTATGGTATATATTAAGATCTTTCTATGTGAATATATATTTAAGACTCTTGTGGTCAGTATATATCTGACATTTCTCCCCATAGAGATAATGCCTCCATATTTTCATGGCAAAGATCACCGCTGTGAACTCCAGATCATTCGTTGGATAGTTTCTCTCATGGATTTTCAACTGACTTGAGGCATAGGATATCACTTTATCATTATTCATCAGCACACAACCTAATACTTTCTTCAAAGCATCAGTGAATACCACAAAAATCTCCCCACTTGTGGGTAAAGTGAGCACGAGCGCAGTAATAAGACTCCTTTTCAACTCCTTGAATCTTTCTTTGCATTCATCACTCCAAACAAACTTTACCCCCATTTGAGTTAGCTTAGTAAGAGGGTTGGAAAATCGTGAGAAATTTCTCACAAATCATCGATAATATCCAGCTAACCCCAAGAAGCTACTGATATCCGTTACCGATGTTGGCCTTGACCATCCCTCAATTTCATCTGTTTTGGAGGGATCCACAGATATCCCATTGCTTCTGATGATATGGCCCAATAATGAAAACTCCTTCAACTAGAAATCACATTTTTTGTACTTTTCATAGAGCTTCTCCTTGCACAAAGTCTCTAGTACTGTTCTTAAATGCTCCTCAGGATCCTCCATGGTTTTGGATTATATTAGAATATCATCTATAAAGACTACCACAAATTTGTCAAGGTAATATCTAAAGACTCTATTCATCAAGTCCATGGAGATTTCTGGAGTATTAGTGAGTCCGAAAGGCATTACTATGAATTCATAGTGCTCATATCTTGTACGAAAAGCAGTCTCAGGGAAATCTTCCTTCTTCACCCATACTTGATAATTTCCCGACCACAAATCTACCTTGGAGAAGTATTGTGCTCCACGTAGCTGATCAAACAAGTAATCGATCCGTGGAAGAGGATACTTATTATTTATCGTGATTTTTTCAAGGTTACGATAATCAATGCAAAGCCGCATTGACCCATCCTTCTTCTTGACGAAGAGGACTGGTGCACCCCATGGTGAAGCACTTGGGTGTATAAACCCTTTATCCAGATTCTCCTGTATTAATTTCTTCAGCTCTTCAAGCTCCACGACAACCATTATATATGGAGTCTTGGATATTGGTAGCACCCCTGGTATATGTTCAATTGAGAATTCTACATCTCTTCTAGGAGGAAGACTAGGCAGTTCCTCGGGAAACACTTCAGTGAATTCCATCACAATAGTCATTTCTTCATGGATGGTTTCTTCCTTGGACTCAATCATCTAAGCCAGATACGCATGCTCATAGGGCAGTAATATCCATTCTTGAGATGATGGAGTTATAGTAGATTTGTCTTCCTCCTTACACTTGTAATGAATTGGGGGTCGATTCTCCATATGGAGTGTGATTTCCCTCTCCCAAAAATTTATGTTGGATCTATATTAGGAAAGCCAATCCATTCCAATAATTGAATCAAATTCCACTAGAGGGAGTATGATGAGGTTCTCCATGAAATTAAATCCACAGATTATAACAGGGCGGACTTATATTCATGGGATGCAATGACTGCCCCTTTTTCAATACTCACCGACATCTTCACATAAATGGTTTGTGGTGGTGCTGGGATTGTTCTACTAAACTTTCGTGATATAAAAGAATGCGTAGAACCTAAATCAAAAAGTACATTTTCTATTCTTGAATGAATAACTAGCATACCTATCACCACTTCATTGTCAGGGTTCACTTCGGTAGAAGTGATGGAAAAAGCTCTACCTTGATTCCTTGGAGGTTGTTGGTTGCCTCCAAAAACCGTTGGATTAGGGCACTGATTTTAAAAATGCCCCCGTTATTTGCACTTTTAGAAATGAACAATGTGTTGAGGTTCGAACGGAGCATTCCTCTCCTCTGTAATAGTCACGGGTCTCTCTTGCTGACCGTTAACAGCTTGGTTCCCTTCTCTTCAATACCTAAAACATTTCTCATCCCCTTGAGAAAATTTATAGGGTGCTTCTTTCCACACTTTTGGCAAGTGGGGTGCTGTATATTCTTAGCACCATTGGATTTATCCATCAGGCCTCCAACATTGAAGTCCACCTTGCAATTCTTTTCCCCATGATACCCATGTGATTCCTCTATCTTCATTTCGACCTCAAGGGAACATCAAACAATTTCCTCATAGCTGTTGAAGTCATGGATCACTAATGCTTTCCGTAGGCTAGGTTTCAACCCACCAAAGAAGCAGTCAGCCTCGTATTTGGGGGTAATGACAAAGCCGGAAGCATATCATGAAAACCTTGTGAAGTTTTCCTCGTACGCTCCAATAGTTTCTTCTTCTTTTTTCTTGAGGGAAAGGAAGTCCCTTTCTATCTTAAGTCGGAGGGTGCGCGGAAAATATTTATCGAAAAACATCTGCTGGAAATCCTTCCATTCTAACGCCTCGATATCCTCCTTAGGCTTCGTATTTTTGATCAATGTCCACCATTGATCAGATTCAACCTCCATACAATAATCCACCAGGAGAACCTTCTCTTGTTCAGAACATTTAAGGATGGAGAAGATCTTTTCAATGATGTTGATCCATTGTTCAGCGATCGTGGGATCAGATGATCCACTAAAAGTAGGAGGCCTTTGTCTCATGAAGCACTCGATAGCAACTTTTTCCTTCTTAGGGGGGTTTGGACGTTCCTCTTGACCCGTGTTTCTATTCAAAGCTTGAGTAAGCTGAGAGAGAAGCGTGACAAAGTTCACGATTCCCGCTCCTATTGGATTGGGCATCTCATTAGTACAGTCATCACACGGATCTTCACACCAGTTGTTAGCCCGATTCCTCCTATTACCCGCCATTTTCTGGAATAAAAGGAATGTTATGGGGTAACATATAAAGGGTAAACCAAAGACAAATGTTGATGACTTAAAAATAAACTTTTATTTCCTTAACTCATGAGTCTATGGGCTTCAACCTAGGATTTTCAGGATTTAATTTCTAACATATATTCTTAGGGGAATTTTTTTAATTCCCTTAATATGGTTTCATACTAAGCTTGTAAATTTATCAAAACATATCCCCTGGGAGTGTCGTAACCAAGAGTGTAGAAAGGCCCGTTGTCGTGCACCAGTTCTCGTTTGAGTCTAGCTCAAAGTGGTGTTTTCAGGTTTTACCCATAGGATACATCTATGCCAGAGCCACCTCTACCTGCTCGTATCCAGACATAGATGTATTGTCTTGATAAACCACTTACTCAGTACTTACCAAAACCTATTGATGTTTTTATTATACTTAGTCTTGTCTTTAAGGATTTACTAGGGTTTTATAATCCTAATCCCAAAAATAACTAAACCTATCCTATGATACCAACTATGACAACCCTACTTTTAATACAAACGTAAACATGATTTATTACATAAACCATTCACTTGATAAAACATGGATGATCGAGAGGTATATTGTATTTGGGGATTATGATCATTACATAACAACTTAAAACATAAAGTACAACATCTTTATTGAAAACTTCCTTTACATGACCACTACATTCCCTCGTACTTAGCATTACATGGGATAACCTGAGGACATGCATAAGAAAAGGGGTGAGCTATAAAGCCCAGCAAGGGAATAAACATGGAATACACAAGGAGTACAATACATGTTTGAAAAGAGGCATATCAATAGAGCAAAAGAGAATCATGAACATAAAGGCATGATAAAGCATGATAATCATAACATGGAAATGTGGCAACAACACTTAACATAGAATTACCATGAGCTAAGGCTCATTGCACATAGAGCATGAGTAAATCCTCATTGCACATGATGCACGAGTAAACCCTCGTTGCAATTCAATTAGCATGAGTCAGTACTCATTTCACATGATGTATCATGATACTATACTTTACCCAATGCATTGGAGCGCTATAAGGGTGCACCCTTCTTAAACATTTCATTTCATGCATAAGTGTTCCACATGGATCATAAAATATGGATTCATAAAACATAATCATTTATTCCACGATAAAGGATTGTGGAATTCATAAATTAAACTTTATAATAAATAAGAAAATTTTCATAAAGTTTAATACCCTTGATGGATAAATGGGCATGGTATTCACTACATAATGGCATTGGCTTAGAAAATCGGTACGATTTTGGCAGCGTAACGGTGTGACATAAGAATTCATAAAAACAATTGATGAGAGAGAAAGGGGTTCGTCATAATATTTACATGTAATGTAATGTATGGAGGTCATATAGATACATGTCCCAACAATTTTAATGGAATTTAGATTCATGATACAAAGGTATTGCTTGAATGTAAATGATGAGAGAGAAGTTCCTTTCGGAATTTCGGCATAGTAACGAGTGTACATGGGAGGAATTTAATCAGAGATAAAGGGGTCTCCCATCATTCAAAGATAAAGAGGAAAGTATGAGGGAGGTGTGGAACCATACCCCAACATTCAAAATTGAAATTAAATGGGAAAACAACATAAATAATATTGGACAAAATTGATAAAGGAAGAAAAAACCCATACTTGGAAGTGTGCTTCCAAAGTATTGAGAGAGGCTTGAGAGAGGCTTATTGGGAGCTTGGGGCACCTTGAGAGGATTATAGAGAGAGTAGGGAAATGGATTTACGAACTCTAAAGGCTTTGAGTGAGGAGGAAGTGGGAGCTTGGGGGAGTTTATATAACAAAGGTGAGAGAATTCTTTATTATTTAGGTTTGGGACCCATTATATTAAATTAATCCAAACCACAAACCATCCCATGGTTTTTCCCAATGGTTTTTGGAAAAGGGAAGAGGAAACAAATATTTTATTAAGTCCGAAGTCCGAAATTCTTAAAATAATGGGGTTTCTTATGTGGAGGTGAGTCACACTCCCATGGAAAATAATTTAAAAAGACAAGATGTTTAATAAGTATTGAGGGGTCCATTAATGCTTTGAAAAGTAAGTCAATCAAACCCAAAATCACATTATTTTAATTTTAAAACATATATTGGCCGAACATAAGGATTATAGTATTTTATTACATCACTATTGGGTCATTATGATGTCATAAAACACATTATATATTTAAACGGTATTTAATTTTTACCCAAAAATTTGACTGTCTCAGAAAATTATGAAAAATTCACCATTGGATAATTTAGAAGTCCTGATTTATGAAATAAAATTTATTTAATATAAATAATTTTCTAAATATGTTAATTTTCAATTCTAAAATAAAAACCCACATTTATATAAAATTTTCAGGTTTTGACAATAATGGCTTTCAAACCTTAATAAAAATTACAATTGCATTCATAAAATTATATGATCATTTATATATACTAAATTTATTTAATAATAATATTATTATTATTATTATATTAAAATATTATTTAATTAAAAAATACTTAATTTAATAAAATAGAATTTTTAATTAAATAATAACTAAAAAACACTATTTTCACATTAAAAACTATTTACAATGTAACAATAATGACAAGAAAGTATATTCATTATTATATTCAAAAAATAACGTACATGAACATAGTACTAGTTATTTGTTACGTAACCCCTTAAAAAAGCCACATAAGACCTTAGGGTATGGTGTGTGATGGTGACAGACTCTTGGGGTGGCTCAGATAACATCGCTCGAGTGGTAATCTCTATCAACTTCCACTTTTCCCGTAGATGGTACCATTCGAGCTTCACATGATGAAGCTCATCTTGGACTTGGTCAAGAGCGAAGCCCAAGGACGCCACCTCTTTTCTGAGCTCCAAAAAATGGGCTTCATGTGGAGAAATTCTATTGGATAAGGCCATCACTTCTTCTGTCTGAGTAAATTTGATTTGTTATAGCCCTATATTTATACTAATCATGTGATCACTATTCAACAGCTATAAAAGTAACAGTCACAATTCTTAACATAAAACCAAAGAAGTTGAGAAAAAATTTTATATAAAGAGACATTTAATTAGATCAAGAGGGACTTCCATTAATGAAAATTTGGGTTGTTACACAGTCTATATCATCCCACAACATAGGGGTACTTCACAAAGAATATCATCAACCGTACCAATGTGTCTCGTTACGTACAAGATCCTTCTCAGAGAATAATGACAACCCTATAGATACAACCCATTATATGGAGGACTAACGCCCAATGCTCATAGGTCTCGTCAATTCCCACAAAACTCTACCAAGGGTGATAGAGGATCGCTCCAGTCCTCAGGAGGGCTACTACAACTCTATATGGGACTCTACCTCTAGAGGGGACTACTATATAGTGATGTGCAAGTAATGCCATATGAAACCCTTAAATAAAGAACCAATGGAAAATATATACCTATAATGGTCCATATTAAAAACTGAAAAATCCATCTCAAATGGACCACCTCATTGTGAGGGTCCCAATTTGATAGACGGAGCATCAAACAGACCTTCCATTTGAAAGTTATGACCATTTTAGTGAAAAAGTGTGACCCGGGTCTGGCTCGGGGCTGACACGACCTGACATGACCCGACCCGGTATGGTTGACTGACCTGGAGTATCCCACTGGGCCTAGTCAAGCCAACTAGGACACTGGAACTCTAGGACACAGTTCAGTGCATCACTAGACCTAGCCCACCGAGCTGTTGGAACGACCCAGTTCGTCACGCCCAGCCTGCTACGTGAGGATCAGACCCCTTCTCCATAATGCGGTCAACCCAACCATGTTCACCTGATCAACAAGGCATTTCCATGATCAACATGGACCACCACCTCCTCTCTAGTCTCCCCTATGGCCTTCACTACCACAGGCTCCACGTGAAACCATCTACCTACACGCCCCCTCACCGCTGTGTCCCTCGTTGCAACTCACAACCTCCACCGTCACAGGATACCAAACAGTCCTACCTAGACTACGGCCCCATGCTCTATCGATGGCTACCCCATCAGCGGCGCATCTTCCTTGCGCTCTTACTAGCCCATTCCCCCATCAGGCCCTATGCTACCTTTGCCACTAGCGGACCGTTGCTCGACTCACACTCCATCTGAACCCAGTTGGAGACACTGCTCCAGACACTACCTTGTGATGCCATAAACTGCTGCCTCATGTGATTTGTGTAGCACCCTCACCGTCACACCTTCATGATGTCATTGCGGTGTCAGATCTCTAGTCTAAGATCATTACGCCATGGATCTAAGGCACAATGATCATTTTTCCATATTTCGTGAAGAACGAAGAACGTAAAAATATTGGGGGAAAGAGATAAATCCACATGAACACCTAAGGAATTGATCATGGCCTTGTTCATGTAGGCCTTGATCTGTTCATATTAGAATGAATAATGGAGAGGAAAATAAAATGAATCTCTAAAATGAATGATCCCTAAAGATCAACCCACATAAATTATCCATCCTGAAAGAATGATCGAACAATGGATCAAACTGTTCATGGGTTTCTCTAAGTTCATACTTGATCTTTAAAAAAATGGGTAAGATATCACAAAGAAAAACAACACCCTACATGGAGTTTGGATCAGTTTTTGACAAAGTGAGATGCTGCATTATTGTCATTCGTTGATCCATCGATCCTTGATGAAAGTTCCAACCTCTGATCTATCATTTTCGTCGAGAGAACCTCCTTATCTTTGTCTTAGGAAAACTACAGGGTAATGGTGATAACCCTGGATACTGGGAAAACCCTCATATAAAAAACTGTGTTGTTGCATCAAAATAATTTTTTTTATTAAATATTTTATTATAAATAATCCCAAAAACTAACTTTCATGTCCAGCCCACACTGGTTGATGTTAGTCCCCTCTTAAGGTAAAGTCACTATTCCAAATGCAATAGTGCCCTCAGATTTCTGATCTGGGCACCTGTTTAGATTTTATTACCATTTTAACTAAAAACCTCCAGTGCATTTTATTAAAAACAAAAGAGCATTCAACGAATTGTTCCAGGAACACTGGGCCTCGGAATCACACACCCTCTTAGCACATGGTCTTCGAATTTTCCCAATTAATTTATAAAAATAAAATAGAAAAAATATGTGTCGATATAGATGTTTTTAGAGTCATAATTTGGATCATATTTTTGATATTTCTAGCATCTCAAGGACATTTTTTGGATATATATTAAGGGATATGAGAGGTTTTTTGTACATAGGTGTAGGTCGAGACCTTTAGGTGTTTGTTTGGATTTTTAGAAGGGGTTTTCCACTACAATACTATTACCACATGGTTACCACACAGTTAAGGGAAGTCATGAAAGGAAACATTACATATGGTTTTTTTCATGGGGTTGAGGCACAAAATTTTTAAACTATTGTAGATAATCATGAGAGGAACCATTTGTGGTGATAATATATTTAGGATGGAGATTCATGGTTGGAAAATAATTTGGTGAATTGTATGACCAAATAGTGTGAGGAGGGGTGCCTTCAGATAGTGAGAGCTATATGGTTGGTGGATAGTTAAAAAAACACATGAAAAAAAAATATTCCTTTCCAAATTTTCTTAAAAAATTTGAATTTAAAATTTTATTTTATCAAAATTTAAAGAATGGATATTCCATTCATTATTTATCCTGTAGATAGATTATAGGATCACAAAGAAGATCCACCGTTTTTTATCCATAAAATTACCTTATAGAGTGGTGTTTTCTTGGGTGTTAAAGATCAGTTTTAGGCATGGTTCTTCGTTAATATTTTCTCTATTATTGTCACCCTTCATCACCTCTCATTTAAGACTATTCGCATTAGTGTTCCATTGATGATTCCACTGAATCATTTTGGAATTTTCCTGTATTATTGGAAATTTCTTAGTATCGATAGAGAATATTGTAGAAGGATTATCAGACATCTTTTCTATCCATTTTGTTGGAACTATATCACTCTATTATTTTTTATAATTTTTTTGATGAATTATATTATATAGGGAAATGAGTCGGTGTTAGTTGATGGTTGTTTTTTTATAATAGAATTAGGGGTGTTCTATTTACAATCTAGGTGGAGTTTGTCATGGTTTCGGTGTGGTGGGATGGATTAGTTACATTTTAGGAAATTGTGCCTATATTATCTAAATTGTAAAATAAATTATAAATTTCATTAATTAATTAAATGGGTGTTATAAATTGATATAACTTTTTGGGAGGTGACACAAGTGTGGATGAGGCTTGTACATGCATAAGTGATAGTGGAAAATCATAAATTAAATTTAATAACTATATATGTGGTAGGTGTCCCCTTAACACACCCCTATGGAATATACATTTTATATGTGACATGTGATATGAGTTCATTATAATTAATGGAACTTAACGTTAAATGTAATGTGAATTGTCTTATCTAAACTCATATGTAATGAACATTGTGTTAATAGACATGATGGACCCTTAAACACTAGTTTGATGCCTAGGCTGTTGATGGATGGGGGCTTTATTATAAAATCTTAATACAAGATATATGAACCATACAAGTGTATAAAAGATATGGGTAAGTCTTAGTGGACCATGTGATAAGTGACCATTTTCCTCTCATGGTAGGGGAGTGATATGTTGGAATAGTTGGCCTAGCAATAGGGAAAAATGAACATAGAGGTTACTTATCGCATTCAATCTAATTGATTAGAGAGTGGGGGGAGTGTTACTCCCCCATAGGTATATGAGTTCCCTCATTATATACCACTACTAGGATTAATCATAGATTGGGCATTAGGGGACCAACCAAGGATGACATGGTGAGTGGGCTGAGCAATTTTTTCCATCTCCCAAGAGTGACAACAGTATGGATTTTATTATGAGACCAATAAGGTCATGATATTATCATGAATATGTCAGGGGACATTATGCCTTTGGAATTATTGTATTAGACCATAGAGTATTAAATAATATAGAAGAACCCATGTAGGGCGTTTGAACTATGATGTGACAAAGATGACCATGAATGGTACCACCAGTTTGTAATAACATTAAAAGGATACAATAGAGAAAGTGGAATGGACCTATCCAAATATTAGTAATGCGATGAGGATAGGTTGTGATTTTGAGTGACCAAACAAGTAGTTGTGTGATGGGTACGGGGGATGGATAACCCATGTTAGGATAAGGTATTTTTAGATATCCATAAGTGGTTCACCTCAACCTCTAAATGACTTCATAATATGAGATATAGTTTGATGCTATACCCATACGTTTTTATGAGACATTATCTGGTGGATTTTAGACCTCGATGTTTATATGAGATAATACCAGATAGATGAATTTCCCCTAAGTAAATATTTTATGATATCCTCAGTGGAGCTGCATGCCCCCCTAATTTCATTATCTACGATTTGGGTGGGGACACTATACCCATAAATATTGTTCATGATATCACTGAGAGGGTAATTATTCCCACATGTACTTTTTTATTAGAGATTACTAAGTGGGATGCACATCCCTCAGGTGTGTTATTCATGAGATCGTCAGGTGGTACACTCTTCCCCCATGCCTATTTTATCTAAGATCCCCATGTGCTCCTCTCATCCCCATGATTTTTTATATGATATTATTAGTGGGGAAACTCTTCCTCCTGACTAAATAAATGAGATTTCGTGGCAGGATGCTCTTCCCCACAAGTGTTGTATATATGATATGACTTGGGTAGGATACCATTCCCTCATGTTATAATATATAATTATGTACATATTAATGTGTCTCTAGGGTATAATGTAATTCACTCTGATGTTATGTTACATGTTTAGAGACATATGGTTCTATCAAAATTAGGTATGTGAAATCTCGAGTATCATCTTAGATTCTGAGGATTAGCGATATTTACTTTATTAAATTTTTTTGTTACTTCATTTTAATAGAATATAGATTTTTTATATATTAAAGAAATAGTTATTTTAAATGATCCATTGGTGGTTCCCGATGAAATTATACTCACACCCTTCTCTAATGACCATGAAACTTTGGTACTTGATCAATCCTTTATGTTCACAAGTTAATGTTGGGTAGAGGCCCAAGATTAGATCAATCAGATGGATAGATTAGAATGAGTTAGAATATGGATGATAGAATGATCATTGATGGAAGTAGATCATAGCTTTATTTTTATTCATTTGTTTATTTGTATATATGATCTTTCAAATGGGCGATCAATTGGGATATATGACTGTGTGCTTTTTTAATTCATTTGTTTTAGAATTATTCTTTTTTATTGATTATGTGTACTATGAAAATTATTTTATAGGTTAATTTATTTTAAAAAAAATCTTTTACTATAATATGTGGTAATTCTTTCTCAATGGTAACACCTTAGACCCTGACACATATTTAGAAGCCTCTCGCATATGGGGAGGAATGCCTATGGTTATGTGTAATTCCTAGGCTTAATACCAGTGGGATGTCCACGGTTGATTGGGAATTATAAAGTTGGTCATAGTAAATTTTTATTTTTCATAAATTTTTTTGCGTGGAAGATAGGGATTAGGGGTGTGTCAGATCTTGTAATAGACCTTAGGTCAGTGATTAATGAATACATGTTTCAATAAGAAGTCTAGATTACCAAGTTTTTTTTCATATTTATTCTTGGTTTTTAATGATATGGTATTGATATTAATTCAAGAATGATGTGTTTATTTGTGATTGATGTTTATAGTTTTAGATCCTGGACGTTTATAAAGAGGCATGTGTACATGAATCATTTTCATCATATAGGATTTATCTGAAATTTTGGTGCCTTTGTGTGATTGGTATCACTGATGATAGAGGTTTTATTTTATAAAGTGAATGAAATAAATTCTATGGAGTTTTCTAGTATGACGTGTTGGGGTAATTACACTCAGCTAAACCACAATAATTTTTCTGTGAAAACTAGTCTTGTGGATCTTATGAATGGATACTCCTTTATGATTTCTATAAATTCCCTCTATGTAATGGATGTATAATAACCCTTAATGGGTCGGTAAATACATTGGATATCTTTTAAAATAAACCGTAAATTGGTTATTTTATTGAGGATTCTTTTCCTTGATGTGTCAACAATTATATTTATGGTGTTTTCACATATAAATCCTTAGTGAAATTATACTTAACTAAACCATATAGAAATTCTTTTACCCAATATGAACCATTATATGATGATGTCATTATAATTACATGGGTGAGATCATGGTCCTCATGGGGGTAGTATACTATATGGATTCCTGGTGAGTATTAGTTTCACAGGGCAGGATGATGACTTTTCATTTGATGTCAAAGATGTATAAATATATATATTGAGAACCATAAATTGGGTGTTTTGGAATGTGAGGCGCCTTATTATATTAAGAAAAAATGAGGGATGTTTTTTTCCGATGCTTTCGCTGGGGCGCACACATCCGTCTGTGGAGGACGCGCGGCTTTGTGGCCCCGCATTCCCGCTTTCCAAAGGCGGGCGACATTCGCTCCTTATTCAGGGACGTCTGCTCCTTGATCGAAACGTGATTATGGGATGTCGGTTCTTCCTTCTGTGGATTCCTCCTCAGAACTCATCACCTAGTCCAGGTCTCCCTCATAGATTTAATACGTAGTTCGTGAAACTCTTCCCAGTGCCATGGTTCCATGGACACCGGTTAATTACGCTGCTTCTGTCGGGACATTCCAAAGGGTCCAGTCAGGGAAGCAAACTTCGGTCAGGGGAGTAGTCACGTTGAGGCATCAGTAGCGTGTCTGGATGCTGGGGTACCTGGCATGTCTATCTGTTATCCTTGATCACAAGGCTTCTCGAGGGCGTGGAAGCCCGAGGCATCCCACATCGAGCGCGGGGAATTATATGTCGTAGACACATATCTGAGGTTTTCCTCAGCTTCCCGTGTTCAACACAGGGTATGCCGCGAGTTTAACGTCCAGCGGAGACGGATCAACCCAACCAGAGCATTAGCTAGGATAGATCGGATTGAGGGATCCTCCATGAAGGGATATCGACATCGGGGCTAACCCGTGGGCAACAGTGAATGGAGTAGAAGGAGAGTGAAGTGGGACCATCGCAGGGGGCGACAGTAAAGTTGGGCTTGAGCCTTGACGAGGCTTCCTACGTATCCCCGTGGCAGGGAATCAAAGTCCGCGTAGTTCGAGTTGGTGCTGGTAAACCGACGTGAATGTGGACCTTAGCCCGATGAATGTCGTCGGCGAACCAACGTGAAGGTGGACCTTGGTCTGATGAGCATTGTCAGCGTACTGGAGTGAAGATGGACCTTGGTCCAATGGGAGTTGGGCTTGAACCTCTGGGAGGATTCCTACGTACCATGCCTTGACATGGATCAAAGACCTCGTAGTTCAAATGGGGTTGGGTCACAATGGCTTACCACTGGACCAGAATGTAGTTTAACGTCATGCTGGACGTAGGTAGGACACGACGTGAATTGGGTGATGGGTGGGCTTGAACCTTGTGGAGGCTTCCTACGTACCATGCCTTAACACGGGTCAAAAACCTCGTAGTTCAGGTGGGGTGTGTCGGTGAACCGACGTGAAAGTAGACCTTGGTCCACTATTGGTGGGCTTGAACCTCGTGGATGCTTCCTACGTACCATGCCTTAACACGGATCAAAGTCCCCGTAGTTCAAAAGGTGGGTCGCAATGGCTTACCACTGGACTAGAATGGGACCCGACGTGAATGAGCGACAGGTGGGCTTGAACCTCATAAAGGCTTCCTATGTTCCATTCCTTGACATGGATCAAAGACCTCATAGTTCAAATGGTGGGTCACAATGGCTTACCACTGGACTGGAATGGGACCCGACGTGAATGAGCGACGGCTGGGCTTGAACCTCGTGGAGGCTTCTACGTAGCATGCCTTGACATGGATCAAAGACCTCGTAGTTCAGGTGGGGTGTGTCAGTGAACCGACGTGAAAGTAGACCTTGGTCCACTGTTGGTGGGCTTGAACCTCATAAAGGATTCCTACATACCATGCCTTGACATGGATCAAAGACCTCGTAGTTCAAATGGGGTGTGTCGGTGAACCGACGTGAAAGTAGACCTTGGTCCACTGTTGGTGGGCTTGAACCTCATAAAGGCTTCCTACGTACCATGCCTTAACACGGATCAAAGTCCCCGTAGTTCAAAAGGTGGGTCAGGGTCGGTGCTCACTCTAAGCCCACGTGAGTCATGCTCGGTTTGAGAAACAAGAGGTTGCAAGGACCTGACGATCACGTCGCGAAGGGTGCGTCCGTGAGAAGCGAAGAGGGGCTTACACGTTGGGCGGCCCATGGTGTTGGGACTTACTCCAGGATGGAGGCCCATAGGGAGGTGCCTCGTTCCCTATCACATCCTCCACCGACCTTGGTAGTGGGGAAGTACGGAGATGCACTGGTGCAATCATCCGTACCAAAGGTTAGGGGCTTACGCTCTGAGGCAGCCCTTCCCCTGCGAACATACACCACCCCGACAAGGAGGATCTCATTCCATGTGCGGAAGAGTTCCATTCCCATGGAGACGAGTGGTGTAAAAAAAGTTCGAGTTGGGGGGACCCTTTGTGAGGGAGACAAGGTTGGATCACAGTTTAACGTCATGTGTTAAGGATGTGGTGCTTGGCAGTTTAACGTCCTGCAGCTCGGACAAGGTGGGTTCACTCCACACCCCTAGGACTTACATAACCGGTACCCTCTGGTCCTTGGGGAAGGAAAGGTTCCGGTAAGGCCATGGTAAAGGGGGGTCGTGGGACGAACCATCGAGGGGTCCACGTTAGCGTGGCTATGAGAAGAAGGAATAGTCGTTAGCGTGCCTATGCGAAGAAGCATTAGGCGAAGCAACGCTACGGGTGGTATTGTCCATGGGACTTTGAAATCACATCGTGCAAACCTGGAGGGCCGCACGGGAAGAGGAATCGCTAAGCAGAGGAGTGTGCTTTGTGAAGTGGGGTGCCTTGGCCTTAGCATGGGGCATAGGTGTGAGTGGAAGGCTCTTCGCGAAGTGGAACAGTGTTCGCGGAGCACTGCCTCGCGAAGAAGGGGTGCCTCGCGAAGCAGGGTCCTGCGAAGCAATGTGCTTCGCGATGCATAGTTATCCTGCCTTGGCATAGGGATTACTAGAATGGGTTGGGTGTTTCGCGAAGCATAAACGCTCCGCGGATGCCCGGGTTCCCTTGGGAATCTCCTTCCTTCGCGAACGCCCTTGAGCTTCGTGAAGGGAATCCCTCTTGAAAGAGGGGATCAAAACGAGACAAAGCAGAGTCGTCTCGTGAAGTAGAAGTACCTCGCGGAGCTCATGATTTCCGGGGCAAAGAGTGCTTCGCGATTCGGGAGAGGAGAAGCCGAAAGGTTGGATTGTCCATCCGCGGGGACTCAGGGGGAGTCCAGTATTTATAGGGAAGGGGCGCCGCGAAGCAGGGCTCGCGCGCCGCCTCCGGTGCTTCGCGGCGCGCTCGCGAACGTCAACGTCGTTCACGGATCATTACCGCCTCTGGTGCTTCGCGGCGGCTCGCGAACGTCAAAGCGGTTCGCGGAGAATTACCGCCTCTGGATCTTCGCGGCGCCGCCATGTTAGCGGCGCTTCGCGGAGGAGCTTCGCGGCGGCGCTTCGCGGCGGAGCTTCGTGAGGCAGCGCGCCGGCCTTTTTCGTTCCTTTCTTGCGGGCCACATTTTTGGCGCCAAAAAATGCCCCCCCTCAGACTTGGAGCCGCGGAGGGAGAATGGTCGAAGTCTGAGGGATAATCACCAAAATTGTCAGTGGTTCGCGATGCAGCATCGCGAAGGGGGCCCGCGATGCTCGCCGGGGCCGCGGATATGGACGCGCCGCGATGCTCCGTGCGGGTGAGGCATGCCGCGATGCTCCGGGGTCGCCGCCTATAAATAGGGGGTCCGCCCTCTTTTGTCTTCACGTGCCTTCCTTGTCTTTTTGTGCTCTCGATTTTGTGAAGCTCCGCGTACTCCGCGACAGCCCTCCGCGAATCGAGCTTCGCGGCGAACCACGGGTCTCCGACTCCGCGTCCGCACTAGGCGAACTTCTTGTCGGCCTTGGCCAGACTTCGCGACTTGGTCTCGCGACCGATCTTCGCGATTCCACTTCACGGCCGAACTTCGCGATTCAACTTCGCGGTCGAGCTTCGTGGTCGAGCTTCGCGATCCATTCGAAAGAATCCTTTTCTGAGGGCCAGAGTTAGAATGGCCCATCGAGAAGCTGTCTTGGGGGTCCTTGCAGATGCTGCTCGTCGAGATGAGATGGCCAACCGTCCAGGCTTGGGGGAGATGATCCGGAGCCACTCATACCACACTTATTTGACAGATCTGCTGTCGGAAGGTCAGAAGAATTATCCGCAGTGCAAGAAACTGCCGTTGTACGGCTTCGGGCTGAGGGACGACGTCTTCATCCCTGAGGCGAGAAGGGATGAACCAGCTTGCTGGTTCAGGAGCACACCGTGCCAGCACCAATGGTTCAGGGCGGCCGATGGTCATGCACGGGAGGATTTCACACCCATCACCGCTGACTGTCTCCACAATCATGTGAATGATATCGATGGGAAGCCACTGCAACTGGAGACGTCCCCTCCTCTCTACCGCACCATGCTGAAGGCGGCTCTGCAGGATCCGAAGAAGGGGTGGTCCGATGAGTGGGACCTGCGCCAGGGCGGCAACTTTACCGATGACTGGGCCTGGGCCTACTGGGTAGGCTCCTCATGCAAGGAGTTTGGGGCCGAGCTGAGGAGAGTGGGATTGTATGAGGTGTCATGGGCCTCCCAGTTCCACATTTACCAACCAAAGCAGCTGATGCCGGAACTGCTGAGTAGATGGTCGTCCAGGACCAACACTTTTCACCTTCATCACGGGGAGGTGGGAATCAGCCTGTGGGATGTCCACCAGATTTCCGGGGTCCTGATCTTGGGGGCCATGTATGAAGAATTCCTCCCCGTTGTCAGCGCGTGGGGGGATCCGGAGCAAATGCCGCGATTGGCGTCGGCGCTGATGGCGCTCATCCCTGGAGAGGACAAGGAGGCAGTGAGGGATGTCCACTTCAGAAGATGGTTCAAATGCTTCCTGAATTTCCCAGAGAATCGAGAGTTCCCTCCAAGGCCTCGAACTTGTCCAAGGGCAGCCCAACGGGGAAAGGGGCACTCGTATTGGCGGGTTTTGGAGGACAGCCAATGGAAGACTTGGGGTTTCAGCGTCAGCACCGAACAACAGCCAATAGTCAGGCTGGTGGCGTTCATCGCGGCTCTCATCTGTGGGTGGATCCTACCAGTGAGGGATACAAGCATGGGGGTGCGACCCAGCTCGTTCATCATGGCGTCGATGTTGGCCATGGGGCAGCGGGTCAACCTGGGGATCCCGATGCTCACCAAACTGTACAGAATGCTGCAGCATATTAGCGAGGGCAGGAAGCCGCCAAGAATATGCGGGCCCTTCCACCTTCTGTATGGGTGGATCGCAGCGCATATCAGGGGGATTTACGAGTATCCAAACCCCATTTCGCCGCCAGGATCAGACTTTCGCCCCTCCATCCTGAACGCGGTCGGGAGCTTCCCATTCAAACTGGCCGTTCCGATGGTGCTGAATAGGGTGTGGAGGGCGGACGAGTTCAACTTTCATCCCTTCCCACTGCCGACGGGGGGGCTTACTGATGATTGACGGGGAACGGAAGAACATCGAGCTTACCTCCTGGCCTTCCGAGGTGGAGTTTTGGTGGCTCGGATAGATCGTGAGCCAATTTGTGAACCGTACACCCCGCATCGTTTTGCGAGGCAGTTTCGGTGCCTCCAGCGGCTGACCCCGCAGGTATACTGGGAGGTGCATCATGAGGAGCACCCGTGTGTGATGAGGCAGCTGTGGCTCATGTTCACACGTGAGGATGGAAAGATGCAGATCGCATTGCCTCCATCCACCGCCGCCTTCGGCTTAGTGAAGGAGTACGCCATCAGTTGGGAGGACACTTATCCCGGGGAAATGCTGAAGTATCCAACGATCCGGGTTGGTGACGGTGGGCCTCCTTTATCTCGAGGTCGGGGTCGGAGGGCAGCTAGGGCCGCTCGCGATAGCGGGGCTGCCATGGCGACGAGACCCGCACCGGCCGAGGGTACGACATCAGCGGTGGATCCGGTGATTCTGGGAGAGTAGGGTCATTCGGAGGGGAGGCCACCGAGGGGATTCCGTCGGATATCCACTTAGGCTCCGGGGAAGCGGCTGCGTCACATCGACATGGCCAAAGATGCTGTCTTTCCGGAAGCTTGGGACATTTGGGATGTCAACCGGCAATTCCTCAGCCCACCTGAGATGTGGGCCCACCTAAATCGCCTCGGGATGGAATTGTCGGGCATAGGCCCAGTTCGGGCTGGATTCATGGTGTCTCCGGCGGAGGCGGAGCAATACCTGGACGAGCTGGAGGATTACGTCCACTCCAGCGGTGTTCCTCGCCCAATGACGGATCGGGTGAGGGTATTGTTGAATCAGACGGTGCCCCCACAGTTATCGGCTACCGATCTGAGGGAGCGCTTCCCCTTGCCGGAGGAATCAGAGGGCTCCTCTCGGGAGGATGAGGCTTGCGGAGGGAGCCCGCTGGAGGAGGGCGAGGTCGGGGACTGAGGCTCAGAATCCGACGATTTCACGGAGGCTCTCGAGGTAGCATTCCGAACTTCTCTCCTTACGACCTATTCTTGGGTCCCTATGGAACTCTCATCAATGTTTGAACCGTACATGAGGAACTTGTTCGTAGGCCTCGCTCTCTCTCTTCGGCGGGTGATGATGCGGGACCTTCAGAACCCGCGCATATGGCTGCGTCCAGTTCTGCATCTGGTGGGACCAGGGGGTTTGAGGCGGCTCCTCTGGAATCTCCAGACCTTCCAACAATATACGGGGGGCCTCGTCTCGGAGTCCCCTCAGTACCGGCTCAGGAGCAGCGCTCGGAGGTCAATCTTCGTAAGTCTCTCCCACCGGTCTCCTCGTTGTCACATGTAGGCCATGCCAACTAACGTTTATGTCTCTCTGTCGTACAATTCTTCGCCTGGCGTGGGCCGCTGCGGCGAGGCTGGTCGGGATGTCTGGCGGCGTCCCTCCTAGGGGCATGCCGGTGATGGTGGCGATAGTCCCTCCATCTCCTCAAGCTGCGATGCACATCATCACTGGCGGGTCCCCCAGTAGGGTCGTACCTGAAGTCATCGAGGTGGAATCTGAGGGAGAGGATCAACCGGTCGGTCCCAGTCCTGTCGTGCCTGCGTCGGCGTCAGGTGTCGTACCAGACTCAACACCAGATGCAGATCCTGCTGAGGAATTCCTGTGGGCATATCCTGCGTACGAGCCTGCCAACCGCACGGATTGGGACGAAACGGTCTCCGATGAGGAAGACAACAGCATAGTCCGTCGCCGGTCGTGGAAGCTGATCATACGCTTTATCAGGGACACTCCCCAAGCACAATGGCTGGCCGAAATGGATAGGCTCCACTCGCGGTTGCGCGAACTGTGTGCCGGGCGAGTGGATGCCCAACGCCCTCACGCGCTCATCCGAGACCTCATGACTGAGAAGATCCGGGAGCATGATCGTGGGCTGAGCGTGGTATGGCAGCGGAGGAAGGCGACCAGCATCAGGAAGCTCCAGGAGGATGAAGGCAAGGTCCAACAGATGCAGATCCGGGCCAACGAGCTTTCAGCCACTCTTGATGCGCAGTCTGAGCTGGTCTCACGATTGAAGGCCCAGCTGACAGAGGATGAGGAGCATATGGGGCAGACCTCTGGAAGGATGGCTGTCGTCCAGGCCGAGGTAGAAAGGGCCAGGGCCAGATTTGACGCATTACGCCCCGCCGCTGCTGAAGAGGAGCGGGAGTTGAATCAGCGGCAACGGGCTTTGGACGCCACAAGTCAACGGGTGGCGGAGCTGCAACGCTCCTTTGACGGGGTCAACCCGTCCATGGGGGAAATCAACCCCCGAGTATTGTAACAATCCTGAAAGAAACTTTTATTAACACTTTTGTGCTTCAACTCTTTCTTTCTCCTTTGTTTTGAGTGTCGTGGCATGCACGATTTCCACTGTTGAATTGCCTTGTTACATCCCTACAATGTTTGCGGGACGTTTGACGACAATTCCCCAAGCCAGTCCAGATTCCTGAAAGATGGGGAAGGCTTGATCGGAGGAGGAACTTCCGGATAGCCGAATTACCGTTTCTTCAACGTGCTCTTATGCACGAACGGGTCAACGCTAGGGGCGCTGAAATCGGTTCAAACAGATGAAAATGGGAAGTGTGAATCACGATACCCAAATTCGGAACACTGTGGGGATGGCGTGACAATAAAGGACAATCGTTAACCATGGCGGACAAACGGTATCCTTACTGCGTTAGCCTGAAATGGGGACAACAAATGGGCATCGACCGCTGACCATATTCACAACGCGGGATTTTATCAATTTGTTGTCGATCAATCCTTCGGGACATTGACCCGTAACGGTAGGAGAGCCCTTGGGCGTAGTATCCAGGCCGTTATCGGGGGTCCCTCCAAACATGACCAGTCTTACGGAACGTTGGCCCAGGATGGTAGGTGAGCCGATGCGGCATGAGACCAGACCGTTAGGGGGTTTCTTCAGACATGAAAGAGGACAAGGGTCCGAATAAGGGGCACGCAAAGCGTGTAACATGGAGTGGTGGTTTGTTCAAACAGAATCCAACACTTCGGTAGTTGCACCACCGTGGTGGGAGTACGCCAGATGGGCGCATCGTCCTGATCACGAATCATTCTTTCTTCCAGATAGGGCCTCTCTGGTGAGGGATGGAAATGGGGAGGAACAAGATTTCGTGATTCCAGGGGCTGAACCCTAGGAGAAATTCCTGGGTGTCTCTACGTATTCCACGTGATGATGGGAATCAAGCCACACGTAGTTCTGGAAGCGCAGTTTAACGTCATGCGGGATGGGGAGGGGCCTAATCGTGTTGGTACACATCCCGCCAAAACTACTAAGCCCACGTGAGTCGTGCTCGGTGTGGGAAACAAGCAGCAGTGGTGGGAATTTCCCGACACAAAGGGGGCAGGTTAGGGCAAAGGGACACTCGGTGACTACCGGCCCAATGACACTAACACGATCATTTAGAGCACCTACATGCGCGAAGAGAAAGAGCCGAGCATGACGGAATTCCACTTGAACATGAGGAAGTGGAAATGTGTGAATCATGGTGCTCGAGATTCAGATCACAATGATGGCGGCGTGACGATGGAGGATTACTGCTGACCATGTTCGCAACACAGCATCCTGTCGCGTTAGCCTAAAATGGGGACAAACAAATGAGGGTCAACCGTTGACCATGTTCGAAACACGGGACCATGTCACAAATGTTATCAGATATCCGTAGGGACGTTGGCCCGGAACGATTGAAGGGCCCTTAGGTCCAGCATTCATGGAGTGCCCTTAAGCTTAGTATCCACGTCGTCCGAGGGTCCTTTTGGATATGGAAGAGGATGAGGATCCAAATAGAGAGCTCATGAAGCTTGGTCATGGGATGAGGGGAACGTCCTTGTGAAAATCCCATGCTTCGGGCTCTTTGTCAAAACACATCTGAATACGGCAACGAAACGTATTAGAGAGAGGGAGCAGATTCCTTTCCCTTGGGGTGATCTTAGTTTAGGGTCATAGAATTCGGACCATGGATGGGAAAAGGGATCAGGGGACGCATGACATCAAAACCTGATGTGAATGAGGACATAGTCCTACTTACCATGCGTTCTCTGGGGAAATGATCGAGTCGAGGAACCGAACACAGGGGTTAGGCTGGGCCCGTGGGGAAGTACCCGGGCGCTCCTACGTATCTCATAAGGATGAGAATCAAGCCATACGTAGTTCTGGAAGTGACATGGTAGGATACTAGTGCCAGGGGAAAAGGGGAGTGCGGACGTGGCCCTTGCACTAAAAGAAGCGGAATTTGATGTATCTTGTTTGTTCTTTAAGATGAATGGGGGGTTTTTTTTTGAAGCGACCGGCCTAGAACAGTAGGTAGTGATGTCGCCACAAGAATCAAGCCGTGATGGGCATTGACAAATGGCATGGCACATGACCAATACCCAACGTGATGTCCTCTACAGCGAGGTCACCACAATGCGGTGCCGTTTTTCGTCATGCGGCCAGGACGATAATGTCACAGTTTAGGGTCGTATGATAGGACCAAGCATGCATTTTATCGTCATGCAGCGCAGACGTAGAAGAGACGATGTTAGGTGGGAAATGTGCGCAGTGTTATAAAACAAAATTGAAGGAGACATGATCCCACATCAGATTGTACGCCATCTGGAGAGGGAAACCTTAGGCCGAGGGGCCTATTCAGAGGTGAAACAGGGAGAGAGACTGGCTTCCTGAATGGGTTGTACCCGGAGACAGGGCGTCTGGGCGGTCCTACGTGTCCCATGAGGATGGGAATCAAATTGAACGTAGTCCCGAATGGCTCTTAGTTTATGGTCTTAGAGCTCGGACCATGGGAGCCCCAAAGGGTGCCAGATTGCAGCCTTTTCCCCCTAGCATGCAAAGGTGCACTGAGGGATAGTGCCAAAAGTGTCAAGATTCCACCTGGACATGATGGGGTGGAAAATGATGTGAATCATGCAACCAACATTCAAGGACTGAAGGGGCTGGCGTGACGACAAAGGATTACTGCTGACCATGTTCGCAACACAGCATCCTATCGCGTTATCCTGAAATGAGGACTAACAAACGAGCATCGACCGCTGACCATATTCGCAACGCGGGATTTTATCGATTTGATGTCCAAAAACCCTCGGGGGCGTTGGCCCGTATCGGTAGGAGAGCCCTTGGGCATTGTATCCAGGCCGTTCTTGGGGGTCCCTCCGGGTGCGAAAAATGATGGAAGTCCGAATAGAGGGGAACACGAAGCTTGACAAGTGGAAGGAACTTGATCAAGTTGAATCTGACACTCTTGGCCCTAGACTAGAGTGATCTTAATACATGGGTGAACCACTGCAAGGAGTCAAGGGATTCAACTTTGAGGGTGATCGAGAGGTGGAAGGTTCCCGGGGAAGTGGGCACGGTGCCCAAAACCTCGTATCATACCTACACCTCCCCCTCCTAGAGAGGGATAGGCCAAGTGGCCTA
This sequence comes from Viscum album, assembly GCA_963277665.1. NCBI lineage: Eukaryota > Viridiplantae > Streptophyta > Magnoliopsida > Santalales > Viscaceae > Viscum > Viscum album. The sequence goes on along the minus strand of OY728125.1, from coordinate 1,053,201,832 downwards.
GGTGACTGGGAGATCAGGAGATCACCAGGAGGTGGGGCTGGACCCGAATCTTAAACATCCAGGTGGTCCTACGTATCCCATTAGGATGGGAATCAAGGCACACGTAGTTCTGAAGGGTGCCTTGTAACGTCATGCAGGACAGGGAATAGGAGGACTGAACCTCAGAATGGGGGCGTGCGTGGTGCAGCTATTGCAAACCCGACGTGGATGAGGACGTAGTCCCTCACTGCGCCACGTAGCCCTGTGGTCGGGGTCCCAATGGTAGGACCCGAGAGAGGTGAACTTGCTGAACTCAAGCTGGCCCCAAAGACAATGGGTCTTGAACGTAGTTCCAGATGAGTGTCTTAGTTTATGGTCCTAGAGCTCGGACCGTGGATGGTGACAACTCCCGAGTAAGCACAGATGTCAACCCGATCCCTAAGCCCTCGTGAGATAAACTTGGTGTGGGAAACAAGGGGGGGGGGTATCCTCATCGAAATACTTGGGGCGCCCACCAAAGGGGAGTCAACAGAGAGTTCCGAAGGACACTTTTGATGTAGCTTGTTCCTCGAACGCGCAGATGTGCACGGGGGAAAAGTACCAAGAGTCCCGAGACTCTACTTGGACATGATGAAGTGATGAAGGGTGTGAATTGTGTACCCGGCATTTGGGCTTAATGGGTTAGCGTGGCAATAGAGGAAGACTGTTAACCACGGTGGAAACACAGCGTCCATATCGCATTAGCCTGAGGTGGGAACAACAAACGAGCATCGACCGCTGACCATATTCGCAACGCGGGATTTTATCGATTTGTTGTCCGAAACCCTCGGGGGCGTTGGCCCGTATCGGTAGGAGAGCCCTTGGGCATTTTATCCAGGCCATTCTTGGGGGTCCCTCCGGGTGTGAAAGATGATGAAAGCCCTGATGTGGGGATACGCAAAGCCTGGAAAGCGGGTGCGGACGTGTCCGAGTAAATCTTGGCATTCCAGGAAATAAACCAGAGTACTCTTAAGCACATTGGTGAACCGCCGAAAAAGAGGGATCGACGAAACAACTCAGTAGGGGGTGGGATCATGGCGTGGTCATCACGAGACCGTCATGAATGAGGACATAATCCCACACCCCACCATATGATCCCCTCATGGAGGAAGGATAGGCCAAGGGGCCAAGATGGGATGAGGATTCCCGAGAGATGGGGCTGGACCCGAATCTTGGACATCCAGGTGGTCCTACGTATCCCATTAGGATGGGAATCAAGCCACACGTAGTTCTTGAAATGCAGTTTAACGTCATACTGGACGAGGAGGGGAGTAATATACTCTGAAACAAGGTAGGTGTGCGGTATGGCGAAGAAGCCGACGTGAATGAGGACGTAGTCCTACACCACACCATACACCCTGGGTAAGAGGGGACCTGGGCCGTGGCCTGGAAAGGCCAAGGGGCCTAAGGTCAGGCATCAGTCAGGGAGGCCTGACTCGTTTGTAGTTTAACGTCTTACATGAGGATGAGGGGCCAGGGGCCCAAGGAGGCCAAGGGGCCTGAGTCTGGGCCTTGCAAGGGGGGTCGTACGGCATGGTACATGATCCCGACGTGAATGAGGGAGTGGTCCTACATCACACCATACACCCTTATGAGGAATCCTGGGCCGTGGCCCGGAGAGAAGGGGAAGTTATCAGTCAGAAAGGCCTGACTGGTTTGCAGTTTAACGTCTTACATGAGGACGAGGGGCCAGGGGCCCAAGGAGTCCAAGGGGCCTCGTAAGGGGAGTCGTACGGCATGGTACATGATCTCGACATGAATGAGGACGTAGTCCTACACCACACCGTACACTCTAGGTGAGAAATTGGGGAAAATTCCCAGGGGGCCTAAGATCAGGAATCATTCAGGAAGGCCTGACTGGTTTGTAGTTTAACGTCATACATGAGGACGAGGGGCCAGGGGCCCAAGGAGGCCAAGGGGCCTGAGGATGGGCCTCGTAAGAGGGAGTCGTACGACATGGTACATGATCCCGACGTGAATGAGGACGTAGTCCTACACCACACCGTACACTCTAGGTGAGGAATCCTGGGCCGTGGCCCGGATCGCTAGCACCACCTGGGGGAAGTTTGTCACCTCGAGATGGGGCAGAGGGAATCACCGTTCTTGATGCCTGGGGCATCTCGGGGTGGACCCGAAGATCCAGGACACTGTTGACCATGTTTGAACACAGCGTTCCTATGGTGACCCGTACGGGGGCAACAAATGAGCGTCGACCGCTGACCAAATTCGTAACGCGGGACTTGTATCGATTTGTTGCTTGAAAACCCTCGGGGGCGTTGGCCCGTATCGGTAGGAGAGCCCTTGGGCATTGTATCCAGGCCATTATCGGGGGTCCCTCCAGGTGTGAAAGGTGACAGAATCCCAGTCAAGGAGTGGGTGAAGCTTAGTTTCATCCATCCACGAATGGGGCAAACACCTCCAGGGGGGAATGTGCAGCCGGGTCGAGGCTTGCTTGACGTGGGTCGGGGAAAAAGTGTGCACCCTTCCATGTCTTGACCCGAGGGGAAGATTTTGGCTTTTGGGCTTGGCCAACAGACGAAATGTCCGGGTGTTCCTACGTATCTCATACGGATGAGAATCAAGCCATACGTAGTTCTTGAAGGCCATGCAGTTTAGCGTCATGCGGTGAGGACGTGGGAGGATAGAAGAACGGGAGTGGGCGCATGGTGCGACCTTTACAATCTTTGCGTGAGTGGGGTTGCATGAGCGAGGAAAAGAAAGCGTACTCCCTACTACACAAAGATCCTCCAAGGAGACTATTCCTAGGGGGAATAGCAGAAGAGAAAATCATGGGGCTGGGCTCAAGACGAGGCGTCCGAGCGTTCCTACGTATCTCATAAGGATGAGAATCAAGCCACACGTAGTTCTTGAGATGCATTTTAAAATCATGCGGGATGAGGAAACACATCGTTTGGGGATTTGTATGGTACAACAAGTAACCCGGCGTGAATGAGGGCGTGGTCCTACACCATACCGTGCAATCCCACAAGAGGGTAAGTTGGGGGGAGAAAAAAAGAACAACAAGGGGGCCTAGGGGCCAAACCGCGCTCAAGGAGACCTGACTGGCTTGCAGTTTAACGTCTTGCAGTAAGGACGGGGCCGGGGCCCGAGGAGGCCAAGGGACCTGAGGCCGAGCCTCGTAAAGGGGGGGCGTACGACATGGTACATGATCCCGACGTGAATGAGGATGTAGTCCTACACCACACCGTACACCCCTGGTAAGAGATTGGGCGGAGAGGTCCGAGAAGGCCAGGGGGCCTAAAGTCAGGTATCAGTCAAGAAGGCCTGACTGGCTTGCAGTTTAACGTCTTGCAGTAAGGACGGGGATGCAGTTTTAGGGTCGGGCGGGACCTTTCGTAGTTTAGGGTCATGCTGGACCTTCTCGCAGTTTAGGGTCGTGCAGGACCAAGTCGCAGTTTAGAGTCGTGCAGGACCTTCTCACAGTTTAGGGTCGTGCATGACCAAGTCGCAGTTTAGGGTCGTGCAGGACCATCTTTTTCCCTAGGCAAAGTATCGCTTGAGGAACTTGGCATTGGTGGGAGGGGTTATACGCTCTCCATCCGTGGTCACCAAAGAGTATGCTCCATTGGGGTAAACCTTATGGATGATATAAGGCCCTTCTCATTTGGGTTCTAACTTGGGCGGTTTCCTACCGGGAATCATTGGCGCTCGAAGGGCCAATACCAGGTCACCCTGTAGAAAAGAGCAGAGACGAACCTTCTTGTCAAAGGCTCTCGCTATCTTGTCCTGATGCCTTTCCAGATTGTGCAGGGCACAGAGCAGGTTCTCGTCTAGTGCTTCCAATTCAGCTAGACGGATCTCGGCTACCTCATCTGCTGTTTGGTGATCATAAACTGCAGTGCGTAGCGACGGCAGCTGGATCTCAATGGGTAGGACGGCCTCAGCTCCATACACCAGGGAATATGGGGTCACCTGGGTATAGTTGCGAGTCGTCGTCCAGTAAGCCCAGAGGGCGTTGGGGAGCTTGTCCAGCCAACTCTTCTTGTTCTGACCAACCATCTTCTGCAGAATGTTAGAGAGGGTCTTGTTGAACGCCTCGATCTGTCCATTCGCCTGTGCGTGGTAGCGGGAGGTATGGTTCGACCGGATGTCGTACTTAGCGTACAATTTCTTCAATTCAGCTGCTCGGAAGTTGGTGCCGTTATCGGTGAGGACTGCGTGAGGGACTCCAAACCGGTGGATAATGTTGGAGCTCACAAAGTCAACGATGGAACGGGCCTTGACCTCTTTGAGCGGAACTGCTTCTGCCCACTTGGAGAAGAAATCTGTAGCAGTCAGGATGAACCAGCACTAGCGGGCTGTTTCCGGCGGATACGGTCCCACTACATCAAGTCCCCATACCGCAAATGTCCAAGAGTACTTGGTGGGGTGGAGGGGTTCTGGCAGCCGATGCAAGAAGTTGGCGTGTACTTGGCACGCATGGCATCTCTTGGCATACCCAATACAATCGTGGATCATGGAGGTCCAGAAGTACCCTAACCTCCGGATTTTCTGGGACAGCTTCGGCCCAGCTTGATGGGCACCACAGGAACCGGCGTGAACCTCTTGCATAACTTGAGGTATCTCTACTCCTTGGATGAAACGGAGGAGGACACCATCGAAACTCCGTTTATAGAGGATCTGCTCAAGACCGGGGCCGCTCTGGAGGGTAAATTGAAGTGCGCGGCGTCGGATTCGCTCGCGCTCGGCCCGGTCGTCCGGGAGCTGACCATTTTGGAGATACTCGACAAAAGGTGCTCTCCAGTCGGGGGTGGTTTCAACCACTGCGTCTGACGAAACCGGGACTCCCGATACGGAGGGTCCAGTGGTGAGATGACATACCCGCAGGCTATCACGGTCCTCTTGGGTGACGGGAGCAATGACTCTCCGGTGGGCCAAGTGTATGACCAAATCATCTTGCTCGGGTTCTGCGAGCGACGCGGCTAAGCCAGCCAGGGCGTCCGCTTGGCCGTTCTGCGATCGTGGGACATGGGTAACCTCTGGCCGAGGAGAGAACTGGTCCATTAGGAGGAGGGTGTACTCCAGCAACGGTGCAAGCTCTGGCTTCCTGACGACGTAGTCTCTATTAACCTGTCTGATTACCAGCTCGGAATCTCCTTTCACATGTAGATGGGGAACATGGATCTCAAGGGCCAACTCGAGGCCGGTGATGAGAGCCTGGTACTCTGCCTCGTTGTTTGTACAACCTTCTGACAACAGGAACGAGTATGGTAGGATGTCTTGCGCCGTGGTAATGAAAACAATACCCAGACCCACTCTATTGAGCTTGGGGTCGTTGAGCCTTCTACCGGTGGGGCTCCGGGAGGCACCGTCGAAATGCATTTGCCAACACGGGACAGCATGATCAACTGAGAGGATCGTCTAGTCGGGGAAATCCAGGTCCAGGGATTGATCCGCGGAGGTTGGATGGGCAGCTAAAAAGTCTGCCAATGTCTATCCCTTAATGGCCTTCTGAGGTATAAACATGATATCAAACTGCTGGAGAATCACCGCCCACCGTGCTAGTCGGCCAGTCGGCATGGGGCGGTTCAGGATGTACTTCAGCGGATCTACCCGAGAGATCAATTGTACCTCGTGGTGTTGCAGGTAGTGCCGCAACTTCTGCACGGCGAAGACAAGCGCAAGACAGCTCTTTTCGACAGGGGAGTATCGAATCTCCGTATCGAGAAGCATGCGGCTGAGATAGTAGAGACTATTCTTAGTACCCTCGTTGTTCTTCTGGGCGAGCAGCGCACCGAGGGATCTCTCCAGGGCGGTCACGTAAAGGACCAGCGGCTTTCCGAAGACAGGTGGCATCAAGACCGGAGGTTGGAGCAGATACTGCTTGATTTCCTCGAAGGTGGCCCGACACTCCTCATCCCATTCGTAGGCAGCGCCTTTCTTCATGAGCCGGGAAAAGGGCTTACACTTGCCGGCCAGATTCGCAATGAATCGGCGTATATAGGCTAAGTGGCCTTGAAGGCCTCGGAGCTCCCGAATGTTGCTCAGGGGGAGGAATTTGGCTGATGGCCTTGATCTTCTCCGGGTCGATCTCGATACCTCGGTACCTGACAGCAAATCCCAGAAACTTCCCGGAGGTGACTCCGAAGGCACACTTCAGCGGGTTCATCTTCAGGTGACGGGAACGGAGGAAGACGAACACTTTCTAAAGGTCTCTGAGATGGTCCTGGCGCTGATGTGACTTGACTACAAGGTCATCCATGTAGCATTCCACCAATGTCCCGAGGATCGGTTTGAATATGCGATGCATGGCCCTATGATAAGTGGCACCTGCATTTTTCAAACCGAATGGCATTACCTGGTAGAAAAATGTACCCTGGGGAGCCCTGAAAGCAGTGGACTCCTCGTCTTCGGGGGCCATCCGGATCTGGTTATACCCGGAATACCCATACATGAAAGAGAGGGCTTGGAACCCGGCCGTGGCGTCAATCAACAGCTCCGTCACTGGGAGTGGGAAGTCATCCTTTGGGCAGTGGCGATTGAGATCGCGGAATTCGATGCAGACTCTGATCTGCCCATTCTTCTTCCTGACTGGCACAATGTTGGCAAGCCACTTGGGGTACTGGACCTCCTTGACGAAGTTGGCTTTGATTAGCTTATCAACTTCGGCCTCAACCATAGCGCCATGGGAAGGGTGCATTTTCCTGGGAGGCTGCTTAAACCCACGATGTTTTGCCGGGAGGCCCAGACGGTGGACAACCACTTGGGGATCTAGTCCTGGCATCTCATCGTAACTCCAGGCAAACACATCACGGTGCTGTTTGAGGAAGTCCACGTACTGCTGCCGCTCCTCGAGGGACATGGCCGCACTGATCAATGTGGGCCTCGGATCTGCCTTGCTACCCAGGTTCACCTGTACCGGTTCATCCACCGTGGTAGAGACGCCTTCTTCAAAGGCTGGGGGAGCATCCTCCAAGTCTTCCTCCCCAGCCGTGGGGGGACTTCCCGCGACGGAAGATACCTCTGGGCCATCAAGATTCACGGGGCAGCTGGTGCTGGCTCGGGCAGCAGTGGTCATCACATCAGGAGACTCACTTCCCATCGAGACCATGGCAATGAAGGCAGTCGACCCTATCTGTAGAGACCCGAATCTTATCGTACATGAACATTACATTACTTTTGCGGAATACTTAGTACATAACAAAAACACACACACAAGAATCGTAATAGTTTAGTGTCTTTGGAAACTCGGAACGTAATCCTCTAATCGTGGTGAAAGATCTTCAACATCTCCCATAAAGATCTTCCTTTTTTTACCTAAAACCTTTCTTTATATCCTGGGGAAAATAAAACATAAAAGGGTGATCTCAAATGCTCAGAAAGGGAAAATAAAGGAAATAAAAATCATATCATATCTTTATGAAAATCAAAACCTGCAAAAGAGATCATAATATCTTAACATGGAATAAATCATAGAAGTGAAAATGAGATCCCCATAATCATAACATAAAACTTGAAACTTTGTGGAATGCACACATAATCATGGAAAATCATTTCTTGTTAGTCATGACTCATTGCCAAGACTATCTTAGTGGACAAAGTCCCTTTCTGAACCGAGTTCACTCCTCGTTTCAGTCCTGTATCACTGAACCGAAATAACCTTCCGTTCCAGCCCTGTCTATCTCATGAGATATAAAATCTTTACCCAATGCATTGGAGGGAGATATAGGTCCCACCCATCTTATAATGAATCCTTTCTTATGTGTTCCACATAATCATAAATCATACATCATCGCATAACACATGTAATAAAAATGGGATTCTTGAAACACCATGACATCATAAAACAAATCATATAAGATAAAGGAATTCATAAAAATGTTTCCATCACAACATAATCAAATCCATGTAATAATATGGATAAAAACAGAACCCTTTTATTATCTTATATGGAAAATAATTTTGATAAAATACTTGAACTTCATTCTTGAGGAAAATATCCTTTCTACTTCAAAAACACTTTTCCTTTCTTAACATGTCATACAATTTTAAAATAAATGAAGTTGATCAAAAATAAACTTGAATACTTGTAAAGGAAGCTTCTTGGAAATAATTTTTTAGAAATCCATTCATGCCGTATAAGTTAAAAAAACATTCTTCTCGTACTTTTGTCGGAAAAGTCAAAAAGTACCTCGTATGAAAAACGACAAAGATTCCTTTCATTTCTTTTACTAAAAACTCACCAAAGGGTAAAAATGGATTTAAACAATTGTAGGTGGATGGAAATAATATTACATATTGATGAAACATGGATGTGGATGATAAAATACACCCCAGTAATTACTTACGAATAAACAATCTCGGATAAAAATGAGATTGTGATATTTCCCTTACCTTAGGTCCGATTTGCTTTGTATGTGTCCGAAGCTCCTGTATAATGGTTTAAATAGTGTTATTGACTTATTCCAGAATCATACATATTGATATGATATCATATATGGTCATATTATTAGCTTCTTGTTAGTAATATTTCATTGTTACTTGCTACTCGGTTCTTTATAACTTTTTGTTCTCATGCGTGTTTTGTCGAATAAATTCTTATTCTTATCTTTAGGTTATAGATAATTCATTTCCAGAATGGTATTAGTGTAGTATATACCATATTAATTCATTCAATTCATTTATATAATCATTATGAAATGAAGATCATGTAGAACGAGTCGCATCACATCGTGGAGACGGTATTCCGTACGTACGCACGAGTGATGATATCGTTCCTATGATCGTGGAATTGTATTGGAGTATATATATATATTATTTCAGTATCAATATTACTTCATAATAATCATATATAGTTACTCATTACACCATTATACCCATCCTTTTAAGGTGATGGTGGAAAATAGATTACACCACGGCGTGGAGACGGTATTCTGTACGTACGCACGCGCGGTGATTTCATTTTTCCGTAGGATGGATAGAAGGTGAATTAGGGTTGTTTCATATTTATAATAACATATCAGTATGTAAGTAATACTGATGTTATTACTTTATCATGAAACAACTAAAGAAGAAGAAGTTGAAGAATAAAGAAATTGAAAAGATCGGTAATGGATATTACCTCTTCTTTGGAACGCCTCTTTGAATCCTCCACTTAAGGAACTAAGATTGGTCTTTGGAGAAGACCAGGACCTCTAGGATTATTCTAGGGAAGTGGAGAGGAGAAAATTTCAGGGGTTTTCCAAGCTTTAGTGCTCAAATTGGTGTGAGGAGGAGGGGGAGGAGGTGCCCTTTTATAAGGGAGGAGAGGGGCACCTTAGGAATATCTCAAACTATTATTTTATATTAAAGTCAAAATCGGTTTATAATGGTTCCAAAGGGTCTTATTTCGAAGCTAAAGTGGGGATGGGTCGAAATACTATCAACCAATAAGATTTAGACAAGTTTAGGGTATTATTTTAACCTTATCAATCAGATTTAACTCTAAGTTAATTAATTTAACTTTTACCGTGTCTTTTTGTTTTCTTTCACTATATGGTTAATACACTTACTATAACATGCCAAACGAACCCCAAATTGTTTATTATTAATATATATATCCTTATCTAATTCATTTGGCCGAACCTTAGATTTTTAGGAATAAAATAACAATTAATAATATAATATTTGATTTAAAAACTATTTTGTGTCAATTTTGACACTATTTGATATATGATTTTTGTGAAAGTCATAAAAGAATTATATGTTCGAACCAAGTTGATTAAATCAACACTAATATATCATAGTAACCTAAGAAATTAGTTTAATTCATAAAAAGTCTCAAATTACATTTATTTTGGTGTTTATAGCATCAATTATGTCAATATTTCATTAACAAGATAATTACTGCATCATATTTGTGTCATAAATAAATTAAATTATTTGATGTCTAAAAATTACAAATAAAATACCATCATGTAGTAAATCTTTTTAGCTTTATAATGAATATTTAAAATCGAATTTATCTTATTTATAACGCCATATTAGAAATGATTTACTTATCAAACTTTGATTTTAACTATTTTAACCCTTCTTTAAATAAATTAATAATAAATGTCCTAATCTAATCCAAGTGGGCCTAAATGGTCATATTTTATTCCTAAGTTTGTTTTTGGTCGAATTACACTTGTCAAATAGAATTAGGACATGTGTTAGGGTAATATTAATATCATATTTACCCTTAGTTACCCTATTTACTATTAACCGCGGTAAAAAAAAGTAAAAAGTTTCTATTCACCAAAAATTATTTTCATCTCATTGAACCACATTTTACTTACTGACATCAACTGTGTCTCTCGGATTTTTGAAATTCCATTCACAGAAGCGGTAAAATTAAGTTTTATGAAAAATTCAGTTTTTTTAACTACCACTTAGTAGTTTCACTATTCATCAAAAATTGATGTTTTTCAGAACAATGCCAAAATTTCATCCCAAGCTATATTTCATATTCCGAATCCAAAAATTAAGTCCATTTTGAGAGTTAAAATTTCTAAAAATTAAAAAGTGGTTATTACTATTCATAAAGGCTAGTTTTAATAATATTTTAATAGCATATCATTGTTTCGTGAAACTCAGTATTACGTACCACACACGCTATCGAGGAAGGTTGTGATTGCATGTAATGCAAGGCAAGTCAAGGATGCGTGTTGTGAAAGCTCCTTTTGGTGTAGCGTACAACACAAGACATTAAATTAAAAAGAATATTTTTTATAAAATCTTGGGCTGTTACATTCTACCCCCCTTAAAATGAATTTCTCCCTCGAAATTCGTCGGGGTTATAAATGGTTTACTATTTGAAAGTTTCTTTATTAGAAACCCACATCGTAAAAAGGAATATCAAAACCAATCTTTAAAAACAAAAGTATCAAACGTAACGGTCACCCAAATAAACTAATCATTGGGTTTCCACATAGGTGAAAATATGGATATGGAAGAGAAATCTAACCATCATGTTCTGATGGAGAGTGGTAGAGAACATGGATATGGAAAAGCCAATAATCACAAATCCATAAATTTGTGACGATCTAAGGTACCATCCGATTAATCAGGTATAAGATCACTAGGACAACATTTTTGGTTTTCAAGATCATTTCCCTAAAGTTGAAAATTTGAATTGGAATAAATACTTTCTTTATTTTGGTACAATCTCACTATTGTTCGTGCCTAGAACAATTTCCACTTCATCTCTTAAATAAATGAAGTTGAATTTGTTATTCGTGAAGTGTTAGCAGATCATGTGATAGAATGACGGGTCATTCCATCTGTCTCAAACAAAAGGTTAGCAAAAATTATATACATAAGTCGATCTATAGTGAGATTAATCATATATAGTTCCTAAAATGGACTTATACTTCATATATCATACTGCTTAATATAATAAAACTAGTTTCTACTAAACAGGGACTTCCTGTAGGCCAGTGGTAGGCGATAAAGGCCAGTCGCACTTCAGTTGTGGGTTCGATTCCCACAGCCTTGTCCGAAGCGATGGGCTGTCGCCCGTCCTGCAGGTTGTCCTTTTTCTAAAACTATATTACTATAACATCCCATAAATAATATCGAAAAAACTTCTATCCTTAAACAATACTAACTTATGTCCAACATAATCCATTCCAATCTTTAGTCCTATCCATAATACTGCAGTCCATTCTCATAACATAGTGAAAACGATTACCAGAGATTTAATACCATCGTTGATCCCCATATATCATAAGATATATCTTGTTGGACACATTCCAAACATTTAAAGGCCTTAATCTTGTACTCTCTTGAATACCCATTGAACTTTAGTGAAAACTTGAATACAGTTAAAAGTTAACACTTTCCACATACCAAAATCCTCAAAATTCTATATACTCAAACCATGATATCACTTAGTCCTTATATCAATCATGAGCTCATGAATACTATTAAACATTTCATTTTCTCGTCTTAATTATGCGCATATCATCTTATTTCCAAAAAATATATCAATCACTTTGAATACCACATCAATGAATATTGCAATACTCAATGAAACAACATTATTTTGGAAATGATACAACATTATTTTGGAATCCCATTACATAAACACTTAATCATTCCACCACATCGTTGTCATATTCAACATTGCCAATAGTGATCGCATGTGATTTCCCTTTGTCCTTTGCCTTCAGTGGTTTCTCATGTTGATCATCACTAACCCTTGGATTAGGGCAATTATTAGCATAATGCCCCATTTCCTTGCACTTGAAGCATTGAAGTGTTGGAGGTGCGTTCTCTGCAGTGTTTGCTTTATTCACATCATTAGAAAACCTTTTTCCATTACTTCGACACTCAGCTGCTCGATGACCTTCTTTTCCACACTTAAAACATTTTCTAGTCCCTTTAAGACAATCTCCACCATGCTTCTTTCCACACTTTGTGCATAAGGAAACATTCATCTTCTTTTCACCATTATTCTGAGATTTCTCCTTGAACTCCATCTTTCGTTTCTTGTCAAAACCATGAGATGGATATGTAACACCAACTTCCATTTCTACCTTGATAGCACAATGCACAATTTCTTCATAGCTACTGAAGTCTCTTATAGCTAATGCCCTTCGAAGACTTGGTTTTAAGCCACTGAAAAATCGATCAACTTTACTTTCAGGTTGGATGATAATGCCAGATGCATACCTTGAAAGTCTTGTAAAATTCGCTTCGTATATACCAACAGATTCATCATCCTTTTGCTTTAGTTCAAGAAACTCCTTCTCCATCTTCGTTCGAAGAATACGAGGGAAGTACTTACTGAAAAACAAGTTCTTGAACTCGTCCCATTCCATGGAATCAATTTCATCTCTTTGCCTCGTATTCTTGATAAGATTCCACCATTGATCAGCTTCACCTTCCAAACGATATACTGCTAAGATGACTTTATCATGTTCAGAACATTGAAGAAATGAAAATATCTTTTCAGTAGTACTAATCCATTGTTCAGCAACTAATGGATCAGTAGACCCACTGAAAGAAGGCGGACGCTGCCTCATGAAGGATTCAACAGAATGTTGCTCCTTCCTTTGCTCGTTTGGAAGTCCTGCATGATTCATAGCTTGAGAAAGTTGTGTGAGCATGGCTACAAGATTTTTCATTCCAGCTCCCATATCGTTTGGTTGCTCAGGGGGACAATCATTGCATTGTCCATTGTATTGATCAACACGGTTCCTTCGGGTTCCAGCCATCGTCTAAAACCCCAAAAGAATAGTGTGAGAGGCAAAAATCATGCTAGGGAAAACAACATAATAAAGGGGTAGTACCCTCAATATCTAACATCTTAGGTTAAAATCTAAGATCGTTAGAGCAATTCTAGGACTATAACCTATACGTATACTTAACCTTAGAGACATCCCTAGACATACCTTAGAAATATCTCTAGGGATCTCACTAACGTTTTCGCATCCTAGTTTCCAAAGGTTGACTAAACCTTTCCTCTGAAACCAACTGTAGAGACCCGAATCTTATCGTACATGAACATTACATTACTTTTGTGGAATACTTAGTACATAACAAAAACACACACACAAGGATCGTAATAGTTTAGTGTCTTTGGAAACTCGGAACGTAATCCTCTAATCGTGGTGAAAGATCTTCAACATCTCCCATAAAGAACTTCCTTTTTTTTACCTAAAACCTTTCTTTATATCCTGGGGAAAATAAAACATAAAAGGGTGAGCTCAAATGCTCAGCAAGGGCAAATAAAGGAAATAAAAATCATATCATATCTTTATGAAAATCAAAACCTGCAAAAGAGATCATAATATCTTAACATGGAATAAATCATAGAAGTGAAAATGATATCCCCATAATCATAACATAAAACTTGAAACTTTGTGGCATGCACACATAATCATGGAAAATCATTTCTTGTTAGTCATGACTCATTTCCAAGACTATCTTAGTGGACAAAGTCCCTTTCTGAACCGAGTTCACTCCTCGTTTCAGTCCTGTATCACTGAACCGAAATAACCTTCCGTTCCAGCCCTGTCTATCTCATGAGATATAAAATCTTTACCCAATGCATTGGAGGGAGATATATGTCCCACCCATCTTATAATGAATCCTTTCTTATGTGTGCCACATAATCATAAATCATACATCATCGCATAACACATGTAATAAAAATGGGATTCTTGAAACACCATGACATCATAAAACAAATCATATAAGATAAAGGAATTCATAAAAATGTTTCCATCACAATATAATCAAATCCATGTAATAATATGGATAAAAACAGGACCCTTTTATTATCTTAGATGGAAAATAATTTTGATAAAATACTTGAACTTCATTCTTGAGGAAAATATCCTTTCTATTTCAAAAACACTTTTCCTTTCTTAACATGTCATACAATTTTAAAATAAAAGAAGTTGATCAAAAATAAACTTGAATACTTGTAAAGGAAGCTTCTTGGAAATAATTTTTTAGAAATCCATTCATGCCGTATAAGTTAAAAAAAACATTCTTCTCGTACTTTTGTCGGAAAAGTCAAAAAGTACCTCGTACGAAAAACGACAAAGATTCCTTTCATTTCTTTTACTAAAAACTCACCAAAGGGTAAAAATGGATTTAAACAATTGTAGGTGGATGGAAATAATATTACATATTGATGAAACATGGATGTGGATGATAAAATACACCCCAGTAATTACTTACGAATAAACAATCTCTGATAAAAATGAGATTGTGATATTTCCCTTACCTTAGGTCCGATTTGCTTTGTACGTGTCCGAAGCTCCTGTATAATGGTTTAAATAGTGTTATTGACTTATTCCAGAATCATACATATTGATATGATATCATATATGGTCATATTATTAGCTTCTTGTTAGTAATATTTCATTGTTACTTGCTACTCGGTTCTTTATAACTTTTTGTTCTCATGCGTGTTTTGTCGAATAAATTCTTATTCTTATCTTTAGGTTATAGATAATTCATTTCCAGAATGGTATTAGTGTAGTATATACCATATTAATTCATTCAATTCATTTATATAATCATTATGAAATGAAGATCATGTAGAACGAGTCGCATCACATCGTGGAGACGGTATTCCGTACGTACGCACGAGTGATGATATCGTTCCTATGATCGTGGAATTGTATTGGAGTATATATATATATTATTTCAGTATCAATATTACTTCATAATAATCATATATAGTTACTCATTACACCATTATACCCATCCTTGTAAGGTGATGGTGGAAAATAGATTACACCACGGCGTGGAGACGGTATTCTGTACGTACGCACGCGCGGTGATTTCATTTTTCCATAGGATGGATAGAAGGTGAATTAGGGTTGTTTCATATTTATAATAACATATCAGTATGTAAGTAATACTGATGTTATTACTTTATCATGAAACAACTAAAGAAGAAGAAGTTGAAGAAGAAAGAAATTGAAAAGATCGGTAATGGATATTACCTCTTCTTTGGAACGCCTCTTTGAATCCTCCACTTAAGGAACTAAGATTGGTCTTTGGAGAAGACCAGGACCTCTAGGATTATTCTAGGGAAGTGGAGAGGAGAAAATGGCAGGGTTTGGCCGAGCTTGAGTGCTCAAATTGGTGTGAGGAGGAGGGGGAGGAGGTGCCCTTTTATAAGGGAGGAGAGGGGCACCTTAGGAATATCTCAAAATATTATTTTATATTAAAGTCAAAATCAGTTTATAATGGTTCCAAAGGGTCTTATTTCGAAGCTAAAGTGGGGATGGGTCTAAATCCTATCAACCAATAAGATTTAGAAAAGTTTAGGGTATTATTTTAACCTTATCAATTAGATTTAACTCTAAGTTAATTAATTTAACTTTTACCGTGTCTTTTTGTTTTCTTTCACTATATGGTTAATACACTTACTATAACATGCCAAACGAACCCCAAATTGTTTATTATTAATATATATATCCTTATCTAAGTCATTTGGCCGAACCTTAGATTTTTATGAATAAAATAACAATTAATAATATAATATTTGATTTAAAAACTATTTTGTGTCAATTTTGACACTATTTGATATATGATTTTTGTGAAAGTCATAAAAGAATTATATGTTCGAACCAAGTTGATTAAATCAACACTAATATATCATAGTAACCTAAGAAATTAGTTTAATTCATAAAAAGTATCAAATTACATTTATTTTGGTGTTTATAACATCAATTATGTCAATATTTCATTAACAAGATAATTACTGCATCATATTTGTGTCATAAATAAATTAAATTATTTGATGTCTAAAAATTACAAATAAAATACCATCATGTAGTAAATCTTTTTAGCTTTCTAATGAATATTTACAATCGAATTTATCTTATTTATAACGCCATATTAGAAATGATTTACTTATCAAACTTTGATTTTAACTATTTTAACCCTTCTTTAAATAAATTAATAATAAATGTCCTAATCTAATCCAAGTGGGCCTAAATGGTCATATTTTATTCCTAAGTTTGTTTTTGGTCGAATTACACTTGTCCAATAGAATTAGGACATGTGTTAGGGTAATATTAATATCATATTTACCCTTAGTTACCCTATTTACTATTAACCGCGGTAAAAAAAAGTAAAAAGTTACTATTCACCAAAAATTATTTTCATCTCATTGAACCACATTTTACTTACTGACATCAACCGTGTCTCTCGGATTTTTGAAATTCCATTCACAGAAGCGGTAAAATTAAGTTTTTTGAAAAATTCAGTTTTTTTAACTACCACTTAGTAGTTTCACTATTGATCAAAAATTGATGTTTTTCAGAACAATGCCAAAATTTCATCCCAAGCTATATTTCATATTCCGAATTCAAAAATGAAGTCTATTTTACCAAATTCATAACATAAAAGTTGCATTAATTAATTTTATAATTAAATCCCGCTGTTAAAACAAATAGCATGTTTTTAAGAAACAATATCTATCAAAAGATTGACACTTGTTTATGTCTTGTTTAAATGTGAAATTACATCCAATGACCAACATTGTATTAAATTGTAAAAATATATTCTAAATATACTTTAAAACCACTCAAATTAATGATTTATCACTATTAATTATTTCGATTAAAAAAGTTGTTTTTAATTATAATTTAGTAATTTTCACTATTCATCAGAATATGAAAGTTATCCGAAAAGTACCAAAATTTCACCTTAGGATAAATTCGATACTCCGAATCCAAAAATGAAGTCCATTTTGAGAGTTAAAATTTCTAAAAATTAAAAAGTGGTTATTACTATTCATAAAGGCTAGTTTTAATAATATTTTAATAGCATATCATTGTTTCGTGAAACTCAGTATTACGTACCACACACGCTATCGAGGAAGGTTGTGATTGCGTGTAATGCAAGGCAAGTCAAGGATGCGTGTTGTGCAAGCTCCTTTTGGTGTAGCGTACAACACAAGACATTAAATTAAAAAGAATATTTTTTATAAAATCTTGGGCTGTTACACTATCCCATCAGGCCTTCGGCCTAAAGGGCCACGTTTGATGATATCGAAGCAGTGGTGACGTGTCGGCCTGAGTCGGTTAATTCCAGCCCGGCGGAAGAGACACGTATGGCGCACCGCCGTTGTCATCAGCTTGACGTCCCGGTACCGTATAGGGGTAGGAGGTTCCGGGATGACCCGAGCCTGGTTGATGTAGGAGTACGAGGTGATTTTCCGCCGTCACTTGGACCCGGGAACATTCCTTCCTTGCATACCCGAAACAACGAAACATTGCCCCATGTCGGGGGTCGTGGCCTCCAACCGGTGGATCGGGAGGATGTAGGCGTCGTCCATGCTTGCCCAGGGATCACTTGTGATCGGGGCGGGCTCATCCTCATTTACCAGGATTTTCTTGTCCTTACTTTTGTAATAACCCGCATCCAGATAGCGGGCCTCACAAGAAGCGAAAGGGGGCGCGTCTCCTTGGAGCACGCCTACTCGACCGTTGAGCGAGTACTTGAGGCACTGGTGATACGACGAGGGGATCGCTGCATGCAGATGGAGCCATGGCCTACCCATAAATGCGTTGTAGGCGGTGTCCTGAGAAACAACCATGAACTCGGTGCTGGAAATTAAGCCACCGAACTGAGTCTTCAGGCGGATCTTGCCGACTGGGGTTTGCTCTGTCTTGTCGTACCCCTGGATCCTGAGGTCAGAGGGAGTTAAATCACCTTCGGACAGACCCAGCTTTCGCAGCGTCCGGGTCGGAATTAGGTTGATTCCAGAACCCGTGTCAACGAGGCAGCGGCGGACTTCCACGCCGTTGAAATGGCCAGTGATATACAGTGGGAGAATGTGCCCCTGTATGGGAGGGTCCTCATCTTCACCGGAGAACGAGATAACCGCCTGACATTCGGTGTTTTCAATCGTCTCGGTATGGAAGGCTTCCGCAGCTGATACTTCTGTCTCGAACTGGAGGGGGCTCATTAGGGCCTCGGCAAGTGCCTCGTGCATTTCAGATGACAGGCGCAGGGCCTCAAGGATGGAGATCCTTGCCGGAATGCCGGCCAGGTGCTTCAGAACATCGTACTTTCGTGCCAAACGCGAACCTCTGCTTACAGGAGGTCATTCGGCATTTGGATGCACAGCGGGTCCGGCTGGCTGAACTGGCGGTCGGCTAGCACTGGGTATGTCCTGCTGCCTGCTAGTAGAAGCCTGAAGAGTAGTCGCCGGGCTAAGATCGGACAGCGGAGGCTGGCCTATAGCTGGGCGAGATTGACTGTGATACGGACGAAGCGGCTCCCCCCGATCCAGTAGCACGAACGGCGGTGGAGGCAGAGCCAAGGATGTTGGATGGGTCTGCGCGTGCTGAGATCTGCGCTGAGCCTGCTGCCTGGTCTCGGTAGTGTGCACGGCTTGGCCACAAGTGCCTGCTGACGTACCTCGATGACCGGCGCGATTGCGATTCCGCTGATGTTGACGTCGGCTGGAAACGTTGGGGAGGTTTGCCTGGGGTTCCCCCTCATCGGGGGTCATATAGGGCTTTACCAGCTCCACGGTGTTAACCGAAGCGTACCCTTGGCTATCGCTCGAGGAGTCATCCGCTGCTGGGCGGATTCTGGGAGGGATCCCCATTTCGGGAGGCATAAAGTCGCCGAGAGTTCGGGATGACGACGGCACTGGCGGTGCACGTTGCTTCTTCTTACGTCGCCGCTGCTTGCCCTTTTGGGCAGAGGTCGACTGTGAAGATGATGCGGAGGCACCAACTACTTCTTCTGAAGGTTCCGACTGCTTCAGGCGCGCCCGGATAATACCCTGGGCACGGGGGACGGTTTTTCAAGCCATCCAGTTGTCGTATTTCTGGGATCCGCGGCTAGGGACCTGCTGCCACTCACCTTCGCTGTCGCTACCGATTTCTGATCCTGCAAAGATGCATGCCACTTGCGCTGGTGCTGGGCCCAACTTGACTATGTTGTTGTTGACCTGGTCCTGATGCCAGTATTTAAACACATAGCATCGCTTGAGGGTGTTCCCCAGGATCCGATGATAAGGGAATTAGTTGCGGTGATCGGTGAGATGCGCCTCTGCCGGCCTTCTGCACTCAGGCAGACGCACAATCCCTTGCTCTAGAGCACTTCAGAAGTAGCCAGGGACCTGATTTTCGTTGAACGAATAGGTCTGGTACCTTCTTTCCGGATAGGGGGCCCTGGGGGGCTGGTCCTGTCGAGGGACCGGAGGGGCCTGCCGAGGAGGCGGCGCCTGGTTGTCTCGCCTAGGTGGCGGTGGCGCATTGCGGGGGGGAACCTGTCGGTTCTGAGGCGGTCGCTGCTGGGCAGGAGCCTGTGCTTGAGGTGGAGGAACTCTGCGGGGTTGCGAGGGTGGTGCCGCCGACAGAAATTCCATCCGCCTCGGGGCTTCTATTTGAGCCACTGCGGCGAGTTCAGCCCTGGCGGCCCTCCTGGATGGGATCATAGGGGGCAGCAAACGTGCCTGACTAGCCTGTTGCAGGGCTTCCTCGAGGCGCTGGGCCTTATCCGAGAAATCTCTGAACCCTCTAGGGTAGTTCTGGGCAATTAAGGAGGTCACCAGCTCTGTCTTGACGTTCCCCACACACATCTTCAGTAATTCCTCCTGAGTCAGTGGCATATCGAGGGAATACGTAAGTCCTTTCCACCGGGTGATGAAATCTGCAACCCGCTCATCAGGCCTCTGTTTGCACTTGAATAGGTCCGCAATGCTGGTCTTTCACGTGGTGGAGCTGAACTGGTATAAGAACTACCGGCGAATATCCTCCCAACTGGTCACTGATCCGATAGGGAGCTGGCTGTACCAGACGAATGCCGGACCTTCCAATGTCTATACGAAACATCGGAGCTTGGCGGCTTCTTGCTGAGCCGGGGTCCCCAGCATGGGGCCACACCTGGAAGAGAAATGAGCCAAGTGTTGGGGTGGGTCCCCTGTCCCGTTAAAAGGCGAGAAAGTGGGGTTCCCAAAACCCAGAGGCGCGGGCATATCATCCACCCACGCGGGATAAGGCTTGCCATCCGGTGGGACCGCCACCTGCCGTGTTTCCAATGCCTCGAGGCGGGCTGTGAGTGCTGCAATAAGGTCCTCCGGGTGGGGGTCCCTGTCTTGACGGGGATCCCTAACCACAAGCGCATTGCCAGGTTCTTCAACATGGTAGACGGCTTCGGCTGCTCGCGGGTCAACTAGCTGGACGACCTGCTGGGCGACTGGGGGAACCCGGGTTGGATTCTTCAGATTGCCCCGTCGCTCGGGGGGGTTTGGCGAGACGTATCGCACCCTCTTGCCGTATGTTCCGGCTTCCGCCCTGTCTACGGTAGTAGCATGATCAGGGTGGCCCGGAGGCATCTCGCCAGGGGGGAATTGTTCCCGCCCCTGCTGCCCCAGCCTAGGATTACCATAGTCGGGTCGTCGCTCCGCGGCGCATTCAGCCAAGAGTTCGTCAACCAGCCTTTTCTGCTCAGCGAGCTGCTGGCGTAACGTGGCCTTCTCAGGATCTTCATCCATTTTCTGCATAGAGGCGGACGGGTCAGAGTGCTTGACTGTCCCAACGTGCTCCTTACCCTTGCCGGCGTTTCAACTGAGTACCAGCCACTCTGTGGGTACGGGGAGGCCTAGCAGGTTCCTCTACTGTCGGGTAACTCTCCCTGACGGGTCGAGCAGCGGTGGTGCACCCTCTAGGGGGAAGTCTCCATCAAGGAGTTCCAGTTCGTCTTCCCTGTCCACAATGTCGGCCATGTGGACCGCGATTCCTCTCGAGGGAATGTCCTCGATGTCGCATAGCGAATCGGGTTGTCGTTGAATAGGATCGAACAGAAGGGCAGCATAGTGTCCCCAACCACGGACTTGCACATGGGGGGTGGCTTCCCTGACGATCTTGCGGAGTTCTTTGAAACTCTGAACGCATTTTCGTTGGAGGGCACTCTGGTGACCTGGCGACTCGGGGTGCTGGGTCACAATGAGCGCGACCGCATCGATCAGGCGGCACTGTTCGCCAATCTCCTCAAAGTGCTCTCGACTCCTGGGGTATACCACCCGTTCGCAACGGAGGCGGAAGTGTGTCGCCCAGATGGTTCGACAAAAGCATTCCACTTCTTCAGGGGTAAGAGACTCTGGTATGCGGAAATTCAGTTCCGCCGTCGGCCAGAACTTCTCCGGGATGTAATCCACTGCAAGGATACTCCAGAAGCTCCTAGGCTCGGACTCAGGGTCTGGCCCTGTGTTGCCCCACTCGTCAACCGGGGGCGGCTGAGGAACCGGAAGTGGTACCGAGGCGGACCTTTGGCATAATAAGCTCGGCGGTGGAGAATATGGAAAACGAGCTGACTGGCCGCCGAATTCCGGGCCATCCTCCGAAGAGTGAGGTGACCTGGCCACGATGTCACGATACGACGGGCTGATAATCACAGCTTCCGGAACAGGAGCCGCGGCTACCGGCGACAGGTCGTGTCGTCGCTCTACCGTCGTGGGCCCCCAAAATAACTCTACGTGATCCCTGGTAGAGGTAGAGGGCTCTTCTGGTGACAGAGGCGGTGATTTCGTGGTCGAGACCTGCGGAATTCCCAGGATTTCTTCCTCCTTGATGTACCTGCGGAGAGAGACGGGAATCCGGTGGACCTCAAATTCTGGGAGAACGAGGCTGACGCGTCTGGTTCTTGCCCCAGTCCTTGATACGGAGGAGCTGGGAGAAGGTTCCATCGCTGAATCGCATTCCGCTTCCGAATCGGAGAAGCGGGCAGGTTTGATCTCCACCTGGGCCTTCCCAGGATTCTTCTTGTGGCGGTGACGACCCGCTCTTCTGCCCCTGGGTGGCTCTTCGGGACAGGGTTGACCCCTATCAGGCAGCCTCGGGGCGGCGCTGGTGCCGTGGCGGAGAGGGCCCCCACTCGAGACAGCCGGGGTGCGAGGGGCACCAGGGAAAATGTCGAAGGGTACATGGGGAGGACCTCCATGAACAGTACCCATGTGGGCGGGGCCTCTGTTGGAACTGGCAGGAGCATGGGGAAGACCTCCATGGTCGATGCGAGTGGAGCGAGGCCGACCTTCACTCCTCGAGTTGCTAGGGCGAGGAGGACCTTCACCGGTTGCAGAGAGGACGTAGGGAGGCCCCCCACGTTGGAGGAGGACTGGATGGACGGTGCCTTCAGAAGGATGAACTTCATACCCTGTACAGCGGGCGCGGGAAATGTTTCCGCGCTGAGCGCCACTACCGCGGGGCAGGTCTTCCTGCAGGATGGGGGGCAGCACGAGGCATGCCTCCATGACGAACCTCGGAGCGGGGAAGGCCCACGATCTGTGGGGTATTGGTACGGGGAGGACCTCCGTACGGGGTGGCATCACCGCGGGCTAGCTCGCGGCGATCACCACTGGGGCCTGCAACCCGGAGAGTCAACCCAGCCTGCCCACGGGGTGGTTGGGGTCTCAATCTTGGTTGGGCTAAGGGGTGCCCCTACTCAATGTACGTGGGGGCTTCATAATGCACGTCGGCGGTGGCTCGGGCCACTGTAGCTGTCGACGTGGACGCGCCTGAGCGAGCGTCCTCAGCCCGGGCCCGGCGCTAACGTCGGGTCAGGCGAGCCGGTGCAGGTTGTGCAGGGACGTAGTCTGCCTGCTCTTCCTGTGGGGCTGGACGGCGGTGCTGACGCGGCCGGACGGGAGCTCTCGCCTGGGGGCCCCGGGTCGGGGCCCTGAGCGGACTGAGCCAGACAGCGCCCGCCTCTTCAGCGTAAGGTGAGGAGTCGTCAAGGCGTTCCGGGGATAGGCTCCCGAAACGGTTGAATGTCGGAGTGGGGAGCAGGGGCTCCCTGCGCGGCCTGTTAGGGCGGCGTTGACGGCGGGGCCTGGAGGCCTCCAGGTCCAGGCGGGCCATATCCCGGGTTGGGATGACCCCTTCTTCCTCATACCTGCGCATGAGGCTGTTGATCACCCTTCGTTGGATGATCTCTGACGGGGAAAGGGGACGTGGGCGTCCCGTATTCCGTGACGTGGCAGCCATCGTGGCGGTAGTGGCGCCATGTGGAGTGGCCGTCGTGGTGTTGCCCCTGCCCCTGCGCGGGCGAGGAGCGGATGGGGACCGCATCTCCGAAATAGCAACCTGGTTCCTGGGAAATGAAGGGATCAACTCATCAGTACTGAGAGGAAAAGGATTGACAGCCAGTGCCCCAACGTTCTTCCATCCTCCATGTCTGTGAGAAGGATCTACACCAACACGCTGCAGAGCGGAGTGCCCCACGTTCTACTACCCCGACTTCCGGTGAGTTTCACGACAGGCCCGCTATTTGCTTGGCGGGACCAGGCACCGAATATCTGGATCTGGTGACACGTCAATCTACTGGTGTCTCGAAAGCTACTAATCTCCATATTGAGGAGAAGAATTTCACGTCGGGTTCACCATTTCTGTTTCCGACACTTTCGCCGGGGCGCGCGCATCCGTCTGCGGAGGACGCGCGGCTTTGTGGCCCCGCATTCCCGCTTTCCAAAGATGGGCGACATTCGCTCCTTATTCAGGGACGTCTGCTCCTTGATCGAAACGAGATGATGGGATGTCGGTTCTTCTTTCTGTGGATTCCTCCTCAGAACTCATCACCTAGTCCGGGTCTCCCTCATAGATTTAATACGTAGTTCGTGAAACTCTTCCCAGTGCCATGTTTCCATGGACACCGGTTAATTACACTGCTTCTTTCGGGGCATTCCAAAGGGTCCAGTCAGGGCAGCAACCTTCGGTAAGTGGAGTAGTCACGTTGAGGCATCAGTAGCGTGTCGGGATGCTGGGGTACCTGGCATGTTTGTCTGTTATCCTTGATCACAAGGCTTCTCGAGGGCGTGGAAGCCCAAGGCATCCCACATCGAGCGCGGGGAATTATATGTCGTAGACACATATCTGAGGTTTTCCTCAGCTTCCCGTGTTCAACACAGGGTATGCCGCGAGTTTAACGTCCAGCGGAGACGGATCAACCCAACCAGAGCATTAGCTAGGATAGATCGGATTGAGGGATCCTCCTTGAAGGGATATCGACACCGGGGCTAACCCATGGGCAACAGTGAATGGAGTAGAAGGAGAGTGAAGTGGGACCATCGCAGGGGGAGACAGTAAAGTTGGGCTTGATCCTTGACAAGACTTCCTACGTATCCCCGTGGCAGGGAATCAAAGTCTGCGTAGTTCGAGTTGGTGCCGGTAAACCGACGTGAATGTGGACCTTGGCCCGATGAATGTCGTCGGCGAACCAACGTGAAGGTGGACCTTGGTCCGATGAGCATTGTCAGCATACTGGCGTGAAGATGGACCTTGGTCTGATGGGAGTTGGGCTTGAACCTCTGGGAGGATTCCTACGTACCATGCCTTGACATGGATCAAAGACCTCGTAGTTCAAATGGGGTTGGGTCGCAATGGCTTACCACTGGACCAGAATGTAGTTTAACGTCATGCTGGACGTAGGTAGAACACGACGTGAATTGGGTGATGGGTGGGCTTGAACCTCGTGGAGGCTTCCTACGTACCATGCCTTAACACGGATCAAATACCTCGTAGTTCAGGTGGGGTGTGTCGGTGAACCGACGTGAAAGTAGACCTTGGTCCACTATTGGTGGGCTTGAACCTCGTGGAGGCTTCCTACGTACCATGCCTTAACACAGATCAAAGTCCCCGTAGTTCAAAAGGTGGGTCGCAATGGCTTACCACTGGACTGGAATGGGACCCGACGTGAATAAGCGACGGGTGGGCTTGAACCTCGTAAAGG
This sequence comes from Viscum album, assembly GCA_963277665.1. Lineage (NCBI taxonomy): Eukaryota > Viridiplantae > Streptophyta > Magnoliopsida > Santalales > Viscaceae > Viscum > Viscum album. The sequence goes on along the minus strand of OY728125.1, from coordinate 1,053,176,617 downwards.
CTTCCTACGTACCATGCCTTGACATGGATCAAAGACCTCGTAGTTCAAATGGTGGGTCGCAATGGCTTACCACTGGACTGGAATGGGACCCGACGTGAATGAGCGACGGGTGGGCTTGAACCTTGTGGAGGTTTCCTACGTACCATGCCTTGACATGGATCAATGACCTCGTAGTTCAGGTGGGGTGTGTCAGTGAACCGACGTGAAAGTAGACCTTGGTCCACTGTTGGTGGGCTTGAACCTCATAAAGGATTCCTACGTACCATGCCTTGAAATGGATCAAAGACCTCGTAGTTCAAATGGGGTGTGTCGGTGAACCGACGTGAAAGTAGACCTTGGTCCACTGTTGGTGGGCTTGAACCTCATAAAGGCTTCCTACGTACCATGCCTTAACACGGATCAAAGTCCCCGTAGTTCAAAAGGTGGGTCAGGGTCGGTGCTCACTCTAAGCCCACGTGAGTCATGCTCGGTGTGAGAAACAAGAGGTTGCAAGGACCTGATGATCACGTCACGAAGGGTGCGTCCGTGAGAAGCGAAGAGGGGCTTACGCGTTGGGCGGCCCATGGTGTTGGGACTTACTCCAGGATGGAGTCCCAAAGGGAGGTGCCTCGTTCCCTATCACGTCCTCCACCGACCTTGGTAGTGGGGAAGTACGGAGATGCACGGGTGCAATCATCCGTACCAAAGGTTAGGGGCTTACGCTCTGAGGCAGCCCTTCCCCTGCGAACATGCACCACCCCGACAAGGAGGATCTCATTCCATGTGCGGAAGAGTTCCATTCCCGTGGAGACGAGTGGTGTAAAAAAAGTTCGAGTTGGGGGGACCCTTCTTGAGGGAGACGAGGTTGGATCACAGTTTAACGTCATGTGTTAAGGACGTGGTGCTTGGCAGTTTAACGTCCTGCAGCTCGGACGAGGTGGGTTCACTCCACACCCATAAGACTTACATAACCGGTACCCTCTGGTCCTTGGGGAAGGGAAGGTGCCGGTAAGGCCATGGTAAAGGGGGGTCGTGGGACGAACCATCGAGGGGTCCACGTTAGCATGGCTATGCGAAGAAGCAATAGCCGTTAGCGTGCCTATGTGAAGAAGCATTAGGTGAAGCAACGCTACGGGTGGTATTGTCCATGTGACTTTGAAATCACATCGTGCAAACCTGGAGGGCCGCACGGGAAGAGGAATCGCTAAGCAGAGGAGTGTGCTTTGAGAAGTGGGGTGCATTGGCCTTAGCATGGGGCATATGTGTGAGTGGAAGGCGCTTCGCGAAGTGGAACAGTTTTCGCGGAGCACTGCCTCGCGAAGAAGGGGTGCCTCGCGAAGCAGGGTCCTGCGAAAAAATGTGCTTCGCGATGCATAGTTATCCTGCCTTGGCATAGGGATTACTAGCATTGGTTGGGTGTTTCACAAAGCATAAACACTCCGCGGCTGCCCGGGTTCCCTTGGGAATCCCTTTCCTTCACGAATGCCCTTGAGCTTCATGAAGGGCATCCCTCTCGGAAGAGGGGCTCAAAACGAGACAAAGCAGAGTCGTCTCGCGAAGTAGAAATACCTCGCGGAGCTCATGATTCCCGGGGCAAAGAGTGCTTCGCGATTCGGGAGAGGAGAAGCCGAAAGGTCGGATTGTCCGTCCGCAGGGACTCAGGGGGAGTCCAGTATTTATAGGGAAGGGGCGCCGCGAAGCAGGGCTCGCGCGCCGCCTCCGGTGCTTCGCGGCGCACTCGCGAACGTCAACGTCGTTCGTGGAGCATTACCGCCTCTGGTGCATCGCGGCGGCTCGTGAACATCAAAGCGGTTCGAGGAGAATTACCACCTATGGAGCTTCGCGACACCGCCATGTTAGCGGCGCTTCGCGGAGGAGCTTCGCGGCGGAGCATCGCGAGGCAGCGCGCCAGCCTTTTTCGTTCCTTTCTTGCGGGCCACATTTTTGGCGCCAACAATGTTTCCCCCATAAACTATGTATTAAGTTAGATTACATTAGTCTATTAGAAAGGAAGAATGAAGTGATTTCTCTAGATGATATTGGTATGTAATAAATCATGTTTGGAATTTTAGTTTTTAGATCCTAGGTTGATAATGATCGACTCATGGGACCATGCATTAGGCTGTGTGATTGGGTGGTAAGGGATAATATGCCTATTGGGGTCAGATGAGACCGATATGGAAAATGGGGAAGAACCTATGATATATTTATTATAAGAGAGTGAGAGGTGGCATGAATTTTTATAAAAATCCTCAATTCATGAGGGAATGAATGTACTAGTTACACATATTTCCATTCCTTTTTTATATTGATGAGAGTTCATGCGTAAGACAAAGAATGGTGGTTTCAATGAGACACATGCAGTCACGAGGTCTTGAGTTATTGGATGAGAATGAGAGGTGTTTACTATTTATTAGATCATGAAATCATGTATGGTAGGTATTAGGGGTCTATAGGATGGATGAGAATCTCTTGAGAGGAGTGACACATGTATTAAAATGGGACCTATTCAGGTTATAACTCAAGGACTATAATAAGGGATTCCATTTGATCGGGAGTGTATTTGATGTTTCAGGGTGTAAGCATCGTTATGTAGAGAAATTTGGTGGATTTCGAGGATGAAGTTCCATGTGTGACCTGAATGGGTAGTTCTTAGTGTTTTATATTTTCACTCATGTATAAGTGAGATAGAAATTTCTAGTCATTATATATGTTAATGGATATAACATGGGCCATAAAGAACAATATTCTAATATGGTTGAGAGATAGTAAGGATTTTTCTTCTTTGGGGAGAATCATATCTATTGTGGAGGTACAAATATAATTTTAATAGGATCATATATGTGATGATATTGATCGTGGATGGATGAGATGGTATTAGGTTCTAATGTGTAGGTGAATTAAAATTTATTTAATACCTTTGTGAATACCAGATTTTGGATTCCGAAAAAGTGGTCGATTGATTTTGGATGTTACCATTGAGCTTGAGATGGATTTGATGTGGTCTAAGAGTTATATAGATCAGATACTTTTCGGTACTCATGAGTGGACTATGAATGAATATTTAGTTCATCTAGGTTCTAGATATGGAATTATACCAATTTAAAGTTCATAATTTTGTGTGGGTTTTTGGATGATCTCATCATTCCATTTGGGATTTAGGAATCATTATTCGGAGATATGATACCATGCAAGAAAATGTGACCACAAATTTTATTAAGAGGAAATCTAGAGGATAATTCGTTAGTTGTTTTATGAAATTGGGTTTGGTGAGATAGAAACCAAACTAAAAATGTTATAAGACTACTAGGAATGAGTTTGATTGGGAAATTATGATGGTGGGAATAACTATGACTTAGAATCATGCCTGTTGAGAAAAGACTCATGGTATTAAGAACCATAAGCCATGAGATGAACTAGTTGGTAAAACTATCACTAATTTGGAAATATGGGAAAGGTTAATCACTATACAAGTGTTTCTGTGATAGTGAGAAGTAGCAGCTTGAAGTTTTATGAGTAATGCACCTTGATATTTTAAGTTTTAGAATGGATTCTTGTTAGAAATTTAGGTATAAAACATAGAGAGTTTTTAATGAATTAATGATCTTGGTTGGTATATATTGATGTATGAAATAGTAAAAATAATTCTATGGGATAGTAATTATTATAGCGGGAAGATTATAAAATTATATACCTTTGTGGGTTATGAAAATTAGAGGAATTTCATTTTTTGGTCATGTGTCAAGGGATGTTTTTAGAATCTGAATTTAGATTAGAATTCCATGAGATGGATAACATAAAATATGTTTTTTTTGATATATATCAAGTACTAAGATATTTTTTAGGTTCTCATGTAAAGGCTAATAGCTTCATGTGGTATTATTGATTTTTAGAATTAGTTTTACCCAACTGTATAGTTATAACATGGTTAAGGGAAATATTTTATAGAAACCGCCTTGATGGTTTTTTCCTTAGGTTTAAGGTGCATTGTTAGTGCATATTTTCAAAGAAATATTTGAGTAAATTGTGTAAAATTCTGAAATATTTTAGAGTAAACCACATGGTTGGTGTATGGTTTAGTGAACTATGAAGCCAATCCATGAGATGGGGTGTGGATTAAGGTATTATAAGCCACATAGTGAGAAATTGGTTTAGAAAACCATGTATAAAAACCATTTAGTTTCCCAAATATTCCTAAAATGGTGAATTTTCTATTTTTACTGATTTAATTTTAAGAGTTCGGGCCTCCCTTTACTTTCCCATTTCATGTAAAGACTCGAGGAGCTCAAAAAAGATCCTCCCTTGCTCCTTTTATTTTGAATCCCTTTTGTGAGGGGTTGTTTCATAGGTTTAGAACAACACCTCTTGGTGATTAGGTTGAGGTAGCTAAAGATAAGGTTAAGGGAATAAATTTGACTGATCAGAGGATATGAACTAGTTATAGGAACTGGAGGCATCAAATGGTGTTCTGAAGAGGGAAAGGAATGAGGATACTTGTAATGACCCAATTTTTTTTTAATGGAAAATTCCCTTCATATATTTATGTCATAAAATAACATGAAAACACAAAATAATGAACTAATAAGTGATAAGTGACCTTTAAACATAATTTTGTCATCCCTATGTTTTGAATTTTTAAAATCTGACATACACGGTTGTGTTCAAGATGATTTTTGGAGTCTAATGAAACAAAAATAATTTTGGGTGAATTGTGACCTACCCTTATGAATCGTAACATACCCTTATGAATAGATATATGACCCTTATGAATAGTAAATCATCCAACATAAGAGTAAAATTTCCTATGAATGATTAAATAAAATTTAGACATCTTAGAAAGTGACAATTTGACCTTAGTAAACGTTTTGGTATTTTGTAAGTCATAAATAATTAATTATAATTAATTAATTAATTTAAAAGAATATTTATTTCCCTAAAATGTATTCACAAATTATTGAATCAATTCATTATAGTTTTTAGATAATTTTATAAGACCCTACAATATTTTTGAAAGCACTATAAAATCAGTTTTAATCTTAAAAACTGTTTTTAATGTAAATTATGATTTTAATTAAATATTAAATTATTAACATTTAGAAAATTGTTTTTGAAAAATGGACATCATTTTTCGATTCTACACATCAAAAAATGTTTGAGGTAAATTTTTGGGATTTTTCTGAGATACTTGAATTTTTGATGAATAGTGAAATACCATAATTTACAAAATAAGCTAAATAAGATAATTATAGGGTCATGTGTGATGTTCTGATGATGTAAGCCCACTTGGTTCGGTATTACATTATAAAATTACTATTATTGGTCATTAAAAACTCACTATTCCTTGTCTTGTGGGGAAATAATAAACTAATCAATTTTATATTAAGGAAACCCCTCTCCCCTCCACTATAAAAGCCACCCTTCACACCCTCATTTCCTCACACCTCTCAAGCACCAATCCTTTTCTAAACTCTGCCAAAACACCTTACCTAGAATCTACCTAATGTACAAGAGCTTCTGGTCTCATTAAAATACTAATATTAGGCCCTCAAGGAGGTTCTCAAGAGGAGGATTCAAGAGGTAATTTCCCTCCCTCTTCTCCATTAATTTCCTTTCTAGTTCAAGTTCAATTCTTGATCTCTCTCCACCTATCTTCATAAAAATTGTATTGTAACTATAGTATTATACAAATAAATTAATTTTATGATTCTAATGGGATATTATATCATCCAACCCCCTTTCCCTCTTCCTTTTATTCTATTAAAGAGAATGTTGTTCGTGAGGTGTTAATTTATCACCTTCAAGAACGACATACTTTCTTCTTCCATTTCTACCTTCAGATCTGGCCATGAAACCATTTTTATGGACGAAACATAATATGTTATGTGTATTACATTATATTTAATTTTTAGTAAATAACCTATGGACTTATTACTAAGTGATATGTTAAAACAAGTTCGTTGTGATCCAAAAACCGCCCAAATTGACCCAAATAACCATCATTTAATTCTTATCTAATGATTCATCCACATGTATCTAATATAATAAATTATAAAATAATTCTATCTCCTGTTATATAATTAATTACATTTAATATCATTTCTAGATGATTACTCATGTTCTACCCAAACTTCATTTTAAGAATACAAGTGAACCACCCAAGAAAAACCATAAAAACAAAGATCCCTGAACAATGTTTTTAAACTATATAATTCATCCAAAGGAACATAATATGATATAATGAAAACATAATAAACTCTATTAATGTACACATGGTTATGGATTTCTAATTAATGAATATAATGTCATTATACAGGATATTGAAGAGAAGGAAGCATTCAGGTACAAGGTAAGGGGAAATTCTCAAACCCAACTGTCATCATTCGGGTTCTACCTCTTTCACTCCATTTTTGATATGGTCACTCCTTAAAGATCATTTTTCATCATTTTATTTCCTTTTATGGGACATACATGTTTTCTAATGAAGTTTATGTCAATCCAAATGTTTTCTGAAAGAACTCTTCTCTTAGGAACTCAACTTTTACCTCTCATTCATGGTTGAAGGTTCTTGTATCAAGTATGTTGTTCCCTCTTTCTTTTGGGAACCCAAATCTTAGGATTGTATTCTTATGAGGTGAAACCCATTCCTTAACATTTTTTATTTGTGTTCAATTTTTATGTATGTTCGATGTGGAAATCATGATAATGATAATGTTATGATGTGACTGGTGCGCCTGAAATTATATAGCACAATTATGAATGTATCAAAGTGACGGGTGCGCCCTGAATTATACAGCACTCCAATACATTGGGTAAAGTGATGAATCTCATGATTAAATGTGAAATGATGTGTGAAAAATATTATAGCTTGGTTCACAGGTATTTTTGGTAGTTAACCACTAAGGCATGATGTTTCATTTTTATGCATTGCCACATTTCAAGTCTTTTATTTATTCTCCTCTCATGTTCATTATCTTTTTCCTATATCATGATTATTCTCACCCCATGCTTTATTTTTCTTATCTAACCTCTTACTGGGCTTCTAGTTCACCCATTTTGATGTATATCCTCAGGTGGCTACATGTACTAAGGAGAGGACAAGTGTCAATATGAAGCTAGAGATGAAGAAATTAATTAAATGTTTATTCTTGGGGTTGTATTTTTTATGTATGGTCCTAGTTTTCCCAAGACACTAAACATTTGGATCCTCTATGTGTAATTATATTATGTTGTTTATCTTTAAAATTATTTAATAGTAAATTAAGAAAAGGTTGGGTCGCTATAGTTGGTATCAGAGGCAAGGTTTAGTTAATTTGGGAATTAGGATTAGTGAAACCTAGGGAAAACCTACAACATGAGACTAAGTACAAATATACACACAAGAATATTTACATAGGGATCCCATATGTTATGTTTTTGGTATAATTTTTTTAAATTAATAAGTTATTGAATAATTTTTTACTTATGTTCTAACCTTTTCTATTTTATAAAATGGTCGGAACCAAGAGAAATCAGGCCAACAAATCATGCGAGGGCCAATGCAACGATTGCCCGAACGACATCCCCAATGATTTGGGAGGTGGAGTTCAAAACTTCATGGAAATACTTACCCAATTATCTTAGGTTATGAATAATAACCATAATAATGGGGAATGTCCTCCTTCACCAAAGAGGTATAAACTGGCTATTGAATGTTTTATGTGGCAACAACCACCGACATTTTATAGATCTTCTGATCCACTAGTTGTGGAACAGTGGGTCAACTCCATGGAGAAGATCTTTTCTGTACTTCACTGTTATGATACGGAGAAGGTTACTCGAGTCGTTTATCGTCTTGATGGAGAAGCAGATCAATGGTGGTCTTTGATTAAGAACACCAAACCAAGGGAGGAAATTGAAGAAATGGAATGGGAATACTTTAAGATAATGTTTCTTAATAAGTAATTCCCACGAACTCTTCACACGAAGATAGAGAGAGAATTCATATAGCTCAAGCAAAAAGAATGACAATCTATCACAACCTATGAAGCGAATTTCACTAGGCTCTCAAGGTATGCTTCCGGTTTTGTTATCAATAATGATAGAAATGTTGATAGATTCTTTAGTGGATTAAAACCAAACCTTCGAAAGTCTCTTACAATTCGATACTTTGGGATTTATAAAGAAGTTGTTCGGTGTGCTATCAAAGTCGATACGGAGTTTGGAGAATGGTCCCATGGCTATGGTGATAAGAAGTGAAAGATGGAGTTTCAAGCTGGTGGATCTAGTGACAATAGTAGGAAGAAAAATCATCGACCCACATGCAAAAAATGTTGGAAGTTGCACCATGGGAACTGCCTCAAAGGGATGGGGAAATGCTTCAAGTGTGGGAAAGAAGGACACCATGCTCAAGAGTGTCGAAAAGACACGAAAAGGATGGAGAATGTAGCCGATGAACGGATAGAACCACCCATTGTTCAATGCTACAACTATAGAGAGCTAGGTAACTATGCGAACCAGTGCACTAAACCTCGAGCCCTCGATGGTAATCAGCGTCAGCAACCACAAAAGCCAAAGGAACAAGGGAAGGCTTATTCCATCACTATTGTGGAGGTGGAGCATGATAATGAAGTCGTATAAGGTACGCTTCTTATTCACTCAAGAATGGAAAAAGACTTATTTGATTCTGGTTCTACACATTCCTTTATATCTTACAAGTTTGCTAGAACTATAGAATCGAAGCCCCAAAACCTTGAAGTAGAGATATCTGTAAAAACAACAAGTGGTGCAATCATTGCAATCCAAGTGTTTTACTCTTCTCCTATTGGCTTATGTGGGAAGATTCATCTAGAAAATCTCGTAATACATCCCTTGGTGGAATTCGACGCTATAATGGAAATGGATTGGCTCTCATTATATAGAGCGCATATCAACTATCGAGAAAAGGAAATATCCTTTCATATTCCGAACCATCCCATGCTTCTCTACAAATTCAAGGAAGATCATGAATCTCCTTTGAAAAATCCTTTAATGGTATGGGTGTTGATTCCCTATGAAGAAGCATACCTCACCCAAATGGTTGTGTCGAAGGAAAGTTACAACCTTGAAAAAATTCCTATCGTAAGGGAATACGATGATTTATTTCCCGAAGAGTTACCCATAATTCCCCCAGATCGTGAGGTAGAGTTATCAATTGAACTCATACCTGGAGCTACTCCTATCTCGAAGTACCCCTATAGGATGGATCCTATCAAACTGGAGGAGTTAAAGAAGAAGCTACAAGAGAATCTAGACAAAGGGTTCATATGACCTAGTGCATCACCTTGGGGTGCACCAATGCTCTTTGTGAAGAAGAAGGATGGAACCATGTGGATGTGTATCGATTATCGGGAACTAAACAAGGTCACCATAATGAACAAGTATCCTCTCCCAAGGATTGATGACTTGTTCAATTAGTTAAGAGGAGATCAATACTTCTCAAAGGTGGATCTTCATTATGGATATCATCAGGTAAAGGTGAAGAAGGAAGATATTCAGAAGACTGCCTTCCGTACAAGGTATGGGCACTATGAGTTTTTGGTGATGCTCTTTGGACTTACTAATGCCCCTACAATCATCATTGATTTTATGAACAGAGTCTTTAGAGATTACCTAAAAAAATTTGTGGTAGTGTTTATCGAAAATATTCTCATCTACTCTAAGAGTAAAGAGGAACATTAAGAACATATAAGACTTGTGTTGGAGACATTGAGAAGGGAGAAGTTGTATGCCAAGTTCAGCAAGTGTGAATTTTGGACGAATCAAGTCACATTCTTGGGACATGTGATTACATGTGAGGGAATTTCTGTGGATCCTTCAAAGAAAAAGGCGATTGAGGAATGTCCCCAGACCTCTAGTGTCACAGAAATCCGTCGTTTTATTGGATTAGTTGGGTACTACTGACATTTTGTGAGAAACTTCTCACAATTATCAAGCCCGCTAACTATGTTAACAAGGAAAGGGGTAAAGTATGTATGGATGAAAGAATGTGGGGGAAGCTTTAAGGAGCTAAAGAGAAGGCTTATCACTACACCTGTATTCACACTACCAAAAAGTGGAGAAATTTTTGTGATATACAGTGATGCTTAAAAGAAAGGCTTGGGTTTTGTACTCATGCAAAATGATAATGTGATAGCCTATGCCTCACGACAATTGAAGATCCATGAGAAGAACTACCCGATGCATGATCTAGAGCTAGCGGCCGTGATTTTTTCCTTGAAAATCTGGCCGCACAACCTTTATGGTGAGAAGTGTGACATATACACTGACCACAAGAGCCTAAAGTATATATTCACACAAAAAAATCTCAACATGCATCAAAGGAGATGGTTAGAGATAATAAAGGATTACGATTTCTCTATTCACTATCATCCTGGAAAGGTAAACAAGGTAGCTGATGCTCAAAGCAGAAAAGAACTTACTACTCTTTCCATGCTGCGGATTGAAAAAGACCATATCTTCATGGATATGAAAATAATGGATTTAGAAATCATAATGGCAGGGGATAAATTATACCTTTCCCAAATGATTGCGCAACCATCCATCTAGGAGAAGATTAAGGAAGCACAAAGGGATGATGTGGAGATACAAAAGATGGTGAATGCAATAAATGAAGGATACCTGCAAGAGATCATTATCGACGATGATGGTGTGATTTAGTTTGGAATACGGCTTTGTGGGCCTTCATCACCCAGGATAAATAAGGAGCTATTTGATAATGCACATAGCTCAACTTTATGTATCCATCCTGGGAGTACCAAGATGTATCGTGATATCCGGGAACACTTCTGGTGGGATAACATGAAGAAGGAGATTGCGTAATATATATCAAGGTGCTTGGTATCTCAGCAAGTTAAAGCTGAGAGACAAAAGTCCAAAGGTATGATGCAGCCATTACCTATACCCATGTTGAAATGTGAAAATGTTACTATGTACTTTGTCACGGGTCTCCCGAATACGACAAAGGGAAATAATGTGATATGGGTGGTGGTTGATCGACTCACCATGACTGCCCATTTTATTGCTATTTGGGAAGATCTCTCACATGAACAACTTGCAAAGATATATGTGAAGGAAGTGGTGAGACTGCACAGTGTTCCACTCTCAATTGTCTCTGACCGTAATCCATGATTCAAATCTGAATTATGGAGGAGCCTTCAACATGCTTTGAGTACTGAATAAAATTTCAGCACGTCCTATCACCTCCAAACCGATGGCCAGTCTGAAAGAACTATTCAGATGCTTGAAGATATGCTAAGAGCCTGCTCTCTTGAATCCAAAGTTTGTTGGGATCATCATATCCCATTGGTTGAGTTCTCATACAACAATAGCTTCCACTCGAGTATTCAGATGGCTCCATATGATGATCTGTATGGAAAGCGATGTAGAACTCAAACCTGTTGGGATGAAGTTGGAGAAAGAAAGTTACTTGGGCCCGATCTAGTTTAAGAGATGATAGAGAAGGTTCAAGTCATCCAGAAACACATCAATGTGGCTCAAATTTGGAAAAATATCTATGATGAAAACCGTCGAAGGGACTTGGAGTTTGAGGTTGGAGATAAAGTCTTCATTCAAATATCTCCATGGAAGAGAGGCATGCGATTCGGGAAGAAAGGGAAGCTAAGCCCAAGATATATTGGCCCCATTGAGATCCTTGACCGCATAGGAGCTGCAGCCTATCAGCTTACACTTCCACCAAATATGGCTCAAGTTCATGACGTGTTTCATGTATCACTACTAAGGAAGTACATACCAGATCCCTCACATGTACTAAACTCAGAGGTGGTACAGTTGGAAGATGATCTCTCCTATGAGGAGCAGCCATTAAATATTCTGGATCGGGGAGATAAGGTTCTACACAACAAGGAAAACCATATTGTCAAAGTGTTTTGGAGGAACCATAAGTTTGAGGAAGCAACCTGGGAACCTGAAGAGGCAATGAAGGAGAAGTACCCTCACCTTTTTGTGTAAAGTGAAATTTCGGGTGCGAAATTTCTTAAGGGGGGAAAAATGTAACGACCCAAAGTTTTTCATTGGAAAATTCCCTTATTATATTTATGTCATAAAATAACATGAAAATAGAAAATAATGAACTACTAAGTGATAAGTGACCTCTAAACATAATTTCATCACCCCTATGTTTGGAATTTTGAAAATCTGACATACACCATTGTGTTCAAGATGATTTTTGGAGTCTAATAAAACAAAAATAATTTTTGGTGAATAGTGACCTACCCTTATGAATAGTAACATACCCTTATTAACAGTAATATTACCTTTATGAATAGTAAATCATCCAACATAAGAGTAACATTACCAATGAATAATTAAATAAAATTTAGATATCTTAGAAAGTGACAATTTGACCTTAATAAACATTTTGGTATTTTGTAAGTCATAAATAAGTAATTATAATTAATTAATTAATTTAAAAGAATATTTATTCCCTAAAATTTATTCATCAATTATTGAATCAATTTCTTATAGTTTCTAGAGAATTTTATAAGACCCTACGTAATTTTTGAAAGCACTATACAATCAGTTTTAATCTTAAAAATTGTTTTTAAGTAAATTATGATTTTAATTAAATATTAAATTAATAATATTTAGAAAATAATTTTTGAAAAATGGAATTCATTTTTGGATTCTACCCGTCAAAAAAATTGTTGGGGTAAATTTGTGGGATTTTTATGAGATACTTGAATTTTTGATGAATAGTGAAATACTGTAATTTACAAAATAAGCTAAATAAGCTAATTATAGGGTCATGTGTGCTGTTCTGCTGATGTAAGAACACTTGGTTCGGGATTACATTATAAAATTACTATTCTTGGTCATTCAAGACTCACTATTCCTTGTCTTGTGGGGAAATAATAAACTAATCAATTTTATATTAAGGAAACCTCTCTCCCCTCCACTATAAAAGCCACCTTTCACACCCGCCATTCCTCACACCTCTCAAGCTCCAAGACTTCTCTAAACTATTACCAAACACCTTCCCTATCCCCCACCCCCCACATCCAATAGATTTTGGTCCCATCAAAAGACCAAGCTTATGGCCCCAAGGAGGTTCTCAAGAGGAGGATTCAAGAGGTAATTTCCCTCCCTCTTCTCCTTTAATTTCCTTTCAAGTTCAAGTTCATTTCTTGATCTCTCTCCACCTATCATCATAAAAATTGTATTGTAACTAAAATATTATTCACATAATTTAATTGTATTATTATAATGGGATATTATATCATCCAACCCCCTTTCCCTCTTCCTTTTATTTTATTAAAGAGAAAGTTGTTTATGAGGTGTTAATTTATCACCTTCAAGAACGACATACTTTCTTCTTCTGTTTCTACCTTCCGATCTGGTCATGAAACCATTTTTATGGTCTAAACAAGGTATTTTATGTGTATTAAATTCTATTTAATGTTCTGGAAATAACTTATGGACTTATTACTAAGTGATAAGTTAAAACAAGTTCGTTGTGACCCAAAAACCGCCCAAATTGACCCAAATAACCATCATTTAATTCTTATCTAATGATTCATCCACATGGATCTAACATAATTAATTATAAAATCATTAAAGCTCCTAGTATATAATTAATGACATGTAATATCATTTCTGGATGTTTACTCATGTTCTACCCAAACTTCCATTTAAGAATACAAGTGAACCACCCAAGAAAAACCATAAAAATAAACATCCCCAAACAATGGTTTTAAACTCTATAAGTCATCCAAAGGAACATAATATGAAATAATGAAACCATAATGAACCATATTAATGTAAAAATGGTTCTGGATTTATAATTAATGAATATAATGTCATTATACATGACATTAAAGAGAAGGAAACATTCGGGTACAATGTAAGGGGAAATTCTCAAACTCAACTTTCATTCTTCGGGTTCTACCTCTTTCACTCCATTTTTAATATGGTCACTCCTTAAAGATCATTTTTTCATAATTTTATTTCTTTTTATTGGATATACATGTTTTATAATGATGTTTATTTCAATCCAAATGTTTTCTAAAAGAACTCTTCTCTTAAGAACTCAACTTTTACCTCTCATTCGTGGTTGATGGTTCTTGTATCATGTATTTTGTTCCCTCTTTCTTTTGGGAACCCAAAGATTATGAATATATTCTTATGAGATGAAACCCATTCCTTACCATGGTTTATTTATGTTCAGTTTTGATTTATGTCCCATGTGTCAAGCATGATAATGATAATGTTATGATGTGACGAGTGTGCCCGGAATTATATAGCGCAATTATGATTGTTACAAAGTGACGGGTGCGCCCAGAATTATAAAGTGCTCCAATGCATTGGGTAATGTGATGAATCTCATGAGTAAATGTGAAATTATTTGTGAACAGTATTCTATCTTGGTTCACAATTATGTTTGGTAGTTAACCACTAAGACACAATGTTTCATTTTTATGCATTGCCACATTTCAAGTATTTTATTTATGCTCCTCTCATGTTCATGATCTTTTTCCTATGTCATGATTATGATCACCCCATGATTTATTGTTCTTATTTAACCTTTTAAGGGGCTTATAGATCACCCCTTTTTATGTATATCCTTAGGTGTCTTGATGTACTAAGGAGAGGACAAGTGTCAATAAGAAGCTAGAGATGAAGAAATTAATTAAATGTTTATGCTTGATGTTGTATTTGTTATGTATGGTCCTAGTTTTCCCACGCAACTAAAACTTTGGATCCTATATGTGTAATGAAATTATTTTTTTTATCTTTAAAATGAAGTAATATTAAATTAAGAAAAGTCTGGGTCTCTAGAATACTGACTTGAAGATTCTCCTAAATTCTATGGAATTGATGTTGGGGGAATATTTTCATATCAATGTTTCGAAGGAGGATGCCAATAGAATGCATAATATATTGATTATAGGTAATCATAATTATGATAAAATTTATTGTAAAATAAACAATATTTGATATTGTATCATGGATTCAATGAGGAGAAAATAAATTTGGAAGAACATATTTATGCATAGGACAAGTTGGCCTATCACTTTGAGGATCTCATCAAATACGATCTAGACATGAAGATAGCCTCCATAAAATATATATTACAAATGGTAAACAACTAAAATAATTTAGAGAAGTTTTTTGAAATATATTGGAAATTTATTATGTGGTTTTAAACTTATTTCATCATGTAATATTTTTTGGGTTCTCACTTGACCTCAAAAGTGTTTCAGAAATAATTTTTTTAAATTGTTTGGTTAGGGGATTTTATCTCTTTATTTCTCTCCATTATTGTTTCCCATTGTCACTTATGATTTGGGATATTTTTTTATGATATGATTAATGATTCCACTATATCATAGAGTAATTTTCCCATAATGATGTGGATTTTTATTTGTGTGGATTTGGGACATTATGATAGGATGACCTCACAATATCTCTATTTTTAATTGGAGTTAAGTCATAGTATGAATTTTTATAGGTTTATTGAAGATATTGGATGAAATTTATAAATATATTAGTGATATTTGATATGGTTTTTCCTTGGAAAGAATTGGTTGTATTCCGTTGGCCACTCAAGTTCAATTAAGAGCAATTTTTGTGTGATGATATTTTTTTGTGATATTTTAGGAAATTATGTTTATTTGAATTAAATTTTAAAATAAATTTTAAATTATTATTATTAATTAATTGACTATGGTAACCTGATATAGGTTGTTTTTAAGTGATAAGAGTATGTATGATTCTTTCATGAGCTAGGTGTTGATGGACGAGCTTCCATTAAAGGGAAAAACTCTATCAGAGGTAGTATTCCCCTAATCATACCCCTATGGTATATTCATCTTGATATGGGGTATGTGATATGCAGTCTCACTAATGATGGGTGATTGATATTATATATAAAATGAATTGTTTTATTTATTCTCAATGGTAATGAAGAATGTATCAAGGGACACAATGGGCCCTTAAACAATGGATTTATGCCTCAGTCAGTGATGGATGGGGGTTGATTATAAATTCATGTTAATAGATATATGAACCCTAGAGAAGTATAAATGATATGAGTAAGATATAGTGAAACTTGTGATATCTACACATTATTCCACTCTATGTAGGTAAGAGTAAAAGGTTGGAACATATGGACTATATACATGGCACATGGAACTTATATTTTACTTATAGACATTGTGATAGTTGATTAAAGAGTGAGTCCAGTGTTCCTCACCCATAGGTTGATGAGTACCCTATTGGTATACCTCATGTAGGATTATGTGTTATATGGGTATGAGAAGGCTAAAATAGTATGAATTTTGAAGCATGATTATTATTATGAAATACCTCTATTGTGGCATCAGTATGGATTTTTGAACGAGGTCAATGAGGCCTTGATGCGATCATGGAGATGTTGAGGGATGTTATACCCTATGATTGATAGCATTGGGCCCTAGAGTCAGAAATGAGAGAGAGGAACCCATTTATATTGTCCAAAATATGATGTGACCTTGGGGATATTTAAGGGTAACCAATTTTTATAATTTCCCATATAGGGAAGGGAATAAATATTAGTATAGACCTCATCCAATATGAGTTTAGTGACATGTGCTAGTTTTGTTTTTTAGTTTCTAACCTTATAATTGTGAGACAGTTTCGGCAGATGAAAACCTATGTGAGGATGATTTATTATGAGTTATCCTTATGTATGAAACTATCCATTGACATATTTATTTGAGATGTGGATATACACTGACCTTCGATTTTTATCTAGGATGTTACTTGTTTTACATTGGCCACAACTATTTCAATGAGATATTTCTAGGTGGATGTATTTCCCTTGATTAAACATTTATATGAGATTTTGGGTGGTCCACTCCTCATCTCAATTACATTGTCTAAGATATATTTAGAGCCACTCCCCCTGAATATATTCATAAAATCATTATATGGGATATTTCCCTTGTGGAATTCTTATCTAAGACTATCGGGTGGGCCACAGTTCCCTTGGGTGTATTTTTCATGAGATCACTAGGTGGGATACTCTTTCACATGAACATTTTATCTATTATCATATAGTGGGACACTCATACCCCATAAATATTTTATTTGAGATTATGGGTAGGGATGATCCACCCCTGATGGTATACCTGAGATTTAAGGGGGAAATCTTTCACCCCAAATGTTGTGTATATGAGATGATCAGGACAATCCAACATTAACCCAAGTGATTGTGTGTGTGTGTGTTTATATATATTCATGATTCATCAAGGAATTAAATTTTTCTCCTTGACGTTATGTAACTTATAAGAGATATTTATCCCTACCTAGATTAAGTAGGGTAGATCCCATGTGTCCCCATAGAACATGAGGAATGATGGTATTTAGTTTATTTTGTTCTTTTGTTTATTTATGTTTCATGAATATCACTTATGAATAAAATATAATAGTTTTTTAATAGGAAAACCATTGGAGGTTCCTTAATTATTTTTACTCACACCTTTTTTGGGTGGCTATGAAACTTTTGTACATGAGTAAACCTCATTTTTCATAGTTTTGGGAAGAGAAGATGGACAATATTAAATGATTTAGTTGAATACCTTAGATTGAGTTAGGATATAGATGAGATGAGGCTCTGGGATTATAGTAGAGCCTCTATATATATATAATTATCTATTTATTTATTTATAATTATCCATGTGAGTGATGATTTGGGACATATGACTATGTGCTTCCATATTTCATTTTTATTGAATGATTATTATTATTTTATTATGAATACTATGATTGTTGTTATATAATTTATTTGGTTACATTCCAACTATTGTTTTACAATGATATCAGGTTATAGTCTCCCCGTGGAAATACTTTAGACCCTCACTACTAGTCAGTAGACTATGGAATATTGGGAGGCACCCCTAAGGCCATATGACACCCCCGACTCTGATACTTGTGTGTGATCGAAGGTCTAAGAGGCATTACTAACATCTTCTTGAACAAAGTAACTAGGGTTTGGTATTAAGAGACTAAATCCATAAGTTTTTTTTCTTAAGGATTTATTTTATTATCTTATATTATTTTCTAGTCTGGGTGAGTTTTTTGGATTCCATCTATTAAGGATTATATTTCATAACATTGAATCATATTTCATCCAAGAATCTTAACTTTCCAAATAACTTTTCCTTCTATAGGTTGATAACTTTTTTTAGTCCCATATTCATTTTTATGTTTGTTTCCATTTCATACACTTGATAAATCATTTAATGTGGTGTTCCATTCATACACGTGGGTCCAACATGTATTGAATCAGGTAAATGTTTATATTTTTCTTTAAAGATTTCTTATTTAGATTTTATTATCCATTAATATCCTTTATCAATTTTAGTTTTATTTTTAATTCAGATTTATCGATTATTTGTGATTTAATTTGAATTTTAATTTCATGAATTCAAACATGAAATGAAAATAAAGTCCTATAATATTTTATACAATGGAATGTCTTTTTTAATTCAATTTCACATAACACAATAAATATAATATGATGCTAATTTATTTTATAATTTATTTTCAATCAAGGAAAAATCTTCCCACATGAATTATTTGGAAATTTTATCCACAGAAAACAACATTCTTCCCAAAACATGAAAGAAAAAAAAACTCATGAAACTTAACAAGAGTGTGAACATTAAATTGTATGATTATATTAAACAAAATCACCAAACATTCAAATAAAAACTAAGTAAGAAAATAAGAAACTAACTCAAAGAAGATACATATCCTCATAGGTGTCCTAAAATACCCTTTTTGTGTGAATTGGATGTACCAATAATTGATAGAGTCATTTTAGTCCATTACATATCAACATAGGCCACTTATAGCATTGAGAGGTCCTTCGATGTCTATTATATGATATATTCTGGAAAAATCAACCATATTTGAATGAATTAATTTCATGAACTAAAAAATTTCATACAAACCAACACAAAAATCAAAGAATATTATATTTATAATAATATTTTTCTTTTCCAACATCTCCATTCATTGTTTTAAGTTAATGTAAAATATATTCTGATCTTTTTAATTAGGAATTTTTTATGTAATTACTTAATTTAAATTTTATACTAATTTATTAATTTAAAAATATTTATCTAAGTCCATGTAACAAAGAAATATTTTACATTCATTCTAAATTATAATAATTATATTTAAAAAATAATAATTTGAAATTTGTTTTAATTTTACTAGTCATGTAATATGAGATTATATTTAATATATACATACTGAATTTAACTTTTAAATTCTATTATTATACCAAAAACATTGTATGAATCCAATTATAAATCAAAATTTTAGATAGTCATACTAAATATTAATAACTTTATGTAAACATTTCCATTTGTGTTCTTTTGGATGGTGTATATATTATAAATACAATAAAAGAAATTGAATTTAAATTTTAGGTCTATCCATTACTTCATAAACATTTAATTAATTCAAAAAATAATATATGTTTTTGCATGACCGTACTAAATTTTAATAACATTCATTCATAATTTTAATTTTTGGTTGTAATTTACCTTTTCATTAGATATATAATAAATAAATTATAGATTTATTTGGTTTGTACTAAATTTAAATTTCATTTATGCTTATAATTAGAAGTAGATTTTATGTAAGAAAAGACTAAATCGATATTTATAATGTTAAAAATAAATTTTAATAACTATATTTCAATATTTTCATTTTTAGTTTTATTTTTAACCTGAACAGGTTATGATATACATGCTTCTATTATTATTATATTATTACTCAATTTATATTTAATTATTAATATGTATTTTCAATAAAAAATAATACCTCATTCATTTTATTTGTATAATTTTCCTTCAGTGTGTTTTTGTTGAATTAAAATTATAAATCCAACAAAAATTTAGAGCATATTGAATAATTATTTTAGTACTATTGAATATTATTAATGAGTTAAATAATTATTAACAAGATTTCTTAACATCTTCAATGTTTTTTTTGAATCCTATATGTTTTTTAATTTTATATCTATAATAACATGTTGATCATAAGTTGGAAAAAACCCATTAATTTCAAATAAAATGAATCATCATAATATCATTATCAAAGTAATATAGTGAAAAAATTATTTTATGAATACATTTGACATTTTTTCTTTATTTTCATTAATTCTTTTATAAATGTTATATTGTTATGAGTTTTGAAATTATACATATAGATACATTCATTGAAAAAATTTATTTAAACAAATATTTTATTATTATTGTGGTTTATATTCATACCAATTTTTAACAGTATTTGTTCTATATTTTTATTTTTTATTTTATTTAAATGTTATATATATTCTAATCAAAACATTTTTTTTATTTATCAAGTTAAAACCAACTTTAATTTATACATAAATATCTCTAATTCTAACATATCTAAATATTGAATACAAAAAAAATTAATGGATAAATTTTCTCAATAGTTTTTAATATATTTAATGTTTTTTATTCAGATAATTCACATGTTACGATTTTAATGACACTAAAAAAATTTAATATACTAGATAATAATATGTGTATCAATATCATTGGGTTTTTTATTAATATATTTTTTCATCAATAGTATTCACTATAAAAATATTATATGTATATATTTTATGCTTCTTTATCCAAATTTTTAAAATTGATAATGTTCTAAATATGAAATTAAATGACACATTTTAAAATTATTTTTTGATTCCTTTACCTTTATGTGATATGTTAATTATATAAGTTAAAAAATATATATATTATGATTTATTTTCATTTCACAATGTTATGAAAATAAAATGCCTACGTTAAATGTGTTATTTTTAATGAATACAAAAATAGTCATATATAATTTTATCAATATATCAACTTTTGGAATCCAAAGACATTCTCAATGTCCAAAAACATCATAAATAATATATTAATTACATTCAAGTATTTCCTAAAAATTAAATAGAAGAAAAAATAAAAAAATTATATATATATATATAATACAAAGAGAAAGTTTTACTTAAAATTTATTTTATTAAATATAATTGGTGATGAACTTAGATTAAGATCTTGAACACTGAGACCTATGTTAGGACTAATTCAAGAATATAGTAATGATCAATGATTTATAAAGGCTATAAAGTAGTGATTAAGGATAAAAATTATCATTAGGTTATTGATTTACCCTAAAATAAATAACTATCTACATGAGAAAAAATATAAAATTTTCAATTAAAATACAAAACCATCCTTAAAACATAATTTATAATAAACTGAAAACCAAAGAAAGTGAAATAATAACATGAATATTGTGATACTTACAATATAGTAAAAATAAATAAAATTACACCCATACAATGTTGACGGTCCAACTCATTTACCATTTCTACCGAAAAATACCACCATATCTACTATAAACTCATCTCTTATAATCTATCACCAATGAAAAATAATATCATTTTCACTACTTACATAAAATATTTGAGATAAATATTTACACCCATATGTACGAGTATGGGTGAGTATACCAATAACTATTAGGATTCCCCCAAAATGTCATGAAATCCTATAAAGGACATATTCTTAATTATGTATCCATTGGAACTGAATAGAGGTTAATTCATTATACAAATAAAAAAATTGATTATCTTCTATAACAAAAACTTAAAACATGTAGATGAAAATTATATAACCTATTAAATTACAAAAAATCAAGATAACCCTTCCCAATGTCACCCAAAAAATTAACTGAAAGATATTCAATATAAATTGAGGAGACATGAGAAGTAATAAAGAAGCTATTACAAATTCCTACCCATTATCATATCTTAGACCCATTGTGGATCATCGTTGAACCATGAATTTTCTAAATATAATGACACACTTAATTATCATTATATAAAAATATATAACTTTCTTTATATAATGAATACATTGTACTTCTATTCGCACTCAATACTTCCTAGTTATTTATCATAACAAAACCATTTGTTTTAAAAATCTATTTTAATTCAAAAAAATAGTTTATGTAATTAACTAAAATAATTTAAGATGCATGAAAACCCATTTTACCAAAAGAAGTATTTTATAAAAAATCATATGGTTTATTCCAAAAGAATCATTTTCACAACCTATGTCAAATCAAGGGAATACCAATTCATTAAATCAATTCAGAACAATTAATTAATGAATTCAGTACAATGAAATATTTTAAAATTAAAGAAATTAAAAAAATAATTTAAAATACATAGAGGAGTTAATAAGAGACACCTAACATATATTATGGATTCATTATGATCATAAAAATCTATTTCAAATTTTATTAGTAGTGATATGATCCATCAACACTTTGAAAGAAGAGTATGAATTCATGATTCTCTTGGTCATGATCGGAATCCATAATTTCAATGAACATGTTAAAATCCATCATGTTATTACATTCTAAACAGAGAGAGAGAGAGGAGAAAAGAGGAGGAAATAATATTTATTAAAGATCTCTTGAGATCCTTATGATCAAACCATTAATATGATGATGATCTGAACAAATCATTATAGAAAAGCATCTTTTCTGGAATGAGAATCCTGAATGTTTCATCAAATAAGCCTTGATCTATTTCAAGGTTTTGTTTGGGAATATAATAGTGTTTATAAGAGGATAATTGGGATTTTAAAATTTGTATTACATAAATAAATAAGTAATATATGTTTAGGATTCATGGCTCCCTAGACTATGCATCATTCATGTATAACTTTCTTTACACTAATCCCATAATGAACTACCATGGTGAACGGTCCCCAAGGCCATGTATTGATAGTTATACCTTCTTTAATTCACCAAAAACACTTTAATGATCCTATAGAAGTTTCCAAAATACTATGAGCTTAACCATTCATCCCCTATTGGACTTCTAAAACTAAAAATTAAAAGCCAAAAATTCCCATAAATTAAATAAGGACTTACATGCTAGACATTGTCTATTAAAATTTTCCTCATAAAAGATATTTTAATCCCCAAAAATTACCTATGATTCATTATTCTTTAACAACATAAGAAATTTATTTTACACCCAATAATATCTCTACCACAGACCCTCCTAAATTATACAATGTTTCCTCAATTATCTCACCTGTAAAATACTTCTTTTTCTTAGGATCATATCTTAACTATCAAAACTCGTCACTGGCCATTACAAAGTGGTTGAATTTAGTTCCAACTATTTCAGATAATAGATAATAATATGAGATAGATGTAGTAAGTAATCTATCTACTAAGAGTCCTAGAGCATGTTTTTCATAATAAAATTATTTAATAGAAATAATAAATTATATGAAAAACCTCCAAATCACTCAATAATATCAAATGAACCCATGTACTAGGGATGAAACAACCCTTGATTTCTGAGTCATATGTGTCCCATCCATGAATGTAATCCCAAGAATATTCAATCCCTAAATATAAAATCCAACATTGATTTATTGAAATAAACATAATATTTATTTTGAGTCTAAGTTGTCAATAATCACTTCTTTATTAGGTGAACTTGATCAATTAGATCCTCCACCAATAAAGTTACCAAAAGAGATATTTCTACCTATTTAGTCCAGTACAATGATGTTAAAAAAATATCATCAATATATTATTTTAAATAAATCCATTAAAATCAATTCTTGATATGTTTTATTTTATCATAACTCAAACAAATAAATATGATGCTTTAATGATATCCCTAAAATCATCCCATTAGAGTGAAGCATGTACTATAAATTTTGTATAGTCTAATCCATATACTCATCTGTTTAAGGGTTGTATAATGTACTCGTTTTCATATGTGTATCCCTAAATTTCTATAAAACTATCCAAAATTATGATGTAAATAGTGTATCTTTATCCAAAAAGTTAAATGAGGGGTCTATATGATTCCTAAACACCTCATCCATATATAACTTACAAAACTACTTTATTGAGAATGTATTATAAATATTTAATAAGTGAAATGACTTTATGAGTTGATAAAAAATCACCCTTATCAACTCATGATTTTGTGGTGATATAGGGAAACCAATTATAAAATATATCAAAATGTATTTTCATATTCATGTCAGCATAGAAAAAACCTACAAAAGTATTATAGGTCATTGATACTAAAAATTTATCTATTTCAATGTCAATAATTAAGATTCATAGTCAACCACATCGTTCTTCTTACATACCACAAGAACTACCTTCTAATGTCATGATACCTCTTCAATAATCCAGGATGAACTATGAAACTGCAGTTAGTGAACACACTCATATCATCCTTTCTATGGATGTAAGAAACCACTAATATATCCTAAAAAATGTTGAGTCTAAAACTATATACCACCCTTATATGGTATTATTACCTTATAAAGAATGAAAAATCCAATAAAATTTAGTATTACTCACCTTCCATTTTTTACAAGGTACATAAGCATAATAGATACATCGACTCAATGTAGTTCCATAACTTTTCTTTATTTATAAGATTCCAATTTTAAAAATTATCTCAACACAATCAGTTTCCACTACCAATATGATTCTTTTATCACTTGAGACATCATAATCAAGGAATATGATAAAAAATTAACCTTTCCTAGTGTTTAAGGTAACACAAAATAAAAAATTTGAAGATAATCTACCAATCTTTATTTCCTTAGGGAATAGATGTAGCTTATATTCTTATGATCTGAATACACCATAAAGCATTAACAAAATAGATGATTCCTAACTCTTCGAGGTATAAAAAAACTAACTCTAACACAATTTCATGAAGAATATAATTATTATCATGTTCTGTAACAACATCAATTTGTACAGAACAACATTATCACATCACCTAAAAATACACCCCTATACAGCTCTATATTCATCATAATACATGGAAATTTTTCACCAGAATAAAGAAATTTGAGCACATACACAAAATTTACCCTCTTTGTAAACATAATAAAATCACAAAGCACTCATTATTTCACTCAAAATTCACACCTTTCTCAGTCAGAATCATCAATAAGGATGCTAACATATAAAATTCCTATATAAAAAATCAGTAGTGACCTTCTAATACTAATAAACTATAAATATCAACAACATTATTGGTAAACTCCCAATACATCTCTATTTTAACATTTTACAATTTCACTAAGTCACCCTTATAAATTTTCCCAATGAAAATAAATTAAAATATCTAAAAGTAACATTTCAAAAACATATAATATATATTTTTCCTTCAATAAATCTTCAACCTACTCTCCAAATACCTTTTGTAATCATATTCTAATCTATAATAAATCAAAATATATTCCAAAAACACCATGTTAAGTGAATGAAAATATTTTTATATTACATGAATCATCAAGGAAATAAAACAATCAAGATAATTAGTAACCCCAAATGGAATCATTAAAAAAAAATTAATGATCATACATGATCATGAAATAAATTTTTTGTATTCTTGTACTCATTTACCCATTATTATTGATATCTTAATCAGAAATAAATATTAATTTTTTATCTTTTTATAACTAATAAAACATATCATCAATGTGAGTTAGAGGGTATTTTTCAATATTTTCACTTGATTCACCTTTCAATAGTCGATGCACAATCTCTAGTTACCATTAACGATTATAGAAGATAGAATCAGTGTTTCCTAAGGAAACATTATGATTCAAATAAACCCATTTCACAAGTGGACCCCCGGGTTCACCTTCACGTCGGTTTTCCAACGAAGCCCCTTTGAACTACGAGGTCTTTGATCCATGTCAAGGCATGGTACGTAGGAAGCCTCTACGAGGTTCAAGCCCACCTCTCATCATTTATTCATGTCAGGGTTCATCTTCGTCCCGCACAATGCTAAACTGCATTCCGGTCCAGCGGCAAGTCGTTGTGACCAACCTGAACTATGTGGTCTTTGATCCGTGCTAAGGCATGGTACGTAGGAAGCCTCCATGAGGTCCAATCCCACCACCACTAGGTCCACCTAGTCCACCACATTCACGCCGGCCTTCCGGTGTCCAACCCGAACTATGAGGACTTTAATCTATGTCATGGCATGGTACGTAGGAAGCCTCCCCGAGGTTTAAGCCCATCTCCCATCAGACCAAGGTCCCTCATTCACGCCGGTTCGCCGACACCCACCACAAGTGGACCCCAGATTCACCTTCACGTCGGTTCGCCGACGAAACCCCTTTGAACTACGAGGTATTTGATCCATGTCAAGGCATGGTATATAGGAAGCCTCTATGAGGTTCAAGCCCACCTCTCGTCGTTTATTCACGTCAGGGTTCATCTTCGTCCCGCACGACGCTAAAACCGCATTCCTGTCCAGTGGCAAGTCGTTGTGACCAACCTGAACTACGTTGTCTTTGATCCATGTCAAGGCATGGTACGTAGGAATCCTCCTAGAGGTTCAAGCCCAGCATCTGTTGGTCACTCCGACCTTCTTCACGTCGGTTCATCAACACCTGGGCAGCGTAGTGTGTAAGCCCCACACCATCTGGACCAAGGTCCTTGTTTGTGTCGGTTCTCCGACACACCATCCCGAACTACGTGGTCTTTGATCAATGTCAAGTCATGGTATGTAGGAAGCCTCCATAAGGTTCAAGCCCATCACCCAGTCATCCCGACCTCACTTACGTCAGTTCACCCCCGTCCCGCATGATGTTAAACTATATTCCAATTCGAACTACGAGGTCTTTGATCCATTTCAAGGCATGGTACATAGGAATCCTTCATGAGGATCAAGCCCACCACCATCGGACCAAGGTCCACCTTCACATCGGTTCGCTGACGACACCCATCGGACCAAGGTCTACCTTCATGTCGGTTCACCGGCATCATCCCGAACTACACATACGTTGATTCTCTACCACGGGGATACGTAGGAGGTCTCTTCAAGGCTCAAGCCCAACTACTCTGTCGCCCTTGCGATGGTCCCATTTCATTCCCCCTCCACTTAATTCAACTCTCCATCATCCACCCTGATTCTCACCTGGACTGCCATATCCCGGAAAGATCATACCATTCTGCTCCTCTTCACAGCTGCCCACAGACTACCATATCCTGGTATCGGCACCCCTTTAAGGGAAATTCCTCAATCCGATCCATTGCAGCTAATGCTCTGATCGGGATGATCCCTCTCCACTGGACGTTAAACCTACGGCATACCCTGTGTTAAACACAGGAAGATGCGGAAAACCTCAGATATATGTCTATGGCATGTAATTCCCCGCGCTCGATGTGGGATGCCTCGGGCTTCCACACCTGTGAGAAACCCCATGACAAGGGACAAAAAACAGACAGGTCAGTTCCCCAGCATACATACACGCTACTGATTCCTCGACGTGACTACTCCCCCAACTGAAGGTTGCTTCCCAGACCAGGCCCTTTGGAATGTCCTGACAGAAGCATTATAATTATCCAGCGTCCATGGAAACATGGCACTGAGAAGAGTTTCACGAACAACGCATTAAATATATGAGGGAGACCCGGACTAGGTGACGAGTTCTAAGGAGGAATCCACAGAAGGAAGAACCGACATCCCATCATCCCGGTTTCGATCAAGGAGAAGACGTCCCTAAATAATAAGCGGATGCCGCCTGCCTTTGGAAAGCAGGAATGCAGGGCAACAATGCATCGCGTCCTCCTCCGAACATGGATGCGCGCGCACCCCGACGAAAGCGTCGGAAAAAATAATTTTCAAATCATCACCCAAATTATATTTTTAATTGAAATTAGAATTTTTAAAACACTGATTATCTTATTTTAGGTTATAAATTTCATATCAAACATTCTTCAACTTTTCAAATTACAGAAGAAGTTTTTTTCTTCACTATATTATACTCATTAGACTATATTTAATGTTTTTTAAAAAATTTATCCATTTCCTATTTATATTCTTCACATAATTTATGAAACTACAGAACTTTATAAATTTGATAATGAGAATAAGATTGATAATCAAAATAAGAATCATAATTGTTCTCTATTCTTGTAAGGGTTAGGAATATTCCCAATAATTCCATTGTTATTATTATTTTCCTACGTAAATATGGAATGAGTGGGGGGAGTGGTTAATTACTCTTATAAAAATTAAATCAAATGTAATAATAAATTTTGATACTAAAAGGAACTGATATAATGCAGTAATAATTTGAATAGAAATTTAAAATATTAATATCAATATATATTAAGCGGGTATACAAAACAAAAATGGGAATTTCAAATTTATGAAATTATGTGAATATATTTTGAAGTTTAGTGGAAAATAAATAAATAATGTATAAAATAATAGCATAAGAGAAAACGATTTGATAAAGGAGTTTGAAAATAGATTGGTGTGAGCCCCTATATCTCCTCCCCTCAGGTTGTGAGGTTTGTTTTATTTATACCTTTATATTAGTGGTGAATAAGAAACTTAACCCTCAAAATTATGGTCATTAAAACCCTATTTAACTTCATTGGTATCCAATGAACCCTTCCCTCTCTTTTTCAGTAATGAGAACCCATTATAAATAGAGATGAGATGAATAGTGGTTTTCTTGCTACAAACCCATTACAAAGCCGCTCCCTAATCTTTTATAAGGATTTTTAAAATTGAGATTATTGATGTAGAGATGATATAAGTATAGAGCCTATGAAATTGATAAACAATTGATGTTGGATCCTAAAAGTGATTCGATATTGGAGAAAAATGGTAAGAGATTAAACATTGGTATTATAAATATTGATAAAGTATTATATTCACAATTTAAGTGTTGTTATAAATTGGGTGATCTTAAAATACACCAAGGATACATATTTATAGGCTCCAAAATCATTAGGAACATTTTGGAATTCCTTCTGGGTCATTGAAGCAGAAGAAGATTGAAATCAATTATTTTTTTACTATAAAAAATCAATCATCAAAATGTCTAACTCAACACCAATGGCTTCAAGGTGGTACACCTAGAACTCATTGATTATATAAATTCTTTAATTGATTATCACTACTGGCTAATAGTTGGCTGCTGGCCATGTAGCATAAGCGCGTGGTTGTGGAACTATTGTCAGCTAGATGATGGCCTTCCAATAGATTTATCTTTCTTTCTATATAGTGTTGTGTGATTGGTGACTTACATTGGCTATCTAGTACTTCCTAAAACTCTTAACATTCAATTATAGACTCCCTAGCTTCTTTCCAATTCCATTAATTGATCCTCCAACTTAATTTCATGATTTCAAAACCTGATAATAGATAAGTTTAATCCTTAAAAATTATCATAATGATTACTTTGAATAGTAATCAATATCCTCATTAATTCCCTCAAATACATGAAAAAATTCCCAAAAGTGAGTCTAAGATTCACTTAAATGATACTATTAGAGATGAAAAATATGATTAAGATCATGAAAAAAACTTTAGAGATGGAGAGGTACAATAATTTTTGGGTTTCTTGTAGTTTATAAATTTTTTTAATATTTTAAGAGGTTTTTTTAATGTATTTTATAAAATTGGTAAAGTAATTTAAAGGTTTTAAAATATTATTGGATAATTAATTGGGATGTTTTTAAAATGAGTCAAATATTTTTGTAAGTGTTTTATAATTTTTAATATAATAATAAATCCTATTATAAATTATTCCTAAGTTTTTTTATTTGAAAATTTATCACACTTAAAAATTTATTACCCCTACATAGGCCATCTTCTTTTTATAAGGGAAAAATAATTTTTAAAATTCACCACATATAGGTAAGTGTAATTTTAAATATCTTGTATAATGGTAGAGATCATTTTTATGAGTTGAATAAAGGTCATGTTGGGTCTCGCATAAGGGTAGCACATGTTTTCCATATACACGTAAGGGAAAGTCTGAATTCTCATAAAATTCCTAAACATAAGGTTTGTTTTTTGTTAGTTTCATAAAAAAAATTATAGTTTTTAAAAGGGTTTATAAAGGTATATAAAAGAATATTATTCCTATATAAAGTTGAGATATATTGTGTAAGGGTCATTAAAAAGTCATATTGCTTTCATCTAGGTAATATTATTATCATGTAAGGGTAAACCATGATTTGAATTAGATGCATACAAGAAGTGTGGTTTTTTTAGTTTCAATAAAGATAATACCTAATTTATAAAGGCTACATAAGGGAATCACCGCCATTTAATAAAGTTGGTTGTGACCTTTTTAGTCAATGTTAGGGTAACCCAAGGTTTTCATAGGATGCCTACGGGTAAAATGAATTACTCGTGCACAACATATAGATCATAATAAGTGTATTGTTTTAAATCCAAGAAAACATGATTTTCCACTAGTTTCAGATATATAATGTTTTTCATGATTTTAAAGGTTTTAAATATTGAAATCAAGGATTTAAATGCATCCTAACTATTTAATAGTGTATAAAACATTTTCAAAGGTTTTAGTGGGATCACAATCAAGATTAGAGTTAAATATCGAATTGAAATAAACAAAATTAATGACCAACATGTTTTATTGGATATATTTAAAACATTTTTGTTTCTTATTAATATTGAGGAATTATCTTCAATTCCTATTTTCTTACATTATTTCAGTTCTAGGAGATCCAAGATTCTTCTCTACTAGTTTTGTTAATCCTTTAATGAGATTTTGATTCTTCTCCTGTAAATTCCTGTCTGTGTATCTCACATACTCTCTCTCTCTCCTCTATTTTGGTGCTACAAGGAATAAATACTTCTACTCTTGTTTAGGGTAATATTACTTCACATTTTTCTAAAGTGAAATTGTGATTGAATCATGTCTAAGTTTACTTTTTGTAAATGTGTGTGATTAACCATAAGAAAATAATACTCTAGAAAATAATAACATGAATAAATATTATTCAATAATCTAGAAATATGTAATGGAATAGGAATAATTATTGTCATCTCTTGCATTTTTCTTATATATGGAAAATATATGTAAACTAGATAATTAATATTCATCAATATAAAATTAAATAATTAATCTTTTATTCTCTCATAATTTTAATATTACATACAATTGATAATAATTATTATCATTATTTTACATATTTGTATAACATGTAGTAAATTATTTAAATTATAAATTTAATATAACTAGATTAAATTATTAAATTATAATTTATAATTAAATTAAATTTAAATAACATTTATCTATTATTTTATAATTTTAGAAGGAATAGTAAATCATTAATAAATGTAATTAATTATAATTGTGGTGTCATTGTTCTTATTGTCGAAATAATTGAAATAAATATTTAGTTTATGCTGTAAGGATTTAATCCATGAAATAATTATTGTGTCCATATAGTCAATATTATCATAATATATAAATCATAATATAGAATGACGTATCAAATATTTATGAATGATAATTTATTATCATTATGGAAAATTTTAAGAAATAGAAAATAAATAATTGTGTGTAGTGGAATATGATCAGTGATTCACTGTAATTGTTAATTAAAGGAGTTAATTAGAAATATTTTTTCATACCATAGATAATTTTTATTATCTTATGGTTTTGGAAAATTACAAAATAAAATAAAATATAAATATTATTTTTGATACTTTTAATGATAGGAATTTCTAAGAAGGAGAAAAAAAATTATCGCATGCTGTGGTATTTTAATTTTTTTAAAAATTATCACATGATGAAGAAAAATGATTATTATTCAAAAAATTAACCAAAATAGATAAATAGATTATGGGATTATATTATATAAATGTTTTTTTAATAGTATCATAATGACAGTATGTTTTAGTGTTCAGCTTCTTAATAAATTATAATGAGAATTATTTTATAATTATATATATGAAATAATTAAAATGGGAATTATTTCATTTTAACTATGATTAATATTTCATGATGTTGAGATTATATTACTAGTTGGGACTTTGTGATCAAATGTGTTTATTTTTTCCTATAGATATTTATTAATTAATGTGTTATCTACTTAGATGTATTTTTTTATTTCTGTTTAGCATGGTTGAATGCTTAAAATAGATAAAAAAACATAAATATGAATTTTTTTAATAATTATAATTTAGAGGAAGAAGAATAATAATTGTTGATCACATTTTAATTGATTAAATAACCAATATATTCTTAAAGCGTGTTGAGTTTATTTTTAGATACATCCAGTTGTTGATATTGGT
The DNA here is from genome assembly GCA_963277665.1 of Viscum album. Classification (NCBI taxonomy): domain Eukaryota; kingdom Viridiplantae; phylum Streptophyta; class Magnoliopsida; order Santalales; family Viscaceae; genus Viscum; species Viscum album. The sequence continues at coordinate 1,053,144,441 of OY728125.1, read as the reverse complement.
TTCTTAATGTGGAAAACCTATGTATAAAAAACTAGTTAATTCAATATGGAAATAATATTTTTTTATTAAATTTAAATTGTTGGGATCAAAAAAGTCCCATTCTTGATTGTGGTAGGCCTGGATTCCTTGATGTTATGACATTAGTTTCCGTTAAGTGTATGTTTGAAAACATATATTTAATATGTATATATGCTCTAGAATATATATCCTTGATTTAAATGATTGATAACCAAATATTATTAGTGTCATTATGAGTAATGGGTGGTGATACATGTGGTTATGGTGTTCTTGATGATTTTAAAGGCATGAGGTGCTGATTTTTTTGATGATGGTGGAACAGGGTTCCGAATAAGATGATTATGGTCGCATGAAATTCTAGTTATGATGATCATGGTGAAACATGGTTGTAGATGTTAATATATTAACAAAATATTCCAGATGTGATATTATATGAAATTGTGTGGGACACCAGGGTAGTCAAGATAAGTTAAGAGTGAGTATTTTTCACCGATTCATACGTTTAACTTGATTCTTACTTGATAAAAAATAACTGATTATTATTTATATGATCATTTCTCAACTAAGGTATGTAGTTCGATGTTATGAACTATGATTACATATTTTAATTGGTAGCATTGGATAAGTCATAGTGTACTTGAATTTTTATGAAATGGATATGAATTAATAAAATGATGATTATGTTTCATGATGCTTAGATATGATGATGACATACTTGGGAATATAAAAAAATAATTAATAGTGTTTTCAGTGTTAGATTTGGTGTCCTAGGACCAACTATTTGTTCTTTGATTACATTTATATTGAAATTATTTAATATTAATAAAACTTATTGTGACATATTTTTTATTGTTATGCATGAATCAAATGTTAAAATATCCTAAAGTATACCTCACAGTGATAAGCTCATAGAAATTCTTTGCTATGATGTGAAACTTGATGCGCTATGATGATATTATTAAATCATGTTCTATGATTGGATAGGGAACTACAATGAGATACATAGTAAATAGAATTGAAATTTTTATAACTCAAAAGTAGATGAGTAATAATCTCATGAACTTCACACTTGGTAATCTTCAAGATGATATACTTTGAGAGTAGGCATACCAATAGGAATTTTACATGTTTTTTGTTATATGATATTTCTATACATGAGCATGTGTAATGGTATATAGACTTTAATATTATCATTAATTCATTCCATAACTCACACACTTATATTTTTGATGAAAATCGTGATGACATTTGTTCACAGTTAGGTAGGGCACACTGGGTGCGTCACGATTAACAAGTTATTAATTGATTAGTTGAGGAAGGATTTTTCCTCCCATATTAATGGTAGTTGATATCACTGTCCTTTGATGGAAATAGAAATATCACATTTAATTCCAAATTCATGTTGTAATAATGTGTTTATATTAGATAACCAATGAAATACATATTGAGAATTTAGGTAGGTGACATGGATGTGCAACCTTCTTGATAAGATATTGTGATAAAGAGATAATATTAAATAGTGAGTGTTCGTATGTGATTTTCATCATTGTGGAATTAGGCTATTTCTCTTGGGTGAATGGAACCATTTCAATATATTACTCTTGGAATCTAGTCAAGAATGCCTAATTCTAATGAGAAAGTGTCTTAGAGGGTCACACACAAAGTGTTCCTGATCATATGAATTAAATTATATTTCAATATAATTAACATAATAAATATTATTATCAAGTCTAAGGGATAATTTTGTTCCCATTTTATTGATTAAAAATATTTATTGATGAATTTAATATTTAAATTAAATATTTATTTGGGTGTTCAATAAAAGAAAGAGGAGTTCGACTGAACAAAGAATATTTATGAGAAAAATTATTAATTAACAAGCAAGTTAGATAATATTTTTTATTTTGAATGTTGGAATGCACAACATGTAACATCCCGGATCCGGATTCCACTCTACTGGTTCCCCGTACCCGGTTAGAAACATGGCCTCAAGCATATTTTCCCAAACTCCAGAGGCTTCCAACTAGCAATTAGGGCCTAGGGTGTAATGGTGGTGACATTATTCCCTTATTGTTAGAGTGTAACAAAGTGGAATAATAATATACAGTAGTGGAAGTAGTAAACATCATACAATTTAAATAAACAGTAGAATAATAATAAGATAAATAACCAAGAATCATTCAATACGAAATATGATGTATCATGTCACCTGTTCTGGGAATGAATCCAAACAAGTACACTACAATAATACAAAATATAAATCTTAAAAGAACAAAAGAAAAAAAAGGAATCTAGGAAGCATCAAAATCCATAGCTTGGTCCCATGCTCTCCAACTCTTAAGCAGCCTATCAAGTACTTGTGCCAAGGTGTTTGCTCTGATCAACACCTGCAATTAAATAATTTGTTTGGTCCCAAAATCATGACCCAAAAATGGTGTGAGACTAAATCCCAGTAGGTAACAACCAAAGGTCTGTGGTAATATGTCAGTGAATATATATAACAGGCAGTGTAAAATTGTGGAATAAGTAAACAGTAGGTACTCAAAAGTAAGCACAATAGCTGTATCATAAGACAAAGTAAACAGGTATAAGTGAAGACCAAATCCAAGATTATGCTTTGGCTTGGTAGACACGTCATAAGTCATCCATTTCATTATTCATGTTCTATGAATTTTATAAAGCCTTGAGGTCTGGCCTAGGCCTAACGACCCCCCGTATAATTCAAACCTCCAACTCGTCGCATAGTAATGATTTAAACATTTGATCACATTAAGATTTTATCATTTTATCAGTTTCTAATGGGGTCTAGCTTGTTTATCCCTCAATGGATCTTAGGATCCCGTGGAATTTTAAAATGGGACTTAATGATCCTTACCACCATATATTTGGCTCGATCACAGTCTTTACATAGTTAACCTCTTGATCCCATCCATTTTCTTTTAACCAAGAAAATGGTTCACCAAAGGAATAAAATGTGAAAACAGTCACATGATCCCGAACTTGTCTTTTAACTAAGAATATGGCCCTCCCATTTCTAGTTACCTATTTTTATCATTTAATTAAATTATACATTTCATTTCAAAATAATCACATGTGAATGAAACTATCACATGGACTTAACATAATCAACTCATGTGGGATATTTATATGATGTGCAATATATTTTTAACAACCTTGGAAGGGTTATTCAATTAAATCCTCATAGGAATTCTCGGTCAAATGTCCATCCAAGGGAAACACACCCATGGGGTGGCCCTAAATCAAGGTTCACAACCCTAAACATTCTTTAAAATTATCCAATTATTTACATAATCATCAATAGGAAATATCGGGATTCATTATTCAAAAAAGAAACACCCCAAAGGTGGGCGCGTGACACACTAGAATATATAAACAACATGGAAAATCTCAAAAATCATGAGACCACCAACATAATTGTAGTATGACTATCCTCATCCATTTTGATCGTTGATTTGACCTAGAATGGGGTAGATCTAAAAAACAAGAAAAAAATCTCAACCCTTGATAACTCAAATGAGAGAAGAAATCAGGAAGAAATGATCAAGAAGAATTAATAGATAACTGAGGGGAATCTAACAGATACGATGGTGTTCGAATCAAATATTGGACAGCGAATCGGTAGACAAAATTCCGTTTAGATCTCCTAGTCATTCTGCTCATCAAAGGTGAGTCATGTTTATGACCGCTTGGAGAAACAAATTACTACCTAACTTATTAATCAATTGAAAAAAGTACACAGTGTGTTCTTGATATTACACGTCATTTCTGTATAGATTTCTAGCCTGGCCATTATGTGGACATGTACTGGGAATACATGGAATGTATCCTTAATTAAATGGCATGTACCTATAAGTACACAACGAGTAGTTCATATTCACTTTGTGTAAAAATCCTGTAGCCATACCGTCAACCAATTTTCCCCCGTTTTCTTATGTTCAAACTAAAATGGAAAGATTCATACCTCATAGGAAGAACCAGGTTCTTATAATTCTCCCCCTTAAAGTAATTCATCCCAGAATTTCGCTTCCAAGTGTGGTAAATAAATATTGGAGAACAAATTTGTCCACTATGACGGTACGACAGCCTCCCTCTCCCATGTCTTGTCCTAAACTCATATGTTCTTCCATAGCACCCATACCAAAGGAACAGACTAGCCACAGAGAACATTTGTGCAATGATCCACAATACAAATGGGATGCTCCATAAAGGATGCATCTTCCTGCAACTCCACTTCCTTCTGCTAAAAGGTGTGAGACAGGTCCAAAAAGTAACGTCACAACTGAGAAATGTGGAAGATGTCTTGCATAGCCATGTTCCTTTGAGGTAACTGCAATAGATAGGCCTCCGACCCAACCCTCTATAATATCTCAAATGGACTGATGTATCTTAGTGAAAGCTTACCCTATATTCTGATCATATTATATCCCAACCTCGGTGAAACATGTAAGAAAAATTGATCCATATCCTTGAACCCTAGAGGTCTTCTTCGGCGATCAGCATATGATTTATGATGAGACTGCACAGTATCCATCTGCTTCTAAATCAATTGGACCTGATCAGAATTTTTTTGCATGAGAGGTGGTCCTAATAAAGTTGTCTCACCCACCTCCAACTATCATAGGGGTGATCGGCCTAGCCTACCATATAAATCCTCATAAGGTCCCATATTTATAGTCACCTAAAAACTATTATTGTAGGAGAATTCAACTAGGGGTATGTGTCCCTCCCAATATCCCCTAAAATCCAGGATGCATGCTCGAAGCATGTCCTCCAAAACCCGAATCATGCTTCAGATTGGCCATCAGTCTGGGGATGGTTAGTTTTACTCCGAAGTACCTGTGTACCCGAAGACCTCTATAGCCCCTTCCATACACAAGAAGTAATCCAGAAATCCCTGTATTAAATGATAGAGTTCAGAACTTCGTGAAAACATACAATCTAATGGATGTAAAACTCTCCAAGCTCATTAACACTGAAGGTTTCCTTGATCAGTAGGAAATGTGAAACCTTCTTGAGTCTGTAAACAACACCCAGACATCATCATTTTCTCTTTCCGACCTTTGTAAACCCTTCATGAAATATATTACCACTTCATTCCAATTCCACTCGATAATGGGTAACTACAATAATAGACCCGATGGACACTGATGCTCTTCCTTCTCCTCTTGACAAGTGGAAAAACTCATAAAAAAACTAGATACATCCCTTTTCATGCTTGGCCACCAGTATTGACGATCTATATCTCGATACATCTTGGTGACTCCAGGATGAACTACCCATACCGAGGCATGAAAATCTCACAATAGCTTCTCGAAAATATGTGCAGACACACATAAACACCCATTAAAATGAAAAACCTCATCCTCTCCTATGGCCCACCCAAGGGTAGGGTCCTCTCCTAACACACTCTCTCATAGTACTATGCCTTTAGAATCTAATAGATACCTCATTCACACTTGATCCAATAGATTATAGGTAATAGTAACAAAAGAAAGAAATTTTTCCCTTGTTTGTCGTGCACCTCCAAATGCATCCCAGAGAAAAAACCCATAAGTTGTCACTCACTGCTGGCCTCCTGGATTATTAGTATTTGAGTCTTCCTTCTCTATTCATTATCCACTTCATTTCCTTTCCTAGGTGTGTGGGAATGCTTGAATTCAAATGACTAAAGGTACTCAACCCACATTCGCTTTCTCAAATTCATATCACACTGATTAAATTTATATTTGAGGCTTTTGTGGTCAGTGTACACTAGAAAAATATCTCTCAATTAGTAATTTCAATAAAAATTCAAGGAATACACAACTGTGGCTAACTTGAGATCAGGAATATGGTCGTTCTTTTCATATGACCTCAATTTATGAAACCCGTATATAATGATTCAATCGCCCTACATAAGCACTTCTCCTAGACCAATACCTAATTCATCATAGTACATTGTATAAATCCTACTCGACTCTAGGAAAATCAGTATTGGTGTTAAAGTTAATCTCCCTTTCAGCTCTTAGAAGGTTGTCTCATAATAATTTGACCATATGTACTTCACACCCCTCTTTTTCAGGCCTATCATCGTTGCTTCTAAGAGTGAGAAGTCATGTTTGAAATGTCTGTAGTAACATGAAAGTCCTATAAAACATCACACCTCAAAGATGTTCTTGGGATTCACCCATGTAACTACTTCTCTCACCTTTTATGGGTCCATTGATACTCCTATCTTCAATATGATATGACCCAAGAAATGAATCTGATCCATCTAGAAGTGGCACTTTGAGAGATTATCATTAAATAGGTGCTCTCTTAGTGTACTCAAATTGATCTCAAGATGTGTTGAATGGTCATTTTGATAATGAGAATATACCAAGATATCATCCATAAAAATCACCAAAAAATAATCCACGTAAGGATGGAACACTTGGTTCATAAATTGCATGAAAACTGATGGCACATTCAAGAGACTGAACAGCATAACCACATACTCATACAAAACATACCTAATATGAATTGTGGTATGAGGTATGTATGAAGGTCAAACACATACTTGGTGATATCCGGAGCTTTAGATGATTTTCGAGAACACTCAGGCTCCTCAAAGCAGATCAAACAGGTCATCAATCTGTGGAATGGGAAATCGGTTTTTAACCTTCAGCTTGTTAAGTTTATGATAATATATGTATAACTTGAGGGTACCATCATCATTTTTCGCAAAAGGATCGGTGAATCCTAGAGAGAAGTACTAGGTCAGATGAAACCCTTTGTCTGCAACTCCTCCAACTGCTTCTTGATCTCCTATAACTCTGGTGTATCCATCCTATATGTATTAATGGACACCAGTGCCACTCTTGGAACAAGATCAATAGAGAATTTAACCTCTCGCTCTGGTGGTAATACTAAAAAATCACTTAGAAATACATCTTTGAAATGATCCACCACTGGAGGAAATTCCATTTGTGAATTCCCCTGCTCATCCAGATATAAACTAGAAATTTGGGCTGTGATTCCTCCAATCCCATGATGCTCAGGTCCAAATCTCCTCACCTAGACATCCCATTCACCCTTGTGTAGAAAATATCCACCCTCTGGTGATGTAAAATTCACCCTGTGGTGATAGTAGGCAACAAAGGCCAGAAAATTGACTAACTAGTCCATTTTGAGTATGACATCAAGGATTGTCATCTATAAGACATATATATTACAAAAGAAGTGAAACCCAACAACCTCAAGAGGGAACTCCTTGTAATAATGTAAACTAGCCTTCTTAACCCCCATTCCTAACCCCCAACAGAGTGTATAGCATCATAAAATCATCATAAGTAAAGATACAGAGATCGATTCTCTCCACAACGAGCGTAGATAAAATCTATGCAATGATATTGTATCAAAAAGTGCTAATGATAAAACAGAAGTGACTATAATAGTAACTATGATAGTAGAAGGTCTGAGATCCCTCTCCTACTGGGTCTGCTGCACTACAAAAGTCTAGCTTATACCAAGGCCCTATGAAATAACATGGATACCCTAAAGTGTTCTACTCTGTTGTCTCTAAAAACCTGGGGTCTAGAAACCATGGCCATGACCACTCCCCTGTCCTGAATGGCCAGACGTATTCCAATTCCTTGACTGGTGAGAAGCTTTGGACGATGATCCTAAACATGGAGTTGGTGAATACCCTCTCTCACTAGATGTTGGTGGAAAAATCCTGCGGAAATGTTGTAAGTGGCACAAATTTTCGTAACCTCGACACTCGATTGGGTCCATTGGGCACTGAGGTCTAGTATTCCATATTCTTCTTCACTAGAAGCACCTCACCAAGATACCTAAAGATACGTTCTCTATACTAGATTCACCATGTGTATGCTCCAGACAAAGCTTCCTGCTATCAGTTGAAATGGTACCATATCTTGGTACATAAATACCATGCCTCACAACTCCAAAATCCCTCTAATTCTGCTTAGTAATTAGTGCCCGGTTCACTATAACAGATATAATAGTCAGCTAGAAGATGTTCACCTTCAATCATATGTCGTACCTAAGACCATCCTCAAATCACCTAGCCTTTGACATATCATCACACATCAAAATAGGTGTGAAGCACTAGAGCTCAGTAAAGTGAGTAGAGTAATCCCTAATTGATAGAGCACCCTAATCAAGAGGAATAAAATCACAGTATTTGTTTTTCCATAGTGTCTCAGGATAGAAGTAGTCATAGAAGACTATATGAAATCTCACTACAACATGTCACGCTGATGATATGTTTTTGTGGTAATATCCCACCACCTATTTGCGGAATCACAAAGCATATATGTCTCTAACTTGAAACTATTCTCAGGAGGCTTCTCAAGATGCTCAGAGATCGATAACATGGCCTCTAGACATGAATCTAAAGCCTATGGCACACCTTCCCCAGAAAACATGGGAGGATGCTACTATTGAAACAACAACATCAGTTCTTCCATAGACATGCCAGGTTGTGGTGATCCCAAAAAGGTTTTCAAGAACCTCATAAAGCCTTCATAGAAAATTGCATCAGTACTTATGTCTACTATAATATCTAGTTTTACAAATGGCTCGTTTAGAGGGTCCACTAGTATCCCAGGGCCTACCACCTTTGAGGTCTGATCATCGCCACCCTCCTAGCATACTACTAGAGGTCATCATGGTGGCATTTCTCTATAAATTCCAACAAATACACCTCCATACAAGTTTATTTATCAGGGTACACAGTACAAGAGTGTAAGAACTGAATAGGATAAAGAAATTATTAATAGTTTAAAAAGGTAGATTACATGGAATGTAGAAACCACACATGACATGTACCCAAAAATTCATACATAGTTGTGTAGTTCCACTATATTAGGCATGTAAACATACTAGGTACATGGTGTGTACCTTTTAACTCCCACATGGGAATGCAACTCCATTTCCTTGGTTGTGTAAACATCCTAGATACATGGTGTGTCATATTAAAAATGGGGTGTATGAACATTCTCCCTCCTTGCCAGGTACTCCCACATGACCAGACTCACACAGTTTTTGCCTAGGTAAAACAACACAGGGTGTACATATAGTAAATGGTGTGTTCTGTTCAAAACTCAAAAACCTGTGTTTTATCTCACGCGACTAGTGACATAGTCAAAATCCACATAGCGTGTACTCAGAGTACAATACGTGTACGTGGAAAAGTTGTTTCTTCTCGAATAGAAGAAAAAATGGCATGTGTTTATAGGACCACACACCTTGTCTTGGTTTTCAGACACTAAGCCTCAGAAACTTCCATGGAACCCCTATTTTTGAAAAATAAAGCACTTTTGTGACAACTTTCAATTTTGTGGGGGGCCATACTCACTACAAATCAAATCATGGAATCCACATATAACACATAACAACAAAATTTATATATTTTTACCGAAACATGATCCGCCAACTTCCCATCCAAGAGGGCCCATACTCCTCAGGGATAAATTTTGTGAATTCATCCAATTCAACCATAACACATATCAATACACCTATCACAACAGTAAGAATATATATATCACAATATCTATAAAAAATTCATATCTAGCATGAAATATCTCCCAACAACATTCCATCAATAATGCTCCCTAAATGTCATGGAAAGATTGGATGGCATGTGATTCTAGCAAGTTCCTATATGATGCATGATTTGGAACACCATAATGTCATCTGGTTGCAAAAAAATAGAACCACAAGGATACCAATAATAACATCACAAAACAAGTGAGTCACCCAATGGTGAAATTGAATCAACTATAATAGTTCAAAATCCAAAAATTACAATTCCATTCAAGGTAATTTGGATTTTTCATGTATGCGGGGTGGCTACTCTAAGGCACAACTAATTAGAAAAATCTATTTACTTCCTATTTATTTATAATGTATCCAAACCGTAAGACGAAACAGATAATAAAAATCATCTGATGCCACTTTGTAACGTCCTGGATATGGATTCCACTCAACTGGTTCCCCATACCTAGTTGGTCACATGGCCTCAAACGCATTTACCCAAATTATAGAGGCTGTCGACTAGCAGCGAGGGCCTAGGGTGTGATGGTGGGGAAACTATGACCTCATTGGAATACTATAACATAGTGTAATAGTAATATAAAATTTCATAAACAGTAAACAACAGTTAACTAGAATAAACAGTAGAAGACTGATAAGATTAATAACTAAGTATCATTCAATACCAAAGATGATTCATCATGTAATATGTTCTAGGAAAATAGCTAAACAAGTACACTTCAATAATACACAAAATAAGTCTCAAAATAAGAAAATAACAACAGAGGAAAATAAGAAGAATTGTAAGCCCCAGCTCAGTCCCATGCACTCCAACTCCTAAGCAGAACACCAAGTACCTGTAGCAGGGCGCTTTCCCTGATCAGAACCTAAAATCATATAATCTGTTTGGGACCAAGAGCATGACCCAAACAAGGTGTGAGAAAAAATCTCATATGGTAACCACCAAAGGTCCATGCTAATCTATCAGTGAATATATATAACATGAAGTGTACAATAGTTAATGAGGTAAAAAATAGATACTCAAAATTAAGCACAATAGATGTCTCAAAAGGCAAAGTAAATAGGTATAAGAAAAGACTAAATCCAAGATTGTGATTTGGCTTGGTAGATGCATCACAATTCATCCATTTCATTATTCAAGTACTGTGAATTATATGAATCCTCGAGGTCCGGCATAGGCGTGACGACCCATCGTATAATAGTAACAATGAACTCATGACATAGTAATCATTTAATCATTTGATCATTTGATCATTTTATCATCTGATCATTTTATCATTTTCCAATAGAGTCTGGCCTAGGTATCCTTAAATAAATCCTAGGTTCTATCTACATTTTAAAATAAGACTCAATGATATCGACCACCATATATGTGGATCGGTCATGGCCTTTACATAGTTAACCTTTTGACCCCATGCATTGTATTTTAACCGAGACAATGGTTCACCCAAGGTATATGAGGTGAAATTAGTCACATGAGCCAAACCTTGTCTTTTAACCGATACTGTGTCTCACCCATTTTTAATTACATATTTTTATCATTTAATTCATTAAATCTTTCCATCTCAATATCATCACATGTAAATTAAACCATCACATGGCCTTAACATAATAAACTCACATGGACTATTCATATGATGTGAAATGTATTTTAAACAACCCCAAAATGGGAATTCAAGTCAAGCCTCATAGTAATTCTCTTCCAAATGGCCATCCTGGGGGAACACACGCATGGGGTGACCCTAAATCAAGGTTCACAACCCTGAAAATTCTTTCAAATTATCCATTTAATTACCTAATCATCAATAAGAAATTACAGGGTTCATTATTCAAACAAACGAGACCCTAAAGGTGATCATGTGACACTCCTTCATATATAAACATGCTGAAAATTTGTGAAAATCTTGGGACCACCTACCTCAACCTAGTATGACTCTCCTCATCCATCGTAGATATTTTATTCTTCCTATAACATGGTAGATCTACAAAACAAGAAAAAATGATCAACCCTTGATAACTCAATTGAGAGATGAAATCAGGAAGAAAGGGTTAGGTGGAATTTATATCTCATCGAGGGTAATCCAACAGACCTGACAGTGTTTGAATCAGAGACCAGACAATGAATCGGGAGGCAAAATTCGGTTTGGACCTTCTGGTCACACTGCTCATCGAAGGGGAGGTCCGTTTCTATCTGACTGGAGAAACAATGTACTGCCTGACTTATTAATCAATTAAAAAAAGTACACAGTGTGTACTTGAGATTACACACCATTCCTATACAGTTTTTTTGCCCGACCTTTACGTTGTCGTATAATGGTATTACATGGAATGTATCCTTAAATACACAATGTTTACCTATTAGTACATTACTTTTAGTTCCCATTCATGCTGTTTAACATGCCTATAGAAAACCTCTCATCCTCTTTCCCAAAATTTTATTATATACAAATAAAAAAAGAAAATATTCATACCTTAATGGAAGTATTAGGTTCTTACACAAAATAATAATAATACTAATAATATGTGTATTGGGGTTTATTAAATCTTATAATATTATTTAAGGTATGACATGAAATTAAATAATTATTTTAACCTAAACCCTAGATCTATAAATAGGCATTTATGTCTTATGTGTAGTGTAATGGATCAATGCAATGAATATAGAGAATGGTTGTGCACAAAAAACTCTCTATCAACTCTTCCTTCTCTCTCCCTCTCAAGAATGAGAAACACAATAGAGATTCCTTCATGGATTAAGGATTATCGATCAGTACAAACCATTTGTGAAAATTGAATCATCACACTATCTCATAGAGATTGATTTTCATTTCGTGAAGATCAGAGGAGAAAATTTGGATCACCTCTATAGGGAATCTATCCTTGGATCCTCAAAACACAACAAAGGAAATCTGAAAGGGTCTTTTCAAATGTTTAGCATTCACATTAAAGAATGATCCTAATCCCAGGTATTCATTTCAATTGATATTAATTATATTAATTGAAAATTTTTCATATAAGATCCTAGATCATGGTTTCATGCAGAGAAATATTAAAAAGAAATTTAATATTTTCCAACCACCGAATGATTCCTCTACATCCAGTACCAAAAAGTGGTATTAGAGGGGTGATGTCTAAATTTATAATTATTTATTTTATCATTTATCCATAAAAAATCGTGGTTTAATTTTCTTTTCTTATTATTATTTCTTTAAAACAATTTAAATTAACATGTTATTGGCATATTAATCATGTTTTTTAGTGATTTGTTTTATTAAATGTCTAATAATAGATGATGAATGAATAAGTATTTAATTAGGAACTCTTAATTTTTGTCCAGTAAAACAAGGATACACAGTGTGTACTCGTAAGTACACATTGTGTACCCTGGTATGATTTACGTGGGAATTACATGGGATACATGGAGTTCCATGAAGTTAATTACATGCGGTGTACACCGCATGTCGACCAACCAACCTAGCACCTGGTTGTTGGATTATGTTCATATATTGGAGTACACGTTGTGTAGTATACATGGGTTTGTAGCATAAATCGTGAAACCCATGTGATCAGTATACATTGTAAAACCATGTGATAATAGAAAATTAGATCATTTATGATATACCTAGAATTTATGCGATGTACACAACATATAGTTCATAAATTCCCATTTCTAAGATACATGATGAGTTATCTTTACAAAAGGAATTAGAGATACATGACGTGTAACTACAGTGTATAGAACATGTAGTCTATCACATGAGAACATAACAATTCTTTTGGCGGGTTCCATGGGGACATGGAATTTAGATCACATGGTGTGTAGTTGTAATGTAAACACTTTTAATTAGCATAGGTACAAACTGAATACCTAGGAAATTATCTCAGGCACATGAAAAATAGACACATGGAATTTATATGGAATGGAAAATCCATGTAGTCCAACTGAGTCGGCATGCCGAATCCCCAAGCATGTGACCCGGAGACACAAAAACCAATTTACACAACATCTAGACAGAAAGTAAACACCATGTAGTATATTGGTTACTGTTAGAATTCAATTAGATTAAAATGAAGAATACATAATTAAAGCCTTATTGTATTGATGGTCACTGTATGTGTTTGATGATCTAGTAAGGGTTTAAAATTTTAAATGCTTAATTAGTTTATTATAATAAATATGAAATTATTAGTTCTGTTGTTTATTTTACATTAATTTCTTTTTGATGGTTATCAACTAGAGGATTTAGATAGTCATTAAGATGAAAGTGATTTGATTAAGTAATTAGTTAATTAATTCGAGAACATTTACCTTGATAATAAAGAAAAAATAAAGAAATTAATATTATCCATTTAGATTTGATTGTAAATTAAAAGTATGACCATTCATGACCTAGACCAAGAGCTATGTATGTGTTGGAATTTAATTAATTTAAATTATTGCATTTTTTTCTAATTATTTATTATTAAATTAAATATGTTGGCATAAGAGTCATACCTCCCCCAATATTTTATAATAAGTGTGTGTAAAAGTATATTTATGTAACCCCCCCTTTAAACAATACATTCACCTAACCTATGTGTGAGTAATAAATACATCTAATTAATGGAGATTCTTAAAGCATGTTGAGGGGGATCAAGACTGAACCATAATGATGCTAGCCCATATGTGACACTCGTGGATATAAGGAATGTTGTAACTTACGTGAAGACCACCAAAATGAGTTATTCCCCCTAGGTTAATGTTTTATTTAATGTCCACTCATTAAATCAACTCTTAGATTAATCTAATGAATGGGTAATTTAATTAATTAATTATTTATGGAAATGAAAATATTTATATTTTTGAAGAAATGTTTCGATCACATAAATAAATGAATTAATTTTCGATGATGGAAATTAAATAAATAAATTATGAAAAAATGTTTTATCCGACATGGTTACATAATTAATTAGAATACACTTAATATTAAAAATACATGTAATGGATAAAACTAGAAAATATTTATGCATAATAAATTAAAATCACACAATTAAATATTAATCTAGATTTGTCCTTAGATTACTTGATTAGAAATGAAATTCTTAAAAATAAGTCATTGAACAAACCTCATTGGGACACTTAATTTTACAATGGTGTTCTTATGATAGTTATGGGTTGATTTAACCATATCAAATAAAAAGAAGTAGAACTCTCTAGACTTTATGTAACTTGGAGGTAAGAATTAAGGAAATCCCAGTTATGATTTTAGGATAGTGGAGTCCACTCAATGTATCAAAGAGTTGTAAGATTGTAGTTGTAAAACACCTACCTACCTAAATATTTTCAAGTAGCTTGACCAAACCTCATTGGGGTTATGAAAATGGAAATATAGATCAATTATACTTTAATTTCCTAGAAAATAGACATTCTTAGTTCAACACTGTGGTATATTGGGGCGTGATAAAAATAGTTTGATATTTAATAAAATAAATTAAGTTATTATTTATCACATAATATTTATAAAATAAAAGTACTAATAATATGTTGTTTTAATTGTAGAATAAAATTTAAATCTCATCATCCACACTGTCCTTATGATAAATATTTGAAAAATACAACCTCCTAACTGGTTGTAAATTCTAGGAGTGATTTATACTTCTTTGGGGAATGTTCTGTCTTGAATAGAAGTCATACATACTAGAATCTTCAATGCCTGATCAACATGATAACGATGTGAGTGATGAAGAGATCCCAGTATATGAAAAAAAAAATTAGTCGTGTGTTCGATGTTTAATGTTGAACAATTTCATATATGTTTATTAAACTCATGAAGTCTCACAAAAACATGGTTTCACATAGCATTATTGGGAACCTTCATGGTTTTTACTAGGAGAGAGTTAGTTAAGAATAGTTTGAGATCTACAATGTGCTTTGTTTGACCAAAATTAGAGAGGATTCCACAACTAGTCTATAAGGATCCAGATCTATGTATTTCAATAATTCTATTGTTTTTGAAGATCATGATGCTCATAGGAGGTCTGGAGTGGGTTTGAAGGCGTTAGGATGCAAAAATCTGGAATCATGGAGAATACGTGACATGTAGGTATTTCATGTCATTAATTCTCAGTTCACAGTTTGGGTGAGATCTCATTCATGGCCTTAAAGATAGTCGCATCTGTTTTGATACTGGTTTATGGGGAGCTACATGACATGAAAATATTCTAGTTTAATTGGTTTTAGATGATACACTTTTGAATGAGATATATAACTCAACATTTGAAAAATGTGAAAGGGTTTTATGCCATGTAAACATATTTTACACCATTTCTTTATAAATAAAAGGGGACTTAGTTTTTATCAAAACCTACAACCCTTCTCTTGATCTCTATAAATCCAAAAACCCCTATTTCAAGGTATTTTTGGATTCCTTTTATAAGGATCTATTATAAGATTCCCATATTTTATCCATTGTGATCTGAGGTTCGTTCTACCTCTTTTGTCATGGTATTCTCCTAGTTCTTATTTATTTTTTATGGTTGTTCATATCCATTTTTCAAATTTAACTTTTCATGGTTGTTGGTGTGGTTGTTCTGTGGTGTCCTTAATGGTATGTATCTTCTTGCAGGATAGGTGATCGATATCTACGATGTTGGTCTATTCTCATGCAAAGAACATTGATGCCTTTAAATAAGGGGATTAGTTTCTCCTATTATTTTATTTACATGAAATTGCAAAGTCGAAATGGTTGAATCCTTTAGATGGAAGTGGAATTAACCTAATAATTATTGAACCAGATTTATAAAGAATCGGTTAGAGATCAGATGTTGATATGTTTTATACCATGATAATATATTGCCTCTTGATTTTCTAGATTGTGTGATATCTATGCTATGAATATTTTCTTGTCTTTTTATGCTATGTGTTAAGATGAAGTTCTTTCTAGAAATTGGTTAAGAACATAAATCCACAATTAATTGATAAATTAGATTAATAATTTAATGAAGTGGAATTTTTCAATCCATTTTTTCTTATAATTTGATGGTAATTCATGTTGATGTAATGTGAATACTTACTTCAATGTGATCATCCAGGTATTAATAGAATTTATAAAAAATGTGAATAATTATAATGATTATTAATGATAATAATAAAAGGAATAATATTGAGAATGTTTTTAATGCTAAGAGTGTGTTTAAATTTTGATATCTTTTTATAGATCGATGCCTCAGGTTTCCCATTGTTGAACCAATGAATGAAGAATTAGTTAATTCAATATATAATAAAACATTTTCTATGATAAAGATAATTTATAGGGCCTGAGTTTCCCATTTTCTTGAGAAGGCCAAGTACCTCATGATTAGAGTTATGAGAGATAATTCATGTGTGAAAGATAAATTCCTTGGTATAGGGCCTATATTTACATATCTTTTTTTGTTTCCTGCTAATTTTTTGACGTTATACATATGTGATCATGGGATGGATAATGTGATATGAGGCAAGGATTCCCAGATGATGTGAAATAATTTTACCCCTGTGATAGCGACACACATCTGGATATGCATGTGGGTGTTAGGGATGGAACAGAAGATGGTGGAATGAGTTGAAGCTAGTCTTACCCATTAATTTGATTCTAAGAGCTGGGATTCTCCCTTGTGAATTTTGTTAATAGATGATGGTCAAGTATCTTGTTTTATCGGCATTATTTTCTCACTACATGATGTAGTTGGATCTGTTTGGTTGAATATTTCCTCTTATTTTTATCTTAGGATTGTTTTTCTAGAGTACCTGGATTGTGTAATTCTTATAATAATTAATAAATAATTAATAACCCTTGGGTTTGGTGTTGATGGAATGAAAATGATGAAAATATGTTACTATTGAGAAACAGTGGACACAGTTTTTGTTGGAGTTGGTGGCCTAGAACCAACTAATTTTTTCCTTTATGATATACTTATATTCCTGGATTTTAATATTAATAAATACCTTATCACATCTTTATTTTTCTTCTGTGTGAAAATACATGTGATAATTTCTTAAGGATAGCTGTTGCACTAATGGGTCATAGCAGATCCCTACTATGATGAGAACTTGGATGTTCCATATTACTATTATTCAATACATGTTTTATGGATGGATTATGTTATTTAAGGGACACAAATAATACAACCCCTTAGGTGTGAGGACTCATAAAACTTTGAGGCACATTTTCATGGTGTGTGCCCTTGCTAATATCCAAGAGGATATTATGTGAACAAGACATACCAGTAGTAAATCCACATTTCATAGTGTCATTGGATGTTCCTATCTGTAGATGTGTGTATTGGTCCTTAGACTTTAAGATTATTATTAATGGGTATTAAAAATCTTTCACTTAGATGTATTGAAAAAAACTGTGATGGAACACTGTTCATAGTGAGGTAGGATATGTTTGGTGTGTCACGAGTAATACTATATTAATAGATAATGGGATAAAGGATTTGTCCCTTCTGTTCCATAAAAGAAGTTGATATCATAGGCCCTTTGATGGAATTGATATGTCCAAAATAAATCCTTATTCATGGTGAGGAATGGGAAAGATCATTTACAGGAGGTCAAAGAAAGAGAAATCAAGCACATGGGTTGATGAAACAAGCATAAAACCTGCATGATTTGAGATATCATGACAAAGGGATTACATTACATTCTAAGCGTTCATATAAGGTGACATGTCATTACAGCATTAACCTCTTTCAATATGGGTGCCTTGGTGTGTTTCTAGATTCTAAGCATAGAATTTAGGTAGGCACCACCTAATGCCACAGAGAAAGAGTCCATGAGGGTCACACGGTAGGTGTATCCAAGTTTCTCAGTAAAATAGTCATTTAACAAGTTGAATAAAGATTATTCCTAGTTTTGGTTTAATAATTATTCAGGGATTCCTGATCGCATTTATTTCAACACTAGTCATTCGAGAGAATATATTATGGGTGAAATAATATATTTATTAGAGAATAATGTAGAGATATTTATTTAAGAAATAAATAGTCATTATTCAAGGTCCAATAAATGTGGTGGAGGAAATAAGGAAAATTGAAAAAAGTACATGTCATGTATATTAATATATACACCGTGTAGTTGTTATGGGGATTTGTGAGAAATAATAATATTTATTTAATTAAATAATATTTGGTGTAATTCATTGGACACATGTCAAGTGATAATAATAGAAAATTTTATTATTAGACACGGGGTATTACTATGATTTAAATGAGGTGAATAAATTCATTTGGGTAATTAATTAATTTTATTATTATTTGTAATATAAATCCCAATTACATTATTATAATTAAGCCTAGCCATTCTCTATGCTTGTGCTCAATGGATCTGGAGAAAGCTCTAAAGCCAAGATATAATTCCTTTCCTCCAAGAACACTCTCAAGCTATGATAGAGATCATCCTCCACCGGATCAAAGAGGGCGCTTTGGAAGAGGATATGATGGTGATCAAAGGTGGGAATCACAAGAGATAGCTCTTCCACACTAGAACATGGAGATCCATTTGTTGATGTCTGGAAATACACGGAGAACGTGTGGATCAACCCTAGAGGAAGCCTAAACTTGGTTTCTATGACACAATGATGGGTCACATTGGATCATGACAGAAATAATCAACGGAGAGAGAATTCACTCAAGGTAATTCTATTATTTTTAATTTAATTAATTATAATCAACATATGACAATCCTCCCAATGGTTTCAGGACATCCCTCTTTTCTTTTCATTCTTTTTTCTATTCAAAATATCTATAATTTTATCATCGAGAGGGATCTTAGATTGATCATTGTTAATGGTAAAATTAAAGTTGGGTATTCCCATCCACGTGCTACTACTGCGCCTTAAACCAACATGTTGTATTATAGGGGTCATATAGTTGATTATAATTATTGTTTTTTTTTCGTTTTTTGATTTAAACATTTAATAATTTAGTTCTTTCAGTTCAAGTTAATCATCCTTTAAATCTGAATGTTGACATCTTTTCCTCATCTTTTGTTTCTCGTTCACCTTATAGAAATGATATTTTCTTTAATTTTTTATTAAAATAAAAATATAGGATCTCATCCAGAGGCGCAAAAGGTTCCTGGAAGTACAACACTAGAACACACGGTGTGTATTCTAACTCACGCACTGTGTAGTCATGGTTCAATGCATCAAGAATGGTCCGCCAAACCAAGACATGTGTTGGATTTTATATGAGTCTTTATGACTCCGTGTGTTGACTAGGAATAGGTGGAACACGGTTTATAGATTACACACCGTGTGGCCCACTGGGCATGATGTATAGTACCTTTGGGTTATGGTTGGACCGTGGACCACGTACATATCTTTCATGAATGGAGAACATGTAACATGGATACTACACAGCTTGTGGCCCACTAGACACGCTGTGTACTCCAAATAATTCTGATGTACATCTACACACCGACACCCTGGGAGTGTACTTCGGATGGATGATGAATTATATTACACATCGTGTAGTAGGAACTTCACACCTTGAACTCATCCAAATTACATTGATTTATTAAAATTTATTATTATATTATGAAAACCATTGAGATGTGTACCATGGTGTGGGAATAAAGCTGGAGCATAACACGTGAGAGGTTTTTTATACATATTTTTTAATTTAACATCTGCATAATGCTCATTTCTAATCATTGGGTAGTTATGAATAGGAGTTCACTTGGTTGCCTCTAAGGTACAAGTGACGTACAAAAAATAATTTTAAATGAATTTATTTGTTTAAAATTGTGATGTATGAGAATCTCAAGGAAATTAATAAAATGTTTTAAGATAATAGGATCGATTAATTATAGATAATAATTAATTGATTCGAGCATTATTTATATTAAACAAGAATGATTAAACAATTGAATTTTAGTTTTATTTATACATAGATATCATTGCATGTATGGAGGATCATGAGCTAGACCAGGACCTTTTTCATGTGGATGGTTTCTTTTAATTTATTTATTTAAATAAAAAAATTGGTCCATGAGCCTTCTCCTCATTAATATGTAGGGCCTGTGTGCCCAAAATTTATTTTATGTAAAACACCATTTTACCCCTCACTTGAATGTGATATTAAATCACATGTAATGGATGAAGCTCCCAATCTAGTGGAGGCAGCTCAAGTTAGGAGCCAACGTGAAACCGATCCAAGGAGATACAAAGGTGGACATGTGGAAAGATGTAAACATGAATCCAAAAGGTTCATGGTGTTTTCTACCCTAGGTCCTGAGTTAGTTTATAAACCGCTAGATAAAATAACCAATAGAACAAACTCATGATCATGCAATTTCTTTTAAATATATTAGTTTCATGGTATATTTATTATGTATGTGTAGTCATGATCACACAATTAATGAATTAAAAAAGCACGCGTGATGGAACAAAAATAAGATTGTCTTATATGTAAATATTATCTTTGACATGGTTAATAAATTATGTATATCCCACTTAATATTAAAAATCATGTAAGAAAGACAATAAAATTACAATTTATGTATAAGGATAAAATCTCTCAAGAAAATATTATGTAGTTATAGCCTTCCATAGTCTTGGTTAGAATCAAAACATAGTTAAAAGTGCTTGAGAAACCCTATTTTGGGTGATTTCAATTATCTAGGAATTTTAATTAATGTTTTTGGGTTTACCTGACTTGGTTTACATCAAGGGTTGATTTACAGTATAGGAATTGGTATGACCAAGAGGGAAAGGTTGAGTAAATCCAAAATAAAAGGATTTCAAGATTGGGGAGTCCATGCAGCGGTTCAACGAGCTGTAAGTTAATGTAGTTGGAATTTGGAATGCCTGACTAAAATATTTCAAGTGATTTAACCAACCCTAGTTGGGGTAACGTGAAGGGTAATATGGATACTTTACACTAGAATATTCAAAAAATAGAATATTCCGAAGTCAATGGGGAGGGAAACTCGTGTTCGATAAAATAGAGGGAGACTAATAAGTATAAATATTTTTTTATGTATCAGTTTTATCATGATAAAGTAATAAATCTTTGATCATCTTAATTTTTATAAATGGAAAGAAAAATAACAATAAACATATCATTGAGAACCATACTTGAGAAGGAAAACCTTCTCACAAATACCAATTTCTAGGAGTGGCCAAGGCATTTACGCATCATCCTTCCCCACAAGAGTAATTTGAATACATGGGAGGATCCTTCTCCAGTTGAACCTAGAATTCAAGATAGTGATGAAGAAATATATCTCTATATGAAACATTCAGATGATGCCATATATTTCCAATGTTTCATGCTATCATCCATGTCTAGTGATCTATTGAAGAAACATGAAAACATGGATGCGTATAACATGATGTCTCACCATAGGAATCTCTATCAAGAGAAGGAAAGACAAGAGAGATATGAGATATCCAAAATTTTGTTCACAACTAAGCTTGGAGATTCTATGCCATCTGGCCCTCAAGTAGTTATGATTATTATCAACATTGAACATTTGGAAATCTTAGGGGTTAAGGTCCCGGATTATTTGCGTATAGATCTCATCCTATCATCATTTCCCAAGACCTTCTCTACATTTATTATCAACTACAACATGAGCGATAATGAGAAGAGTCTATCAGAATTTATGAACTTTATTCTCCAGGTAGATAAGGACATGGGTTGTGATAAACTCGTAGTCCTTATTGTGAATAAGAAGAGAAAGTAAAAGGAAAGGAGGCCAAGGATTTATAATTGGTCTGTAACCCCTGAGAACCATCCCTCCACGAAGGGGAAGATCCAAAGGCAGGGCAAGGAACATGAGGCAGTATGTTTTTTATGTGTAAATCCAGGCTACTCAAAGAGGAACTGCACCCAGAAGCATGGGGATGCTAAAGGTACTTTTATTATCGAGTGCAATATTTCCATTTCTACACATTGGGTATTAGATATATCATGTGGGGCTCACATATGTATTCAAATGTAGGAACCAATTAGATTTAGAAATATTTCCAAATGATAGGTAGATCTTTAATCTTCCAATGGCGTGAGGTTGGCTGTGTTGGCCATTGGAAACTACCACATCTCATTGCCAATTGCAATACTTTTGGTTTTATAGAACTGTTATTATGTACCTAGTGTTACCAAGAACATAATTTCTGTATCATTTTTGGATGTGGATGGATTTATTTTCATGTTTGTAAATAAGGATAGTTTCTATTATAATAAAAATGTATATTATGGTATGAAACCTATAAATAATGGTTTTCATGTACAAAATTATGAAAACCAAGTGTCGAAAATCAATAATTAAACCAACTCACATGACTCATACAACACCATGTTTTGGCATCACCGTCTTGGTCATGTAAATGAGACGCGCTTGACAAATCTCTAACAAGATGGTTATTTAGACTATATTGAGCTAAAATAACTTGATAGATGTCATGCTTGTTTATAAGGGAAAATGAACATGTCTCTTTTTAGTGGATAGGGTGAAAGGGCCATAGAGCTTCTAGGATTGGTACACATGGATGTGTGTGGACCATTTCCAGTAGAAGCTAAAGGTGTATATTTATACTTCATTACATTTACTGATGATTTGAGTAGATATGGATATATATAATTAATAAGGGATAAGTTAGGGTTCTTAGAGAAATTTAAGGAATTAAATAATGAATTAAAGAATCATCTTTGTAAGGAGATAATGAATCTTTGATCAGATTGAGGTAGAGAATATTTGAACCAAGAGTTCATCGACCTGTTATAGGAATTTGGGATTATATCTCAACTCACTCATACTTATAAACCATAGTGGAATGGTGTTAGTGAAAGGAGGAACCACACATTTTTGGACATGGTGAGGTTGATGATGAGTCATGAAGATCTTCCATTATCCTTTTGGGGATATCCATTACAAACTACAACATACACATTAAACTGAGTACCAACAAAGGCAGAAAATGGAATTCCCTATGAGTTATGGAATGGAAAGAAGCCCATTTTTTAAACAAACACGTGTATGGGGATGCGAGGAAATTTTTAAGACCTTCTCAAGAAACAAACTATCACCGCACAACATGAGTTGTATCTTTATAGAATGTCCCAAATAAACTAAAGGTCATTACCTATATAAACCTTTAGACAACAAAGTGATTATCGCTAGACAAGACGTCTTTCTTGAGAGGGATAACATCCTAAAAAGGATAGTGGGAGAAATATTGACTTTGAAGAAGTGTATGATCATGATACACAGGAGTTGGTATAAGAAAAAAGTTCCATAGGTTCCCATAGAAGAGGTTCTATAAACAAAAGTACTTCCTAGGAGCTCAAGAGAGGTAAGGTAACAAGAGAGATTTAGTTTCCTAGTAACTGAGGAGGATGAATCATTATTTTTAGGACAATGATGAACCTATCTCCTACAAGGAGGAAGTAGATAGCTCAGAAGTTAAAAGATGGCTAGAATCTATAACTTATAAGATGGATTCCATGTATCAGAACCATGTATAGGTTCTGGTCGATGAGCCAATTGATGTAAAGTTTGTTGGATGAAAATGTGTGTTCAAGAGAAATATGGACACAGATGGTCGAGTTAGCACCTTTAAAGCAAGTCAACTATCTAAAGGATTTAGAAAACATCAAGGAATTGACTATGATGAAACCTTCTTACCAGCCACTATGTTTAAATCCATAAGAATCACACTTTCCATCGCAGCTTAACATGAATACAATATTTGAAAGATGGATGTCAAAACAATGTTTCATAATGAGAACCTTTAAAAAGATGTCTATATTACACAACCAAAAGGTTTTGTGAAACCAGGTGAATCTAAATGGGTTTAAAAGTTGAAAAAATCCATTTACATATTAGAGAAATAATCCATGTCATGGAACATTCTATTTGATAAAGACATAAAGGAATTTGGTTTCATTAAGAACTAATGTGACCCACGTGTTTATAAGAGGATTAATAGGAATATGTTCATCATCCTAGTAGTATATGTTTATGACATATTACTTATTGGAAATGATGTACTAGTCTTACAGTCTGTTAAGGACTCATTGAACAAATGTTTCCCCATAAAGGGCTTAGGTGAAGCAACCAACATTCTAAGGATCAAGATCCTTCTTTATAGATCCAAAAGGCTTCTTGGACTATGTTAGGGTACATACATTGAACATATACTAAAGATACTTAGTACGATACAATCTAAGAGGGGATTATTTCTAGTGTCACATGGCCTACATATTTTGTAGATAATGTGTCCTTACACACAATAGGAGAAGGATATGATGATTAAGATCCCATATGCTTCAGCTATAGGATCCATCTTGTATTTCTTGACATGTACCAGGTTTGATGTTGGCTATTTGTTAAGCATGGTGGGAAAATATCATGAAGATCCATGAGAACAACATTGAACTTTTGTTAAGACTATCCTTAAGTATCTTATAAGAACTAAGGATATGTTCCCAGTATATGGAGGAGACGAGGATCTTGTCATTAGAGGGTATGATGATGCTGGTTTTCAGATAGATCAGAATGATATGAAGTCTCAATCGGGATATTTTTTCTATCTCAATAGAGGATATGTGATCTTGAAGAGTTCAAAGTAGCTAGTTTTCGCTGATTCTATAGTAGATTCTGAATATATAACGGCTTATGATGTGGATCAAGAAGTCATCTAGATTTGTATCTTTTTCCAGGAGATTGATGTGGTGCCTAGTAGTAGAGATCCTACCACAGTGTATTGTGATAATATTGTAGTAGTGGATCTTGCAAAAGAACCAAGGTCACACCAGTGGAAAATGTAAACTCTCAGGAAGTATCACATCTTGAAGGATTTCAATCAAAGGGGTGAAGTTACAGTGAGTAGATTTTCCATAGAAAAGAACATGGTGGACCCCATGACTAAAGTCCTATTTCAAAAAAATCATGAATATCATGTGAGAGATAGCAGGTTAAATGTTGTTAGCAATTGGCTCTAGTCCAAGTGGGAGTCTGTTTGAGTTGGTGGCCCAGAACTAACTAATTTTTACTTTATGATAAACTTTTACTCATGAATTTTAATATTAATAAATAACTTATCACATTTTGATTGTTCTTCAATGGGAAAATGCATGTGATAATGTCCTAAGGATAGTTGTTTCACTAAATGGTCATAGAGGATCCCTACTAGGATGAGAACTCAGAAGTTCCATGACACTATTACTCAATATATATTCTATGGCCGGATGATGTTATTTTAGGGACACAAATAATACGAACTGTTTGAGGTGATTACTCATAAAACATTGAGGCACCTTTTAATGGTGTGCATCCTTGGTAATATCCAATAGGATATTTTGAGAACGAGGCCCGACAATATAAAATCCACATTTTATAGTTTCATTGGATGATCCTATCTACGGACATGTGTATTGGTCATTAGACTTTAAGATTATTATTAATGGGTATTACAACTCTCTCACTTAGATGTATTGATGAAAACTATGAGGACACACTGTTCATAGTGAGGTAGGATATGTTGGGTGTGTCATGAGTAATACTTCATTAATAGATAATGCGATAAAGGAATTGTACCTTCTATTCAAGAATGGAAGTTGATATCTTAGGACCTTGGATGAAATTGATATAGCCTAAATAAATCCATGTCCATGGTATGGAATGGGAAAGTTCAATTATGGGAGGTCAAGGGAAGATAAATCCATCACATGGGTTGATGAAACTAGTATGAAACCCTCTTGATTTGAGATATCATGACAAAGGATTTACATTACATGGTAAGTGTTTGTATGAGGTGACACATAATTGCGGCATTATCTTCTTCCTATATGGGTGCCATGGCATGGTTCTAGATGCTACCCAAATAATTTAGATATTCTCTAACAAATACGACTAAGAAAGAGGCCTAGAGGGTCACACACTAAGTGTTTCAAAGTATCTCGGTTAAAATTAATTTAAGAAGTTGAATAATGATTATACCCGGTTGTGTTTTAATAATTATTCAAGGATACTTGGAAAAATTTATTTTGAAACTTGTTATTCGAGAGAATATTTTTTGGAAAAAAATAATATATTTATTAGTGAATAATGTAGTGATATTTATTGAATAAATAAATTGTCATTATTGAAGGTCTAATAAATGTGGTGGAAGAAATAATGAAAATAGAAAAAAAAGTACACATCGTGTATATTAACAGATATGCCATGTAGTTTTTCTAGGGATTTGTGAGAAATAATATTATTTATGTAATTCAGTAATATTAGGTGTAATTCTTTGGGTGCATGCCAAGTGATAATAACAGTCAAATGTTATTTTTAGACATGAGGTCTTACTAAGAATTAAATTAAATGAATAAATGCCTTTGAGTAATTAATTCATTTTATTATTCTAAGTAAAATAAATTCCAATTACATTATTCTCATTAACATATTCCATTCTCTATAGTTATGAATAATAGACCTGAAGAAAGCTCTCAAGCCAAGAGAAAATTCCATTCCTTGAAGAACACTCGCATGTTAGGAGGGAGATCCTCCGCCATCGTATCAAGGAGAGTGTTTTGGAAGCAGCTCTCAAGGGGATGAAAGGTGGGAATCACAAATGAAGGATATTCCATTCTTTCACCTATAGATCCCTTCAGAAACATCTAGAGATACATGGATCACATGTGGATCACCACCAGAGGAAGCATACACATGGCTTCTGTGCTGCAACGATGGGTCCCATTGGATCGTGACCAGAAGCATCAACCGAGAGATAATTCCATCAAGGTAATTCATGTCTTTTTAATTAAATAAATTATAAACAATATATGATGATCCTATATATTGTTCCATGAATTCAATATTTAATTTTCTTTCATCATTCTATTCCAATGATCCAATATTTTATCATCATAATAGATCTCTGATTGATCATTGTTAACGGTAAAATCAAATTTGGGTACACCCATCCACGCGCATCTATTGTTCCCAGAACCTACATTTTTGAATATCACAAGAGGGAATGGACATTACTATGATGTTTAATGTAATTTAATGTGGAATAATATTAGTGGGTAATTTAATGGCTAATAAATTAATTAATGAAAGTAAATAAAAAAAGGAAATAATTAATTAATTTATCTCTTTAAAATCTTGATTGATTATAGGATATCTAGTCTTAGGAGTGATATTCAGGATTTTGAGTGATGTTAGCTAAATTGAAACTAATAATATGTTATTCCCATAGTGTGGTTGTGATCTATATTATATCATATATATTTTGTGATTTAATGTGATACCCCACACATTTTTTTATGGAAACTAATACCCAGTGAACTATAAGAGTGTGTTTCCACAACGTCTCGGTGGAAGGATGGATTGATGACTACCCCCTACAGCCCTATTCACTTCTCTTTGTAGATACTTTTTCTAGTATTAACAATGTTTAGTTTTAACATATATGTGTGTAAGGGGCTATAATGTCTTTTGGTTATTCCAGACACATATAACTTCAGATATAATATCCAAAGGATTAGTATAGGTATGACGTGTATAGGTTGTGATGTCTTGAGGTACATACTCAGTTTGTGGGCTATGATGGCTCAATGTATAATACCTGATGTATGATACATGTTATACAAGATATGGTATATCCTAAAAAGTAATTTTTTAATATATATAGATATGTTGGTGGGATGATGTGATACACGAGGTGAATTTTGAGACTCCTTTCCCATGTGTCTTTGGGTTGGATTATTTTGGAGAGAGAAGGCTCAGGACATGCAATGTTGGGGAAGGTTGGAAAAACAATGGAGAAGAATGAGCGGGGCACCGTTTATTTTTTATTACTACATTACATGTTATATTCTATGTGATAATTGATGAGATTTAGCCATGGTGGGGTTGGGAACATAGTATACCTGTTTAGGTGATGAGTTAGTTTCATTATTGTTCATTATTCTTTAGAATAATCTATTTATATTTTGAACAAAAGGCTCCATATAGGATTCTATTAAGTATAATATTATGATAACAGTCTCTCTCTCTATATATATACTATTTTACAATCCATCCAGAGAAAGATGGTGATCATGCTGGATATTAAGAGCTCGTGGTTTTGCACGAGCTGTTTGGACATCATGATTACTACTATATTTACCTAATGATTCATTTTTTTCTTTAATATGTTATAGTACTATATGAAATTTCATGTATTCACGTGATATATATATATATGACATATTGGATGTTTATTGGTTTATCCTTCCTATATCTCTCTTTTATGTGTCCAATTAGAGGGTAATTCCTCTCATATACATGTTTATTATACCCTCTATTCTAGTCTATATACTGGGGCTACTGGAGGCAGGACTCAAGTAGTCACCTTCTACCTTCCCTTATTTTTGGACTAGGAGGGGTACACTTTTGGGGGAGGGGTCGTTATATTGGCCTCATGTATTCTATCTCATTATCTACATTGATAACCTAGATGATATAGGGTTTACACTTTACAAAGTACTGGGCACTGATCTCATTCTAGTATCACTCCCTCAGAATGTGTGTAGCTTTGTTGTGAATATTAATATAAACAAAATTGAGAATTATTTTCTAGATCTTCTCACTCTTCTTTGATAATTAGATAAGGACACTAATCATGAAAAACATTATTTCATTATAGTGAAAAATAGAAAGGTAAATAGAAGATATTTAAGACCAATTCTTTGTCACACCCTTCTATGAAGAGAAATATCAAGGGCAATACAAGGGAAATGATGTTTTATATTTATCAAGTGACAAGAAGGGCCACATGATGAAAAAATGTACCCATCCAATGAAGCAAGGGGAAGCTTTAGGTGAATTTGTTATTAATTTTCAATTATCTATTTCAAAAAAAATTATTAGATATAGCTTCTAGTGTTTACATATGTCTTAAAATATATAGAGCAGGTATATTTAGAAATATTTTCTTAGATGAGGTAGATCTACAGTATAAAACTAAGATAAAATTTATATTGTAGCTATTGGGGACTAACACCTCACATTTACAATAACTATGATCTTGGTTTTTAAGAGTTATTATTATGTACATTCAGTTACCAAAAATATTATATCTATATCCAAACTTGATACTGATGGATTTATTTTCAAATTCAGAAATTAATGTTGCTTATTTTATAAGTATATCATTTATTATGGTAAAGAGAATTTAAATAAAAGATTTTATGTGTTGTATTAAACAAACCATGTAATAAAAATTGATAATGGAACAACTTCACATGAATCATACCACACCCAACTATGGAATCACTGGAAAGGTCATGTAAATGAAAATTACTTAACTGTATTATAAAAAAATGGAAATTTATAGTATTTTCAACCAAAACCACTTGGTCTATTTAATGCATGTTTATATGGTAAAATTCACAAATCCCCATTTAGTGGAAAAGGTGAAAGGTCCAAATATCTTTTTAAATTAGTTCGTATAGATGTTTTTGGACCATTTCCTATTGATGAATGGGGTGGGTACTCATACATAATAAATTTTACTAATTATTTTATTAGATATGAATATATATACTTAATGAGGTATAAGTTAGATTCTTTTAATAAATTCAACAGATAAAAGAATGAATTTGATAACCATATTGGTAAGAATATTAAGAAACTCTACTCAGAATGTGGTGGATAATATATTAATCAATATTTCATTGATTTCTTACGGGAGTTTGGGATCCTATTTCAACTAACTCCTCTGTATACACCTCAGTGGAATGGTGTAGGTTAAAGGAAAAAAAAATAAATTTTTCACATGGTGAGATCAATGATGAGCCATGCTAGTATTCCATTATCATTTTGGGCACACACATTATAAACAATGGATCAAGTACTAATCCAATTTCCAAATAAAGAGGAAGATAGTATACGATACCATTTATGGAATGGAAAGAAACTTGTGTCATCATACATACATTTGTGGGGTCACGAAGCATTTGTTAAAGCCTCTTCAGGTAACAAGGTTTCACCTGGAGGCACAAAGTGTGTCTTTATAGAATACCCTAAAGAAAAAAGTTGATATTACATATATGAATACTCAGAAAAAATTTACTAGTGGAAATACAATCCATATTCATTAAGTGGGAGAACATCTCTAAAAGAGATAGTGAGAGCAAGATCTACTTAAATAAAATTAAGGATCAATGTAAACAAGAGTTGGCATAAGAAAAGATTTTACAAAGACCTATAAAGAAAAAATTGTTCTACAGACACAAGTATTGTGTATTAGTACAAGGGAGGTTATAGAATCCGAACAGTATGTTTTTCTAGTCACCAATGATGGTGAATCATTATTAGTTGGTAATATTGATCCTCTTACATAAAAGAAGCATAAAGTTGAACATTTTTTCCCAAGTGTAGAGAATACATGAATTATGATATTGATTCCATATACCAAAACCAGTATTGGATATTTTTTCATAACATCTAGTTTATGTAAAGCCTATTTGTTTCAAATGGGTATTAAAGTAGAAATTTAACATTGAAGGATAAGTAAGTACCTATAAGGTATGAATGGTTGTATAAGGGTTTACCCAACACTAAGACATTGACTACGATAGAACCTTTTCTCCTGTTGAAATATTGAAATCCATTAGAATTACACTATCCATTACTATTTACCATTACTATGAGATTTGGAAAATGGATGTCAAAATTCTTTCTTTAATAGAATCCTTCAATAAGGTTTCTATATGACACAACCTGAAGGATTTTAGAATCCAACAGGTTCCAACAAGATATACAAATTGAAATAAAATATATTTGTGGATTAAATAAATAATCTAGGTCATGTAACATCTGTTTTGATGAATCTATAATGGAACTTTTTTAAAAAAGAATGATTGTGAGCCATGTTTATACAAATGGATTAATGGGATTATAATTATTTTATTAATAGTATTTTTATGACATATTAGTCAATGAAATCAAAATACCAGTATTATATTCTATTAAAGAATGGTTGAATAAATGATTCTCTATGAAGATCCTGGGAGAGGCAAAAAATATTCTTAGGATCATGAATGATCATGATAAATCCAAGAGGTTTCTTAGCCAAAGTCAGAGTACATACATTGAAAATATATGGAAGATATTCTATATGAAAAAAATCTAAAAGTGAATTGTTTCTAGTATCACATGGAATTATTTCAAAGAAAATGTGTCCCCAGACACATGAGGAAAGAATTATAATGGAAAATATTCCATATACATCAGTGATTCAATCAATTATGTATGTTTTACTAAGTACTAAGATAGATGTTTCTTATGCATTATGTGTGGTATAAAGATATCTAAATGGCATAGGTGACCACCATTGGATGGAATTGAAGACTATCCTTCTGTATCTGAGGTGTAATAAGGATATATTCATTATTTATAGAGGATATGAGGAATTAGTCATCAAAGAATACAAAAAATATACTTCAAAAATGATCAGTATTACATGAGGTCATAAAAGGGATACATCATCACTTTCAATAGAGGTGTTGTGTGCTGGAATAACTCAATTTAGTCTATAGCCACATATTCTACATTAGAGTCTAATAATACTGTCGCTTTTGAGGTAACTAAAGAAATAGTATGGATGAAAAACTTCATCCAAGAGCTTAATGTAGTATATATAAGTAATGATCCTATCAAAATTTACTGTGATAATACTAAAGTGGTGGATCTTTCAAAATATCCAAGGTCTCATCAATGGACAAGGGGAATGCTTCAGTAGTATCATCACAAGAGGTATTTTCATAGAGAGGTGAGGTTGCAATGACCTGTATTTACATAGAATACAACATGGTAGACCCCTTGAATAAATCCTTGACTTATCAAAAACATGATTATCATGTGAGGAATAATAGTCTAAAATTCAAAGGCAGCCGGTTCTATTCCATGTAAGATTTTTTTGGAGTTTGTGTCCTAGGATCAACTGTTTTTACATGGAGTACATGTCAGTTCGATGTATTTATTATTAATAAAACCCATTATTACATATTTTCCAATATTCTTCATGACTCTAATGTAATAATATCCTATATTATACATCACATTGATAAGTTATAAACATTACCCTTTATGATGAGAACCTTTAAGTGACTTGAAGATATTCTTAAATAATGTTATGTGTTTGGATAACATATTATGATGAGACACATTGTACCTAGACTGTCTATTGTGAGTAATCATAATAATATTATCCTTTTTCTCATGATTTCTTACATGGTAATCTCTAATATGAGTGATTATGAGAACAAACCCACTTGTAGGAATTCCACATGTTTTTGTCTCATCACATATTCTTATCTGAGAGTATGTGTAATGGTCATTAGACTTTAATATTATCACTAATGTATTTCATGACCCATGTACTTGGATTTTTAAATGAAAAACATGATTTCATGTGTTCTTAATGAGGTAGCGCATGTTGGGTGCATCATAATTGATACGCCATTAATGGATAAGTTGAGGAATACTTTGTCCCTTCTATATTTATGGGGGTTGATAACTTAGCACATTGATTAGAATAGAAACTTCTCATGAAATTCCATGGACATGGTGAGAAAATGTGTTTATTTTAGATAGTCAAAGAAAGATGTATCAAGCTTATACGTTGGTGACATGGATGTGAAACCTTCTTGATGAGATATTGCGAGAAAATAATTATATTAATCAATGAGCATTGGTATATGGTTTTAGTCACCGAGAAATTTATTTCTTTCACTTGGGTGACTTGACCCATTTCTATATAATAGTCATTGAATTTAGGAAATAACACATAATTCCAATGAGAAATAATCTTATAGGGTCACACACTAATTGTTTCTACTGATCTTAATTAAATTTTATTTGAATTTAATTAACTGAATAAATTATATTCTTAAGATCAAGGGAAATATTAATTCACATTTTATTGATAAAAAATATTCGTTGATGAATGAAATATTTAAATTAAATATTTATTTGGGTGTCAAATAAATTCTACTGGAGTTAAAATAAAAAAGACCATGTGTGGTGACAAATATTAATTAAATAGATTATTATATAATATTTTATATCATGCAAGTTGTTACACACCAAATAATAATATTATTAAATTTATTTGGAATGGGGTATATTAAAGTCTATAATATTATGAAAGAGGTGACATGAAATTTAATATTTATTTTAAATTAAAACCTAGATCTAAAAAAGACAATTATTTCTATTATGTAGGGTAATAGATCTGTGAAATTGAAATAAATAACCATTGTGCACAATTAATTTTCTCTTGACTAATCATTTTCTATACAACTCAAGAACAGGAAATACAAGGGATATTCTTTTAAGGCCAAATCATGATTGATCAACACAAACACCATAAGAAAATAAATTATCCATGGTATCACCTAGAGGTTGATT
Organism: Viscum album; assembly: GCA_963277665.1. Lineage (NCBI taxonomy): Eukaryota > Viridiplantae > Streptophyta > Magnoliopsida > Santalales > Viscaceae > Viscum > Viscum album. Next base: position 1,053,110,447 of record OY728125.1, on the reverse strand, counting down.
TATATTTCATAGAGATCAAAGGATCATGTATGGATCAATGCTATAGAAATTCTATCCATAGATCCTAAAAGTGTAATGGAGGCAGTTTCAAAGTGTATTTTCAGATGATAAACATTCATATAAAATAAATATCCTAAGGACAAGTATTCATTTGTATCTATATTAAATATTTTTTTTTATAAATTTAACATGTATGATCCCCAGTTGTGGTTTTTGGTCATCAAAAATTTAAATTAAAATTCAATATATCACCCAACATTACACGCTTCCACTGCATTCGGAACCCACATTCAACAATTTACATAGAATATTAAAATAATAAAATTAAAAAATAAAATGGAATTATATTATTTAATAGATACTCAATTAATTAATATAATACATGGTGGTTGTATTCTTATATGATATCTAGTCCTTATGAGTGGTTTTCTGGGTGCCCTATGTGATGATAGTGATAGACTAGTCTGAGGTTAGGTAGTTTCCTTTAGTGTGGCTTTGAGATTTATTTATTCTATATTTTTTCCATTTCATATGCACCCCACCCATGTTGAAATGAAAATTGAAAACCAGAGGTTCTAGTAGTTTTCCCCCAATATCCTCATTAATGAGGATATATATGGATAAAAACCAACCTTTCTCAATCTGTCTTAAGCTGTATTATTACATGAGGTTGTGAATATGGGTGATTTCCCATACATATTTTTTATGGGATATGATGGAGTGATGTAATTACACAAGCATGTATTCTGGATGTAGTCTCCAAAGGATTATTACTAGCATGTTATGTATGTGCTGTGATGGTTTGATGTATAGTACAGAATACAAAGGTTGTTGTGAATTCTGGAAATAAAACTAGTACCATATTGAGGATGTGTATATGATTATATAATTCATAGGGTGTATGGACTGATATGGTTTTTGAGGTTTTTTGGGGAGTATTATTTAGGGAAGATTTGATGGATCAGTATGTATGGCATTGAGGAGTGAGAGTAGAAAACTATTTGCGGAAGTTATTGTGGGGTACCCATATATATATGTGTGTGTGTGTGTGTTTTTTTTTCAATATTTTGGTTATACTTTTGTTCCTTATTTTTTGAGTGATCTATATCAATATTGGGGAAATAATAGTATACCAATTTAGGTGATGATTTAGTTTTATTTATTTATTTTTTGAGATTTAGTATGATTATTTATCATTTTTTACTAGAGGTTTAAGGAAGGATCCAAATGAGTACACATGTATGATTAACCCAAATATATAGGAACTATTTTTCCAGTTTGGTAGAGATTTTTTTATGAGAACGATATTCATTATAGTTCAAGGCATTGTTCATGAGTTTTTGGGGATCTGTGTTTACTACTAAGGATTTATATCTTTTTCATTTTTAATTTCATTTGTATCAAATTATGTATAACATCACATTATTTATTGGGATTTCATGTTTATTTATTATGAGAGGGAGTGATTTTGTGGTATTTTTCATCTTATATCTTACTTCTCAAATCATTATGATGGTAATGGATCCCATGTGTGTGATTTTATACCCTCAGTGCTAGTCGCCAACCCATAGCCTATTAAGGTATTCTTTTGGGGTTATTGTATCTGTTTCTCCATTTTCGTCCTAGGAGGGGTGCTTTTGGAGGGAGGTGGTAATGAAAAAGTGGTATCAAATGGAATTTAAGAGGTATGATGGTGTTTGGAGTTATGAATTGGCGAGTATTCATGGGTAGGTTGGGAAATAATATTAGTAGGGATACTACATTATGTAAACAACAGAGACAAGCTAAGTCATTAGATTTTAGTCTCACATGTGATCCACGACAATAACCGTTAATTTTTACTATAAATTCAATGTGAAGTGATGAATATTTTTTATAGATACCTTGGAATGGATCATGCATCTTTCATATAATTTCCAATGATGAATATATATATATAATGGAAAATAGGTTAAAAATGAATTGATTAGTTAACCATTAAAAATCAATTTCCTATTATAGGGGTCCCTAATGTTTTTTATTTTGTTGTAATGGATCTAATTCTATGATCCATCAGGATTATACCAAATATCCATAGCAAAGTGTGCTAGAAATTCTATATAGAGTAGGGGTTGATGGAAACAACACTTAGAGGACACTCCATGAGTTTTAGATATAGAGTCTATAAAATAATAAGGTCTCTGTTTTATATCCTCAAACATTGGACTATTAGAAGAGGTGATTTAAACATTGGTTTTATTAATACTGAGAAGGGGAATTGATATTCTTTTTCTGTCATGATGTTTTGGGTCAGTTCAGTAGTGGTGGTTCTGGTTCCTCAAGGATTACGATGAGAAAGATGTTTTATGGGGGATATTTTGAGATCTGTTTTAAGTTGTTTTTAATTCATTGTATGCAAAGGTATCTTATTAGATTATGATGTTTCCCTTCACTGAGGGATTTATGAGTTCTTACCTTGACATGTGTTGAGAGAATTGAATTAACTTCTTAATCTAGAATCCATTAAACTATTATCCCCTTAAAGTTAGTGGTTATTATTATTATTATTATCATTCTTTAATTTCTATCCCCTCAAAAGCAGCATGATGGTACTCAATTTTTTCTCAATTGAAACACACATATTAAATCCTTTATCCATAATTTTTTCGACCAGTTTATCCTTTAGTTTTTAACTCACACCAAATTAACTTCAGAGACGGTAAGTTATTTTTCTTCCCTCTAGACGATATTGATCTAGTGGATGGATTCATATTCTTTATCTATATAAGCTTTATTGATATTATTTAGTTTGGGGGGAGGGTTTACCAAACATTTATATATCTTATATTACTCATCTATAAAGACCAAAATAACGAGGTTTGTTATGGGGAAAGGGGTCTTCACATTCATTCCTTTATTATAATAAATATACTCTTCTATGGGGCAAGTCTCTTTGGGACTTAGTCTGGGAGGAAATTATATTGTGTGTGTTTTATTCCATAATTTATTATATATTTATAAATATATAATTCTAGATTGTGTTGTGAATTAAATTGTCATAGGATGTGGGTTGTGCAAGTGACTTTTTTATGATGTGGTTGGGGTCCTCTATGATTACATTCCTATAAGGGATTTCTCTCATACTAGTAAAATTTTTTATGGTGTTGAGAATATAAAGTGTAAGGGCCCATAATTTTATTAATGGAATTTAACTTTTAATTATATAAATGATTCGCATTTTATATTATGGTTTCATATAAAATACATGCACCATAAAATAATGTCAAATTTTTTTTATCCACATAGGCATTAAATTTATTGAATATGATTGGACGTAAACAGTTCAAGTATTATAATGGGAAAAATTAAAAAATAAGATAACTATAATATGAAAAATTGGATTTGATCCATACCCAAGAATAATCATACTCATGAACATCACTGTATAAATGAAACAAAATAAAAGTCTCGAAATGTTCATTTCAAAATATAATATATATAAATATATTAAATTGAGATAAAATAAAATTTGATTAAGATTTAATGAAATATGAGGTATTTATAGAAGGTTTAAAACTAATATAACCATTGCAAATTTGACCATTGGAATAGTAATATGACCATTGGAATATTAATCTGACCGTTATGAATAGTAATATTGCCATTAAAATACTAGCCTCACCAATTTAATTGTAAATTAATATTTACGTATCTTGTAAACTAAAAATATGGAATATATATTTCATTATAAAAGTACATAAATGTTTTAAATATGATAAAACATGTGTTTTTTTATAAAACATATATTTGTTATTTTTATTTTTATAAAAATATAATGTTTTAAAATAAAACATATTATCATAAAACGTGTATGAAATAATATTATGTCTCATTATAATGATAATGTAATTTTTTGAGCCCAAAGGTATTTTTTAATGTGTTAGGAAATTTATCAATAATTAATTTTTTTTATTTTTCAGGTAAATAATAATTTTATTTAAAAATTAAATTTTTCATATTTAGAATATAATTTTTATAAAATGGATTTCATTTTCGAACCTACACATCAAAAATGGATAGGGTAATTTTTTGGTATTTTTCTAAAAAAGTTGAATCATTGGTGAATAGTTAAATATGACGAAATATGATATTCAACATTTTAATGTAAATAAAGGAATTAATGAGTCATGGATGAAGTAAGTAACCATAAGTTTGAACAAACATTCTCTAATTTCTGTACATAATCACATGAAATAATATCATTGGTATTCTTGATATAAAATAATAATCTAGTCAATATTATATTCAAAAACCCCACTCTCATCCCCTTATAAAACCACCCCTCACCTAACCTTCACCTCACATATTCAAAAATCCCCACCTTAACAATTATCATCCAAATTATCTCCACACATCTCTTCCTATATCCTTATTATCCTTGTTCTCAGAAAGATACAAATCCAAGGATTCCTAACAAGGAGTCTAAGAGAGGACATCCAAAGAGGAAATATTGTTATCCAAACTATCATTCAATTATTTCTTATTCTACATAATAATATTTATTTTATACATGATTGTATGAAGAAATTATAATTTTCAATGTAATTAATTTCTATTGTATTTATTGAACATACCTTTTATAACTACCTCTCCTGTAACGGCCCGAGTTTTTGGGGTCCTTTGTGAAAATCTCGTGTTGGGTTTTATGGTCTGGAAATCTCAGTGAAGTTTTCCTTAGCCTAATGGTAGAAGGCCTACGGGTTGCTCGGTCTACCGGTAGCCGCAGCCTACCGGTAGCTCTATCAACCGGTAGCTCGGTCTACCGGTAGCTGCAGCTACCAGTGGCTCTATCTACCGGTGGCTTGGTCTACCGGTAGCTGCATCCTACCGGTAGCTGGGCCTACCGGTAGCTGCAACCTACTGGTAGCTCGGCCTATTGGTAGTTGCTGCCTACCGGTAGCCCAACTATCGGTAGCTGTCACCCGCCGGTAGCTCTCAGCCACCGGTGGCTCTAGCCTACCACGCAGGTTCCTTCCAGTAGCGCTCTATTAGGGTTTTAAAACCTATTTTGACTCCTTTAAGCGTGTTTTAAAGCCCGATAACAGCTGTAAAAAGTTTTCCTTAGCCTACCTGTAGCATGCCTACTGGTAGATCGGTCTACCAGTAGCCGCAGCCTACCAGTAGCTCTGTCTACCGATACCTCGGTCTACCGGTAGCTGCAGCTACCAGTGGATCTATCTACGGGTAGCTCGGTCTACCGGTAGCTGCAGCCTACAGGTAGCTCGGGCTACCGGTTGCAGCAGCCTACCGGTCGCTCGGCCTACCAGTAGCTGTAGCCTACCGGTGGCACGGCTACCGCTAGCTGTCACCCGTCGGTAGCTCTCAGCCACCAGTGGCTCTGGCCTACCACACGGGTTTTTTCCAGTAGCACTCGATTAGGGTTTTAAACCCTATTTTGACTCCTTTAAGCGTGTTTTAAAGCCCCGGTAACGCCTGTAAATGATTTAATTAATTATTTAATAAATTAACCTGGTATGTGCGTCGGTTTAAACAACTCGACCCTTTAATAACGTATGGGGCCGCGTGGTCAACCTAGGACCCCACGCCTTACGCAGTTTCACATTCCTATCTCAACCATCCGCAGCCCTTATAACTAAAGGGTTCACCCTGGGTTTTTATTTTCTCGATCACCCTCGGTGAGGAGTACTTTCATCTCGATGAACTGATTTTTGTGCATCGGGCGAGCCACATCGTTATGCGTAAAGTTTCGCACCCGTCCTAAGCATCGATCGTCGATCAACAAGTAGGGAATTTCTCCTTCGTCTCTCCCTTTTTGTGTATGATGTGGGGTGAGTGTGCTTTTGATTCTGTAGAATTGGATAAACTAGACCTAATAAAGATAATTAACAGATTCTATAAAGAAAGAAGGTGGGGTTGTGATTGTTGATGCTGTTTTATATTATGATCTTCATTCTGAGTTTTGCTGGCTTACGCCTTCTGAAAATCAAGGTCATTGGTGGTCATTGTCTATGCACTAATGAACCCCTCGTGGTGTTTTAAATGGCTTGTTTTGTAATTATAAACTCATGCTGTGAAAAGTAAATTGGTTAATCACGTATACCCGTCTGAATAAATTGAAAGCACCAGGATCAACCCTTCTGTGATAACTCCCAGTTAAAACACACGGAATTGAATTCATGGAGTGTGTTAAATCTTATAAATATGAAAATACAGACATGGCCCTACTTTGTGTCGGTGGTAGTGTTTTTGGTTGTTTCCTTTTAGGGATGATTGCTGGAGATGTGGGAGGGGAGGGGATCCCCTATTTTTATACTCGTAGTGGTTGTGGGATTGGGGATGGGATCCCCTGTTGTTATGGATTCAGTGTTTGCGAGTTTAAGATTGGGTGGTTACCTTGTTTATATCACGAATTGGGGTGGGATCCTCTGTTGTTGAGAAGCTCTTTTTGCTCCCAGATATTGGGCATGTGGCTGTGACTTAGGGTTCTCCTTAGTTGATATGGCTTTACGAGAGAACCGGGTGTGGGTGTTATGGTTGATGCTTGACTATTTACTTTCCTGGACTTGTTCCTATGTTTACTAGATTCCAAATTAGGTGCAGAACTTAATTACATATTGCTACCGAACATGAAAACAAGAATGGTACACACTAGTTTTGTTGGCGAGAGTTGTGACTCGGACTTGAGTGTCATTGTGATCTGTAGGATGTCTGAAGAAAAACCTAACTTTGGGTGAGTGCTTGTTACCTATGCATATACTTTTAGTTTTGTGTTTCTTATTCACGCCCCACGCATGTTGAGAACTTAGTACCGAACACCCCCATTTCATGGGGGATGGTGTTTTTTCCAACACTATTATTAGTGGCTAGTTATTAGCTCCTTTTCTGCTCCCTTTCCCGGATAGACCAAGTATCTTCGGGTAGGTTTTGATGGCCTAAGGTCCATTATTAGTCCAAGAACCTTCAGGCGGGGTAGTGTGATGGCTGGCCAGGTGTGTGCGGCAGGTGGTTTCCCATGTGTCTTCGGGATGAGGCTCAGGTGTCTTCGGACGTGGCAGTGGATCTTCTAGCCCAGCTGTCTTCGGGCATGGTGATGGTTGTTCTGGCCTATGTGTTTGCAGGCGTGGATACGTGTGACAGTTTTGGTTGTTTCCCTCAGAATTAGGGGATGACCTCCTTGATGGGAGGTTCAAACATTCCAATCGGTTTCAAATGGGTTTGTTCATAGAACTGGAAACATACAATGATTCCACATCCATTTGGACCTACTTTCCAAAGGTAAGCGCTCATAATTTTTTGGACTGATGAGGCTTAGGAATTGGCATTGGTCGAGAGGATGGGAGGTCAGACTCATCACAAATATTTGAGGAGAATTGTTGTCTACTCTGGGACTCTATTTATAGATTTAAGTTATGTTCGTGAATCCTTATTACATTACCAAGTAAAAAATGAGCTTTCCTTCAGATCTGACAATCAATGATTATATATGTAGGAAATTTAGAGAATATTTTATATGTATTTGAAGTTCTTAATCTATAGAGAATCATCCAATTTATTTAGAGATTCTTGATCAATGGTATCCTTCGACATGAAAATTATGGACACGTGAAGTGCACTTTCTCAGGCACGTGGTGTCCGATCAGGGAGTAGCGGTGGACCCGTCAAAGGTTGAGGCAGTTGTTTCTTGGGTAGCACCCAAGAATGTGGAAGAGGTCCGTAGTTTCCTTGGGATGGAAGGTTATTATCGGAGGTTCGTACCCAAATTCTCCAGATTAGCATCCACTTTGACAGCCCTGACCAAGAAAGACTAGGTTATGGTTTGGAGTGAACAGTGCGAGTCAGCCTTCAACTACCTGATGGGGAAGTTGGTTATTTCCCCAGTGCTGAGATTACTAGAAGAAGGGGCGGATTATGAGGTGTTATATGATTTTTCAGGACATGGCCTGGGATGTGTGTTGATGCAGCGAAAAGGGTTGATCTCTTATAGGTCCAGGCAGCTACGCCCTCATGAGCGTAATTACGCCACCCACAACCTGGAGCTTGCAGTGGTCATTTTTGCGGTAAATTTATAGCGGCACTACCTCATAGAAGAACGCTTTGTGGTCTTCACAGATCACAAAAGCTTGAGGTATATCTTCTCCCAGTAGGACTTAAACATGTGACATCGGAGATGGGTGGAGTTCCTCTAGGATTACGACTTCGAGATATCTTATACTGAGGGAAAGGGAAATGTAGTGGCTGATGCCTTGAGCAGTAGGACGCAGAAGGATGCAGTCTGAGAGTCGGCGGACGCCTGGAAGGTGATGGAGGAGTTGGATGCCTTATGCCTAGATGCGAGGATGGATAGCGGTAGAGGATTCCTATATCAGATGACAGTGCAGTCATCTCTGTTTCATCAAGTGGAGGAGTCTCAGTGGGGAGACCCGAAGTGAGAAGTGATGCGTGATTGAGTTGACTAGGGAAATTCTCCGGAAGGATGGTCATAGGATGGTCAGAACCATATTCTTTTCTAGGGAAGGTTGTTTGTTATGGAGGCAATGCATGGCAAGGTTCTCAATGAGTTCCAAAAATCACCCCTGGCGGTACACCCAGGAGTTTCCAAGATGTACCAGGGACTGAAGATGCAGTTTTGGTGGCCTGGAGTTAAGAGAGTAGTGGCAGAGTTTGTGGCCTTGTGGTTAGTGTGTCAGCAAGTGAAGGATGAACACCGAGTTCCAGGCGGCCTACTACAGCCTCTAGATGTCCTCGAGTGGAAGTGGGATGACGTCTCGATGGATTTCATCACGGGGCTTCCTAAGGTCTAAGGGGGATATGATGCCATATGGGTGGTAGTGGACAAGTTGATGAAATCGGCTCACTTTCTGGCGATCAGGGAGTCGAGTGGAGTGGATTCTTTGGGGCGAAGATACGTGGATGAGGTGGTGTGGTTGCATGGGATTCCAAGGTCTATAGTCTCGGATAGGGATGCACGTTTTACCTCACGAGTCTGGAAAGGATTTCATCATGCTTTTGGCACCCATTTGTATCTTAGCATTGCTTTCCACCCCCAGACAGATGGACAGACAGAGCACACCATGCAGACCTTGGAGGATATGTTGCGGTCATGTGTTCTGGACTCAGGGGGATCATGGGTGCAATACTTTCCCCTGGTAGAGTTTTCCTACAATAATAGATACCACTCTACCATTGGTATGGCCCCGTTTGAAGCCTTATACGGGAGGCCATGCCGTTCACCTATGTGTTGGACCAAAGTAGGAGAGGCAGGCATTTTTGGCCCGGAAGTGGTGCAGAGCAGGAATGAGAAGGTTCAGCTCATACGGGAAAGGATGAAGGCAGCCCAGGACTGATACAAGTCGTATACAAATACCAGGAGGAGGATCTAGAGTTTGAGGTTGGAGACCATGTGTTCTTGAAGGTCTCCCCTTGGCGTGGGCAGTGGAGGTTCGGCAAGGGGAGTAAGCTTTCTCCAAGGTTCATAGGACCATTCGAAGTGTTGCGGCGGGTCGGCGAAGTGGCTTATCAGCTAGTGTTACCACCACCGCTATTGAGGATAAATGATGTCTTCCATGTGTCCCAGCTCCGTCAGTATCTGCATGAAGATTCACATGTCCTCGATTTGGGTGAGTTGGACATCGAGGATGACGTGACTTATGTGGAGAGACTAGTGATGATCGAGGATCGCAAGGAGAAAGTGCTTCATGGGTGAACCATTCATTTGGTTCGTGTGTTATGGAGACATGGTGGGCTTGAGGAGAGTACGTGGGAGAGGGAAGCACAGATGCGTACCCAGTACCCAGAGTTGTTTTAAGTTTTGTTCCTTGTTGTACCTATTATGGTAGAACATTTTGTACTTGTTGGGTATGAAATGTATTGGTTTTATTTCCTCTGAATGTGTGTGAAAATCCCTGGCTATGGGAGAGGAGAGAACCCGACCCCTATTCAAGACACATTAAGGTGGATGCGATTAAACCCGTGCGGGCGAGTCAGTGCAGACCAAAGTGGATAGTATCTTGACATGGGGGAGGAGACTCCCTAACCCACATGCCTGGGCTGTTTGGCATGGTATGTTGGAAGTGTTTTTTAGTTAGCATGAGTTCACTCCTAAGAGGTATCTTTCGAGGTGGTTGTTCGGACCATCTCTTTCCTTCTGTTTTTTTTTATTCTCAAGGATGAGAATCGTTTAAGAGGTATCTCATGTAACGACCCGGGTTATTGGGGTCCTTTGTGAAAATCTCGTGTTGGGTTTTCTGGTCTAGGAATCTCGGTGAAGTTTTCCTTAGCCTACCGGTAGAAAGGCTACCGGTAGCTTGGTCTTCCGGTAGCCACAGCCTACCGGTAGCTCGGTTGACTGGTAGCTGTAGCTACCGGTGGCTCTGTCTACAAGTTGCTCAGTCTACCGGTAGCTGCATCATACCAGTAGCTCGGCTACCGGTAGCTGTCACCCGCCGGTAGCTCTCAGCCACCGGTGGCTCTGGCCTACCATGCAGGTTCTTTCTATTAGCGCTCGATTAGGGTTTTAAACCCTATTTTGACTCCTTTAAGTGTGTTTTAAAGCCCGGTAATGCCCGTAATTTTTTTAATTAATTTTTTAATAAATTAACCTGGTATGTGCGTCGGTTTAAACCACCCGTCCCTTTAATAATGTATGGGGCCGCGTGGTAAACCCACGACCCTGCGCCTTACGCGGTTTCATATTCTTATCTCAACCATCCATGGCACTTATAACTAAAGGGTTCACCCTAGGTTTTTCTTTTCTCGATCACCCTCGGCGAGGAGTACTTTCATCCCGACGAGCTAATTTTCATGCATCAGGCGATCCGCATCATTTTGCGTAAATTTCCGCACCCGGACTAAGCATCGATCGTCGATCAACAAGTAGGGAAGTTTCTCCTTCGTCTCTCCCTTTTTGTGTATCATGCGGGGTGGGCGTGCTTTTGATTCTATAGAATTGGTTAAACTAGACCTAATAAAGATAATGAACAGATTCTATAAAGAAAGAAGGGGGGCTGTGATCGTTGATGATGTTTTATATTTGATCTTCTTTCTGAGTTTTTCTGTCTTACGCCTTCTGAAAATTGAGGCCATTGGTGGTCGTTGTCTGTGCACTAATGAACCCCTCATGGTGTTTTAAATGGTTTTTTTGTAATTATAAACTCCTGCTGTGAAAAGTAAATTGGTTAATCACATATACCCAGCTGAATAAATTAAAAGCACCAGGATCAACCCTTCTGTGATAACTCCCAGTTAAAACACACGGAATTGAAATCATGGAGTGTGTTAAATCTTTTAAATCTGAAAATACAGGCATGTCCCTAGTTTGTGTCGATGGTAGTGGTTTGGTTGTTTCCTTTTACGGGTTGATTGCTGGAGATGTGGGAGGGGATGGGATCCCCTTTTTTTATACGCTTGGTGGTTGTGGGATTGGGGATGGGATCCCCTGTTGTTATGGATTCAGTGTTTGTGAGTTTAAGACTAGGTGGTTACATTGTTTATATCACGAATTGGGGTGGGATCCTCTATTGTTGAGAAACTCTTTTTGCTCCCAGATAATGGGCATGGAACTGTGACTTAGGGTTCTCTTTAGTTGATGTGGCTTTACGAGAGAACCAGGTGTGGGTGTTATGGTTGATGCTTTACCATTTAATTTCCTAGACTTGTGCCTATGTTTACTAGTTGCCCAAGTAGGTGAAGAACTTAATTAAATATTGCTACTGAACATGAAAACAAGAATGGGACAAACGTGTTTTTTTTGCGAGAGTTGTGACTCAGACATGAGTGTCGTTGTGATCTGTAGGCTGTCTGAAGAAAAAACTAACTTTGGGTGAGTGCTTGTTACTTATGTATATACTTGTAGTTTTTTTTTCTTATTCGCGCCCCACCCATGTTGAGACCTTAGTGCCGAACATCCCCATTTCATGGGGGAGGGTGTTTTTTCCAACGCTATTATTAGTGGCTGGTTATTAGATCCTTTTCTGCTCCCTTTCCTAGATAGCCCAAGTATACTTGGGCTGGCTGTGATGGCTTGAGGTACATTATTAGCCCAAGAAACTTCGGGCGGGGTAGTGTGCTAGTTGGCCAGGTGTGTGTGGCAGGTGGTTTCCCAAGTGTCTTCGGGATGAGGCTCAGGTGTCTTCGGGCGTGGCAGTGGATCTTCTAGAATAGGTGTCTTCGGGCGTGGTGATGGTTGTTATGGACTAGGTGTTTGTAGGCATGGATACGTGTGACAGTTGTGGACCAGGTGTTTTCGGGCAGGTTTCGGCAGAGGGACTGCGTGTGGTTGTGTCCCAGGTGTGTGCGGGCGGGTGTGGCAGTGGGACTATAGTGAAAATGGTGGGATTGGTTCGATGCGTAGGATGTCTCAATAACCAGTGGGAAAGTGGTGCGGGGTACCCAAACATCGATGTGCTCTTATTATATATATTACTTGACTTGCGTTATTTGGGGAGTGTGCCTTGGTGAGGCTTGGGTGGATTGTTTACCTTGATAGGTGTTTGGTTTTCTCCTTTTCTCATGGGACTTTAGTACGTTCGCCCACTTGTGCACAAGAGTCTTTGGTTTTCCCTACTGAGTGTACTTGTATGCTCACCCTACATATAGAAAACTGCTTTCAGGATTCCAGGAGGACTTCAGGGATCACGTAGGACCACACTAGCTCGGATCATTGGGGTAGTTGTAGTTGCTGTTTTTCCTTCTTTGGTACTTACCCTTGTAGTCACTTTAGTACTTTGTGGCTTTTACTTTTGAACATGCATATGGGAATGGCATACTTTTGGATTTATATTTTCTTTTATTTTTGGTATTGTCGGGTTCCATCATCTTATCTCCCGATCCTGTAAAACAGAAAAATGGTAATGCCTTCCATTTAGTGTGTGATTATATACCTTTGGTGCTAGTCGCCACTTCGGGACCTATTGAAGGCGGGTTTCAGGGGTCATTATCTCGCCTTCAACATAAAGAAGGAAGGGCCTGGCAGTCTGCTGATCCTTCCCTCCTTTTGGTGAAGGCGGGTCGTGACATCTCTTCTTTTATTATAATAATGAAAACATTATCCTTATTACAGTCGGTTCACTGTCTCTATGGACGATGTGTTCCATTTCCTATTAAAAAAATCATGATTGGATTAAATATAGTTATAATGGTTTAACATCACCTAAATATGAATATTATATGTTTTTTCATATTTTGGAATGAATATATATCCACAATATTAAATGAAAAAAATAATTTCATCATGGTTAGAAAACCAGCCAAAATGAACTTAGCGTATAATGATTATAACATATAAATATTGATCATTTAAGAATAATGTTGTATAATAGACCTTTTTGAATAATATAAATGTATTAAATCCATTCAATTACAGTTATGGATTAATGTAACAATTTCATAATGAACTCTAATAATCATCAACAAGTAATGCGACCCAGGAAACATGATAAAAACGACCTTGTGACAGTAGAAACATAGAGGATACCACAATTAAATGACTATAAAATAACCTTAATCTTGATAAAAATAAAAAATATATTAAAAAATATCTCAATCATGAATTTAATAAATATAATTTTATTATTGAGGATTTTAGGTGAATGTGAAGAGTGAGTCAAGACCCAAGGTAAGAGACCTCTTTGAACAATCCTATTTTCTAAAGGTTTTGATTTATCTCTATTTAAATCACATTGTCTTGGTATTTTTCTCATTAAATTAATTAATATTCTAGGTATATCCCATACATATATTCTGAGTTTAATTATCCTTTTATTGAATGGTATATACATGTTTTTAGGGTTTCCAAATCAATTTCATTTGTAAGAAAACCTGATCAAAGGGAACTTCTATGTTTCTTACCCCATTTCAAGTACCACTATAAAAAATGATTTAAACAATCCATGGTTTCATAAATTGATAATTTTACTCTATAAAACATTTTTTAGTTCATTTAAATTTTATGGAAATTATTATTCCCTTTCCTTCTTTAATTATTCTCTACCCCTTTTCCCTAAACTCAACTTAAAAGGGAATATTTCCAAAAAGTGATTCTATGCTATTTATTATGCATTCAATTAACCTGGAATTTATTTTCATGTATTATGATTCTATATTTGTTAATTAATGTTTAATACTGATTTAATTCCTTCATTCATGGAATTAATTATGAAATAATCTATGGTCATGCTATAAGATATAATTATATAACTAATTTCCTTTTGATGAGTTTTTTTATATTCCTTACGTTTGACTTCCTTACACCTAACACATATGCATGTACATGTTAAGATGGTTTGACTCATACATCACTCCAATGCATTGGATAATGTTTATATATCATGATATGGTTTGTATGGGGTTATGGTGTACAACTAATCCTTGATGAGACTCTACCCACCATGTTATGTTATCTTGTAAATGAGCCTTATCTTAAGATTATATCATTTTTTATGTTGGTTCCACTTTACAATAATGGAATTCCTAAATAATTTTGTTGATTTTTTGGATGTAATAATGTTTTCTACTATATTAATTTTTATTCTCTATGTTTAAATTAATGTAATGTGATTGTTTCTAAATGTGTTTCCATATTTAGTGTTGTTTTCTTGTAATGTATTTTGGATTAATATGAATTTCTTTATGGGTTTTTATGGATATATGTGTGGAATTATTATGGATAAGTGACATTATTTGGGAATGAGATTCTTTAATACATTCTCACTATTCCAATTTTTTAGGGTATGATTTTTATGGTTTGAAATACTTAATCTCATGGTGATATATGAGATTGATTCTACTCATTGATAAAGTTTTATATTAATGGATTTTTTTGTTCCAATTTTACAGGTTTATCCCCCAAGAGATTATTTGTGGAGTTTTTTAACAATTTTGTGTGGTTATAGACTTTTTTACTCTAGTGTGTTGGTTATGTTCAAAATATAGTGATATCCTTGAGAGGTATCTCATCTCCTTCAAGGTTTTTCTTTAATTATTGAGTATGAGAATTTTTTCTGATGTATTTGATATGAATTTCTGAAATATCCCCAATCTATCCTTTATAATTCTGGGGTGACTAGTAGTACAGAAAATATTTTTATATTTTAAGATGTATTTTTAAATGGGTTTTTCAAAATTATATAAGTAATTACAAGGTTTTAAATGTTTATTATGAAATTAATTACGAAGTATTTAAAATGATTCAAATATTTAAATAAGGGTTTTAAAATTTTTAATGTATTAATATATCCAAGTCATAATAATTTATAAGTTATTTTAATTTAAATGATATATTTCTTAATAATATTATTACCAATACATATAACATCTTTTTTCCATAAGGGTAAGATCATTTTTCTATTAGACATGTAAAGGTAAGAATGATTTTTAATAGCCTTCATAAAGGTAAAAATAATTTCTCATGAGTTCTATAAAGGTTATTTTGAGTCTCACATAAGGTTATCGGATGTATTTATTTTGTATGTAAGGGTATGTTTGAATTCTCATGATGTGCATAAAGTTCATGCATGTTTTCCTTTAGTTGTGGAAAGGTAATGCTTATTTTTAGAAAGGTTCATAATTCTAGAGGTATGTTACTTATTCCTCGATAAAGGTAATATTTGTTGAATAAGGGTTATATAAAATTCATAATGCACACATCAAGGTAATAATCATGTTTTGAAATACAAAACCATGATTTGAACTAGATGTTTAAGGGTAGTTTGGTTTATTTATAGTTCACATAATGGTATTACCTAATTTCTAAAGGCTATGTAATGGTAGCTCCACCACTGAATAAATGTTCTTGTAAGTTTCTTAGATAATATAATGGTCCATAACCTCATCAAGGTAATAATGAGTTTTCAAGGGTGGTGAATGGGTAAAATGAATTTTCCATCCATAGTACATACTCTATATATTATGGTGACATTATAAATTAAGAAAATAATGATTTATCCCCTATTTTATACATATAATGATTTTTTAGGATTTTAAAGGTTTTAAAGAATAAAAATCATTCATTTAAATTATTATTTACCATTTAAAATTACATATAAGGTTTTTAAATGTTTTAATTGGGTCACAATCAATATTTGAGATAAAACAGAATTAATTGGGAAATAAATAGAAAGTCATGAGAGTTTATAGAAATATATATTAAACCTATAAGTTTATTCTTAATATTAAGTAATTAAATCCCATTTTAATGTGATTCAATTTTACCAATTTTGAGTGATCCTAGAGCCTTATAATGGAGTCTTTTGAATCCCTTAATTCTTATTTAAGGCATCTCCTATAAATTCCTGCATGTACATATCACCTTTTCTCCCCCTATATTTGGTGATACAACGTGTGTAACCTTATTCTATATGTAAGGGATTTGTTACTTCACTTGGTTTTAATGTTGCTTTGTGAAAAGATTGTTCCTATGCTTTTTTCATATAAATGGGTGTGACTTACCATAATTAGGTAATAATATAGAAAACATTTTCACAAAAAATGATTATCTAATAATTTGGAAATATATAAAGGAAGATGAAATATTATGAGTTGTTTTTTGTGTTCTTAAATATATAAATGACATGGAAACTAGATAATTAATATTACTTAGTATTAAATTAACTAAATAATTTTTTTCTCTCATGTTTTATAGATCACATGAGGTACATAGAAATTATTATAATTATTACATAAGTCGATATAAAATTTATTTTGTTACCCAAATTATGGATTCAATATATATAGATTAAAATTCAAAATAAATTTTTTAAATATCATTTAATTTAAATTAAATTGATTTATTAATATTGAATATTAAAAGAAACAGAAAATCATTAATACAAGTAGTAAAATATAATCAGTGTGTATTTATACCCATTATCTCTGAAATTTATATAAATTTTTAGTTTTTCCCAAATATATTTTATCCTTGAAATAATTATACCATTCCAATATTAACTATTCTTATATTATGTAAATAATATTTTTTAATGATTTTCTACATATTTATAATTCATAATATATTATAATTTTGAAAATTATCTAAGAAAGAGGAACTGAATACTCAAATGAAATATAATATAATCATTTCTTCACAATTATTATTAATTCAAAAATTTAAATTTAAATTAAATTTCATGAAATAAATAATTTTTATTATCTTATGGTTTTTGGAAATTCCATACTGAAATATATTATTATTGTTATTATTGATAATTTTAATGATATAAATTATCTAGGATAGAGAAAATCATTTATCACATGTTGTGAGCATTTTATTTAATAAAAATTATCACATAATGAACAACAATCATAACTATTCTAGAAGTTATCTAATATAGAGAAATATATAGTCTCGTGATAAAGATTAAATATTATTAGTAGATATCTTATAATTTTTCAAAGAATATGCAAACACTTCCTAATTTATTAAGAAAATGATTATCAATTTTAATATAGGGTGAGGATTTAATTTTCAAAAATATATTGTACTAATTGTTATAAAACAAATAGTTAGTTTATAGTTAAAAATGTAATGCCTCTATTTTTTATAACATTTATCATAATATTGGGGATATAATGAATCTTTAATTACCGATATCAACTTCACCATAGAGAAAATGAGGTCACTGTTTATTTGGTTCATATTAATTCATTTATTTAGAGTAAGAATATACTCACTTGAGTCTTGTCTGAAACCATGATTTTTTTTTATATTATTGAAATAATTTTTGAGGAAGTCAATGATACACACATAATAGAGGGAAAATGGGATATAATAATATAATAACTATATATTATATATCATAAAAATAATGTATTTTTTGATTTATTTATTGAATTTATCCATGAAAAACTGTTAAAGTTATCAATTGATGTTGTTTTTAATGAAAAACTCACATCAAAGGAACATTATCAAATGGATCCAGTAGAGTTATTATAATTAAATAAAAAATTAGAATATTTTTTAGAAAAGTTATTTATCCAAAAATACTATTTCATTTTTGGGAGAACCTTTGTTATTGATTATTATAACTAATAGTTATGTGTTGGATTTGTTGTCAATTTTTGTTAGAATAGCTGTTAATTTTCATTTCATTTTGTGAAAGGTTTTGTACTATATTGTTTTGAATATATATAGTAACTTTGTAAAATTATAGAATAAAATGAAGTGAATATATTCTATATTGAGTATATTAATTATAAAAAAACTATTTACTAAACACTTAGAATAATTTTGGTAAATAGTATCTATTTGAAAAATCAAACATACTTGTCTTAGAGAAATAAGGATGTTGAGTATGTCAAAAAGGGGCAAGTCTCAGAATGAATGTCCTTAACAAAAAGTAAATTGGATATGTTGAAATAACATGGTTTCAATAAGATTAAGTGTTTTTATAGAATAAGTATGAAGAATATGTGTATATTAGTAATAAAGGAAAATATTTATTTTGGATTGTGCAAGTAATTTTTAATAGTGGAATGTGTCTCAATAATATATAGTTATTTTTGGTAGGGTTTAAGTTTCTAGGTATGAATTAATATTATGTAATGTAAGATAAACTTTATAAATCTAGTGATGATATAAGATTGGATTTTGACTGTGTAATAAAACAAAAAACGTTAATTGGACATATAGAAAAAACAAAATGATTCATCTAGTGGTGTATGTGAGATAAGAAAATTTGAGGTGATGTTTACATTTTAGTGATGAGTAAATAAACATACGCAAGAGTGATGTGAGATTTGAAAATATCATGTTAGTGAGATATAATTCCTTATATTATTGAACAATGTTTTTCAATATTATTTAATAAAAATCTGCATCTACATAAGTGTGGGATGAATAAAAGCACTATAATTATTTCAATAATTTCCTAACTAATTTAATTGGAATTTTATTTTTATAGTTTAGAAATTTATTTTTGTTTCAAATCAGATAAATAAAATCTTTATGATTTTAAGTGATTTTTATTTTAAATTTTTAGAAGTTTAAATATAAATATCTATTCATATAATTTAGATATCTATGGATGTGAAATATATGAGGGATTTTAAACATATAATCTTGATTGATTTTATAGTGATATAGTCTCTACATATTTAATGATATTCAAATGTGAAGATAAAGAGTCATTTGCAATTGTCAAAGAAAACTTGTAAACACACACACATATATAGAATTCAAATAATTAGAGAATAAGGGAGATGTGAATATCAGTAAAGCATCTAGATAAAAATAAATGGATAGGAAGTGAGTTTTATAACCATATCCGGAGAAGGAAAATACTCCTATAATAGACTAAAGATTGACTATTTTAATAAATAACTATTCTATTCTAGTTTTTTATAGAAGGATGGTAGAGTTATAATGAATTATTCAGAATATAGTTTTTTAGAGTTTTCAAAATCTAGATATCAATGACTAAAAAGGAAAATCAGAGATCATTAATAAACAATATCCACTGTACTAGTCGAAAAAAATTAGTTTTCGTGATAATTGGAGTAGAGTTATCATAACAAAAATGTTTCATTCACAATTTAGTTAATTTATATTGGTATACCAATACAATACTGGTTGTATGCTCCTTTGATGTGTCCCATTTGGGTGAAAAAATTAGAATATTTGTTTCCTTGTAATTTATTGTTTATCTATTTTATGTTAAAATGTGATTGGAAATAATTGACCTATTAAAAATCTACTCCAATTAATATATGAATTAGATCATACTAAAGATAATTTTAGATTAAAAATGTTTTAATTGAAGACCACCTAGATTCAACCCCTCTATGTATAGATTTGGTATCATCTCACCATCAAGGGGTATTGGATCTTATTTTTTGTATTGGATTTTTATATATAGATAATAATTTTTGAGTTCCAATAATTTTTATACCATCCAAACCATAGTGTATATATTTCTCAAATTTTGATAAAAATTATTTTTAAATATAGATATATGATTTAATGTCATATTTAGATAATTTTAATGAAATTTACATGGGAATTTATCGTATAAAGTTATATTTATTATCAAAAATGATAATAAGGTCTAATTAATATTTATAATGATATTTACATGTTATTATTTATGGATGCATTGATTGAAGAAGTGTATATGAATATTTCATATTATAAATACTCTTTTATAGTATTGGATAAGTTTAAAAGACTATTTGGAGGAGGATATGGATCAAAATAAGAGTGTTCAACAACATCAATAAATTATAGTAATAAAAAATTTAAATGTAATAAATTAATAAAGTTGAAATGAAAAAAGAAGTATAAAAAAGGTGAAAATAGAAAATAATACTAAAATTGGGTTGAAGAAAATTAATTTTATTAAATTTGAATCAAATTAATCTATGAAAACATTTTTCAGACCCTATTTGTTAGATTTAACCTTGATGAATGAAAGAGATAGAATGAATATTAAAGAAGAAAGAAAAATATGAATCTATTTATTTATATAATGAAATTTTATTGAAGTGATTCATAAAATAGAGGAAATGATCTTGATATTATTAATGTTCCTAGGATTAGTGGAACACTATGAGGGTGGGGTGAATCAATGGTCTCTTTTATTGAATTATTCCAATTTAATTAACATTTATAGACTGAATAATGTATTTATACTCTCATATTTCTATTTCAAATACTCACCTAGATTATTTAGTAAATAAATTCACAAGAATAAAAATATTTATAAGAATTTTCCATGATAACCTACTCTTTATCATCATTGGTTTGTACCTGAAACCATTGATTTATTCACAGTTTAACATGAAGTGGTTACATGACATGGTATCAAACTATACTTACATTGCATCCCATTGTGGGATCTATATTCCCAATAGAGGATCTTTATAATACATCGCATAGTTACCCACTTCCCATCATCCTTACTGGTGTCACCGATAACATAGTCCTTATAACTAGTCTCCACTATATCGCACATTCCTTGAATGGCCATTCCACAAAACAATGAGTACGACCTTGAATTCTCCTCCATGGTATGGAAAATTCCAACTGATATATTCTTATTTATTTAATTTCGTATACATCAATTTATCACTTTCAATGACATAGTTGTACTATTGGCCTCCTACTTATTCTCCTTCCTTTTCCCCGATACCAGTAGGTGTTTTCTTGTAGATATAGTATTCAGTTCAACAACTTATTTTATTTGATGAATTTATTCAATAAACAACATTTTCCAAGTATATTATTATTCTTTATCTAATTTTATTTTTATATACACAAATTCATGATTTTGTTCATATTTAATTTGGAAACTCCCTAATATTTGGATGTATGTGATCACTATTAAAATATAGAAGAAATTTTTTAGTTATTATTATCATTCATACTCATTTACATTGTTAACATGTATCCTCATTTAAATCTCCCAAATACTTGAATGTTTTTTTCTTTTAAACTCCATAAAATATATTTCTTTTATTTCCATTGAAATCATCTACAGATTCAACATAGCATGCTCTGATGGTGTGGTAGTGTGACTTATGGATATTATTTATTATAAAATTCTTATTATCTTGAATCTCAATCCATGATAAATAATTAACATGTCTCAATAATTATATAATTTTAATTCTTTAATATTTAAAATATTTTAATTATAGATTCATAATGCTCTTTGTAATGTAACATATCATTCAATGTTTCATACCATAAGAATTATTTGATATCTTAGGAATAGAACTACCATATAAGATTTATTTTTTATATGGAGATAATTTAATTCATCTATATTAATATTCATTTTACATATTACAAAATACTTATATCATATGAAAACTCACTTTTTGTATAGAATACTTCTTACATGACATCAAAATATTATATACTGGACTTCTTGCAATGATATCATATTACATGTCATCATATGGTACAAAACATGTATCATTTAAAAAAGAACTTATTACATATATATCCAATATGATCCATGGATCTTATGAACTAAAATTATAATGTCATTTGTATGAAATTAATTTATTCTATTTATGAAATTTGATCGCATATGAAAGAATCCATTTTCTATTTCTTTCATATAGAGTTCCTAAGTTCCTGCAACCATCCTAGAGCCTCTTCAACTTTTTTGGCTTCATTCTCATCTACTTCAATTCACATAAAATACTCATCTA
Source organism: Viscum album (assembly GCA_963277665.1). Classification (NCBI taxonomy): domain Eukaryota; kingdom Viridiplantae; phylum Streptophyta; class Magnoliopsida; order Santalales; family Viscaceae; genus Viscum; species Viscum album. The sequence goes on along the minus strand of OY728125.1, from coordinate 1,053,088,298 downwards.
AAGATTCTTTATCAATCAATTCAATCGCTTGAATAATTGTTGCTTTATGGATGGTTTCACCATAATTCAAATTGGACTCTTCTTCTTTTAACTTTACTTCTGAAATCTCCCCTCAAGACATCTTTTACCTACAAGCATTAAATTTTATAGGCCACACTTCCACATCACCAAAACATTTATTAGACACAAATAATAAAAAATAATCATATATATATATAGTTTCTTAAACATTTGTCTATCTAACCAAGGTCTTTAAGTAGAAACCTTCATCTTCCTTTTCCATTTATAATAGAAGAAACTAATAATATCATGTATACTTCTCTAAATAATATTGATTGTTTCTTATAATAATATATTCCTACTTGATAGAAAACTAATGAAATACACAAAGGGCTCTTCAATATACCTTTTTTTTATTTACTATAAATACCATGTAACTACACTGTTAATATGTTTGATTGAGATATTTTATTCTCCCCTTTCTTTTCAATAAATGAAAATGAATATGGGGGATTATATTCTATATCTTTATAACTGTAATTATATCATGATTTAAATAATTACGATATTTTTGGAACCACACATTTAATATTAATGATACTTTAGTTAGATAATTATATGTCTATATTCCCATGACCAGTGTAAAAAACAAGCGAGATATAACCAATAAATCAAATATTTACATCAACCAGTCCACCATGTGATTGAATTTTTGATTTATCATGTTCAGGTCTATTAAAATTAGACTTATCAAGAAATATTCTTTCTAATCATTTTCAGAAATAAAATTAAAATGGTTCAAGTGAAAGACAAAAAATATACCATTTCTCTTAAATTCCCATCAACCAATATCCTCCCATCATAATTATGTTTTATATGAATAATCCAAAGTCATAAATAATTATTGTGTGGCTCCATGAACCACTTAATGTTTTTATAATTATAAAATATCATACCATGATTAATTTTAATTTTCAAAAACTTACTTTGTATTGAATTTAGATTTTTATTAATTATATTTTTCATAAGACATAATAAATTTATCACTTCACTTGTTTTATTCCCTTTAACATGATTCTTAATTCATCGATAGCCTAACTAGTTTTATTATTTTTAACATAATTCTTAATTAAATGTTATCTTTAGTTTTTTGTCTTATATGTTGATTATGGTAGACTTTACATTGATTCTTATATAACTGATTTTGTCTTTAGTTTGGTATCTTATGTGGTTATTAAATTATGATTAATTTTTTTAGTTCATAATTTTTATTTGTGTAAAATATCTGTAGATTTCATGTTTTGAATGGTTATAACATGATATTCAAGTTTTATATTGATTTCCATGTCCAAATACATCATTTGAGACCTTAAAATATCATTTTTACATGTTTTCTACTATTCCCATACAACCAATTAATGTTTCTATTTCTCCCACATATCCAATTCATGTAGCCAAATATACCATGTATCTAATTTACTATTCACCACATTTCCAATTTTCTAAAATTGGATACCTTTTGTATTTCAACCATATATTGGGATATATAACACTAATTTGAGAGATTCATCTTGATTTGGAAAGACAAAAAAATATATACATATAACTAGAAGATAAAAATATGTGAATCAAGAACTATCATATTATAAATTAGGTGTGAAGTCACTGCATGTTTTCTCTCTAAATTTTGTGGTCTTTTTGTTCTATTTTTCTATTGTATTTTGATGAAAAATTTATATATAGATGTCCAATTAAGGTAATTATTAATTATATGTAAATGTGATAAAATTTTATAAATATAAGTAAATTGAATATAAACCTGATTCAACCATCGAAAAAGAATATATTTTAAGTTTGAGATTTGATAAGTCAATTTATTTACATGTATTATAATTTAACTACATTGAAATTTGGATAAGTGATAAATTGTCTTACTTGGTTAATTACCTATGTTTTTCTATTACATAAATCACATTCATCATTACCCTACATAAATACTCGATGTACATTCCATGTGTGTTTTTCCTATGTGGTTCTTTGAATTTATATATAATTTTCTAAAACCTGAAAATATGTTATATTTTACTTCAAACTTTACATTTAAATTTGTTATAAGATTATTATGAACAAAATTTGTCATTTTTTATTCGTTAATTAATTATTAATTATTTATAATCTAGGGGAATAGGTTTTAAATTGTTTGATGAAGGATTAAATGGGATTCTTATGGGATTAAACATGTATGAATATTCATGTTGAAATTTTGGATTATGAGGTATTAAAATTCAAAATGGTTAGAACACATAATATTTCTATAGAATATTATTATTGAGTCTCTCAAGAATATTATTTCTTTTATTATTTATTTTTATTGAATATTAAGCGATGGTTTAGAGGGATATTAACTATCTATCTTTTCTGAAATAATATACGTGAATCATTTATCTAAAATATAATCCTGAGCAATGTTCAAATTTGAAGTTGGAATATAGAGAGTTAGTGTCTCATGATTTATGGGAGTATTCGATGGAATATATTATAAAATAATATGGATATATTCATAAATGTTTCAATTATTTCTTATTCTATTGAGACTATTTGTATATAACAGTATTTATTTTTATAGTTCATCAAATATTATTAAAAAAACCTACACATGAAGATTTTAACGTAGGAATTTATGGAATATCATGGATTATAATGTAGAGAAAATGGATATTTCTTCTTCATGTATAAAATGAACATGGAATGAATTGAAGAGACATTGGCATGACATTGCTTTTACTCATTCATTATGCATAGTTTTCAACTTAATCCTAAAGCTTCATTGTTCATTGTTCATCTTCATTGGATCCCTAATATTCATTGTTTCTACCTTTTGAAGTGAATGATCACTATCAGATCCAAAATTCTATTTATTCATCAAAATTTATTCACTCAGTGAAACTATATTATTATTTCATTGTGTTTTAACTATCTGGGTTATATTATCCACACATATTGTGTCTTGAATGAGGTTATACCAACCAAACAAAAGGTAGGTATAGGTTTGTTATGTATCCTTATAATATTTTGTTTAGCCTATTGCCTTAGAATATCAAGCTCATATTAACCCATAAAATATAAGATAAAAGGTCTTCCCTTATAAAAGTTTTTATTTTTTATGTCACCTTAGAATACATGGTTCCTCTTTACCTATAACATCGAAGAGGCTAGGACTAAGCCTATAAATATCTAGGTAATTTATGAACCTTTAATATTTTTGGAGTTTATATAAATCTATAAAAGAAAATTTAATTGGGTCAATCTTCTAGGAGTGAAAAATGTGGATTTTGAGAGTCCTCACTCTCTTTCAAAAGTGATATATAATTTTGGTTTCCATCTCCATCAGTTCGTGATATGGGTGAAGTGTATACTAATATCATTTAGATTTAATACAATAAAACATTCATTTTTTCATCATTTATATACATGAATATTTTTATTCTATCTCTATTCTTATAATGGTGTTGTTGAATTGTTAAATATTTATACCGATCACTTTTTACTCTCAATGTTTAAAATTTTAAAATAAAAAATTCACCCCTATCCACTTTCATCACCCCTTTGGGACTTTATAATAGGTGTGAAATCATGGATCTTGTATGGATAAATTTAGTTAGCTAATTTGGTTAATCCCTAACAATTTGTATCAGAACAAGACCCTTTGATCATAAGTTAGTTTTTCATTTTGTTTGATGTCTTATAATTAGTATCATTTAATTATTCTCTTAAGGATATATTTTACATCATTTCATCGTTTATATTAATTACGATAAATTTTTATCCATGTACTTAAAAATACCGAGGGAAAAATAATTTATAGTGATGGTAAATTTATGTAATAAAAATGGGTTGAAACCAAAATCTCCACCAAATTTTAATGGTAGTAAGTATGCTTAATAAAAGATATGGGTGGAAGATTATCTAAAGAGAATAGATATGATAGAAACACAAGTACTTCATAGGATCTCAAGTGAGGTAAGGTAATAAGAGAGATTTAGTTTCCTAGTAACTGAGGAGGAAGAATCATTATTGTTGGACTATGATGAACCTATATCCTACAAGGAGAAAGTAGAGAGCTCAGAAGCTACAAGATGGATAGAAGATATGAATTCTAAGATGGATTCCATGTAACAGAACCATGTCTAGGTTATGGTAGATGATCCTATTGATGTAAATTTTATTGGATTCAAATGGGTTTTCAAGAGAAAGATGGACACAAAAGGTCGAGTTAGCTCCTATAAATAAAGGATAGTGTCTAAAGGATTTAGAAAACATCATGTAATTGACTATGATGAAACCTTATCACCAGTCACTATATTTAAATCCATAAGAATAATACATTCCATCGTAGCTTACCATGAATACAAGATTTGACAGATGGATGTCAAAACAACGTTCTGTAATGAGAACCTTTAAGAAGATGCCTATAATACACAACCAGAAGTTTTAGTGACACCAGGTGAATCTAAATGCATTTACAAGTTGAAAAAATACATTTATGGATTAAAGAAATTATCCAAGTCATGGAACATTCTATTTGATAAATACATAAAGTAATTTGGTTTCATTAAGAACTAATGTGGTCCATATGTTTATAAGAGGTTTAATGGGAATATGTTCATTATCCTAGTAGTATATGTTGATGACATATTACTTATTGGAAATGATGTACTAGTCTTACAGTCTGTTAAGGACTGGTTGAAAAATTGTTTCCCCAGGAAGGGCTTAGGTGAAGTATCCAACATTCTAGGGATCAAGATCCTTCTTTATATATCCAAGAGGCTTCTTGGACTAAGTTAGGGTACATACAATGACCAGATACTAAAGATACTTAGTATGAAACAATCGAAGAGGGGATTATTTCTAGTGTCACATGGCCTACATATTTCTAAGAGAATGTGTCCTAACACACAATTGGAGAAGGATATGATGAGTAAGATACCATATGATTCCGCTATAGGATCCATAATGTATTCTTTATCATGTACCAGGTTTTATGTTGCCAATGTGAGGAGCATGGTGGGAAAATATCAAGAAGATCTATGAGAACAATATTGAACATTTGTTAAGACTATCCTTATGTATCATATAAGAACTAAAGATATGTTTCTAGTATATAGAGGAGATGAGGAGCCTGTCATCAGAGGGTATGATGATGCTGGTTTTCAGAAATATCAAAATGATATGAAGTCTCAATCAAGATATTTTTTCTATCTCAATGGAGGAGCTGTGAGCTAGAAGAGTTCAAATCAGCTAGTTTTCGCTGATTCTACAGCATATTCTGAATATATAGAGGCCTATGATATAGCTCAGGAAATCATCTGGATTCATAACATTGTCCAGGAGATTGATGTGGTGCCTAGTAGTAGAGATCCTACCACATTGTATTGTGATAATATTGTAGCAGTGGCTCTTGCAAAAGAACCAAGGTCACATCAGTGGACAATGTACACTCTTGGGAAGTATCACCTCTTGAAGGATTTCAATCAAAGGGGTGAAGTTGTAGTGAGTAGATTTTTCATAAAATAGAACATGGTGGACCCCATGACTAAATTCCTATTTTAACAAAATCATGAATATCATGTGAGAGATAACAGGTTAAGGGTTGTTAGCAATTCGCTCCAGTCCAAGTGGGAGTCTGTTGGAGTTGGTGCCCTAAAACTAACTAATTTTTACATTATGATAAAATTGTACTCATGAATTTTATATTTAATAAATAACTTATCACATTTTGATTGTTCTTATATGTGACAATGCATGTGATAATTTTCTAAGGATAGTTTTTGCACTAAATGGTCATAGCGGATCCCTACTATGATGAGAACTCAGAAGTCCCATGACATTATTCTTGAATATATATTATATGGCTGGATGATGTAATTTTAGGGACACAAATAATACGGACCGTTTAGGGTGATGACTCCTAAAACATTGAGGCACCTTTTCATGGTGTGCACCCTTAGTAATATCTAATCGGATATTTTGAAAATGAGGCCCGACAGTAGGAAATTCACATTTCATAGTGTCATTGGATGATCCTATCTATGGACGTGTGTATTGGTCATTAGACTTTAAGATTGTTATTAATGGGTATTACAACTCTTGCAATTAGATGTATTGATGAAAACTTTGATGACACACTATTCACAGTGAGGGAGGATATGTTGGGTGTGTCACGAGTAATAATGCATTAATTGATAATGCGAAGGATTATTATAGGTATGACGTGTATAGGTTGTGATGGCTTGAAGTACATACTCAATGTGTGGGCTATGATGGCTTAATGTATAATACCTGATGTATGATACATGTTACACAAGATATGGTATATCCTAAAAACTAATTTTTAATAAATATGGATATGTTGGTGGGATGATGTGATACACTAGGTGAATTTTGAGACTCTTTTCCCATGTGCCTTTGGGTTGGATCATTTTGGAGAGAGATGGATCAGGACATGAAATGTTGGGGAAGGTTGGAAAACCAATGCAGAATAATGAGTGGGGAGCCCTTTATTTTTTATTACTATATTACATGTTATTTCTATGTGATACTTGGTGAGATTTAGCCATGGTGAGGCTGGGAACATAGTATACCTGTTTAGGTGATGAGTTAGTTTTATTATTGTTCACTTTTATTTAGAATAATTTATTGATATTTTGAACAAGAGGCTCCATATAGGAATCTATTAAGTATACTATTATGATAACACTCTGTATATATAAACTATTTTTCAGTCCATCCAGAGCAAGATGGTGATCATGCTAGATATTAGTAGCTCGTGGTTTTAAAGGATCTGTTTGGGCTTCATGGTCACTACTATATTTGAATGATGGTTCTTTTGGTTTTTCTTTCATATGTTATTGTACTATATTAAATTGCATATATGCACGTGATAGTTATATATATATATGTCAGATTGGGTGTTTATTGGTTTATCCTTGCTATATCTCTCTTTTTTGTATCCTATTAGAGGGTAATTCCATCCATATACATGTTTATTATACCCTCTATTCTAGTCTCCATCCTAGGGCTAATGGAGGCGGGACTCAAGTAGTCACCTTCTCCCTTCCCTTATTTTTGAACTAGGAGAGGTATTCTTTTGGGGGAGGGGTCATTACATTGGCCTCATGTAATCTATCTCTTTATCTACAATGAGAACCTAGATGATATAGGGTTTACAGTCCACAACATACTGGGAACTGATCTCGTTCTATCATCATTCCCTCAGAACATGTTCATCTTTGTTGTGAATTTTAATATGAACCACATTGAGAATTATTTTCTAAATCTTTTCACTCTTCTTTGACTGGTAGATAAGAACACTAATCACGAAAAAAAATATTTCATTATAGTGAAAAATAGAAAGGTAAGGAGAAGCTATTTAAGACCAATTCTTTGTCACGCCCTTCCAAGAAGAGAAATATCAAGAGGAGTGCAAGGGTAATGATGTTTTCTATTTATCAAGTGACAAGAAGGGCAACTTGAAGAAAAAATGTACCCAGCCAATGAAACAAGGGGAAGCTTTAGGTGAATTTATTATTAAGTTTCATTTATCTATTTCTATAAAAAGAAATTATTAGATATAGCTTCTAGTGTTTACATATGTATTAAAATATACAAAACAAATATTTTTAGAAATATTTTCATAGAGGAGGTAGATATACGAGTATAAAACTAATATATACTTTATATTGTTGCTATCGGGTACTACCACCTCACATTTCTAATAGGAATGATCTTGGTTTTTAAGAGTTATTATTATGTACATTCAGTTACCAAAAATATTATATTTATATCCTGACATGATACTGATGGATTTATTTTCAAATTCAGAAATGAATGTTGCCTATTTTATAAATATATCATTTATTATGGTAAAGAAAATTTGAATAAAAGATTTTCTGTGTTGTATTAAACAAACCAAGTACTATAAATCGATAATGGAACAACTTCACATGACTCATACCACACCCAACTATGGCATCACTGGAAATGTCATATAAATGAAAATTACTTAACTATATTATACCAAAATGGAAATTTAGATTCTTTTAAACCAAAACCACTTGGTCTATGTCATGCACGTTTATATGGTAAAATTCACAAATCCCCATTTAGTGGAAAAGGTGAAAGGTCCAAATATATTCTTGAATTAGTTCATATAGATGTTTTGGACCATTTCCTATTGATGAAAGGGGTGGGTACTCATACATAATAAATTTTACTAATGATTATAGTAGATATGAATATATATATTTAATGAGGTATAAGTCTGCTTATTTTAATAAATTCAACAGATAGAAGAATGAATTTGATAACCATATTGGTAATAATATTATGATACTCTACTCAGAATGTGGTGGAGAATATATTAATAAAGAATTCATTGATTACTTAGGGGAGTTTTGGATCCTATTTAAACTAACTCCTCTGTATACACCTCAGTGGAATGTTGTAGGTTAAATGAAGAACCAATAAATTTTGTACATTGTAAGTTCAATGATGAGCCATGTTAGTATTCCATTATCCTTTTCGTGATACACATTATACATAATTTCTCAAGTACTAATCCAATTTCCAACTAAATAGGAAGATATTATACAATACCATTTATTGAATAGAAATAAACTTGTGTCATGATACATACATGTGTGGGGTCACTAAGCATTTGTTAAGGCCTCTTCAGGTAACAAGCTTTCACTCTGAGGCACAAAGTGTATCTTTATAGAATACCCTGAAGAAACATGTTGATATTACATATATGAATACTCAGAAAAATTTTACTAGTGAAAAAACAATCCATATTCATTAAGTTGGAGAAAATCCCTAAAAGAGATAGTGGGAGAGAGGGATACTTGAATGAAGTTAAGGATAAAGGTACACAAGAGTTGAAATTACAATAGATTTTATAAATACCTATAAATAATAAATTGTTATAGAGACCCAAGTATTGTGTATGAGTACAAAGGAGGTTATAGAATCCAAAAATTATGTTTATCTAGTGACCAATGATAGTGAATCATTTCTAGTTGGTAATGTTGATCATCTTACATACAAGAAGCACAAAGTTGAACAATTAATCCCAAGTGGAAAGAAGACATGAATTCTGATATTGATTCCACATACCAAAACAAGTATTGGATATTTTTTCATAACATATAGTTTATGTAAAGACTATTTGTTTCAAATGGGTATTCAAGTAGAAACTGAACATGGAAGGATAAGTAAGTACCTATAAGGTGTGAATGGTTGTATAAGGGATTAAACAACACTATGAAATTGACTACGATAGACCCTTTTCACTAGTTAAATATTTTAAATCCATTAGAATTATACTCTCCATTACTATTTAACATGACTATGAGATTTGGAAAATGGATGTTAATGCTATTTATTTAATAGAACCCTTCAAGAAGGTGTCTGTGTGATATAAACCGAAGGGTTTTTGAATCCAACTATGTTCCAACAAGATATACAAATTGGAAGAAAAAATCTATTTGCGGATGAAATAAATAATCTAGGTCATGGAACATTCTATTTTATGAATCTATAATGGAATTTTGTTTCACAATGAATAAATGTGAGCCTTATTTATACAAATGGATTAGTGGGATTGTAGTTATTTTCTTAATAGTATATGTTTATGACATATTATTCAATGAAATTGATATACTAGTCTTATAGTCTATTAAAGAATGGTTTAATAAATGATTCTCTATGAAGAACCTGGGAGAGGTAAAAAATATTCTTAGGATCATGAATGATCATGATAAATTCAAGAGGTTTATCAGCCAAAGTCAGAGTACATACATTTAAAATATATAGAAGATATTCTATATTGGAAAATCCAAGAGTAAATTGTTTCCAGCATCACATGGAATTATTTCAAAGAAAATGTGTCCCCAGACACATGAGGAAAGAATTATAATGGAAAATATTCTATATACATTAGCCATTGGGTTAGTTATGTATGTTTTACTAAGTATTAAGATAGATATTTCCTATGAATTAATTGTGGTATGAAGATATCTAAATGATATAGGTGACCACCATTAGATGTAATTGAAGACCATCCTTATGTATCTGAGGTGTAATAAGGATATATTCATTATTTATGGAGGATATGAAGAATTAGTCATCATTGGATACAAAAATTATACTTCAAAAATGATCAAGATTACATGAGTTTATAAAAGGGTTACATCATCACTTTCAATAGAGGTGTTGTGAGAAGGGAGATCTGAAAGTAGTCTATATCCACATATTCTACATTAGAGTCCAATAATATTGTGGCTTTTGAGGTAATTAAAGAAATAATATGGATGAAAAAATTCATTGAAGAGCTTAATGCCGTATATATAAGTAATGATCCAATCACACTTTACTATGATAATACTACAATGGTCGATCTTTCAAAAGATCCAAGGTCTCATCAATGGACAAAGGGAATGCTTCATCAGTATCATCATAAGAGGTATTTTTCATAGAGAGGTGAAGTTGCAATGAGCAGTATTTCCATAGAATACAACATGTCATACCCCTTGAATAAATCCTTGACTCAGCATAAACATGATTATCTTGTGAGGAATAATAGTCTAAAAGTCAAAGGTAGTCAGTTCTATTCCTTGTGGGATTTTTTTGGAGTTTGTGTCCTATGACCAACTATTTTTACTTGGAGTACATGTTTGTTCTATGTATTTATTATTAATAAAACCTATTATTACATATTTTTCATTTTTATTCATGACTCTAATGTAATAATGTCCTACACTATACATCACCTTGATAAGGTATAAACATTACCCTTTATGATGATAACCTTTAAGTGACTTAAAGATATTCTTAAATCATGTTATGTGTTTGGATAACATATTATGATGGGACACATTGTACCTAGACTATCTGTTGTGAGTACTCATAATAATATTATCCTTTTTCTCATGATTTCATACATGGTTGTCTTTAATATGAGAGATTACGAGAACAAACCCACCAGTAGGAATTCCACAAGTTTTTACGTTATCACATATTCCTATTTGAGGGTATGTGTAATGGTCCTTAGACTTTAATATTATTTTTAATGAATTTCATGACCCATTCACTTAGATTTTTAAATGAAAATTGTGATTTCATATAACGACCCATACTTTGCATACATTGTTAATACTTCAAAATTGAAGTACACTTATTACAACATATAACAAAACCATGAATGGACCAAATAGGTATAGTGTCTTTAGAAACTGGGAAACATAAACAACTGGTTCATAAAGCATCTACATTGTCTCCAATTTATTTCATCATATCTAGAGTCCCTTTTGGCATATCCAACTTAATAACCTTCTTCCTGACCTGGGGAAAGAAAACATACAAAAGGGTGAGCTCAAATGCTCAGTAAGGGTATACAAAATAAATATCAATCACATCATATTCATAAGAACAAAACATTTTGAAAATATTAACCTGTAAAAGAGATCATAATTTCATAACATGGGATAAATCAATGTAGTGAAATGTAATCCCAATAATCATAACATAAAACATGAAACATTTTTTCATACATACATAATCATATAGAATCATTTTTTAGTAGTTAAGTCTCATTGCGAAGACTATCTTAGTGGACAAAGTCCATTTCTGAACTGAGTTCACTCCTCATTTTAGTCATGTTTCACTAAACCGGTTTAACCTACCGTTCCTGCCATGTCTATCTCATGAGATATAAATCTTTACCCAATGAATTTGAGGGAGATATAGGTCCCACCCATCTTATAATGATACCATTCTTATGCGTGCCACAAAATTATAAATCATACATCATTGCATAACCCATGTAATAAAAATGGGATTCTTAAAAATCATGACATCATAAAACAATTCATATAAGATAAAGGAATTCATAAAAATAATTCCATCACAACATAATCAAATAAATGTAATAATAGGGATAGAAACAGAAACCTATATTATCTTAGATGGAAAATAATTTTGATAAAACACTTGAACTCCATTCTTGAGGAAAATATCCTTTCTACTTCAAAACAATTTTCCTTTCTTAACATGTCATACCATTTTAAACGAAAAGAAGATGATTAAAAATAAACTTGAGATCTTGTAAATAAATCTTCTTGGAAATAATGTTTTAAAAATCCATTCATGCCGTATAAGTTAAAAAAACATTCTTCTCGTACTTTTGTCGGAAAAGTCAAAAAGTACCTCATACGAAAAACGACAAAATATTCCTTTCATATCTTTTACTAAAAACTCACCTAAGGGTAAAATTGGATTTAAAAAATTGTAGGTGGATGGAAATAATATTACATATTGAGCAAACATGGATGTGGATGATAAAATACACCCTAGTAAATATCAAAGTATAAACAATCTCGGATAAAAATGAGATTGTGATATTTTCCCTTACCTTAGGTCCGATTTGCTTCGTAAGTTTCCGAACCTCCTGTATAATGATTTAAATAATGTCCTTGACTTATTCAAGAATCATAATCATTTTTATGATATCATATATGTTCATATTATTAGCTTTTTATTTGTAATATTTCATTGCTACTTGTTATTAGGTTGTTTATTACTTTTTGTTCTTATGCGTGTTTTGTGGAATAAATTCTTATTATTCTCTTTAGGTTATAGATAAATCATTTCCAGAATGGTATAAGTGTACTATATATCATATTTATTCGTTAAATTCATTTATATAATCATTATGCAATGAAGATCATGTAGAACAAGTCGCATCACATTGTGGAGATGGTATTCTATACGTACGCACGAGCGATGATATTGTTCCCATGATCGTGGAATTGTATTGGAGTGTATGTATACTATTTCAGAATCAACACCACTTTACAATAATCATATATAGTTATTTATTTTCACCATTATACCCATCCAAGTAAGGTGGTGGTGGAATATAGATTACACCACGGTGTGGAGACAGTATTCCGTACGTACGCACACGCGGTGATTTCATTTTCCGTAGGATGGATAGATAGTGAAATAGGATTGTTTCATACTTATAATAACATATCAGTATATGAGTGATACTAATTCTATTACTTCATAATGAAACAACTAAATAAGAATAAGTTGAAGAAAAAATAAAGTTGAAATAATCGGTAACAGACATTACCTCTTCTCTGAAGCGCCTCTTTGAGACCTCCTCTTAGGGCACTAAAATTGGTCTGTGAAGAATACCAGGACCTCTAGGATGTTTCTAAGGAAGTGGAGAAGAGAATTTTTCAGGGGTTGGACGATCTTGAAGGCTCAATGTGGTGTGAGGAAGAGAGGGAGGAGGTGCCCTTTTATAATGGAGGAGAGGGGCATCTTTGGAAAAATAAAAAATATTATTTTATTATAAAGGCATATTCGGTTTTTAATAGATAAAAATTGATTTATTTCGAAGCTAAGGTGGGGATGGTTCGAAATAATCTCATCCAAGAAAAGTTAGACAAGTTTAGGTATCTATTTTAACCTTATCATTGAGATTTAACTTTAAGTTAAATAATTTTACTTTTACCGTGTCTTCTTGTTTTCTTACACTATAAGGTTAATAAACTTACTATAACAAGCCAAAAAAACCCCAAGTTTCTTATTATTAATACATAAAACCCTATATAAGTAATTGTGCTGAGTTGTAGATTTTTAGGAATAAAATAACAATTAATAATATAATATTTGTTTTAAAAACTATTTTATGCCAATGTTGACACTATTTGGTATTTGATTTTTTTGAAAATCATTACAGAAATATTAGTTTTAAAAATGTTAATTAAATCAATAATAACATGTCATATTAACATATAAAATTATTGTAATGCATAAAAAGGCTCAAATTACATTTACTTGGGTGTTTATAACATCAATTATGTTAATATTTCATTAATAAGATAATTACTGCATCATCATTGTGTCATAAATAAATTAAATTATTTAATGTCTAAAAATTAAAAACAAAATACCATTAGGTAGGAAATCTTTTTATATTTATAATGAATATTTATAGTCGAATTTATCTTATGTATAACCCTATATTAAAAATGCCTTAGTTATTAAACTTTGATTTTAACTATTTTAACCCTTCTTTAAATAAATTAATAATAAATGTCCTAATCTAATCCATGTGGGCCTAAATGGTAATAGTTTATTCCTAAGATTGTTTTTGGTCTAATTACACTTATCCAATAGAATTAGGACATGTGTTAGGGTAATAATAATATCATTTTTACCCTTAATTACCCTATTTACTTTTAACCGTGGTAAAAAAAAGTAAAAAGTTACTATTCACCAAAAAATTATTTTCATCTCATTGAACCAAATTTTAGTCCTTGATGTTAACCGTGTCTCTAGGATTTTCAAAATTCCACTCACAGAAGCGGTAAAATTATGTTTTATGATAAATTTAGTTTTTTTAACTACCACTTAGTGGTTTCACTATTCATCAAAAAATGAAAGTTTCCAGAAAAATACAAAAAATTAGGCCTAAGATATATTTGATATTACGAATTCAAAAATGATTTCTATTTTACCAAATTAAAAACACATCAGTTTCATTAATTAATTTAAAAATTAATTCTCGTCGTCAAAAAAAATAGCGTGTTTTTAAGAGATAATAACTATCAGAAGATTGACACTTGTTTATGTTTGGTTTAAATGTGAAATTAAATTCAATGACCAAAATTGTAATAAATGGTAAAAATATATTCTAAATATACTTTAAAACCACTCAAATTAATAATTTATCACTATTAATTATTTCGATTAAAAACTAATTAAAATTTAAGAATTTTCATTATTCATCAGAATATGAAAGTTATCCGAAAAGTACCAAAATTTCACCCTAAGATAATTTCGATATTCCGAATCCAAAAATGAAGTCCATTTTGAAAAATAAAATTTTAAAAATTTCAAAAAGTGGTTATTACTATTCATAACGGCTAGTTTTAATAATATTTTAATAGCATATCGTTGTTTAGTGAAACTCGGTATTGCGTACGACGCAAGCTATTGAGGAAGGCCTCGGTTGCGTGTAAAGCAAGCCAAGATAGTGTTGTGTGTAGTGCAAGATTTCTTTGATGATTTCTATAACATAAAAAAAATTTCTCATAAAAGTATCTGATGTTACATTCTACCCCCCTTAAAATGAATTTCACCCTCGAAATTCGTCACTTCGTAAGAAACAGATGATGATACCTTTCCCTCATCATATCCTCGATCTCCCAAGTAGCTTCTTCTAACAGTTGGTTCCTCCATTAAACTTTCACCAAGCGAGTGGTCTTGTTCCATAGGACTTTTTCACTATGATCCAGAATCCCTATCGGTTGTTCTTTATAAGAAAGATCTCATTCCAGCGGTACAACTTCTGAGCTGAGTACATGTGAAGGATCAGGTATGTACTTTCTCAAGAGAGATACATGGAACACATCGTGAACTTGGGAGAGATTCAGTTGAAGCACCAATCAGTAAGCTACCTTCCCAACACGATCCAATATTTCGAAAGGACCGATATATCTAGGGCTCAGCTTTCCCTTCTTTCCAAATCTCATCACTCTCTTCCAAGGAGATATTCGTAAGAACACTTTATCACCCACTTCAAACTCTAGGTCTTTTCATCAGTTTTCAACATTAATTTTTTGTCGACTCTGAGCTGCTGTAATGTGTTGTTGAATAGATCTGACCTTTTCTGTCATCTCATCAACAAAATCAGGTCCTGATAGCTTTCTTTCCCCAACTTCATCCCAGCAAGTTGTAGTCCTGTATTTCTTTCGATAGAGAGCTTCATAAGGAGCCATCTGAATTATGGATTGAAAACTATTATTATATGAAAATTCCACCAAAGGTAGGTGTTGATCCCAACCACCTTTGAAATCCATAGATAATGCTCTCAACATATCTTCTAGAGTTTGAATTTTCCTCTAAGACAGACCGTCTGTCTGAGGATGATAAGTAGTGCTGAAACTCAACTCTGTATCCAGAGTATGCTGAAGACTTCGCCAGAACTTTGAGGTAAATCTCGGATCCCGATCAGATATAATAGAAAGTGGTACTGCATGCAATCTTTCCACTTCCTTCACATATATCCTGGCAAGCTGATCCAGAGAGAAATCCTCTCTAATAGCGATGAAGTGTGCTGAATTTGTAAGACGATCAACTATGACCCAGATAAAATTATTGCCTTTGGATGTTTTAGGATGTCCAGTGACAAAGTCCATAGTGATGTTTTCCCATTTCCATTCTGGTATGGGTAATGGTTGTAACATCCCCTTAGTCTTCTGTCTCTCAACTTTAACTTGCTGACAAACCAAGCATCGAGAGACATATTCAACAACATCTCTTTTCATGCCATCCCACCAGTAGTACTCTTTCAGGTCCCTATATATCTTTGTGCTTCCAGGATGAATAGAGAATGAAGAACTATGAGCCTCATCCAGCTGCTCCTTCTTTAATTATGGGATGGGAGGAACACAAACCCGATTCCTGAAAATTATTATCCCATCACAATAATGGTTGAATTTAGGAATATTTATCACCTTCTTTTGTAACTCTACATCTTCTTTCTGCGCCTCTTTAATCTTCACATTTATAGATGGTTGAACATTCAATTGAGAATGATACAATTTTCCCCTTCCATTATAATTCCATGATCCATCCATTGTAAATCCATAAATATTGCATCTTTTTTGATCCTCATCATGGATAAGCTAGCATGGTCTTGTCGACATAATGCAACTGCCACCTTGTTTGCTTTCCCAGGGTGGTAATGAATTGAGCAGTCATAATCCTTAATCAGCTCCAACTATATTCTTTGGTGCATATTCAGCTCCTTTCGTGTGAAAATATACTTTAAACTTTTATGATCAGTGTAAATATCACACTTTTCTCCATAAAGATAATTCCTCCAAATCTTTAATGAAAATATTACCGCAGCTAACTCCAAATCATGAGTTGGGTAATTTTGCTCATGGACTTTAAACTGTCGTGAGGCATAAGCTATCACTATATCATTTTGTATAAGAACACACCCAAATCCATTCTTGGATGCATCATTGTAGATCACAAACCTTTCTCCACTATAAGGAAGTGTGAGTACAGGTGCACTGGATAACCTTCTTTTCAACTCCTTGAAATTCTCTTCACATTCCTTCATCCAAACAAACTTAAATTTTTTCCGAGTCATCTTGGTGAGTGGATTAGATAATAGTGAAAAATCTTTCACAAAACGTTGATAATATCCAGCCAAACCAAGAAAACTTCGGATCTCAGTTACTGTTGTTGGTCTCGACCATCTTTTTATAACCTCTGTTTTTTCTGGATCCTCAAATATCCCCTCTTTTGAGATTATGTGACCCAAAAATGAAACTTTTTGAAGACAAAATTCACACTTGGTAAATTTGGCATAAAGCTTCTCCTTTCTCAAGGTCTTCAATACAATTCTCAAGTGATCTTCATGTTCTTCCTTGCTCTTTGAATAGACAAGAATATCGTCTATAAAGACTACCACAAACAGATCAAGATAGTCTCTAAAGAATCTATTCATCAGATCCATGAAGATATCAGGGGAATTAGTAAGACCAAATGGCATAACTATAAATTCATAGTGTCCATACCTTGTATGGAAAGCCGTCTTTGGTATATCCTCCCTTTTGACCCATAATTGATGATACCCTGAATGAAGATCAATATTGGAAAAGTATTGAGCTCCGCGTAGTTGGTCAAATAAGTCATCAATGCGTGGGAGAGGATATTTGTTCTTGATAGTGATCTTGTTAAGTTCTCGATAATCAATGCAGAGTCTCATTGATCCATATTTCTTCTTAACAAACAGAACCGGTGCTCCCCATGGTGACTCACTAGGGCGTATGAATCCTTTATCAAGATTCTCTTGGAGTTGCTTCTTCAATTCCTGTAACTCAATTGGGGAAATTCTATAAGGTGTCTTTGAAATAGGAAAAGAACTCGGTACGAGTTGTATTGAAAACTCAACTTCACGATTTGGTGGAAGACCCGACAATTCCTCCGGAAAGACATCGTCAAACTCCTGTACAATGGGAATATTCTTAATCGTGAGTTTCTCACCAACCATTTGAGATAAATAACCTTCATTTAGTGTAATCAAGACCCATAAGATAGAAGAAATTTCCATTGGAAGTTTATGTTCATCCTTGCATCGATAGATGATCATAGATTGATCTGGAATATGAAATGTGACTTCCCTTCTTTGGAAATTGATATGAACTCCATATAAAGAATGACAATCCATGTCAATAATCACATCAAATTCCACAATAGGAAGGATCACACGATTTTCAGGAAGCACTTTTCCACAAACTTCAATCAGATAAGAATTATAAACTTTTGATGCGACTGTTGTACCATTAGGAGTTGTCACAACTAACTCAACATCTTATTGTTGAGGTAATATGGTGATACCATTATAAAAATCTTCAGAAATAAAAGAGTGGGTGGATCCAGAATCAAATAAAACATTTTCTACTTTAGAGTGGATGGTAAGTGTAACTCTCACCACTTCATTGTCGTACTCCACATCACCGATAGTAATTGCATGTGACATTCCTTTGTCTTTAGCCTTATGATTTTGTTGACGTTGATCATCATCATCAACCCTTAGATTTGGGCATTGATTGGCATAATGCCCCATCTCCTTGCACTTGAAACATTGAAGTGTAGTAGGTTCATTCTGTGTACCATTCCTTTGTTTGCATCATTAGACATCTTCTTCCCACTATTTCGACATTCAATTCCCGATGACCTTATTTTCCACACTTATAACATTTTCTTGCCCCCTTAAGACAATTTCCTCCATGTTTCTTTCCACACTTTGAGCATAAGGGAAAACTCATCTTCTTTTCAGTGTGCTCTTTATATTTTCCTTTGAATTCCATTTTCCTCTTCTTATCAAACCCATGTGACTGATGGGTTACACCAATCTCCATCTCAACCTTGAGAGCACATCGAACCATTTCCATGTAGCTATTGAAGTCCCTTATGGATAACGCCCTTTGAAGACTTGGTTTTAAGCCACTAAAGAATCGATCAATCTTACTCTCAGGTTGGATAATAATACCAAAAACGTACCTTGAAAGTCTTATAAAATTTGATTCGTAGGTACCAACAGATTCATCATCCTTTTGCTTTAGTTCAAGAAACTCCTTCTCCATCTTTTTTCAGAGAATATGAGGGAAGTACTAATTGAAAAATATGTTCTTGAACTCATCCCATTCCATGGAATCAATTTCATCCCTTTGCCTCGTATTCTTAATAAGATTCCACCATTGATTAGTATCACCTTCCATGATAAACTGCTAAGATGACTTTATCATGTTCAAAAAATTGAAGAACTGAAAATATATTTTCAGTGGTACTGATCCATTATTCAGCCACTAATGAATCAGAAGACCCGCTGAATGAAGGTGTACGTTGCCTCATGAAGGATTCAACAGAATTTTGCTCCTTCCATTGATTGTTTGGAAGTCCTACATGATTCATAGCTTGAGAAAGTTGTGTGATCAGGGCTACACGATTTTTCATTCCAGCTCCCATAACGTTTGGTTGCTCAGGGGGACAATCATTGCATTGCCCATCGCATTCCGCATTAACACGGTTCCTTCGAGTTCCAGCCATTGACTAAAACCAAGAAGAATAGTGTGAGAAACACTAATTATAATAGGAAAAACATATAATCAAGAATAAAATTTTACACTTAAGGTCTTATCATAGGTTTTTCATGGCCATTTCTAAAACACTAAGATTGTGTTCTATGCTTAGACTTATCCTTCAGGTTCTTACTATGGCTTTCACATCCTAGTTTCCAATGGTTGACTATACCTTTACTCGGATACCAACTATAATGACCTATACTTTGCATACATTATTAATACTTTAAAATTGAAGTACACTTATTACAACATATAACAAAACCATGAAAGGACCGAATAGGTATAGTGTCTTTAGAAAATGGGAAACATAAACAACTTGTTCATAAAGCATCTACATTGTCTCCCATTTATTTCATCATATCTAGAGTCCCTTTTGGTATATCCTACTTAAGAACCTTCTTCCTGACCTGGGGAAAGAAAACATACAAAAGGGTGTGATCAAAAGCTTAGTAAGGGTATAAAAAAGAAGTATCAATCACATTATATTCATAAGAACATAACATTTTGGAAATCATAACCTGCAAAAGAGATCATAATTTTATAACATGGGATAAATCATAGTAGTGCAATGTAATCCCAATAATCATAACTTAAAACATGAAACTTTGTGGCATACACACATAATCATAGAGAAACATTTCATAGTAGTCAAGACTCATTTCCAAGACTATCTTAGTGGACAAAGTCCATTTCGGAACCAAGTTCACTCCTCATTTCAGTCCTATTTCACTGAACTGGTTTAACCTGCCGTTCCAGTAATGTCTATCTCATGAGATATAAATCTTTACCCAATTCATTGGAGGGAGATATAGGTCCCACCCATCTCTTAATGATACCATTCTTATGTGTGCCACAAAATCATAAATCATACATCATTGCATAACCCATGTAATAAAAATGGGATTCTTAAACATCATGACATCATAAAACAATTCATATAAGATAAAGGAATTCATAAAAATAATTCCATCACAAAATAATCAAATCAATGTAATAATAGAGATAGAAATATAATCCTATATTATCTTAGATGGAAAATAATTTTGATAAAACACTTGAACTCCATTCTTGAGGAAAATATCATTTCTACTTCAAAAACATTTTCCTTTCTTAACATGTCATACAATTTTAAACTAAAATAAGTTGATTAAAAATAAACTTGAAAACTTGTAAAGGAAGCTTCTTTTAAATAATTTTTTAAAAATACATTCATGCCGTATAATTTAAAAAAACATTCTTCTCATACTTTTGTCAGAAAAGTCAAAAAGTACCTCGTTCGAAAAACGACAAAAGATTCCATTCATATCTTTTACTAAAAACTCACCAATGGGTAAAATTGGATTTAAAAAATTGTAGGTGGATGGAAATAATATTACATATTGAGGAAACATGGATTTGGATGATAAAATACACCCTAGTAAATATCAAAGTATAAACAATCTCGGATAAAAATGAGATTGTGATATTTTCCCTTACCTTAGGTCCGATTTGCTTATTAAGTGTCTGAACCTCCTATATAATGATTTAAATAATGTCATTCAATTATTCCGGAATCATACTCATTCTTATGATATCATATATGTTCATATTTCTAGCTTCTTATTAGTAATATTTCATTGCTACTTGTTATTCATGTGTTTATTTCTTTTTGTTCTTATGCGTGTTTTGTCGAATAAATTCTTATTCTTCTCTTTAGGTTATAGATACCTCGTTTCCAAAATGGTATAAGTGTACTATATATCATATTTATTCATTCAATTCATTTATATAGTCATTATGCAATGAAGATCATGTAGAACGAGTGGCATCACATCATGGAGACGGTATTCCGTACGTACGCACGATCGATGATATCGTTCCCATGATCATGGAATTGTATTGGAGTGTATGTATACTATTTCAGAATCAATAACACTTTACAATAATCATATATAGTTATTTATTTTCACCATTATACCCATCTATGTAAGGTGGTGGTGGAAAATAGATTACACCTCGGCGTGGAGACGGTATTCCGTACGTATGCACACGCAGTAATTTCATTTTCCATAGGATGGATAGATGGTGAAATAGGGTTGTTTCATACTTATAATAAAATATCAGTATATGAGTGATACTGATGTTATTACTTCATAATGAAACAACTAAATAAGAATAAGTGGAAGAAGAAATAAAGTTGAAAGAATCGGTAATGGACATTACCTCTTCTTTGAAGCGCCTCTTTGAGACATCCTCTTAGGGCACTAAAATTTGTCTTTGAAGAAGACCAGGACCGATAGGATGTTTCTAAGGAAGTGGAGAAGAGAATTTGGCAGGGGTTGGCCGAGCTTGAAGTCTCAAAGTGGTGCGAGGAAGAGAGGGAGGAGGTACCCTTTTATAAGGGAGGAGAGGGGCACCTTTGAAAAAACTAAAAATATTATTTTATTATAAAGTAATATTCGGTTTTTAATAGCTAAAAATTGATTTATTTCGAAGATAAGGTATGTATGGGTCGAAATACTATCATCCAATATAATTTAGACAAGTTTAGGTATCTATTTTAACCTTATCATTTAGATTTAACTTTAAGTTAAATAATTTTACTTTTATCGTGTCTTCTTGTTTTCTTACACTATAAGGTTAAAAAACTTACTATAACAAGTAAAACAAACCCCAAGTTGCTTATTATTAATATATAAAATCGTATCTAAGTAATTTGGGCAAACCATAGATTTTTTGGAATAAAATAACAATTAATAATATAATATTTGTTTAAAAACTATTTTATGTCAATTTTGACACTATTTGGTAATTGATTTTTGGGAAACTCATAACAGAAATATTAGTTCGAGAAAAGTTAATTAAATAAATAATAACATGTCATATTAAAATATAAAATTAGTTTAATTCATAAAAAGTTTCAAATTACATTTATTTGGGTGTTTAGAACATCAATTATGTTAATATTTCATTAATAAGATAATTACTGCATCATCATTGTGTCATAAATATATTAAATTATATAATGTATAAAAATTATAAATAAAATACCATTATGTAGGAATTTTTTTTAGCTTTCTAATTAATATTTATAGTCGAATTTAACTTATGTATAACCCTATATTAAAAATGTTTTAGTTATTAAACTTTGATTTTAACTATTTTAACCCTTCTTTAAATAAATTAATAATAAATGTCCTAATCTAATCCATGTGGGCATAAATGGTCATATTTTAATCCTAAGGTTGTTTTTGGTCGAATTACAATTATCCAATAGAATTAGGACATGTGTTAGGGTAATAATAATATCATTTTTACTGTTAATTACCCTATTTACTTTTAACCGTGGTAAAAAAAAGTAAAAAGTTACTATTCACCAAAAAATATTTTCATCTCATTGAACATCATTTTAGTCCTTGATATTAATCGTGTCTCTAGGATTTTTTAAATTCCACTCACAGAAGCGGTAAAATTATGTTTTATGAAAAATTCAGTTATTTTAACTACCACTCAGTGGTTTCACTATTCATCAAAAAATGAAAGTTTCCAGAAAAATACAAAAAATTAGGTCTAAGCTATATTTGATATTATGTATTCAAAAATGATGTCTATTTTAACAAATTAAAAACACATTAGTTGCATTAATTAATTTAAAAATTAATTCTCGTTGTCAAAACAAAAAGCGTGTTTTTAAGAGATAATAACTATCAAAAGATTGACAGTTGTTTATGTTTGGTTTAAATGTGAAATTACATCCAATGACCAAAATTGTATTAAATTCTAAAAATATATTCTAAATATAATTTAAAACCACTCAAATTAATAATTAATCACTATTAATTATATCGATTAAAAAAGTTGTTTTTAATTAATATTTAGTAATTTTCACTATTCATCAGAATATGAAAGTTATCCGAAAAGTACCAAAATTTCACCCTATGATAATTTCGATATTCCAAATCAAAAAATGAAGTCCATTTTAAAAAATAAAATTTTAAAAATTTTAAAAAGTTGTTATTACTATTCATAATGGCTAGTTTTACTAATATTTTAATAGCATATCATTGTTTAGTGAAACTCGAGATTGTGTACGACACATGCTATTGAGGAAGGCCACAGTTGCGTGTAAAGTAAGCCAAGCTAGTGTTGTGTGTAGTGAAAGATTCCTTTGATGATTTATATAACATAAATACAAAAGTGTTCTCATAAATGTCTCGGGTGTTACATTTCATGTCTTCTTAATGAGGTAGGGCGTGTTGGGTGCATCATAATTGACATGTCATTAATGGATAAGTCGGGGAATAATTTGTCCCTTATATCATTATAGGGGTTGATAACATGGCACATTGATTGGAATAGAAACTTCTCATTAAATTCCATGGACATGGTGAAATAATGTGTTTATTTTAGATAGTCAAAGAAAGATGTATCAAGCATATATGTTTGTGACATGGATGGGAAACCTTCTTGATGAGATATTGTGATAAAATAATTATATTAAATAATGAGCATTGGTATATGGTTTTAGTCACTCAGAAATTAAGTTCTTTCACTTGGTTGAATTGACATATTCCAGTATAATAACCTTGGAATTTAGGAAATATCACATAATTCCAATGAGAAAGAATCCTAGAGGGTCACACACTAATTGTTTCCACTGATCTCAGTTAAATTTTATTTGAATTTAATTAATTGAATAAATTTTATTCCTAAGACCAAGGGAAACGTTAATTTGCATTTTTTTGATCCAAATTCATCATTTATTAATGAAAAATTTAAATTAAATATTTATTTGGGTGTTAAATAGATTCTAGAGGAGTTAAAATAAAACAAGACCATGTCTAGTGAAAAATATTAATTAATCAAATTGTTAAATAATATTTTATATCATGCAAGTTGTTACACACCAAATAGTAATATTATTATCTTTATTTGGCATGGGGTTTATTAAAGGCTATTATACTATTCAGTAGGTGACATGCAATTTAATATTTATTTTAAATTAAACCCTAGATCTAAAAAAGAAAATTATGTCTATTATGTAGGGTAATAGATCTGTGAAATTGAAATAAAGAACTATTGTGCACAATAAATTCTCTCTGGACTCATCCTTTTCTATAAAACTCAAGAACAAGAAATACAAAAGATATTCTTTTAAGGACATAGGATGAGAGATCAACACAAACACCACAAGAAAATAAATTCTTCATGGAAGAACCTAGAGGTTGATTGATATTTCATAGAGATGAAAGGATCATGTATGGATAACTACTAGAGAAATTATATCCATAGATCCTAAAAGTGTAATGAAGGTAGTTTGAAAGTGTATTTTCAAATAATAAACAATCATATAAAATAAATATCCTAATAACAAGTATTCATTTGTATAAATATTAAATAAATTGTTTATAAATTTAACATGTATGATCCCTAGTTGTGGTTTATTGTCATCAAAATTTTAAATTAAAATTTAATATATCACCCAACACTACATGCTTCCACTGCATTCAGTGCCAACATTCAATAATTTACATAGAATACTAAAATAATAATATTAAAAAAATGGAAGAATATTATTTAATGGATATTAAATTAATTAATATAATACTTTGTGGTTGTATTCTTATTTGATATCTAGACCTTAGGAGTGGCTGTTGGGTGCCCTATGTGACAATAGTAATAGACGAGTCTAAGGTTAGGTGGTTTTCTTTAGTGTGGCTCTGAGATTTATTTGTTTTATATGTTTTTCCATTTCATATGCACCCACCCTTGTTGGAAAGAAAATTTAAAACTAGAGGTTCTATTAATTGTTCCCCAATATCCTCGTTAATGGGGATATATATGGATAACAACCAACCTTCCCCAATTTGTCTTAAGCAGTAGTATTACATGTGGTTGTGAATATGGGTGATTTCTCGTGAATATTTTTTATGGGCTATGATGAAGTGATGTAATTACACATGCATGTATTCTGGATATATATACTTATAACAGATTAGGAATAATAAAATTTTATTTCACTCCAATCATAATCCAAATCAGTTTCTCATATTAATCACATTTTCCATCACATTAAGTGTTAATATGATTCCTATTAGTTCCAACCATTAATAAAGACAAAAAAAACATAGCATTAGAAAAAATAATCATAGTGGGAAATAAATTAATCATAAAAATAATTTATAGGATTACTAAATCATGACACATTATTTTCAATACGAGACACATTTTGTTTTATATAAATCATTAATGGTTATCATCTATTGAAATCACTCATACTGGTTCATAAAGAAAATTTGAATTAACACTAACATATCCCCTAAGAGTCTCAAACCAAGTGCATAGTTATGGCACACTAACTATGCTTCAAAATTAAGGTAATGATAAATTAGACCAAATCTTTTTAGGGATATTACCTCCAGATGCATCTATGAATAAACAACATCCAATTCTAGTATCCAGACATGGATTCATTTCTAGGAATACCACATAATCACAACCTTACAAAAATATATATAATACTATATATAGTTTAATTATCAAAGTCAATCATATGGTCATAATCTCTTTTATATGTTATCCAAAATATAGTTCTCAAGGATTCTACTAAATTTTCACCAATACCAACTATAAAGTCCCTAAATATAGTAACCCATAGTTGGTGTCTACTATATTACATTTAAACAAGATATAAGGGATCAGATCACAAAATATTGATTAGTCTAATAATCTTAAAGAACAAGATGTAGTCATCTTTCCCGTTTTATATTGTAAATAAAATATGAAAACAGAGTAAAAGTAATTGTTTTCATCCTAAAACTAATTCAATGATTACTTTTTTATATTATGGGTAAAGAAAAACAATAAGGGTGAAATAGATTTCTCAGTAAGGGTTACTTATATTGGAAAATATCATGACTAAATAATGTATAATCAAAATGGAAAGGTAAATAACTGAGAACACATTCCATTTAATCAATAATTTGTGCACAAAATGCATCGATGGATAATATATATGTAATAATCTCATGGATAATAATAGTTTTATTCTCCATAATGAATCATTATAGAACTGGATGTCATGATCTCAAAACTAATGAAATCTTTACCATCAAGTCCTTTTCCCAAGATAGTTTAAACAATGGGTATGCATACACCAAAATCATAATAAGACCGGAAAAAATGTGTTTCTCATGAAACATGTTAATGCATCAAGGGGATATATAATTTTTTCCCCACCCATCACTTCTTATCCAATTTCTTACTCATATATTTAATGATCAATTTAATTCATGAACAATATTCATTATAAAAAAATATCTATATTTGTTAAGGATTAAAAATACCAATATTTTCCCAGTCAATAAAATAAAATTCATAATAAAACACTATATGTATAAATGGTATGCGGTTTATAAATTAATCATATCCATGATACAATGAATATGGATATTTAAGAAAATATATAATGTTTAATAAAAAATGATCACAAGAAAGTGACTATTTGAATAGATAGACAATGGCCACAAATTAATAGGTGATAAAAGTTGACCATTAATTTATCCATAATATAGGTTTTATAATAAATTCATGTCTTTTTAGGAATAACATAAAATGGAAGTAAAAAATTAAAATAATTTTTCATTTTAATTTTTTGTAGAACCATTTAAATGTTATAGAAGAATATAAATATCATAAAATGATTATGGCTGTGATAAAGTTCATTAGTGATGTATATATTAAAAATAAAATATTACATTTAACTTTTTATAAAGAATGTTAAAAATTACCCTTTGATAGAACATTATAAATATTCCATTCAAACCTTGTGAAAATATATGGATAACATAAAATTTCCTTAATAATCCTCTGAGTAAATTAAAAAGGACATTTGAAAAACAATTCTGAAAAATATGGATATAGAAGAAAAATATACGCAATTGAAAAGAAAAATACGATCGATTTTTCTTTTAAAAATTTCTTTTAATGAATCAAGCTCCAATAATAAGAATCTTTCAATAAAAAAATGGAAAAAAAATCAATATATAGAGTATAAGATAATAGATTAATATTATGGGATATATAATAAAATATTCCTTCGAAAAAATATAATAAATCTTAGGAAAATGAGATTGTAAAATAAATTCCAACCACTTTGGTAAACATTAAATTCTTACCCCTTGAGAGATTGATCTTGAATTGAAACATTAATCATAATTAATAAATATTTATTAATGTTAAATACATGAATGAGGAATTATATACACTATATAAATATTAATATGTGTATAATACGACAAATGTTTAAATGGAGTGGAAATTGATGTGAAATCCCTTGTAATGATCATATCGTTGAAGTGATAATTAATCAATGATGTAGTATCCATAATGAATTTAAATCCAAAAAAGTTTAAACATTGTATGATAAAATAAGTGATCATTTCACATATAATTATGGAATTATATAGTTACTAAAGTAGTGGTGTAACTCAATGAATGGATATTGAGTTAAGAAACCCCATAAAATGATCATAATGTTGAAGTGAGAATTAATTTATGGGGTGATTATGTGTATAAAATTAAAATCCAACTAAATATATGTGGAAATACAATAAAAATATAATAAAGGTCATTTGACACATAAAATGTTCATAACAACATCAATAAAGTATAAGTGTAACCCAATGAATGGAAATTGAGTTATGAAACCCCTTATAATGATCATAAGGTTGAAGTGAGAATTAATTAATGAAATATTATGTGTATCAAATTTAAATCCCCAAAAATAACATTTTTTATAAAAAAATCAAATAAATTTCATTTCACACATAATATTTTCATAACATAGTCAGTGAATAAGAAGAATAACTCAATGAATGAAAATTAAGTTAAGAAACCACTTACCTCACGCTTCCAATTTATTAACCAGGATTAAAACACTAGTATAATGGTTTTAAATTTGTTATTAATTTATAAAAAACTATATTCATATTTATAATATCATATATGATCCTAATGTAACATCTTATCACCCATTCATCAACAATATTTTATTATTATTGTTGTTGTTTTTTTAAGTGTTAACTACTTAGCTTTATCTTATATGTTTTATCGTAGATATTCCAGTTCATGTTTATAATTTATTAGCATATAAAGAACGAAATTAATATTTTATATATCATATTATTTATTATATTCATTTTTATAATCATTATTGATAAGTGGTTACGGAAAATGAATTGCATCACTTTGTTGAGGTGGTAAGTCATACGTTTACACGTGCAAAACTATCATTTTTAATTCTATAAAAGGGTAATTAATTATATGATACATTAAATTTAAAGAATAAATAATATGTCAAAATTATATTATATATTCATTATTTCCATCATTATTACTATCCATGTGAGGCCATGATGGAAAATAAATTACATCGGTTTATGAGGCGGTAGTTCACCGTACACACAAGCGATGGTTTTGTTTCCCATTTCATAGAGAAGGATATTGATAAATATTATGCCATAAAAATAATATCATATTATTATATGTGAGATAATGGTGTTATTATATTGGATTTTCAATTACATAATTGACTGTGGTAAAATAAGAAGTAAAAAATAAAGATATTCATTAAGACAACTACCTTCTCTTAGAGAAACTTCATTTTGATCTCTTCTTAAAGACTATAGGGTTGGTATTTTGGGAATCATATAACCTAAAAAAATTATAAGGATGATTGAGATATATTTTGGTATATTTTTTTTAAGATGAATATCTCAACAGGCGTTAATAAGTGGGGGTAGGAAGTTCCCTTTTAAAATTGAGGTGAGTGGCGCACTTTAAATTTTTCAATTTTTTTTAAATTTCACTAAGCCATATTATTGGAAAAATTGGTCCAAAATGACTCATATTCAAATGTGATACGTATGAGTCATGATATAGACATCCAATGATGTTTAAGAAATTTTTTATGACATTTTAACCATTAAGGCTTTAGATTGACTCTCCAGTCAATTTTTTTCTCCTTAATAGTGAGAACAAATTATTTCTGTATTAAAAGGTTATAATTTTACTTATTTGATAACTATTTGTTAATAAATAGAAAAGGGATGATATTTTAGACCATTTAAAACCCTTATTTAAATAATAAAAATTTATTATGATTTTTAAATAATTTAATGAAATAACAGTTTTCATAAAATATTGTTAATGGTATTTTGAAAACTATTCATTAAATTTCAATTTAAATATATCATGATAACAAATGAATTAAAATATAAAATTTATATCCATAAATAATAAATTTTTATTAACCATATTTTTTTTCCTTTATTAGTCATCCTGAAATAGTACTTTTTATGTTTTTAAAATCATTTACATTGATTTTTCAACTCCTTGCACAAGAAATCTGTTAACATCATGAATGATTTTAAGGTAATTACACCGTTAATAATTATAAAAAATATATTAGCATAATAAAAATAAGTTGATTTTGTTCAATATAAAATTTTATATTCTTTTATAAAATATCCTTATCCTTATGTGAATAAAAAAATGAAATTAAAAGAAAGAAATATACATTTTTTCTCTTTCTTAACATAAAATAATATAAATATCATTATCAAGAGGAACTAAATAAAATAACATATATTCAAATTATGGATGTCTTTGGATTATTTAATCCCATAAAATGAAAAAATGGAATGTTTTGGGCAGATTTTGAGACCTTATTTCATAGTTTTACTCTCTTATAATCATTTTACCCTTACTGCGGTGACAAATATTTACCATGATTACTATGAAAAATGACGAAAACTAAAATAGACCTATTTACGTAATTTAAACCTATAAATTAAAAACATGGTATCCGTATTTCATGATTCAATATCTATAAGTGGAATTAATCAATTTTGTTATAAATATGTAAAATGCATTGAATTTTTAAAAAAAATATGTTTTTATGCATATAAATTAAGTTGTCTCAAAATCAAGAATATTTATAATTAAAATGCTTATAATTTGATTATTATTATTGAAATAGTTCAGATATAATACTATTATAAAATAAAAAATATAATTATACTTTTAAATTACTTTATTTAATGAAAATAAATGAGAGTATTTTAAATATCGATATTTTCATTATTCATTAAAAAATCAATCATTTTAGAAAAATAAAAAAATATCACCATAATTTACTTTTGATATGAAAATTTCAAATTATATGTTCATTTTATAAAATAAAATTTATAAATTTATAAAATAAAATTTATAATTTTCATGCATACATTGAAATAAAATCACTTTTGAAGAAAAATGCAGTTTTAAAGCATAAAATGAATTCACTAAAATGGGTTCTTATTTCCTAATTAAATAATAAATAATTTAGTATTGATTCGAACAATTATATTTTTACATCATAATTCAATTACTCATATTCATACCTTATGAAAAAATGACTAGGATATAATGTTCACATTTAAATAATAAAATGTTTATAGTATATAAGAATTCATATTAGGCTCAGTGTTGTGCGTTTATGAATATATAAATATTATTATTAATATAAACTAACTTTTGATTTTTATGGTAGATAAAACCATTATCTAATTCAAATTCAACATAATTAGTTTTTGATCTTCCATAGGTCTCAGTACCCCCTAAACTAACTTTCATTCCTCAATGAGGCACATATCCCCACTATGAATATAAAAGGATTATGACGATTACTTGGGAGTTAGATATTGTAACTAATTCATTTTCTTTTGGTAATATATTATTCTAGGTGTTCTTGGTTTTTTATCAACATTTAATCTCTATGGTGGGAAGATATAATGAGTGAGAATCACATTTATTCACTGTTTACCTATTACTTAAATCATATTAGTGATTTTACTATATGATATGACCTGTTTTTTATTCTATATAATATTTTTATGTGAATCCAAATTAGATTATTTATACTCACCCCAACATAGGTTTTGTTAACATGCATTTTGTATATGTATAGATAATGCTCATTTTTAAGCGAGTTTGATGGACATGTAGCTAGTGAAACTATATTATAGTGGAATTAAATGGTTTTAAATTATAATATGTATTTTGTTAGGGGTGGTCTATCATGATGTTCCCATATCTAGTTGATTGATGTCTATTTTATCTTGATACGTTAGGATCATTAATTTTCAACTGATATTTAATGCTTTTTTTATATTATTATAGATGATTAGTGTGTTTTGTGTAAATGTTATACCATGGAAGTTATTATATTTATCCTTGAATTATAATATTCATCTCTAATGATATGTTGTTGTTTCTAGGTTTACTATGTTATGGACACCCATGTGTATTTTATGTCTTCTTAGTGGCAGTCACCACACTATGGATTATTAATAGAGGGCATGGGGTAGATAAATATTATTAACACTAGCAAAGGTGTGGTCATAGTGTGTTATTTTTCTTGAATTTTGATAATACTAAAAAATATATTAGGGAACAAATTGAATACATCAGATAACTATCAATGAATGAACATATATTATGTACAATATTTGATCTATGAAAATATAGTCATATTTAACTTAAAATTATAGAATAAAAAGGTGCCAACTAAAATTTTTATTGATTTTCTTAATCATATGTTTGTATAAAAATTCATAACTCCAATTAGACTAAAAGGTTCAGGATGTAAGAAAACCTGATCCTACAATTTATTAATAAATAAATAAATAATAAATTCATGCATTACAAGGGTTTTTAAAAATACATGATTGAATCTCACCCTACATATCTTCATACACCAAAGGTGCACAATAGTTAGGGATCTAAAAGGACCAAATCATGCACACTTCCATAATAGCTCTCTTAAAAAGGTTATTTGTAGCTTCATTATATTATCTATATTTATGTGAGATAATTATTATAGAATTACTAGTGGATTGAATACAATCAGTCCAATAAGGTAGTACTTTATCAGGGATATTCCTAGTTCTGTTCATTAAGGTTTAAATAAAAATTTCAAATAAGACTTAATCCAGAGGGGTTTTTAATCATGATATAATTTTTTTTTTATGTCATGGATCACATCCCATAGCTCAGAATCATATGAAATTATAATAAAAAAATATAATGGTGGAAGGCGATTTTGATGTAGTCGTGATGGGTACATAAGACACCTTTACAACCTGATAGCCCTAACATGCTAGAGGTTGTACCATGTGCACACAACCAATGTAATATTTTAAGATCATAAATAGTGTTTATCATCACAACAATTTTTGATTTGTATATAGTAAAATAACCATTTTTCATTGATAAGGTACCCACATTAAGAGAGGGGAACTTATTGTCACAAACCAGTGCATTCCAATCATTCCAAATAATTGCAATGACTGAGGCAGTACCTAAAAGGAGGAGATTGTGAACCTATTCAATCAAAAAAGAATAAATGAAGGAAAAAATAATTCTTCCTAACTAGATGTTTATATTGTTTTTAATGATGAATAGTTATTATATATGATTCTAGATTTCGATAGAAAATTTTTTGCTCATGAAGATGTGTTGGGTGTTCTCCACAACCTTCTGATATCAATGGAAGGAAGATGAAATCTATATGATGGTTCTATGTAGTTGGCCTTGAGTTAAAATCCTAAAATCCCATATTTTCTTGATGATAATCATCATTTTTGGTTCAATGAAATTTTATTTAAAATTAACAAGCCATAATAGATTAATGGTGGAACCATCCTGTTTTAGTCTGTAAGATTCCTTGGCATTGATTTCGTCATTCCTATTCATCTTTTAGGTGAGATTGTCTATATCTAAAAATTCTTACATCTATATTTCATGGGAAAATAAGGGAGAAAATTATCATAATAGCTAATATTATAGATAATATACTCATTAATGGAAATTTGGTGCTTGTTTGGAGGGAAATCTATGATCTCTTTAAGGGTCCTTCCATGCCCTGGAGTAGTCTAGAATTTGAGGTGGAAATACATGTAGAAAATCCATTTGGATCTAGATATGATATAATTAAATGGGTATCTAATGGTAGGATATATAGACTATGAATGATAGTGAGGATATCTATCCATAAACTTCGTTGTGAGCCTGTTTGAAAACAAATCAAGATAAAAATCATTAGACATCAAAAATTTCCATGTGATTTTGTTGAGAGTAGAATCATTAAAAATCATGAGTTCCTTGATTCCTATTTACCCCACTTCAATAAGCTTGATGCCTTATTTCCATGAAATGGATATCTGTTACATTTTATATACATATCTAGTTTAGATAATGTTTTTAATCATATTTTTATGATCATTAAAAAGACTTCAAGGATATATGTCAAGAGAGATGGATTAGACAAGTTTAGTAGTGATAACTTAATTGTTCAACCACACTCTTTAATATTGGGACATAGACATTCCTTTCCACCTATCCATCTATTTGATTATTATATAGTATATATTCTTGAGATATCAGTTTCCATACCCCCCTGAACAATTAGACACCAAGGTAGGTAAAGGAATGGGATCTCATATTCACTCCATGTGTTGTGGTGATCTTGTTTTTCTTGGTAATAGGTACTCCATACCCAAAGACAATTAGTGATTTATTCAGACTAATGGATTTCCCTAGAACTTCCTCATAGTGAAAAAATATTTATTTTATTAGAAATATAGTTTTTTAGAGAATTTTCCACGGTAGAGTTTATCATTAGAATAAAAGAGATGTGAGGGAGTAAGGATACCTCTGATATCCTTGATCTATTTATATATCAAAATCTAAATAATCTCATTGATGAATCTATTCATTTAATATTTTTCAATGTAAAATAGAAGTATTGAGAGATGTTGAACTTGCATAAAATACCTAGAACATTGAAAAAAAACTCTACAAGGATATATTAATGAGAATAAAAAGCATTTTTGAGTTGAGAATAATGTCGATTAAACTAATAGAAGAATTGGGGAAGCCGTACGTATTATGAAAAATAATAATAAATCTCTATTTTATAGTATCAAATTATTTATTGATTTCAATTAATTTAGGAAATATACATAATTCCCCATCTTAATCATCATCTTGGCACTTTATGAAGCTGTAAACAGACAATTCTGGATTCTTCTACCAAGGAAAAAACTGAACCATCTTGACATGATGATATCATGAATAATTCCATCCTTCATTGTAGTAGTGGAATTCCTAATGATAATATGGATATTGTTCCCAATTTCAACTATCCTAAAGTATTTTATATCAATAACATTCTCCTTCTTTATTATAATAGAAATTAATATAAAGTTTATTTAATAAGGAATTAAAGTATTATGAAAAAATTATATAATATCATTCATCACCTCATCATGAAAAATATCCCTATAGTATATGAAAAATGTGTTGGTGAAACCATCAGGACTAGTAATGGGCCAGAGTGAGACTTTAGTTTTAGTGGTCCTCAATGCAATGAAGAATATTTTCAGTTATAAAGTGGGTTCTATCAACCTCATAAATATAATAGAGCCCTTGAAATTAGTCCACCAAAACATTGGAACTATCACTTTTAGAGCTGTAAAGGGAATGATTAATATGAAGGGAATTATTCCCTCTCCTATCACTTTAATATTTGTATAGATAGTATTAAAACATAGATTTTCAGTCGCTATATTTAAACCGTATAACATTGAGTGGGTTTGGTCCAAAAATTCCTTAATAGTTAGTAGATCATCCATTTTGAACATGTATTAGATTTATTCCCTAGAGATAGTGTTTAGATTATAGTTTCTATGTTGGTATAAATCAAGGTATTTCTTAGACACTTTAATATCATGGTCAATCTTGGAGAATTATTTACTACTCATCCCCTTAAGAGACCTTTGGTATGATTAATTTTTATATCAATCCTTTTGAGGTGTATTTATATGGGATCCATCAACTAATCCTGCAAAATAACATCCCTATATCAAAGAGTGACAAGGAAACAATTTTCGAAATTAAATGGAAGAGGGGACGATCCAAGAAACTAATTAGAGAGATAAAAAATTATAGAATTATGGTTTGAGTAGTGCATAGAAAGTGTGAAGCTAGAGATCCAGATGGAAGCACATCTTTCATCAACTTGGAAAAATAATCTATCCATTTGTATTAATTTCCTTCTATTCATGGTGTATGTTGTCCATGTGAAATCAGATCAAATTATTGGAACTTTAGTGAGGTTGAAATATTCATTATAGGAGGAAAACTCTTGAGATGCTATTAAATTTCATTTAGTTCTATTTCTTCTTCAGTCCTAAATAAAGTATTGAAATCTCTCATAATAATCCTTTTTTATTCATTTTTTCAAATTCAATTTTCATCCCTTTCCATAGATCCCTTATCCGGATGTAATAGGTGGATTCATACACAAAGGAGATATAGAGAGTGGAATCATTATTGGATAAGGAAACCGAAATTATATGAGATTTTTAGTTTCATGATAGGAGGTAGATGATTTTATGAATAGGAATACAGAAATGGACCATGTTAGTTTTATGTGAATTATGGGAGAAAAAAGTGTAGTTGAAGTAGGCCCACTTGAAGTCCTTATAATTGTAAAAAAATTATTTCATCAAGAATACTGAAGAGGGGTTTATAGGTCATGAGATAATGTTTAAGGGTTATGACCGAGGGGGAATTCACAACCCCTTGGAGGTTCTAGTAGATAAGATTCAATACTAAAGTGACTTTCCTCTTGTTAGTGGCCCTACTTGTTATGTCATATCCACATGGATTTTTTTCATTTACCACTGTATTTATTTTTCCTCTCCATAGATGTTATAGCCTCTTTTAAGAATTTATTTTTTCTAGGATGTTCAATATCAACCTGGTTATATTCAAGAGGTTGGAAACCCTAATTTCAATCATCCTAAGAAAACAAAAAAGGGGAATGAATTGGGTGTAGGGATACACCCATAAGGGGTTATCATAAGGAGTTATATTTTTGAATGATTTAGATGAAGAAAAGTGAATGAATGGATCTTCCACTTCATCAAGAGGGGACAACCCCTCAAAAAATTTGTACTTGATAGTGTCAGCATACTTAGTGGTGGATATATAAACATGTGAAAAATCTTGTTACATCTTCATAGGGGCCCCTTTAAGTGTCTCAAAATCAAAAATTTCATCAGGCATGTGATTCTTAACAAAATATATTCTAGTTCTTGTTGAAACCACCCAAGCCAGATTTGTATCCCTATTATAATGTATCTTAAAAAATTTGGCCTCTTGAATATAGTCATCTAGGAATGGGATGTCCTTATATTAAAAATGGATATATGTGATGGCCCCATACACTTCAACAATCCCTATCAAAGATACAATGTTTCTGTTTAAATCCATATCCATGGATCTAAAGATTGAAGATGTATGTTAATAATTTTGAGGAAAAGGGGCATGTTTAGTTTCCTCGGGGTTATGGTCCCTGCACATAACCCCAAAGGAGTAAGGTTTACAGGATTAAACCATATGTGGCTAGGTTTTAAACCATTATAATTCCATTTGGACATTCTGTAAGAGGTTTTCATATCCATTTTTTATTATAGAAGCTGCAAACTATGTCCCTATTACACTAAAAGGATTGATGACAAAAAAAATCAATTAATTGAATATAATGGTTTTAATTTGTATTGTATTTCATGGATGATGCAATAATTTACCATTTTTTAATAACCTCTTCAACCAATGTATTTTCCATGTCAACTTACACCAAAATCCTAACAAAGTGACCAAAAAATGGGTTATTTTTTTCTGTCGATTCTCTTTGGATTACCAACTAAGGATTATATATCCCAATGGATTCATGGATGCTAGTAAATCTAGTAAATCTTGAAAACATTAATCCAAACCACTGTGAGGGAGTTATTTACTATTATATGGTGTATGTTCCTATCCTATTTCATTAATATGAAGAATCTAGGCTTTAGTGTGACAGATACTAAACTCTAATCCCTCCTTTTTGTATTCATTAGATGGAAATACATTGTGATAATAGACCCTACCAATGGAAATTATATTCCATTCATCAAACTCCCATATCTCCATGATTCTTATTTATATATCACATAACTTCCAACACCATTACCCTTTGGAGTTATGACCCACATAATAATGGAATATTTGAAGAGATTTATTATTTCCCCTACCAAATTCTAGATGGAAGAAACGTTAAAAATGTTCCACTGCTTGATAACTATTCTTTGGGAAGGAATATAAAAATTATATAATGAAATATTCATGAATGATTTCACCCCCTCTATAAAATATTATTTTTACAGTTGTCTCATAAGTAGGATGATTCATTACAGTTTGTGTACTTGATGTAAAAAATTGAAATAAATCCTTGTGGAAAAGATAAAACTTGAGTGTTGGGTTTGGATATATGAAAATGGGATTTTAATCATTAAAAATTATTCTCATGTGTGAGGTTTATACTTTCCTACTATCTCTTCACAATCTTCCATAAAATCCCTTCCCTTAACTCATATTAGAATCTATTTAACAGCTTTTAATAGAGGATCATCATAGTTAAAATGTTTTTTATATGAATTGTTTGGAACATCAGAATTCATATTGTTATTTAATATATAAAAGGGGAATGTATGAAATAATTTTTTATTTTCATTTTTTTAATAATATCAATTCATGGGAAATATCATAATTGTTATAGTTATCAATATATTATATAATATCAATGTAATGTCATATAATTATTAGTTTGAGGTGGATTAAAAAATATTTTTATCATAAAAGTGACCAATAATGATTTGGATTAAAACTAATTAATTATAATATATTTAGTAATATTTAAAATGTATTCTAAATCAAATATTTTAAAAATATTATACAAAAAATTATGTCTAAAAATATTATATCCATAAGTTTTAGTGGGATGATAAGAAAACATAATCATGCTTGACAGATTTTTTATTTAGCATAAATTATTATGATAAGAATATGTTTTAAAATTTTAAACTCGAGTTATTTTCAGATAAAATGTAATTATTAAAATTTTACTATTTATTAAAACCCCTCAAATTATATTGTTAAATATAGTAATTCCCAACAATTATCTATATATCCTAAATCACATTGAATATTTTATTCAACGGTTGGTAGATATTTTTTCCTATATTATAAATTAAAAATGAATTGATTTGGATTTGATTATTCTCCTATAATGAATATATAAATAGTAGGAACTAATTTTCAGGTTTATTTAATGATTTCTATTCCATTAATGGTATTTGTTTCACTAAAATAGAAGAATAGGTTACATAGAGTATTGGAGGAATTAACAGTATAAAATACCTTCAGAAAGATGATTATTACGGGAATATAAAAATAAATTTAATGATTATATAGAATCAATACCTTATGAGTGTATTTTTATTAATCTTGAAGACTATTATATAATAAAATAATTATAATTAATATTTTTGGGCTGAAACAATTTGTTGAAGAAAGTATCTTGGTTTGAAAAAATCTCTATATTTTTCGAAGAATCCTTGAGAGGGTTGTAAATACTATAGAGAGGGATATAATTTAAGTAATTATTATAATTTAAAAAATCTCAAAGCACTGATGAGAGTATATATAAATTGTAAATATTGAAGTTATTTCTTCTAAATATGAAATTGAGTAAATTCTTTTATGACACGATAAACAAGTGATTATTCATTGTCATAGTGAAAACCAAGTTGTAATTTAACTATTATATATTGTTATGATATTTTAAACATATAAGAATGTGGAATTAATAGGATGAATATTTTTATATATTCATTGTAAAGTTATGAATGAAAATATCCTTTTATATTGATTAATTACTTTATTACAAAATGAATATCATGAAAAGTGATATTTCATCAAATCCCTACCATAACTGGAAACTAATATTGTTTTAGAAAAATTAAAAATTATAATGTATTTATTTATATTTTTCATGATAAATTTGATATTTTTAAACATGAATGTGATAATAATAATGATTATATCACAATGTCAAAATTAAGGAACTAATTTTTAGATTTTCAGAATGGTTTTCAAAATATTTTTGTGGTCTTTCGTTATCCCAATTTTATGATATATTATATTAATGATGCATTAAATTTTTATTAAACTATGACTTTTGGATATCCTAGATCACTCACATGTGATATTATGAAATGTTTATATTGAAAAGAAATCCCTAGACACCACACATCAGGTTACATGTGTCCCACAATAAACCAAATAACATGGGAAAGGTATGAACACATACCTTGGCATATAGTTTGATTCATTACCATTCATAATCTATTTAAAATGTCACAACCCACCAAATTCAAATTCCATTATCATTATTATAATAAATGTTATTTTAATAACACTTATTGTAATTGTAATTTACCAGACCACCCATATATGATATTATCCATTTTAGTAACTAGGTATGCACACTCATAGTAAAACCATCAAATATTTATTTCATCCTATGAAAAGTATATCACATATTAATGACTTCTACACCCTCATCTCTATAATTCATACTTTAATTACATTCCCATCAATGAGGGAGACCAAATTTTTTCATTCATTCCTTTTTATATTATAATACATTTTATAGGGAGAGATACCTTGATAGGGGGTGGTACGGGTGTATCAATAAAATTAGAACTAAAACCTTTATTCATCATAATTTTAAATAAAATGACTATATTATCTTTATTTTTAGTATTTTATCCCTTGTATTCTTGAATAAATGTCAATATAATTTTTATCAATCTATTTTATTTCTGTTATTAACATTGTGCAAGGATTTTATATACCTTAATCACTAATTATTTATTTTCCAATATAAAAAATATATTCCCATAGGAGACATATATTTTACATCATTTAACCACATTGTTATAATCCAATGATAAAAAAATCATAAATGATATAATGCACCATAATACACTAAACACATCATTTGATCATGGTTTGAGGCTATGATCTGGGGTAACTCACCATGTAGGTTTGGGGATAGCTCAAAGTCCCCTATGGATTATAATATTCAATTTTATCCTCTTCCAATATTTTCAATGAATATATAATAAACATTGGATCATAAACCAATACAAAGTCATATCATAATTTCTATAGATACATTGAGTTTAGATAATGTTCCTTGATCTCAAGTATACTTATCCAAAATAGAGCTATAAATATCACACTAAACTATACAATATCCATTACATGATTTATTCTATAAACATAAAATTATTCTTTGGAAAGATATCCATGTTGTGAAAATAAATTGTCTTCTTTAATTGTTATTTTTATTCAAAAATTCCTCTCACTTATTAATTTATATCAATATCCATCCCTATTATTTTTCTCTCCATCCCATTGAAACTTACTCCCCACATTTATAGATATCGATATTACTCTAATTCCAGAAAATTTAGTTTCCTAAGAAAAGAGAAATTAACCATGCCCCACTAAAAAAACAAAAAATTCATCATATGAATGAAGGAAAAATTAGGTCAATAATCTTATTCAGATTAGACTCAAACTCTTCCATTAAATTACCCGAAATCCTTCCTTAGATTTAAGATATTTGAAAACACTTGTCTACTGAAAAAACATTATCACAGTGTGAATTTCACAATCATAGTATTACTTTTAGATTATTTTAAAACTAAACGACCAAATTCTATCATAGCCACCATGTGATAAGATCTTTAATGGCGTGCGACATATATTCTCTGATTCTCATAGCTTACACACATAAAATACATCATTAAAAATCCAAAATTATCTCTAATTTATGGGTTTAACACAACAAAAATCCCCTCATCATGACCTGAACCAGATGACTGACATTAAATAGTGTATACCCCAATATTTATTGGGTACCAATATATGTGTGAAATCTAATTATTGTGGGAATTGAATCCTCAATAATAAATGTCCTTCGTTCTATGGCAAGGATACGTTCAATTGAATCAAACAACTAAACCTCATCAATAATATTCCATACCATTAAAATAATTCCCATTCTATAAATGATTATTACTTATTCCCTTTATAGTTTTTCTATAATCTTCTATTTCATGATCATCTCTCAAACATTATAATTTTCAACTTGGTAGTAACCCTCAACATCACTACGAACTGTGAAAATCACTATCATGGTGTGACTTAAGTTAACAATATTTCCTTATGATACATTATATATTATAAAACATTGATTCTTATATGGTGTGTTATATAACATCTGCGTGCTTCAAAATAACAATTAAGTATACTACAACCACTGAAATTCTTTTCATGGAATTTAATTTTCCCAGTTTTAGGATCTATTTCCAAAACATCGTATTGTATTCAATGATACAATGAGGATTATAATCCACTTACATACAATTTATTTATTTTATTATATTATTTTTAATGAAATTTAGATTTTAGAAACACCCCAAAAGTAAATTCTATTCATTTCATGTCATTGTTCATTTTTTTACTTCCTGTAAACTCTTACTTTTATGTACCATCAAATATCTTACTCAAATACTCTAGGATATCATGAAAAGATAAACATTACTAGGAGAACATACAGTACCCCTATTATGCTCCATCCTTCAACTACTATACTGTAATAACTACCAGAAAAACCTTTATCCATATATCATCTCGTGCACTGTAAAATCAACAACACTTAAAACAAATTTCTCTTATTACTAAGAATAACTTATGAAGTATTTAAAAATATATTTTACAATTTATAAAACTTATAAAATAATATCTATTCCATCATCTAAACATACTCAGTTTCAAATATAAAATTACTATAATTATAATGTTCTTAATATAAAAATTTCATACCAAGAATCATTGTTTCCTTAGTGTCAAAAAACTCAAATACCATTTTTTATGAATAAAAGTATAACCACTTAGAAAAATAGGTTGAAATCATATCCATCACAAACACCAATCCTCAATTTTATACTAATAATACCCCCTTTGGATTTGTATGAAATAAAATCATTAATCTAAAACACATTCATGTCATATAACCATGATAATTATAATTCATCCATTAAGGAATGGGTAGATATATAGATTCATGATGATTTATAAACCCCCATTAACATCAAATCCTAAGATAAATACTCCTCTAAAAGTAACAGATGTGGATTCATTGGGATAAATATACCTTTATAGAAAAGGGATATATATTCATCTAAATTATTATTCTCCATATATCATCATCATGTGAAGAAACTTAATCTCTATATCATAGATACATCAATTAAGGTTCTTTATGGAATCAATTGAAACCACTTGTTAGATTACATAAGATAGGATATTGAATGAATGAACTAATAATGATTATAATTTATTCTTGGATTACTAAATTTTTGAGATTTATGAATACCTAATTGAAATTTATTTCAATGATTCTATAATCTCTAACACTATAGTTACTTGTGAACCAAATTTTAACCATAATTATAGAGTTTACATTCAATCTAAATAAAAGTTTTCAACTCTTGTATCATTATCAATGTTTTCTATTGAGTTGTCTTGACAAATTTTAATGAGCCAAAAAAACCATTAATATAACTATTTCATAAATTAGTTCATGAAATATTAGATTAAGAAAATAACATATCATTTTTCCATTTCAATCATTTGTCACCATATGTTTTAATGAGTCATAGTATGGGGTTTTACCATGGAAATACTCATGTGAAATCAATTAACCATTCATAAAACCATTAGGGAATAAACCATAAAATAGAAATTGTGTAAGTCATACAAGAATTATTATTTATAGATCTATCGAAGCCAATAACCTTCCACTAAATTTTAAAAAAATTATCCGTTCATCAATTTGGTGTCTTTAAATATATAACAGGGAAACCACCTTTTGGATATATATATTCAAACATCCAGTGACTTCTATATCTTTTTCATTAAGTATAGAG
Organism: Viscum album; assembly: GCA_963277665.1. Lineage (NCBI taxonomy): Eukaryota > Viridiplantae > Streptophyta > Magnoliopsida > Santalales > Viscaceae > Viscum > Viscum album. Next base: position 1,053,044,584 of record OY728125.1, on the reverse strand, counting down.
TTAATAATAAACATGAGAGTAGAAAATAATTAATTTATTTTGATATCATTAAAAATAATAAGTTGATATTACAACTTATTATAATATAAAGAAATAAATAAAACCCATTTTTCTCCTTTTTCCTCTAAAATTATCTTTCCTTTTATAGGGTATTATTTTAATGAATAATATGTTCTCTTGAATCCAATAGTTCAATAAGACTTTGATACTTCATGTGATAATTTCTCTATCTCTTAAACTCTTCCCATTTCACTCATATTATTTCCAATAACAATATATAGAATCTAATTCTCCAATAATCAATTTTTTTAGATCACGTGAATATATCAATTCCATATTATGATAAACCCTCTGAAAGGATCGTGTCTCTCCCAAAATCTTCAAATATTTTATTATATTTATATTATTTTAGTATAAAGGGAGAGAGGGAAATCCATTTTACTTAAATTTAGGAAAACTATTTATCACTATAGAACACCATTATTCCATAATTCTTTAATATGGAATGCATATTGTGATATAAAATTATTTTAATATGATATAATATCAATTCAATTTCCCAGGTATTTTTCTTCTCATAAATCTAAAAATAACTTGTAATTCCTTATAGGTTACTATTACCAACAAGTATCACTTAACATATCATTTTTTACTTTTCATTCCCAAGAGTTCCTACATATTTAATTATCCAAAGAATATTTATTATATATTTTTAGAATTTATCATTCCATGGGTTAAAAAATTTACATGATATTTTACAACTTTAATAGTATGTGGACTTCTTTATATTTTAAAAATGTTTTTATTTTCATTACATGCTAAATTTTTTTTAATAACCTATTTAGAAATCGTTTTGAAATCTCTTTTGGGATAAATATATTCATTAAAAATGTTATAAAAAATATTTTAATAGATGAACATCATATTGAATATATTATATTACATTCAACACTTTTCTTATAATAGAATATAACACTCCAAAATTTTATGATATATATCTTTTCATATAAATTTAGTCTCGTCAATATCTTGCAATGCTTGTGACACTAGGTTTGAATGAAATATGATACTTTATTAAAATATTATTATTTAATCATGACCATTATAAACTAGCCATTAATTTGGTGGGTATGAATAATAATTAAAAAATATAAAAATTGTAACGTCTCCCAATATGGAACTCTCTGACATGGACGAATAAGGTTGGTTACAGGACCTCAAGCGTGCCTCCCCATATGCCATAGGTTATTGAAAAGTATATGGGGTGTGATAAGTATAGTGGGGAGACTATACCCCATGGTTACAAAGTTACAACACAGTATAATTATCATATAATAATTAATATCAGATTAGTAGAAATAATGAAAACAATACAAACAATGGAAAAAACCAACAATAAAATTGAACAGAATAATCCAATAATTAATAAAGGAATAATTTAATGATAGAAATAAATGTAACTAAATTTCATTCTAGAATTAATACGAATAAATGACCAACATACCCAAATAAAGACTTAAATGTCCCTATTCTTGATCCCCATGTCAGTCCCATATTCATACTATAGTCCATCCAGTAAGTAATAATCAAAAACAAGGTCCCTCACCCATACCAAATACTATATCCATGTAATCTACCTAGGTACTAAATGATGACCCAAATAGGGAGTGAGTATAACATAGTAGTTCGACACCATTGTGTCTAAACATAACCATCCTGACAATAAGTTCATTCAATAATGCAATAAACAAGCATATTAATTAATTAAATAATAAAATTAATACCACATACACCTGTTTCGGCACCATGCTAGAATATCTCTGTGTATGTGTCATAACCATGCCAACCATAACCATATAACCATGCTAAATCAAAACCTGCTTTGGCTCCATGTCATAATGTCTCTGAGCATGTCTCACAACCATACCAACCATAACTATATAATCATGGTTTAAATCACTCAAATTTGGGGAAAGTATGCTATATAATCATTTCAAAAATAAATCAAGGTCTAGCTTGGTATATAATCATTTTAGAAAAAAATCAGGGATGAGTACGATATCTAATAATTTTAGCATAGATCATGGTCCAACCTGATATATATTAATTTCCACATGTGTCTCTTGGAATATCCCACTATATAAGTAACACAACATGTATCATAGACAAGATGGGTATATAAAAAATACACCATGAATTACTGGGCATAGCCCTCCATATAATCACCACAACATGAATCACTATGCATAGCTGCAAGGATGTCAAAATATCACATCTTAAGGCCCAATGGTTAATTATTAAAATTAACATTTATATTTCAATTAAAAAATTATTTTTTCTTTTTATCATGGACCAATAATATGTTAGTCATTTCAATAATCAATCTAAGACAATGTGAATCTATATCAAGCAATCACCTGACACTCATTTCATTCTAAACACACTTTAATCCATTATTTAATTCATTTATAATAAAGGGATATATCACTGGAACATTATCCATAACCCAGGAGAATAAAAAATTGGATCCAAAGGTATTACAAGGAATAATCGAATTCATCATTGAATTAATTTAGGCATAAATTATGTTGGAATAATTGAAATATTGTGTATACTTACAATTAAATAGACCAAAGGGTTAAGGTTTAGACTCCCTATCTTTAACTGACTGTTAATTAAACATTTACAATGGGTAACACCAATGAGGAAGAAGGTTTATAAGAGAAAAAGATGAATCCTTGATCAAATCAGATCAACATTAACATCAAACCCAAGTGTGGTATAAAAGTTCCATCACCATAACCGAGAACAATGGAAGAGGAAGGGAAAACAAAATAAAAAGACCTACCAAGTAGTGATCACAAAAACTATATGTTCAAAAATGGGTATGAAACTATAATATATCTTAAAGAACCTTCCTTGGTCGAGAGGAGAAATTTTCACTGAAGGAATGATTGAAAAATCACGTAACGTGCTACTTAAAATTGTTGGTTTGGATATTACACGGTGTGTAACTCCTTTACACATAGTGTATTTATTTTTAGAGGGATACACCGAATTTTTTCCTAAGGTTAATATTTATCCCACTCTAGTTTTACATTATGTGAGTATTTTAGATGACATGTAACCATTTCACACCCTATACTAGTTCATGACATGTTTTTGGAAGAATTTATATGTCATTTAATACCTTAACATGAATTATAATTCCCCTGTAGATAAATTTTAGTCCAATTTCCACAAAAAGGACTTAAAACACATCCAAATCCTTACAAATAATTGGAAAACACTTGTAAAACCATTTACACATTTATATCCACAATCCATTAATTCAAACCAACATACATCCCTTAACATTAGGTAATTTTCCCAAAAAAATCTCTCTATCTTCGAACAAGACTCATCCACCAAGGATTAAAGAAAAAGTAAAACCCAATGAAAGGAATTTAATGAAAAAATCACAGAGGGAAATACTTGTCAAAAGATGAGATCTTAAAACCTCTCTACCATATAATAGATCATTCTCGAGCTACTCCAAGAATCAATGTGGGGTCTCAGTTAAGAATTATGGCCATTGTGCTCACATATTAGACTCGCTCTCCTAGGTCTCCTCCTTAACATGCCCCTAATTCCACTGAACTCAATCCAAAGGCATCCTACTACCTCAGAGATACTTATAAATATTGTACCCAATCTATACCAGATGCACCTAAAAGGATGAAACAACACTAAGCTCAATTTCGTCAACGTCCACTATATGAGAGGGGTATGGATAATATATCTAAATCAAAAACATGTGAAACACATTGTGCATGAAACTATAGCTTTGTGGAAGGGATAAAATGTACACCACTAGATTGATCATATCCATAATATCAAATGGTCCAATAATACATGGTGTTAGATTTCCCTATTTCCTAATATGACATTTCCCCAACCTGGGTGACACCCAAAGGAAAACACAATGAACAGCCTTGACCACTATAGGTTGTATCTGATGGTTAGTCTCAAATTTATACCTACTCTACATGGTTATCGACCACATCTTGATCAAATTAACTTGATCAAATGTATCCTTCATGAGACTAGGCCTAAAAAGCACTAACTCATCTGCCTTTATCCAAAAAAGTGTAAAACGACACAAAATTTCATAAAAAGTATCGAAATGTTCTATATAGATTGATTCTTGGAAGCTATTATTATATGGAAACTTTATTAGTTCTATATATTTCTCCCATAAACCAATAAAATCCAAAACACAATCTCATATAATATCCTCTAGAATTTAAATAGTCCACTAAAATTGACCATCAGTCTGAGGATGACTAGTTGTGCTCAAAATAACCTGTGTTCCCAAAGACTTTTGAACACCCTTCTAGGATAGTGATTTGAAACAAGGATATCTTTATGAAATGATACTTGGAGCACTTTCTAGCTGAAATACCTCAAACATGTAAATACTACCCTGATCATAAACTATTATGGTCTCCCCGATAGGAAAGAAATGGGATACCTTCTTCAGTCGATCCAAAATCACCCATATAAAATCATTCTTACGGGTTGTCCTGGGTAACCCTATCATAAAATCCATAGGGACAACATCCCATTTTCACTCATGAGTGTTCAAAGGCTGCAAAAGACTAACTGAACTATGATGATCGGATTTCACCTGATGGCTGGTGAGTCATCTAGCCATGAAGTTTTCTACCTCCTTCTGAACTACTGGTACTACCTATGGAGATCATGATACATATTTTTCAAACCAGGATGTACTACCTATATAGAAGCATGGAAACTCTCTCATTAGCTTCTCGTGCAAGCCTGTAGACACCAAAACTAGCCCATGAAAAATAACATAATATCCACTTCCAATAAACCATCCCAATAACATATCCCTACCATATAATCTATCTCTAAGAACTTAGAGCTCTAGATTAGATAACTGATTGGTCTTGATCCTGTCCAAAAGAATGAGTATACAAAATTTCTAAGTTAGAGATGCTTATCCTTGAGACTCATAATCAACTAGATTAATGTATATAAATATTTCCATCATCTACCACTCATCACATGAATCCTATAATGACTTTTTATATATATTTCAACTCAATGACTCAGTATTGATGTTACCCTTACCTGGTTTATATTTCAACTCAAAGTTGAAAGGCTTCAGATACTCAACCCACCTCCTCTGTTGAAGGTTCATGTCCCTTTTAGAAAACATGTACTTGATGATCTTATGGTCCATGTGTACCTCAAATCTATCAACCATGAGATAATTTCTCCATAACCTCAGAAAATATACCACCATAGCTAACTCTAGATTATGAGTAGGTTATTTTCTCTCATTTAATGTTAGTTGTCTCGAGCCATAAGAAACCAATTTACCCCCTATATAAAAACTTCTCTCATTACATATATGGTTGTGTTATAGTACAAATTATATGATTTACCCAATATAGGTAATGTGAGGATAGGTGCTGAGGTCAGCCTTCCTTTTAGCTCCTGAAAATCTATCTCGTAAGAATCAGATCAAACCGACTTCACTCCCTTTTTTCCATCCCTGAAATCAATGCTTTTAGATATGATAAGTCTTGGATAAATCCCTGATAATAACCTACTAAATATATAAATCTACGAATATTGAATAAATTATTGGGAATCTCCCATAACCCCATGTTTTAAAGCATATCTGGGTCCACTGAAACTCCATCCTCTGAGATGACATGACCCAAGAAGTTCATGTTATCAATCCAGAAACTAAATTTGGTTATCGTGGTGTAAAGCTTACATTCTCTTACTGTACTCATGATGATTCGAAGGTGTTGGGAATGATATTCTACTAACTAGGAGTACACTAAGACATCATTGACAAAAAACCACCACAAACTGATCCATAAAAGGTTGAAAGATCTTATTCATCAAGGCCATGAATACCATTGGTGTATTGTTAAAACCAAACGACATCACTTTGAACTCATACATTCCATTCCTTCTCATAAATGAATTCTGTGGTATTTCCTATGGTATCACCCTCAACTGATGGTATCTTGATCTCAAATAAATTTGGGATAAGTTCTTAAAACCTATCTTCTTATTGAATAGATCATCAATACAAAAAAAGGGATATTGGTTCTTGACCTTCAACTAGTTCAATCTTAGATAGTCAACACATAATAAAAAAGTCTCATTAGCCTTCTTGGAAAAGATAACTCGATAACCTTGATGAGATGTACTAGGATGTATGAAACCATTAATTTCTAGATCATCCAACTAAACTTTCAACTCTTGAAGCTCTATTGGTTCTATTTATAAGGAATGATAGAAACTAGATCTTCTCCTAACACCAATTTGATCATAAAATCGATCTCTCACTATGCTCTTAATCCATATAACTCATCATTAAAAACTTATGAAAAATATTCTACCACTAGAGGAAAATAATCCTGATTAATTCCACCATAATATATAGAATGAAAAGAAATTTAAACCAAGATACAATCCAATATTCACTGAATTGGTCATATTAAACAAGCCTAAAGATCCCACTCACATTGGTGAGAATAGATGCCTCCTTCTGGATATAGATAGTTAACTCTCCAATGGTAATATTTGATATGTTCCCAGTATAAAACTAACCAATCCATACCATGAAACAAATAAAAACCTTTCATTTCTAACATAAATGGATACTAAAAGAAATAGAAACCATTAATATCTGAAGAATACACATTGAAAAGTTTGATATTCTCTAACCACACTCCCAATGGTGTATCGATGGTAAAAACACCATCAAATCATTCCACATCAAATACAAAAACATTTACAGAAATAGTGGATAAAAATGAATGTGATGCTGTTATATCAAAGAAATAAAGGGTATATGATATATGAATCATACTTATCAATGTATAAGGTCTTTAATCCATAATAGCTAGAGTAGTCTAAATAACATGTAACTGACTAGCCCCTATTCCCTAGGATCTAACCTAAATCCCCTAATCTATTCCCTCTGCCTGGTACTATTTTTTTCTAAACTAGGTTATAATGACCCCTAACTTATCCAAAATTTCCTATGGAACTCCAGCTATATGTCAACTAAAGAGTAGTTATGTCCTTCCTAGACCCTTATACCTATCATGATCCCTTACACTACTCTGATACTATATGCCCCAATAAAACCTCTTCAATCATCCCATTATGCCGCAAGAATGTCATTCCAAAGTAGGGTACAGACACTAAGGCCACTTATATCCTATCGTTATACACTGATACCAATGCAACATAACATGATCCTGAGATGGATTCCCACTTCACTGACTGATATGGCCATTATTTACTTAGTGAAAATGTCATAGCAATGCTTCTTCCCACTATAAGAAGAGAGCCCAGTTTTCCCTACTGAAAAATCATGGCTGCTACTCAGGTCCTCTCTTATATTACTTTCCATGACGAGTTCTTGATTCATCACATCCTTAAGAATACTAAGATAGAAAACGTTCACCTATGACCTAATCACTTAGTGAATCCCATCCTAAAAATTTTTCACCCTATATATCTCATCAGCTTCCAATGATGGTGAAAAGTGTTGCAAGTCCGTGAAACATCTTACATAGTCCAACTGTAGAATAACCTCCTATTTCATGTGCATGAAATCATGATCCTTCTCATCCTTCAATGCTTCAAGATAGAAATGTATTTTGAAAATTATCTTTAAATCCTTCCATGATAGCTCACCCTACTACACCGCTTGCTCCATAATATCCCACCAATGCGTGGTAGGACCATGAATTATATATGCATTGAGCTTCACCCTCCTATCTGTGGGTGTCTCAAAATTCTTAAAGATCATATGAACCAATTTTATCTCAAACTCTACTTCTTGGTGGCCTCCCTCCCCAGTGAATGTAGGTGGATTTTATATCCAAAACTCTCTCGTTAGCTTATAAATCGGAGTCATAGTGTGAGTAGTCTTCCTTTACAGGATCACATGAACCTTATAAAGCTAATATAACGCTAAAAATCCATCTGATCCTCTTGAGCTACATGAATATATATCTTAGTTATGTTATGAGTGTTATTATGTCCACTCTCCTAATGCTCAAACCAAATATGATAAGGACGAATTTTCTCTATAAGACAAACAAACTCCTCAGAACACTAGTTATATCAATAAGGTTAACCTCAAAAGGTGACAACAACAGAAAAAAAACTAATAGGATTCTCTCTAAACATGTATTAAGAGTGTTTTAATATGACATAATAGTTCATTTCATTCCATTTAGCAGATATAAAATGTATCTTATATCACATTTATTATAGTAAAATATATATCACATTCAATTAATATTTCCCTATCATGAATAATGCATGTCAATATATATCCCTATGTGCCTATCATGATGAATGAATACTCATATCATGACATACTAGTCCAAGAGTAGAAATATAAGGAACTAATAACATCACAAAGTAATAACCTCACACAACATGTGAATCACTCAGGTTGAAATAACATCAACTGTAACAAGAAAACAACATAAAAATAAATCCATCATTGGGCACTCAGATTCTCTCTTGTATTTAGTTGAGATACTCCCATGAATAAGATCATTAACAATTCCTGACACATCCTAGCCTCCTTTATACCTTTCTGAAATAGTAAATAAATAGAAAATAAACATGGTGTGTTCTGATAAAACATTATAACATCCCCTGATCCAACACTCTCTCACAGGGTCGAATATTGTTTGTTACGAGATTTCAATCATGTCTCCCCATATTCTAGAGGATACATACTAGTAGAGGGGATATGATAAGTATAGTGAGGAGACTATACCCTTTGTTAGAGAGTTAAAACAAAAAAATTAATCATACAACAATAAATATCAATGTAGCAGATGTAATGGAAATAATACAAATAGCGGAAAAACTGAAAATAAAATCCAACTGAATAATTCAAGAAATAATATTGGAATAAGGTAATGATAGGATGAAATGTAACTAAATTCCACAATAGAATTAATAAAATAAATAGATAATCAGACCCAAATAAAGACTCAAAATTCCCCAGTCTCGAGCCCCATGTTGGTCCCATATCCAAACTCTAGCCCATCCCACAATCAATGATCAACAGTAAGGTCCCTTACCCTTATCAAATACTATATCCCTTAAATCTACTCGAGTACTAAATAGTGACTCAAATAGGGTGTGATTATAACATAGCATTATGACATCACTGTGTCTAAACACAACCAGTCTGATAATAAGTTCATTCTTTAATTCAATAAACATGTGTATTAATTAATTAAACAATTAAATTAGTACCACATGAACCTTCTTTTTCACCATTCTAGAATATATATGTGCATGTCTCACAACCTTGCCACCCATAACCATATAACCATGGTAAATCATAACCTGCTTCGGTGCCATGTCAGAATGTCTCTGAGAAAATCTCACAACCATTCCAACCATAACCATATAAATATGGTATAAATCACTCAAATATGGTGTAATCCCACTATATAATCACTTCAGTAATAAATAAAGGCCGATCCTGGAATATAAAAATTTCAACAATAAATCAAGGTTTAACCCATTATATAACCATTTCATCACATATCGGATCCAAGACCAATATATAACCATTTCAGTATGTGTCACTAGGAATAACCTTCTATATAATATTTACAATATGTATCAGAGACAAGCCTGATATATAAGCATTAAAACATGTTTCTATGGTCATGTCCCAATATATAATCATTACAAGATGAATCACTAGGCATAATAGCAAGGATATCAAAATATCACATCACCAGGATCAATAGTAAATTATGAAAATTACCATTTATCTTTCAATTATTCATTTCCATTATCATTTCGTCATAAACCATTAACAAGCCAGTAATTTCAATAATCCATCCAAGCCAAGGAGAATCTATATTAAGAAATCACCCAAGGTTAATCTATATTAAGAAATCATTTCAGCATGTGTCACTAGGAATAACCTTATATATATAAGAATTATAGTAGGTATCAGGGCCAAGCTTAATATATAAGCATTAAAACGTGTATCACTGGTCATATCCCACTATATAATCATTACAACTTAAATTAATAGGAATAATAGTAAGGATATCACAGTATCACATCACAAGGATTAATGGTTAATTGTGAAAATTACCATTTATCTTTTAATTACACATTTCCATTATCATTTGGTTATAAACCAATAATGTGCTAGTCATTTCAATAATCAATCCAAGACAAGGTGAATCTATATTAAGAAATCACCCAAAACTTATGTAATGCTAAACACACATTAAATCACTAGTCAATTAATTTATAATCAAGGGTTCTCTCACCCAAATAGTATCCATAATCCTAGTTAATAACAATTTGGATCTAAATGGATTCCTAAGAATAATCTAATTGATCATTTAATTAATTTATGTGAAAATTACATTGATAAAAATTTAAATATTTCACATACTTGAAATTAAATAGATCATAGGGTTATAGTTTAGACCCCACACCTTTAAATGACAATTAACGTAGCACTTAAAAAGGGTAACACAAACTAGGAAGAAGGTGAAAAAGACCACAAGATTAAACCTAGATCAAATTGGATCAAGATTAACATCAAATGAAAACATGGTCCAAAAGTTCCACTGCCCTAAGGGAGAATAACATAAGAGGAAGGGAAAACAAAATCTAAAGACCTACCCAGGACCGATTTCAAAAATGGGAATTTTAGAAGGGGGGATATAGCTCTAAAATCATATAGAGAACCATAATAGGTTTATAAAAGGAATATGTACTAATTTAATGAGATAAAAATCAGGCATGATGTACATAAAACTACTTTTAAGGATATTACATGATGTGTAACTCCTTTTCAAATCATGTATTTCTTTTTAGGGGGATACTTTGAAAAACCCGTCGCATTGGGTTAATATTTATCATACTTTACTTTTACATGACCTGAATAGTTTACATAATGTTGAATCATTTTACTCCCTATACTAATTCATGACATGTTTCTCACATAATTTACACATTGTGTAATACCTTTACACAACATGTAATTCCCTTATAGACAGTTTTTAGTCTAGTTTCCACAAAAAAGACTTGAACCACCTCCAAAGCCTTCCAAAACATAAAAAAACCTTCACAATACCATTGAAATGTTTATATCCAGACAACACTAATTCAAAAAAAATATGTACCTCCAAAATTTAGGTCATTTTCTCCAATAAAACTATATGTCTTTGAATAAAACTTAGCCACCGGGGCTTTAAAAAAGACAAACACATCAAAAGGAATTTAATGAAAAACCAAATTGAGGTATGTACCTGAAAAAAGATGGTATTTTACAAAAATTATAAGTTTTACACATGTATAAAATAAATTAAATGTATATATATATATATTAGGAATAAAATAATCATCATTTGAAAGAAAAAGAAATGTTTTCTGAAAAACAATAATGTTCAAAAAGGTAATTTTATCTCTCTTTGAGAAAATTATTTAAAATTAATGTATAAAACTTTTAGAAAAAATATTCTATAAAACACATCATTTTTAAATCTATATTTCAAAATTATCATTAGGATAATTTTTTATTATTTTTTGAAAATAATAATTCATTGATGAATAGAGAAAAAACTGAAATGTAATGAAAACTGCTTATTTGTTTAAATTATTCAAAAAGTTAAATTATATTTTTAGTTAGGTTTGAAGTAAAATTATTTCAATAATATTATAGGTTAAATAATTTATTCCATGGGAATAAATTTCATAGTGAATTTTGATATTAGAACATTTTTTATGTTTTTCTTCAAAAACCCATTTTTGACGCACCTACAGGTTTAATCTTAAATTGAATTCTTCCTGTTATGTGAATTGAATATATAAAAATGGATTCTATATTTTGAATTATAAAAAATTATATTATATAATAATTTCATCATAATTTTTCACCATAATGAATAGTAAAAATAGTAAAAATTAATTACTGTGGTTAAGGTAAAAATGGGTTTACCAATGGTTAAACTAAACAATTAATGGTAAAATATTTCTTATAACATGTCCAATACCCATTTTATATCCATATAATGAACTTATCACATATTAAGTTATATAATGACCCATTTTGGAGTATCTTGACATGAGAAAAATGCAAGTATCACTTTTTATTTTTAGAAATACCATGTGTGTCTTCTCTCCCACTTATAAAAGGCCACCCACTCAACTATCCTCTTCACACCTCTAAAACCAATAGGTTCAGAAAATAATTAAAAAAATTAATTCCTTAAAAACAATATCCTAGAAGCCTTGGTTTGATTAGAATGATATTCTAGGAATGCTTTATGTTTAAACCTAAAGAGGTACTCTAAAAAAGATGTAAAATTATTAAACACGCATATTCATTTTATTTATTCTTCCAAATTATTAAAATAACATTAAAATATGATAATATAATAAAATAATATACAATATAAACATATATATTATAATTTTAATGTAATAAATTAGATCCATCTCCACTTCCATCAAATGGGAAACGAAACTGTCGTTTGCATGTACAGCGGAATACCACCTCGTGAACCAATGTAATTATTTTTCCATCAAAAACTTTTAATGTTAGATATAATGATGGATTTAAATGATTTATATGATATTTATGAAGTTATTATACTTCTTTAGTTATTATATCATATATAACTTCTTACTTTTTATTTCATGGGGGATATAACGACATCGCTCATGTGTATGGTGGACTATCGCCTCGCAGAACAATGCAATTCATTTTTCACTTATGCTTTACATGGAAGATAGAAAGATTAAAATCAATGAATATATGTAAAATTTATGACCTAAAAGTACTTATTGAATTATAATATCCCATCTAACTTTCTACATTCCCATCATTTGGAAAAAAATATCCTCTCTTATGCGTACGTTTGGACTTTTTCCTCCACACAACGATTTGAATTTTTGTTCATTTTATTTTAAATTAATGCTAATAATGATGTATTTGATTAATATATATAATATTTATGACATAATAATATTTCTATAATGGTGAATTAATATTTATTTTCATTTAATTCAATCCTTCTAGAAAAATGGAAACAATGTTCATGAGTACATATGACCTACTGTTTCCATGAATGATGTAATATATTTTCAACCTAAAACTTTTATAGATTACTATAAATACAAATATAATGAATATATATTAAATTTATATCTTGGTTAACATTATTGAGATGATATAACAATGATCAATATTAAATTACCAAAATTACTATACCAAAACACACATGAAAAATGAAGCAATTATCACTTGAAACAGTGATTTTAACAAATAATTGTTAAAAATCAGAGCATAATAGACTATAAGTAAAACATATATGGATTGAAATATTTGAGTATGTTTATGTAATATATTTATAATAAAACTATATTTATTATAAAAGTTATTTAAACACATTTAAAGGAAGTTAAACCTAAGGTAAGGGTTTGTCATCTCACTTTTACTTTTGTGAGACATTTTCCATATTCTTAAATTATTCCTTTGTGTGGTGTATATAATATCCATTATCATATTTTATGTCATGAAATTTTTTATCTTTATTGTATTTAATGTTTTATTTGATGTAATTTCATTCATGGGTATCATTATTCAAAAGTTACAAAGGTGATAAGAGTTTATTTCACAATATCATCATTATTCATGATTGTTTTTAGTTAAGTATCCCCTAGAAGAATTATTTTGTATTCATATAATAAAACTAATCTATTTAATTATTTTATATTTATTCATTATTTTTAAGTAATAGTACTATTTTTCCAATTTGGATACATAAAATGTTTGAGAAAATATTTTTATTAAAAGGAAACATCATTTCTCTTTTTGGACAATTTTTTTTCAAAATCCATTCCTTCTAAATATATTTTCAAAAATGGTTTTAAAATTCTAAAAAAGATTTATTAAATTTATTTTTACACATTTTTTATTTTTTTATTTTTTAATGTAATATTCATGTCTTTTTTATGCAAGGCCCGATTTTATTTTACTAAAAATATGAAAGGAATGTTCATTTTAAAATTTATAACATAAACATAATTTCCCACCGTAATGTCCAATAAATGATTTTAATATTTATGTATATGTTTAATAGTACATTTTTAAAGAAAAATATTTTCAAAATGTTTTTTGTTCTTTTAGTTTTAAAATATTATTTTCAAAGTGAAAAGGTTATTTTTCTTAAAAGTATTTTAAATGATATTTTTATGGTATTTATATTCATCAACAACATCAACCCTTTATTGTAATTATGATCCACAGGGGATATATTAGACTGATACCATCCATATTATTTCTCTAGATGGTTTATGATCTGTTTTAATGAAGTGTTTTATTTTTATACCATTGAATATATTTCTATGAATGGTTTCTGATCATTTTTATTTATTGGGGAAATTATAGACATTTTGTTTGTTTTTTTACAATACGAATGTTTTTGTTAATTTTGATTAACCCATTTCATATGGTAAATTCATTAGACTTATTAAGTTATTGGTGGGTCCCGATTTTAGAAATCCCCTCAATGAATTGATAGGTCTCATGAAAAAAATCAGTTGTCAAAAGTAGATGATTTTTACTAATAGTTTTAAACAGTCTTGTGAAAGGTCTTGACAGTATATTTAGGATGTATGGAATTTTGAATTACCTCATTATGATATTTGTTATTGATATTATAAGGCCCCAGCCTTAAACCTTACTTAATCTTGAGTTATTACAAGACTACACATTGAGGATCTTTTCGGGTTTAGAGTTTTAGAGAATTAGATCACAAAACTTGCATTACATTCCACATATAAACAAAGTGGTTACATAAAGATAGTATTCTTCATTCCCATCAATGGAAACACATTTAAAATAAAACATGGATTATTTCTTGACACATCCTTGACTCTATCATCTTATCATGTACCTTTCCCTTGACCTGTGAAAAACATTTCAAAAACTTGGGATGAGCATAAAAACTCAGTATGGGTTATAAAAAAACATGGAAAGGAAACATGAGTTAATATATACATAAGAATGAAATCATACTTTACCCATAAAACATAGGCACTTTAACATACCTAATAAAATCATGAATAAATCATAGAAATCATAATACGTAAAGGTAACTTGAGGCATTCATAACTTTCTTACGTAGGGAGTAACCCTCTTGGTTACGTTTGGAATACCCATCACAGTATATTCCCTAAAATCTCTTCGGAGAAACCTTAAGGTTTCACTCCTTTGCGTTAACCAATGCATTGGAGAGCTATAACGGGCTCACCCGCCCTTAGTTTATCACGGAACCACCCGTCTTCATAATAATGCCCAAGAACCATAACATAATCATATCACATAAAACATGCATAAAGTAAACATAACATTTCCACATTTCAATCACGAGATATCAATACAACACATTGATATAAAAACATTATGAAAATCATTTTCAATACCAAAATAAAAGAAAAGTAAAACATGGTATTTATTTTTCTTTTAAAAAGAAGGTATGGTTTGTAGAGGAAGCCGAAACTCAAATAACGGTCACGACGGCCGAGAAGTCATTGTCGCCGCATACGTACGACAAAAACATTCGCTTTTTTCGTTTAGTAAACGCTTCGTATAAAAAATATTCTTTTTGAATAAACGTAAAAGTTAAAGGGGTTTATACACCGTATAAAAGAAAGTTGTGTATAAAATAAAATATGCCTCAATGAAAGGAGATTGAGACGAAGTCCCATACCTCGTATCCGACTTGACCCGACCGTTATTTAATCTCCTGAATAATAAACTTGAGTTAATCTCTACTTTCTTATGAATATTTTTCAAGTTCATTATTCCTTTTATACCATGTTATGAACATCATGTAATCATTTAAGATAATAATGTTCATTTTGTCGGTATTTGGTTCTTAAGTCAAAAATAAACTTCTTACACTTACATGTTGTTAATTTGGTCAAAGGTTCATTATATCCAGAATGGTATTCATGATGTAGATATCATATATGTCATATATATCCAGTACATACATGCATTTATAATATTACATCACATTTAGAGGTAAGAAATGAAATGCACCGTTCATGGAGACGGTAAGCCGTACGTACGCATGAACGCTACTTCCATTTCTATTTCATATTTTCTGGAATGGAATAATAATGATATAAGAGTATATTATAATTCCAGTATAATAACATATATAATATAATTAACTTTATCCTTTACACATCCCACATATGGTATTAACGAATCAAATCACTTTTAGGGGGCGGTAGTCCGCACTTCCTAAAATGAAGATATCGTGTTTTACCCATAATGGAAACCATAAAGGTATGCCCAAAATGAAAAAAACAGAAGCTTAAGGAAAAAATAAACATATTATATATCATATATAAAAATAGTGACATCATAATGGCCACCTTTGAAGGTGTTAAATGAGTGTTTGAACAATCATCGTTTCGGGAGGCAGAATTTCGCCATCTACGGAAACCGTATGTTCTTTAACCATTTGATGTAGTTGTGTGAGAGTGTAGCTCAAATAAATCTTATAAAAACATCCTAGTATATTGAATATACTGGTGTTGTTACAAAGGAAGTAAATAAAAAGATTTTAGGGGGTTGGATAAGCAAAATAAAACAAATGAACATGAGAGAATGAATTACCTTTAAAAGTGTAACTCCTTTTGAGTTGAGCCTAAAGGCTTCCTTTGAAAGGGTTCTGCCCAAAGGGAATCCTCTAGGATGAGGAGAGGGATGTGGAGAGAGTAAATGGGCAGGGTTTGGATGAGCCAAAGGCTTGAGGTGTGTGTGAAATGAGGTAGAGGTGGGGGCCTTTTATAAGAGGAGAGGAGGGGCACTTTTGGAAAGTAAAGAAATATTACTTTATTTGAAAATGTGTTTCGGTTTCAAAAGGTCCCACATTGATATAATTCGTGGATAAGGTGATAAGGGTTCGAAATCCACTCATCCAATTGGTTTTGGACATGTGTAGTTCATAGATTTTATATTATCTTTCCATTTTATTTAAATCGTCAAATAATGATGTCATCGCTGCATCACGATTATGTCATAAATAATTTAATTTATTTAATGTCTAAAAATCATAAAAAAATACTATGATGTAGGAAAGCTTTTTAGCTTTCCAATGACTATTTATAATCAAATATCTGATCTTTATATCCCCATTTAAAAATTGTTTTCGTAAAACATCTATTGTTTGTGTCATTTTTACTTTAACATTTAATAAAAAGTTATTTATGTCATTTCCAAACCAAAGTGTCTCCATGGGGTCCCCAAGTTGACCCATGGCTTTTCTTGGTCGGCCATGACACAACCAATAGGGTTGGGACATGTGTCTATGTCATTTCCTATTATTAAAGCATTATTTATACCTTAAACTACCCTAATTACCACTAATCGCGATTAAAAACTTAATAAGTTACTATTCACCAAAAAATTATTTTAATCTCATTGAACCACATTTTACTTCTTAATGACAACCATGTATGTCGGATTTTCAAAATTAAATACACATTAGTGGTAAACTTTCATTTAACTGAAAAATCAGTTTTCTTGATTACCACTTAGTGGTTTCACTATTCATCAAAAATTGAAGTTTTTCAGAAAATTACCAAAAATTCACCCTAAGCTATATTTGATATTCCGAATTCAAAAATGAAGTCTATTTTAAAAAATTCCAATCATATAAGTCACATTAATTAATTTAATAATTAATTCCCGCTGCCAGAGCAAATAGCGTGTTTTTACAAAACAATAAGTATCAAAAGATTGACACCAGTTTAAGTCTAATTTCAAAGTGAAATTGATTCCAATGCCCAACATTGGATAAAATGGTAAAAATATATTCTAAGTTAACTTCAAAACCAATTCAAAACATAATCTAATCATATAAATAAATTAGATTAAAAAATAGTTTTGATGTAAAATGCAGTATTTTTCACTATTCATTAAAAAATGAACATTATCAGAAAAATACCAAAAATTCACACAAGGTAAATTTTGATGTCCCAATCATAAAGGATAAGTTTATTTTGACAAACATAGTTTATAAAATTTTCAAAATATAGATTCAAAAATGGTTTTCCATCAAAAGGCAGTAAAACAATCTTTTAAGAATATTAGTGTATTCCATGCATAAGATTGTATTTATTTTCATTTTAAGCCTCTATAACACTATCTTAATCATTAAAAGACATAGATAAAAATATCTATTATTCATTACTTACTTGGGATGTTACATCCTTCCCCCCTTTAGAAAATTGCATCACCGCAATTTATTTACTTATCAAATAAATGGGGGTACTTATCTCTCATTGCATTTTCAGATTCCCATGTTGCCTCTTCAATCATGTGGTTTTTCCACAAAACCTTTACCTGCTTAATCAACTTATTCCGTAACACTTGCTCCATGTGGTCAAGAATCTGGACCGGTTGTTCCTCATAAGATAGGTTCTCTTCCAGCTGAACTACCTCTGGACTCAAAACATGAGATGGATCTGGCATATACTTTCTCAACATAGAAATGTGAAAAACATTGTGTACCTGAGATAAACTCGGAGGTAAAGCCACTCGGTATGCAACTGATCCAACTCTTTCCAGAATTTCGTATGGTCCAATAAACCTTGGACTCAGCTTTCCTTTCTTACCAAATCTCATCACACTTTTCCAAGGAGAAACCTTGAGAAAAACATGATCACCTACCTCGAAAGATAGATCCTTCCTCCGGTTATCCGCATAACTCTTCTGCCTGCTCTGAGCTGTTCTCATGTGTTTCTGAATCAGCTGAACTTTTTCTGCCATCTCTTCTACCAATTCTGGTCCCATCAACTTCCTTTCACCCACTTCATCCCAGAAAGCTGGAGTTCGACACCGCTTCCCATATAATGCCTGAAATGGTGCCATCTGTATACTGGAATGGAAACTGTTATTATATGAAAATTCAACCAAAGAAATATGTTGGTCCCAACTTCCCTGATAATCCATAGAACAAGCTCGTAGAATATCCTCCAATTTCTGAATTGTTCGTTCTGACTTCCCATCTGATTGAGGATGAAAAGCTGTACTAAAATTTAATTCAGTACCCAACGACTTCTGAAGGCCATTCCAAAAGTTAGAAGTAAACCTGGGATCACGATCCGATACAATGGAGAGAGGAACTCCATGTAACCTAACTATCTCTTTAAGATACAAACGGGAAAGTTGATCAAGAGAGAAAGTATCTCGTATAGCGAGGAAATGAGCAGATTTGGTCAAGCGATCAACAATAACCCAGATTGCATTATTACCTCGAGATGTCTTCGGTAATCCAACAACAAAGTCCATTGATATATTCTCCCATTTCCACTCTGGCACTGGTAAAGGCTGAAGCATCCCTTTTGGTAACTGCCGCTCTGCTTTAACCTGCTGACAAGTCAAACACTTCACAGTAAAATCAGCAATATCTCTTTTCATTCCATCCCACCAGTAATACTCCCGCAGATCTCTATACATCTTAGTACTGCCCAGATGAACTGAAAACGGAGAACTATGAGCTTCACATAACAACTCTCTCTTCAACTGTGAATCACAAGGCACACACAATCTCTTCCCAAATCTCAAAACGCAATCATTATCAATGTTGAATTCAGACAACTTACCTTTCTGAACCAGCTCTACCCTTTTCTACAACTCACTGTCTTGCTTCTGTGCTTGCTTGATTCTATCTGATAGAGATGATCTCACTGATACCTGAAACAAAACAGAAGGAATTCCTGCACCAACAACTTCTATGCCAAAGTTCATCAAATCTTTAACCAAAGGATCACGTTCCAAACGCAACATTGTTAATGAAGCATTACTTTTTCGACTCAAAGCATCAGCCACTTTATTTGCTTTTCCCGGATGGTAATGAATTGTACAATCACAATATTTGATTAATTCCAGCTATCTCCTTTGTCTCATGTTTAACTCTTTCTGAGTGAATATATACTTTAAACTTTTGTGATCGGTATATATTTCACACTTTACTCCATACAAATGATGCCTCTAAATTTTTAAAGCAAAAACAACAGCAGCTAATTCCAAATCATGAGTAGGGTAATTTACCTCATGAGTTTTCAACTGTCGTGAAGCATAAGCAATTACCTGATCATTCTGCATTAGGACGCAACCAAGTCCTTTCAATGAAGCATCACTGTATATAACAAACTCACCATTCCTGGAAGGTAGTGCCAAAACTGGAGCATTCACCAATCTTCTTTTCAATTCCTGAAAAAAATCGTCACATTCTTTTGTCCAGATAAACTTAACACCCTTCGGAGTTAGCTTAGTCATTGGACTAGATAACCGTGAAAAATTTCTAACAAACTTTCGGTAATAGCCCGCCAAACCAAGGAAGCTACGAATATCAGTTACATTTGTGGGTCTTGGCCATTCTTCCACAACTTTTGTTTTTGCAGGATCAACAGTTATTCCATCTTTAGAAACAATGTGACCAAGGAAAGAAATTTGTTGCAACCAAAACTCACACTTTCTGAATTTCCCATACAGTTTCTTTTGTTTTAAGGTTTGCAAGATAACCCTTAAATGTTTTTCATGCTCCTCTTTACTTTTAGAAAACACCAAAATATCATCAATGAAAACCACCACAAACTTATCCAAGAACTCATGGAAAATACTATTCATTAAGTCCATGAATACAGCAGGTCCATTGGTTAGCCCAAAAGGCATTACTACAAATTCATAATGGCCATATCTCGTACGGAACACGGTCTTCGGAATATCTGCCTCCTTTACCTTCAGCTGATGCTACCCCGATCTCAAGTCAATCTTTGAAAAAAACTGAGCCCCCTGGAGCTGATACAACTTCATTTGATGGCCCGACATCTGCTGAAGTAGTTTCAAAGGATTTCACCACCCCTTTCTGCTTGTAGTCTAACTGCTTCCCATCACTCAAGCTCCTTGTCGGACACTCGTTTGCATAGTGACCCATCTCATTGCACTTATAACACTTCACTAACTGTAAATCAAATTTGTTCTTACCTTCAGCTTGATCCTTTTCAGTGCAATCACGAGCCTTATGTCCCATCTTACCACATCAGTAGCACTTCCCAGAATTCAGAAGACATTCCCCAGCATGACTTTTTCCACATTTATCACAAACTGGAAACTTAGTTCTCCTACCATCAGACTTTTTTGAAGAATTCTTACCTTTCTCCTGCCACCTCGGTCTCTTCTTCTGCTGGTTGTTATAGAAAACTTGGTCATCGGCAAACTCCATTTCCACCTTCTCAGCACATCGAACAAGCTTTTCATAACTTTTAAACTCACGAGAAGGTAATTCCCTTTGATATTTTGGCTTCAATCCTGAGTAAAAACGATTGATTTTACTATCAAGGTCCCGGATAAAATTTGGAGCATACCTTGCCAAACGAGTGAACCTTTCTTCATAGACAGCCACTGAGTCTTCCTCTTGCCTCAATTCCAAGAATTTCTTTTCCATCCTAAGTCGAACGGCCTTAGGAAAATACTTCTCAAGAAACATACCTTTGAATTAATCCCAGTCAAGAGCATCAATCTCATCAGCGTCCCTGATATTTTTAACCATAGACCACCACTGATCTGCTTCACCCTCCAAACGGTAAATAGCAAGACTAACCTTTTGATTGTCTGAACATCCCATGACATCAAAAATCTTCTCCAGTGCTTTAATCCACCCTTCAGCTAGCACAGGGTCAGATGATCCTCTGAATGATGGTGGATGTTGCCTCATGAAATGTTCCACCACTGACATGTTCCTCTGTGGTTGGTATGGCTGATCTCGTGTATGGATACCACCGCCATTTATCGCTTGAGTCAACTGCGCCATTCCTGCAACAAACTGTTCAGTTCCAATTCCGACCATCTCGGGATGCTGATTCGGAAGGTTATTTCCTTTTGTATGCCTTCCTAGCACTGCTTCCCTTTTTCCTCTGCGGAAAACCATTCTGAACAAACATGTCTTAGATGAAGCAACATGGTAATCTTTAAATGCTATATCATTTCGAAGAAAAAAAAATATTTTTGGATAATCATTTAATAGAATTATAACTCCTATAGATATCTAAACCGACCTTTGATACCAACTATAAGGCCCCAGCCTTAAACCTTACTTAATCTTGAGTTATTACAAGACTACACATTGAGGATGTTTTCGGGTTTATAGTTTTAGAGAATTAGATCATAAAACTTGCATTACATTCCACATATAAACAAAGTGGTTACATAAAGATAGTATTCTTCATTCCCATCAATGGAAACACATTTAAAATAAAACATGGATTATTTCTTGACACATCCTTGACTCTATCATCTTATCATGTACCTTTCCCTTGACCTGTGAAAAACATTTCAAAAACTTTGGATGAGCATAAAAACTCAGTATGGGTTATAAAAAAAACATGGAAAGGAAACATGAGTTCATATATACATAAGAATTAAATAATACTTTACCCATAAAACATAGGCACTTTAACATACCTCATAAAATCATGAATAAATCATAGAAATCATAATACGTAAAGGTAACTTGAGGCATTCATAACTTTCTTACGTAGGGAGTAACCCTCTTGGTTACGTTTGGAATACCCATCACAGTATATTCCCTAAAATCTATTCGGAGAAACCTTAAGGTTTCACTCCTTCGCGTTACGCAGTGCATTGGAGAGCTATAACGGGCTCACCCGCCCTTAGTTTATCACGGAACCACCCGTCTTCATAATAATGCCCAAGAACCATAACATAATCATATCACATAAAACATGCATAAAGGAAACATAAAATTTCCACATTTCAATCACGAGATATCAATACAACACATTGATATAAAAACATTATGAAAACCATTTTCAATACCAAAATAAAAGAAAAGTAAAACATGGTATTTATTTTTCTTTTAAAAAGAAGGTATGGCTTGTAGAGGAAGCCGAAACTCAAATAACGGTCACGACGGTGGAGAAGTTATTGTCGCCGCATACGTACGACAAAAACATTCCCTTTTGTCGTTTAGTAAACGCTTCGTATAAAAAATTCCTTTTGAATAAACGTAAAAGTCAAAGGGGTTTATACACCGTATAAAAGAAAGTTGTGTATAAAATAAAATATGCCTCAATGAAAGGAGATTGAGACGAAGTCCCATACCTCGTATCCGACTTGACCCGACCGTTCTTTAATCTCCTGAATAATAAACTTGAGTTAATCTCTACTTTCTTATGAATATTTTTCAAGTTCATTATTCCTTTTATACCATGTTATGAACATCATGTAATCAGTTAAGTTAATAATGTTCATTTTGTCGGTATTTGGTTCTTAAGTCAAAAATAGACTTCTTACACTTACATGTTGTTAATTTGGTCAAAGGTTCATTATATCCAGAATGGTATTCATGATGTAGATATCATATATGTCATATATATCCAGTACATACATGCATTTATAATATTACATCACATTTAGAGGTAAGAAATGAAATGCACCGTTCATGGAGACGGTAAGCCGTACGTACGCATGAACGCTACTTCCATTTCTATTTCATATTTTCTGGAATGGAATCATAATGATATAAGAGTATATTATAATAACATATATGATATCATTAACTTTATCCTTTACACATCCCACATATGGTATTAACGAATCAAATCACTTTTAGGGTAGTCCGCACTTCCTAAAATGAAGATATCGTGTTTTACCCATAATGGAAACCATAAAGGTATGCCCAAAATGAAAAAAACAGAAGCTTAAGGAAAACATAAACATATTATATATCATATATAAAAATAGTGACATCATAATGGCCACCTTTGAAGGTGTTAAATTAGTGTTTGAACAATCATCGTTTCGGGAGGCAGAATTTCACCATCCACGGAAACCGTATGTTCTTTAACCATTTGATGTAGTTGTGTGAGAGTGTAGCTCAAATAAATCTTATAACATCATCCTAGTATATTGAAGATACTGGTGTTGTTACAAATGAAGTAAATAAAAAGAGTTTAGGGGGTTGGAGAAGCAAAATAAAACAAATGAACATGAGAGAATGAATTACCTTTAAAAGTGTAACTCCTTTTGAGTTGAGCCTAAAGGCTTCCTTTGAAAGGGTTCTGCCCAAATGGAATCCTCTAGGATGAGGAGAGGGATGTGGAGAGAGTAAATGGGTAGTGTTTGGCCGAGCCAAAGGCTTGAGGTGTGTGTGAAATGAGGTAGAGGTGGGGGCCTTTTATAAGAGGAGAGGAGGGGCACTTTTGGAAAGTAAAGAAATATTACTTTATTTGAAAATGTGTTTCGGTTTCAAAAGGTCCAACATTGATATAATTCGTGGATAAGGTGATAAGGGTTCGAAATACACTCATCCAATTGGTTTTGGACATGTGTAGTTCATAGATTTTATATTATCTTTCCATTTTATTTAAATCGTCAAATAATGATGTCATCGCTGCATCATGATTATGTCATAAATAATTTAATTTATTTAATGTCTAAAAATCATAAAAAAAATACTATGATGTAGGAAATTGTTTTAGCTTTCCAATGACTATTTATAATCAAATATCTGATCTTTATAACCCCATTTAAAATTTTTTTTCGTAAAACATCTCTTGTTTGTGTCATTTTTACTTTAACATTTAATAAAAAGTTATTTATGTCATTTCCAAACCAAAGTGTCTCCATGGGGTCCCCAAGTTGACCCATTGATTTTCTTAGTCGGCCATGACACAACCAATAGGGTTGGGACATGTGTCTATGTCATTTCCTATTATTAAAGCATTATTTATATCTTAAACTACCCTAATTACCACTAATCGCGATTAAAAACTTAATAAGTTACTATTCACCAAAAAATTATTTTAATCTCATTGAACCACATTTTACTTCTTAATGAAAACCATGTATGTCGGATTTTCAAAATTCAATACACATTAGTGGTAAACATTCATTTAACTGAAAAATCAGTTTGCTTGATTACCACTTAGTGGTTTCACTATTCATCAAAAATTGAAGTTTTTCAGAAAATTACCAAAAATTCACCCTAAGCTATATTTGATATTCCGAATTCAAAAATGAAGTATATTTTACAAAATTACAATCATATAAGTCACATTAATTAATTTAATAATTAATTCCCGCTGCCAGAGCAAATAGCGTGTTTTTACAAAACAATAAGTATCAAAAGATTGGCACCAGTTTAAGTCTAATTTCAAAGTGAAATTGATTCCAATGACCACCATTGGATAAAATGGTAAAAATATATTCTAAGTTCACTTCAAACCCAATTCAAAACATAATCTAATCATATAAATAAATTAGATTAAAAAATAGTTTTGATGTAAAATGCAGTATTTTTCACTATTCATTAAAAAATGAACATTGTCAGATTAATACCAAAAATTCACACAAGGTAAATTTTGATGTCCCAATCATAAAGGATAAGTTTATTTTGACAAACATAGTTTATAAAATTGTCAAAATATAGATTAAAGAATGGTTTGCCATCAAAAGGCAGTAAAACAATATTTTAAGAATATTAGTGTATTCCATGCATAAGATTGTATTTATTTTCATTTTAAGCCTCTATAACACTATCTTAATCATTAAAAGACATAGATAAAAATATCTATTATTCATTACTTACTTGGGATGTTACAGATATCTATGTGATTATTCAGTTAATTAGAATATCGATGGATATGTTTTAAATCAAATTTGATTATTTATATGGGTTTATTTTATTATCCTTTATTCATTACATATTATAACCAATTTATTGTTTAAATGGAATCTCTTTCTATTACCTACATTCTATATTGATTGTTTTTATTTATTCATGATAGCTTCTGATATACTCTTACACATACAGAGAACATGAAATCACCCATTTTTTGATTTTTATTTTCCTCAAGACACCATGATTTTTTTTGTGATTGATGTACAGGGATATGCAATGGGGACTTATATAATTCTAAAATAAAACACTTTGTGTATTTTTATGTTTTCAATTATAACGTGAATTGAAGTATTTATCTACTTTACCATGAATAATAAAATATTCAATCATTTGGGACGCAATTTTATGCATCTCATGTAATGTAATAAAGTAACCACCGACTATATGATACAAGTGTTAGGGTCTTTACAGTTAGTATTAGAGGTTTTTAGTAGAATCATTGGGAACTATATTTAGGAAAGCATATATTAGGGAATATAACCCTATGATAAATATTGAGGATAAGTATATAAGAATATAATAAAACTTTGTTAAGGTACATATTATGTGTTTTTTTATTAAAAATAAATTCCTATATGAATATTATAAGTGGATGCGATTATGGAATATATGTAACTATAAGTAATAAACATTAAAAATATCTTCATTCCTAAGTTTAGAATTTACTATTACATGATAACAGGCCTAACTATGCACTTTGTATGGCACTCTTGGTGGATATTCCTGGGTTAAGTCACACTTTCATTAAAAACTATTATGAAGGTAATGGAAATATTTTTATGATTTGGAAACCCTACCAAAGAAACCATGTTCATAATTATGAGATTATCTATGCATAAAATTTTCAATTTATGTTAATTGTTTCACTAGTTTTGGGATTATAAATTATGTTTCATAATGATATGATATAATATAGTGTATGATATTATTTAGAAATGATGCCTAGTAAAAGGAATGAATATCATATCAATTAATATAAGAGATATAAGGATTGAACTCCTAGGTAAGATAATGAAGTTGGAGATGGAGATACTACTAGAACTGTGTAAATCAGAACTATATTGGGGATATAAACTAAGGTTATGATAAATAACCTTATTTACACAAAGTAACCTACTAATCCACCATGAGGTGTAACAATGTTAGAACACTTTATGCATCAGAAACCTCCATTATCTAATGGGACTAAAAATCCATTTTTAGACAAAAAATGGTTAAGTTCTATAGATAAGATATTTTTCGCTTTGGGAAAAAATGAAAGGGATATGGTTGTCATGGAAGTTTATCATATCTCAGGAGATGTGGTTCAATGGTGGTCCCAAATTCAAGACACTAAGGATGAAGAATAAATTGAAAACATGGAATTAAAGGATTTTAAGTTACTCTTATTGTAAATGTATTTTCTTTATGATAAATTAGTGGATATGGAGAGACAATTCTTGAATCTAAGAAAAAATGGGGATAACTTTTTTTCTAAGTATGAATCTAAGTTTACAAGGATATTAAGGCATGCTATAAGTATATAATATCATGTTATATCAATACAGAGAATAAATTATCTAATTATTATAGCTTTTAATGTATGGAAGAGAAGAATATGACATAAGAGAAAAAATGGATAAGGTAATGTTTGGAAGGAAGGGTTTATCCACATTTCATAATTATGGAAAGAAACACACTGGTACTTTCTTGAATAGAATGAGATTTTTCTTCAAGTGTGGATAGATAGTCCACCAGGTGAGTGAATGAAAGTGTAATAAAGAAACCTTTTATGTTTATTGTTTCAACTGTAAGGAGATGGGGAATAATGGAAATAAATTCCCCAAGCATCAAGGCAATATAGCTCAGAAGAGGCCAAGGGAACATGGTAAAGATTTTTCTATTACTAAAAATAAAGTGGAATCATTAATTTCTTGGCTTTGGTTTAAAGAATTATATTATAGAAGTATTTTAATAATTATATTATAGGTATAATAAATATGAAATGTATAAATATTGTATTTAAATACATTATCTTTAATGATTTTAAAGCATGTGATGAATAGTACTGATAACCAAGAAATGTGATTCTACGGGATATTGATGTTTTCTTAAAAAATATGATTTAGGGAAGATGTACCTTAATACCTGGATGATGTTGATATAATAATGAAATATAAATTTTCATTGGATATTATTAGAAATCCTTAAATTGGTTAGTGGTTTATGGTATCATTGCCAGAGTTTACAACTTTTTTGGATTTAGGGAATATATTCAGAAACCTGATATTTTATTTTTGTAAGCATGCATGTTATCATTAAGGTTTTATAGTGATAAAGTTATTTACATATTTGGAATGTGAAATTAAGATCCACTTCATATTTTTTGGGGAATATAATGTTTATTTAGTTTCTTTCCTTCTAAATTTTTGTACTTTAAAAATTTAAAGGCATATTTTAGATGATTCGTAAGTTTAATGATTTATGGAGTGGATTAAGATAAACTTTGGGTGTTATTTGATATTTTTTTAACCATTTTTTTATTGGAAAATATCATAAGATAGGAGGAATTAATTATCATTAATTTATTGAAATAAGGATTTGTAAAAATTTAATTTTAGTGTATCAAGAATAAAAATTCCTATTGGATATTAATTTCATGGAGTAAGATATGAAGTATGAATTGATTTAAGAACATCTAAAATATGAAATTATTCCTATAAAATAGAAATATAACATGTAATAATATTTTTTTATACTCTCAGCCAAGATGGTAATATAATTCCTCAACTATAGGGGAAGGATCTTGAAACAAGAAATTGTTTCCTAGTACCTTAATTTTTAATTAATAAAATGGACTTTTAACTCACAATAGATTTTTGGTTTTGTGGTGTCCATATCTTCACTTTCCACTAATGTTCTCATATTTGGAAAACCTAGTATATGTTATTCTATATGTCCTTCATACTTCCCTTCCTATATTATATAGGGGTGTTTTACTAACACAATTTACAATGTGGGGTTTAAATAAGGGTATTGTCAAATTTCTAACCCTTGATTAATGAGATTACAAATAAATTTAATGGACATAATTTATTTTAGGAGGGTAGAAGGTAACACCCTGAGATTTTAAAATATAAACATCATATTCAATAGATTATATGAATAAAAAACAATATTAGAAATACTTTAACACCCTGAGACATTATGATATTTTTATTTTTAAATAAATTCAATATCTTCGATATCATTCAATTCACGCAACACCGAGTTTGAACAAAACACGATACACTTTTAAAATAGTACTATTTAAACATGACCATTATATCCTAGAAATTATATTGGTGGGTATTAATAGTAGTAAATAAATTATTAAAATTTTATATTTTAAACATTAATAAAATAAATTTAATTGATATCAATTTATTAATAATAAAATAAAAAACATTTGAATGAAAAAGAAATTTATTTTAAAAAA
The DNA here is from genome assembly GCA_963277665.1 of Viscum album. Taxonomy (NCBI): domain Eukaryota; kingdom Viridiplantae; phylum Streptophyta; class Magnoliopsida; order Santalales; family Viscaceae; genus Viscum; species Viscum album. The sequence continues at coordinate 1,053,015,286 of OY728125.1, read as the reverse complement.
TGATATTTTTCAAATATGCTGTTTAGTCACGATCTGCGCACATAATTTTAAAATATTTTTACTAATTTTAAAACTTTATTTGGAAAAATAAACTTCCTTTTTAAAATATAAATGTCAAAATTATCTTTAGGTGATTTTTTTATAATTTTTTGATGAATATCGATAAACAATGAATTTTAATGTAAACTGCCTTTTCATTTAAATAATTTACAAAGTTAAATTAAATTTTAAATTGTTTCTAAAGTTAAATTGATTCAATTAAATTACAATTTAAATAATTTACGTCATTTTAATCAATTTTATATTGAATTTTTATATTAAAATAGTAACAACTTTTAAAGTTTTTTCTTTAGAAAACATTTTTTCTCAATACACTTGTGGGTTCAATTTTAAATTTAATTATGCCACTTCTATGAATTTAATTTTAAAAAATGGTTTCCTTATTTATAATAATAATAATTAATATTATCTAATAGTTTTAAATAATATTTTTACAATAATGAACAGTGAATATAGTAAAAATTAATTAATGCGAATAAGTTAAAAATGGGGTTACCGGGGGTAACTATGAAGATAAGGATTAAAAATGACCCAAAACTTATCCAATACCTATTTTATATCTATATTTAGACCTTATAACATATAATGTTTAATAATTACCCAATTTTTAGTATATTTAATTATAAAAACATGAGTATCACTTTTTCATTTCAAAAATAACAAGTGTGTCATATCCCCCACTTATAAAATGTCATCCCCTCTCCTATCATATTCACACATACGAAAAACATTGGTTCAGACTATAAATTCCCAAATAAATTAAATAATTATATCTAAAAATACTATTGGAATTTTTTTTATCATAAATAAAATCTTGGAAGGATTTAGGTATAAACCAAAAGTGGCTCTTTGAAGAAGAGGTAAAATTATGAAATATGTGTATTCATTTTATTTATTATTCCACCTCCTTAAAATTATATTTAACTATTATAATATAATAAAAATATTTTTTCCTATATAATTATATTATATTATGTTAATTTAATAACCTATATCCATTTTCACTTACATCAAATGGGAAACAGAACCATCGATCGTGTATACGATGTAGTACCACCACACAAACCGATATAATTCATTTTCCATAACCGCAATTCAAGGCATAATATAATAATGGATTTAACTTATTTATATAATATTTAGTAAATTATTATAATATTTTAATTATTATATCACATATACCTTCTTACGTTTCATTCCGTGGGGGTATGATAATGTCGCTCATGTGTATGGTGGATTATCGTCTCGCGAAGTGATGCGATTCGTTTTTCACTTATGATTTTAATAGAAGATATTAAGGTTAAAAGTAATTAATATATGCGATAATTATGGATCAAAAATAATTCTTGAATTATAATATCACATATAATTTCATACCTTACCATCCATTGGAAAGCAATAAAGTCGTCCATGCATATGTGTGGACTACCGCCTCTACGTAGTGATTTGAAATGATTTTCATTTTATTTTCACAATGATAGTAATATATATGTATTTTATTAATATAAATTATATATGTGACATAATAATAATTCTATACTTGTGAATTAATATCTATTTTCATTTCATTACACCCTTCGAGAAAACTGGATATAACATTCATGCATATGTATGACAAACTGTCTCCATGAATGATGTAATCCACTTTATATATTTAACATTTATAGATTAATAAAAAACACATATATAATGAATATATATTATTTTTTTTATTTTTAAAATTATGGATGTGATGTTCTAATAATAAATATAAAAGGAGAAAAATTACCGAACGAAAACATACATGATAAATGAAACAAATATAACAAAAAATAGTGATTTTAATAAAGAATTATTAATCAAAATATAATAAATGAAAATGAGTAAATCATATATAGTATGAAATATAGGATTATGTTTCTATAATATTTGAATAATAAATCTATATTTATTATATATAAGGTTTATACAAAAATGAAGGAAGTCAAACATTATGTAAGGGTTTCTCGTCTCACTTTACTTCCATGCGACATATTACATATTCACCACTTATTCTTTTGTGTGGTGTATATACTACACCTTTTGATATCTTATACTATTAATATATTTTTTTAATGGTATTTAATATTTTATTTTAAGTTATTTATTTCATGGGGCTTATGATTAAAAATTTAACAAAGTGGTAAGGGTTTATTTAACAATCTCATCAATATTCAAGATTATTTTTGTTTATGTATCACTTGGGAATATTATTTTATATTTATATCATAAAAAGAATATATTTCCTTATCAAATTTGTATTCATTGCATTTTCAAGTAATAGTAAAATTTTACTACTCTTGGGTACTTAAAATTATTGAGAAATATTTGTTAAATAAAGGAAAAATTATTTCTCTTTTCGGTCAAAAATGGATTTCCTTTCAAATCCATGTTTTCTTAAAATGTTTTCAAGAATCATTATAAAATTATCCAAATTATTTGTGAAAGAAATTTTTACCCATTTTTTAATTTTTAGAAAATGTTTTGAAATCAGTATTCATTTATTATTTTAAACAATTATCATTTGGCTTTTACTAGAAATGTAAATGGAATTTTTCTTTTAATGTGTATGACATGAATTGAATTTCCCTCTATAATGTAAAATCAGATTTTAAAAGATTAATTTATAAGTTTCAAAGGAAATTTTCATAGAAATTTATTTTAAAATTTTTTTGTGAAATTTTTTTTTAAAAGGATATTTTCAAAGTGAACAGGTTATTTTCTTAAAGAATGTTTTATAATATATTTTCATAGTATTTATTTTCATAAAAAAAATCAACACTGTATTGTTTTTTGATCCATTATAGATATTTTTTATTGATTCAGTCATTATTATTTATCTCAATGGTTTATTATTAGTTTTACCAGGACATACTTTTTTCATACCATTCACTATATTACTCTAAATGGTTTTTGATTATGCTTATTTATTTGTGTAATTAATAATATTTCCTTTGTTAGATTTTCAATACGAATATTTATGTTGATTATGTTTAACCCCTTCCATATGAAGAATGCATTAGACTTATAAAGTGAGTGTGTGGCTCAATTTTAGACTCTCTCTCAATGCATTGACATGTCTCATGAGACAAATTAGTTCACAAAATTAGATGAGATTTTAACCACAGTTTTAAACTATCTTTTTAATGGTATTGAAAGTATGATTTAGATGTCCAAAATTATTTATTCATTCATTATGAGATAATTTAATGAATTCCATGTTATTATTCGATTAGTTATAATATCCATGGATTTATGTGATGCTAATATGATTATTTATATGGCTTTATTTGACCATTATTTACTTTTTCCATATTATACTCAAGTTAGTATTTAAATGGAATTTGTTTCAGTTATTTATGTTTTTTATTGATTATGTTTACTTATTCAAGATATATTATGTTGTACGCATACCCTTACTGAGCATTTTATCTCACCCCTTTCATATGTTTTATTTTCCTTAGGACATTAGGAAGTATTTTTTAATTGATATGAAGAGATATGCTAAGGGGAAATATGGTGTTCTCAAATAAAATAATTTTCATATTTTTATCATTTAAATTGTAATGTTAATTCAATATGTGTATTTATTTTTCCATCACTACTTAACTATTCAGTATTTAGGGATATGATTCATTATTTATTTTTCAAATGAAATCAAGTAACCATGGATTTTAGGTTACTGGGGTTGGGTTCTTTGTAGTTAATATTAGATAATTTTCTGTAGAAACCTTAATAACAAGATTTAATAAAAAATAGAATAGGGAACATAACCCTATTATAGACATTGAGGATAAGTATAGAAGAATATCCTAATATTTTTTATGGTAGATATTATGTGGTTTTTCATATCAATACATCCCTATCATGATACTACAAGTGGTTATGGTTCAAGGAAAGATGTTCCAAGTGGTAATAACCTCGAAAAAGGATCATCGAGATTGACTTAAGTGTTACCTAATACACAATGACATACCTTAATCTGCACCCATCCTGGCACTCTTGGTGGATATTATTGGGTTAATTCCCATTTTTTTACAAACCATCATGAATTATTTGGAAATATTTTTATGATTTGAATATTTTCCCAAAGAAACCATTATTATGTTTATGAAATTAACTATGCATAATTGTTTTAATTTATGTTAAGTGTTCCAGTAGTTTTGGGATTATACATTATGTTTCATAATGTTATAATATAATCTATTGTATGGAATAATTTATAAATAGATCCATTTTAAAGTAATTAAAACCTTATAAATTTGCATACCCTATGTTGGGAGTTCCTTCTTGGAAAAGAAAATGAATCTATAGAAAGATATATAGCTATAACTATTCAAATTAGAATAATTTTGGGGAAAATGACTAAAGTTATGAGCAATACAATTTCTTGTATGAAGTAAAATGTTGACCCACCACATGGTTTAACAATGTTATACCACTATATTCATTATAAACCACCATGATTTAATGGGACTATAAATATATTTTTATCTCAACAATGGATAAGTTCCTTAGAGAAATTATTTCTCACATTAGGAAGCAATGAAAGGGAGAATGTGATAATATAATTTTATTATATCTCAGGAGATGTAGATCACTAGTGGTTATTGATTCAAAACAATAAATATTAATAATAAATAAAAAACTTGCAATGGAAGGATTGTATGGTACTCTTCATGGAATTGTATTTTCCTCATGAGAAATTATTGGATATGGAGAGAAAATTATTGAATCTAAGGAAAAATGTAGATGAAAATATTTCTAATTATGAATCTAACTTTATAGGGTTATAAAGGCAGGCTATGAACTTTTTATGTAATTTAAACAAAAATATTGATTTTTTATTTGATGTGATTAATCCAGTAATTTAAAAGAACTAGTATCCAAAAAATTACCATTGTAAGAGAACATAGTATCATTTATTATCAAGATATAAAAATAATTCTTTAAGTATTATGTATTTATAGGGAATCAAGAGAAAAATAGGATGATAAAGAAAAAAATGGATAAGGGTAAGAAGAGTTTTTCACATATAATTATTGTGAAAATAAACAAACTGGTACTTTAATGAAGGGAATTATAGTTTGATTCAAGAGTGAAGATAAAAGATGACGGGTGCATGAATTAAAGTGTAAGAAATAAACCTTTTTTTAGTGCTTCAACTATAAGGATATGGGTCACTACATAAACCAATTAGCCAAGCATCAAGGTAATATACCTTAGAATATGGTAAGGGACCAAGGTAATGCTTATACTATTACTATATAAGAAGTGAAATGATCAATTTATTGGTGTTTGTAACCAATAATTATTATATTGGATTATTTTATCAATGATATTCAGGTTATAAGAATTATAAAATGTATAAGTATTTTATTGTAATACCTATTCTTTTCGTATTTGAAATCATATAATGAATAATATTGATAACCATTAAATTTGATTCTGAGTAAATTAGATCTTTTTGGAAAACACGTGATTGAGGGAAGATAACACTTAATATGTGTTCTATGTTGAGATAATACTGAGAATGATATGTTTATTGGATAATAGGAGTGTCCTTGAAATTTGGTTACTGATGTATGTTATCTTTGATGTGTTTACTCAATTTTTAGATTTATGAATATATTTTATAACCTATGATTTGATTTTTGAAGCATGCATGTTTTAATTAATGTTTTATGATGATAGTGGTAATAAACTATTTTTAATGTGTCATTAAGAGCCTCCTTATTTTGTCTAGGGAATAAAATGTGGATTTAGTGAACTTCATTCTAAATTTTTGGACACTGAATTTGGTTATACATATTTTGGAAAAGTCTTAAGGTTAAGTACTTATAGAGTGGATTAAGTTTAACTTTAGGTGATATAGGATAACCATTTCTGAGAATTTCAGTCATGGAAAATATATAGAGACAGGAGTAATGAATTGTCATTATTTTATTGAGAAAATGATATGTTAAATGTTAATTTTAGTGTTTCAGGCATAAAAATTCCATTTAGATATCCATTTCTTAGAGTTAGAGTTGATGTGGGAATTGATCATGGAACATCAAATGGATGATATTGTTCCTATGATATAGAAATATTTCATGTAACAATATTTTATTATTATATTAGTATAGATAGTAATGGAATTAATTAACTTTAGAAAAATGTTCTTGAAAAAAATGCTATCCTAGTACCTTAGTTTTTTATAAATCAAATGGACTTTTAACTCATCATATATTTGTGGATTTTTTGTCATTAAATTTTCTAGATCATTAAATTTATTGTGATTTGTGATCCTTATCACTCTCAATTAATCATTGGGTATTAATATTTTTTCAATGTCTATATCTGTACTTCCCACCAATGTTTTCCTATTTAGAAACCCATAATGAGTTATTCTAGAAAACCTTCATACTCCCTATACTCTCTTATAAAGGGGATATTTTGTTAAACCTTTTTATTATGTGGGGTTTCAAGAAGGTTTTTTTTTCAAATTTCAAACCCCTGATTACTGAAATCAAGATTACATTGAGAGGATTCAATTTATTTAAGGGGATAGAATGTATCACCATAATATTTTAAAAGAGGATCATCATATTCTCTAGGGTATATGACAAAGAACAACAATATTATAAGATAATGTAACACTCTAAGATATTATGACATATTTCCTTTTAAATAAATTCAATATCTTTGATAGTGTGAAACACACCGAACATTGGGTTTGAACAAAATGTGATTCTCTATTAAAATATTATTATTTAAACATGAACATTATAACATATCCATTAAGTTAGTGTGTATGAATATTAATAACTAAATAATGAAAATTATATTTTTTAAACTTGTATAAAAAATTCAATTGATATAAATTTATTTGGAATAAAATAAGAATCATTTGAAAGAAAATTAAATGTTTTGAAAAAAAATTACTTTTTAAAAGGCAGTTTAGTCGTTCTTTGTACACATTATTTAAAATTAATTTTTACATCATTTAGAAAAATTATTTGAAAAAAAATTATTTTTTAAATTTTAATGTCAAAATTACCTTTCGGTTATTATTTAATAATTCTCATAAAATATTAATTTTTTGATAAATCGTAGAAAATACTAATTTTTAATGGAAACTACCATTTTGTTTAAATTAATTTAAAAGTGGAATTATATATTTTTTTTTGAAGTGAAATTATTTATATTATATTAAATATTAATTAATTTCGGTCCTTGTCATCATTTTCATGTTGACTTCTGATATTAAAATATTTCAACCATTTAAATGTTTTTCTATGGAAAAATCATATTTTCGATGCTCACACAGGTTTGATTTTAAATTGAATTATTTCAATTATATGAATTAAATTTTTAAAAATGTATTGCATATTTAGAATCATAATAATATATATTATCTAATAAGTTAAATTTTATTTTTTACTATAATGAATAGTAAAATTAGTAAATATTAATTATCATGGTTAATGAAAAAATTGGTTGACCTGGAGGTTAATCAAAAATGATAAGGGTTAAAAATGATATAACACTTGTCCAAAACCCATTTTATAGACATATTTCCACCTTATAACACACATTTTGTTTTACAAATACACATTTTTTTGTCTTTTGGAATGGTAAAACCATGGGTATAACATTTAATTTTCAAAAATACCAAGTGTGTCCTCTCCTCCACTTATAAAATACCACCCCATTTCCTATCCACTTCAAATTTCAAAAAATAAATGTATTGGAAAATACCGAAACAAAACACTTATTTAATCATATCAAAAAATCATAGAGTCATTTATTTTATCATAAATGCAATCTTGGAAGTCATTAGGTATAAACCTAAAGAGGCTCTCTGAAAAAGAGGTAAAATTCATAAACTTGTTTATCAATTTTATTTATTTTTACTATTCATTAAAATATTCATAGACTATGATAATATAATAAAACCTTAATTAACTTTATAATTTTATTATATTATAACAATTTCCTAATCTAGATCTATATCCACTTCCTTAAAATTCAAAACAAAATCATTTATAGTGTGTATGGAGGAGTACCTCCTCGCTAACCGATGTAATTCGTTTTCCATCACCAAATTTCAATAATGGATAAAGTGATGGATTTAACATATATTATAAGGCCCCGGCCTTAAACCTTACTTAATCTTGATTTATTACAAGATTACACATTGAGGATCTTTTCAGGTTTAGAGTTTTAGAGAATTAGATCATAAAACATGCATTATAATCCACATTTAAACAAAGTGGTTACATAAAAGTTAGTATTCATTTTTCCCATCAATGGAAACATATTTAAAATAAAACATAGATTCTTTCTTGACACTTCCTTGACACTATAATCATATCATGTACCTTTCCCTTAACCTGTGAAAAACATTTAAAAAACTTGGGATGAGCATAAAAAGCTCAGTAAGGGTTATAAAAAGTATGGAAATGAAACATGAGTACATATATACATAAGAATGAAATCATAAATTACCCATAAAACATAAGAACTTTAAAATATCTCATAAGATCATGAATAAATCATAGAAATCATAAGACATAAAGGTAACTTGAGGCATTCATAACATTCTTACGTAGGGAGTAACCATCTTGGTTACGTTTGGAATACCCATCACAGTATATTCCCTAAATCTCTTTGGAGAAACCTTAACGTTTAACCCCTTCACGTTACCCAATGCATTGGAGAGCTATATCGGGCTCACCTGCCCTTAGTTTATCATGGAACCACCCGTCTTCATAATAATGCCCAAGAACCACAACATAATCGTATCACATAAAACATGCATAAAGGAAACATAACATTTCCACCATTCAATCACAAGATATCAATACAAAACATCGATATTAAAACATTATGAAACCATTTTCAATTCCAAAATAAAAGAAAATTAAAACATGGTATTTATTTTTCTTTTAAAAAGAAGGTATGGCTTGTAGTGGAAGCCGAAACTTAAGTAGTGGTCACTGTGGAGGAGAAGTCGTTGTCGCCGCATACGTACAACAAAAACATTCACTTTTGTCGTTTAGTAAAATTCTTCGTATAAAAAATATTTCTTTTGGATAAACATAAAAGTCAAAGGCGTTTATACACCGTATAAAAGAAGGTTGTGTATAAAACAAAATATGCCTCAATGAATGGAGATTGAGACGAAGTCCCTTACCTCGAGTCCGACTTGACTCGATCGTTCTTTAATCTCCTGAATAATAAACTTGAGTTAATTTTTACTCGTTTAAGAACTTTTTCGAAGTTCATTATTCCTTTTATATCACTTAGTTCCATGTCATGAACACTATGTAATTATTTAAGTTAATAACGGTCGTTTTAACGATCATTGGTACTTGAGTCAAAAATAAACCCTTTATAATTAAAAGTTGTTCATGTATCCATTATATCTAGAATTTTATTCATGATTTAGATATCATATATATCATATATATACAGTACATGCATGCATTTATAATATTACATAACATTTAGAGGTAAGAAATGAAATGCACCGTTCATGGGGACGGTAAGTCGTACGTACGCATGAACGCTGCTTTCATTTATATTTCATATTTTATGGAATGGAATAATAATGATATGAAGTTATATTATAATTTCAGTATAATATCATATATAATATCATAACTCTATCCTTTATACATCCCAAATATGGTATTAATGAATCAAATCACTTTGAGGGGGCGGTAGTCCGCACTTCCTTAAATAAAGATATCACGTTTACCCATAATGGAAACCATAAAGGTATGCCCAAAATAAAAAATACAGAAGATTAAGGAAAACATAAACATATTATATATCATATATAAATATAGTTTCATCTTAATGGCCACCTTTGAAGGTGTTAAAAGAATGTTGAAGAATCATCGTTTCGGGAGGCAGAAATTCGCCATCCACGGAAACAGTATGTTCTTTAACCATTAGATGTAGGTGTGTGTAAGTTTAGCTCAAATAATTCTTATAAAAACATCCTAGTATATGGAATATACTGGTTTTGTTACAAAATTAATGAATAAAAAGCGTTTAGGGGGTTGGATAAGCAGAATAAAACAAAAGAACACAAGTGAAGACATTACCTTAAAATCGGGTAACTCCCATTGGTTTGAGCTCAAATACTTCCTTGGGAAGACTTCTTCCAAAGGTGAGGCTTCAAGTAGTAATAGAGGGATGTGGAGAGAAAAAATGGTCAGGGGATGGCCGAGACAAAGGCTTTGGAAGTGTGGTTAAGGAGGTAGAGGGGGGGCCTTTTATAAGAGGAGACGATGGGCACTCTTGGAAAGGTATAAAAGGTTACTTTATTTTAAAATGATTTTCGGATTTAAAAGGTCCCACATTGATATAATTAGAGGATAAGGTGATAAGGGTTCGAAATATACCCATCCAATAGGTTCTTGACATGTGTAGGTCTTATATTTTAAATTATCTTTTCATTTTATTTAAATCATTTATTAATGAGGTAATCGATGCATCATCATGATGTCATAAATAATTTAATTTATTTAATGTCTAAAAATTATAAAACAATTACTATGATATAGGAAATCCTTTTATCTTTCCAATTACTATTTATAGTAAAAAACCGACTTGTATAACCCCATGTAAAAATTGGTTTATTAAAATAACTCATGTTTGTGACAATTTTACTTTAACATTAAATAAAAAGATATTAATGTCATTTTCCTATCAAAGTGTATCCATGGGGTCCCCAAGATGACCCATAGATTTTATTGGTCATCCATGACACACACAATAAGGGTAGGACATGTGTCTAGGTCATTTTATATTATTAAAACATTATTCTTACCTTAAATTACACTAATTACCTCTAATCGCGATTAATAAACTTAAAAGTTACTATTCACCAAAATATTATTTTAATCCCATTGAACCACATTTTACTTGTTAATGACAACCATGTATGTCAGATTTTTGAAATTCAAAACACAGAGGTGGTAAAATTTCATTTAAACGGAAAATCAGTTTTTATAAGTACCACTTAGTGGCTTCACTATTAATCAAAAATTGATGTTTTTCAGAAAAATACCAAAACTTCACCCTAAGCTATATTTAATATTCCGAATTCAAAAATGATGTCTATTTTACAAAATTCAAAACATATAAGTTACATTAATTAATTTAATAATTAATTCCTGATGTCAGAGCAAATAGCGTGTTTTTATGAAACAATAAGTATCAAAAGATTGACACTAGTTTAAGTGCAATTTCAAAGTGAAATTAATTCCAACGACCACTATTGGATTAAATGGTAAAAATATATTATATGAATACTTTAAAACCAATTAAAAAGATAATCTAACCATTTAATTAAATTAGATGAAAAATCAGTTTTGATGTAAAATACAGTATTTTTAACTATTCATTAAAAAATGAACATTGTCAGAAAAATACCAAAAAAATATCCAATGTAAATTTCAATGTCCCCATAATAAATAATAAGTTTATTTTGATAAATAGAGCTTATAAAATTGTCAAAATATAGATTTAAAAATGGTTTTCCATCAAAAGGCAGTAAAACAATCTTTTAAAAATATTAGTGTATTCCATGCATAAGATTTGATTTATTCTCATTTTAAGCCTCTAAAACACTATCTAATTCATTAATAGACATAGATAAAAATATATATTATTCATTACTTACATGGGATGTTACATCCTTCCCCCCTTTAGAAAATTACGTCCCCGCAATTTATTTACTTATCAAATAAGTGGGGGTATTTATACCTTATTGCATTTTCAGATTCCCATGTTGCCTCTTCAACTATGTGGTTTTTCCACAAAACTTTTACCTGATGAATCTCCTTATTCCGTAACACTTTCTCCCTGTGGTCAAGAATCTGGACTGGTTGTTCCTCATAAGATAGGTTCTCTTCCAGCTGAACTACCTCTGGACTCAAAACATGAGATGGATCTGGCATGTACTTCCTTAACATTGAAACATGAAAAACATTGTGTACCTGAGATAAACTCGGAGGTAAAGCCACTTGGTATGCAATTGATCGAAATCTCTCTATAATTTCATATGTTCCAATGAACCTTGGACTCAGCTTTCCTTTCTTACCAAATCGCTTCACACTTTTCCATGGTGATACTTTGAGAAAAACATGATCACCTACCTCAAAAGAGAGATCCTTCCTCCTGTTGTCTGCATAACTCTTCTGCCTACTCTAATCTGTTCCCATGTGTTTTTGTATCAGCTGAACTTTTTCTGCCAACTCTTCTACCAATTTTGGTCCCAACAACTTCCTTTCACCCAATCAATCCCAAAAAGCTGGAGTTCGACACAACTTCCCATATAATGCCTCAAATGGTGCCATATGTATACTGGAATGAAAACTGTTATTATATGAAAACTCAACCAAAGAAATTTGTTGGTCCCAAATTCTCTGATAATCCATAGAACAACCTCGTAGCATATCCTCCAAGGTCTGAATTGTTTGTTCTGACTTCCCATCTGATTTCGGATGAAAAGCTGTACTAAAATTTAATTCAGTACCCAACGGATTCAGAAGGCCTTTCCAAAAGTTAGAAGTAAACCTGGGATCACGATCAGACACAATGGAGAGGGGAACTCCATGTAACCTGACTATCTCTTTAAGATACAAATTGGAAAGTTGATCTAGGGAAAAAGTATCATGTATAGCAAGGAAATAATAAGATTTAGTCAAGAGATCAACAATAACCCAGATTGCATTATTACCTCGAGGTGTCTTCGACAATCCCACAACGAAGTTCATGGATATATTTTCCCATTTCCATTCTAGTACTGGTAAAGGCTAAAGAATCCCTTTCGATAACTACCGCTCTGCTTTAACCTGTTGACAAGTCAAACACTTCACTGTAAAATCCACAATATCTCTTTTCATTCCATCCCACCAGTAATACTCCCGCAGATCTCTATACATCTTAGTACTGCCAGGATGAACTGAAAACAGAGAACTATGAGCTTCACATAACAACTCTCTCTTCAACTGTGAATCACAAAGTACACACAATCTCTTCCCAAATCTAAAAACACAATCATTATCAATGGTGAATTCAGGCATCTTACCCTTCTCAACCAGCTCTAACTTTTTCTACAACTCATTATCTTGCTTCTGTGCTTGCTTGATTCTGTCTAATAGAGAATATTTCACTGATATCTGAAACAAAACAGAAGAACATCCTGCACCAAAAACTTATATTCCAAAGTTCATCAAATCCTTAACCAAAGGATCACGTTCTAAACGCAACATTGTTAATGAAGCGTTACTTTTTTGACTCAAAGCATCAGCCACTTTATTTGCTTTTCCTAGATGATAATGAATTGTACAATCATAATCCTTGATTAATTCTAGCCATCTCCTCTGTCTCATGTTCAATTCATTCTAAGTGAAAATATACTTTAAACTTTTTTGATCGGTATATATTTCACACTTTACTCCATACAAATGATGCCTCCAAATTTTTAAAGCAAAAACAACAGCAGCTAATTCCAAATCATGTGTAGGATAATTTACCTCATGAGCTTTCAACTATCGTGAAGCATAAGCAATTACCTGATCATTATGCATTAGGATGCAACCAATTCCTTTCAATGAAGCATCACTATAGATAACAAACTCCCCATTCCTGGAAGGTAGTGCCAAAACTGTAGCATTCACCAATCTTCTTTTCAGTTCCTGAAAACAATCATCACATTCTTTTGTCCACATAAACTTAACACCCTTCCGAGTTAGCTTACTCATTAGACTAGATAACCGTGAAAAATTTCTAAAACGCCTTCGGTAATAGCCTTCCAAACCAAGGAAGCTACGAATATCAGTTACATTTTTGGGTCTTGGCTATTCTTCCGCAACCTTTGTTTTTGCAGGATCAACATTTATCCCATCTCTAGAAACAATATGACCAAGGAATGAAATTTGTTGCAACCAAAACTCACACTTGCTGAATTTTCCATACAATTTATTTTCTTTTAAGGTTTGAAAAATAACCCTTAAATGTCTTTCATTCTCCTCTTTACTTTTAGAAAACACCAAAATATCATCAATGAAAACCACCACAAACTTATCCAAGACCTCATGGAAAATTCTATTCATTAAGTCCATGAATACAACAGGTGCATAGGTTAGCCCAAAAGGCATTACTAAAAATTCATAATGGCCATATCTTGTACGAAACGCAGTCTTCGGAACATCTGCTTCCTTTACCTTCAGCTGATGGTACCCCAATCTCAGATCAATCTTTGAAAAATACTGAGCTCCCTGGAGCTGATCAAACAAATCCTTGATATGAGGAAAAGGATATTTGTTCTTAACAGTGATGTTATTCAAGGCTCTATAATCAATGCAAAGTCTCATAGAACCATCTTTCTTTTTAACAATTAAAACAGGATCACCCCATGGTGAATTGCTAGGTCGAATGAAACCTTTCTCTAATAAATCTTGCAATTGCTCCTTCAACTCTAAAAGTTCACTTTGAGCCAATCGATAAGGGGGTTTTGAAATTGTCTTAGCATCAGGAACTAAGTCAACAGTAAATTCAACTTCCCGATATGGTATTATTCCATGCAACTCATCAGGAAAAACATTAGGATACTCATTTACCACTGTCACATCATTAATCTGAACGGTTCCCTTATTTTCAAAAATGTGTGCATGGTAACATTCATTTCCATCTTTTACAAGTTTCTCAGCCCCTTGATATATTATCAATAGTAAGGCTTCATTCTTGTACACAAACAGAAAGTCTTTCTGAAAAAATAAACTTATTTAGATCTACAGTCAATCTTAGCATGGTAAATAGAGAGCCAATCCATACCGAGGATAACATCAAATTCTACAAGAGGTAAAACAATAAGGTTCGCAAGTAGGTTATTTCCATGGATAAGGATAGGAAGATTCTTATAAATTCTTTTTGCCTCAACATTTCCCCCAGGTGTTTTTACCACAAGTTCAGGAGTCATTTATTGAGATGGTATTCCCATTTTACTAGAAAAGTTTTCAGAGATAAAAGAATGTGTAGACCCCGAATCAAGCAACACACTGGCATAATCTGAAAAAACAAACAAAGTACCTGATACAACTTCATTTGATGGACCGACATCTACTGAAGTAGTTGCAAAGGATTTCACCACCCCTTTCTGCTTATAGTCTAACTAATTCCCATCACTTGAGCTCTTTGTCGGACACTCATTTGCATAGTGACCCATATCGTTTCACTTAAAACATTTCACTAACTGTAAATCAAATTTGGTCTTACCATCACCCTGATCTTTTTCAGTGCAATCACGAGCCTTATGTCCCATCTTACCACATTGGTATCACATTCCAGATTTCATAATACATTCTCCAACATGCCTTTTACCACATTTATCACAAACTAGAAACTTAGTTTTCTTACCATCAGACCTTTTTGAAGAATTCTTTCCTTTATCCTGCCACCTCGGTCTCTTCTTCTGCTGGTTGTTATAGAACACTTGATCATCGGAAAACTCCATTTCCACCTTCTCAGCACATCGAAAAATCTTTTCATTACTTTTGAACTCACGAGAAACTAAAGCCCTTCGATATATTGGCTTTAATCCTGAGTAAAAACGATTGATTTTACAATCAGGGTCTTGGATAAACATTGGAGCATACCTCGCCAATCGAGTGAACCTTTCTTCATAGGGAGCCACTGAGTATTCCTCTTGCCTCAATTACAAGAAATGTTTTTCCATCCGAAGTCGAAAAGCCTTAGGAAAATTCTTCTCAAGAAACATACCTTTGAATTCATCCTAGTCGAGAGCATCAATCTCATCAGCGTCCCTGATATTTTTAACCATCGACCACCACTGATCTACTTCACCCTCCAAATGGTAAATAGCAAGACTAACCTTTTGATTGTCTGAACACCCCATGAAATTGAAAATATTATCTAGTGCTTTAATCCACCCTTCAGCTAGCACATGGTCAGATGATCCTCTGAATGATGGGGGATGTTGCCTTATAAAATGTTCCACCGCTGACATGTTCCTCTGCGGTTGATCTGGCTGATCTCGTGCATGGATACCACCACCATTTATCGCTTGAGTCAATTGCGCTATTACTGCAACAAACTGTTCAGTTCCAATTCTGACCATCTCATAAGGCTGATTCGGAAGGTTATTTCCTTCTGTATGCCTTCCTAGCACTGCTTCCATGTTTCCTCTGCAGAAAAACATTCTGAACAAACATGTCTTAGATGAAGCAACATGGTAATCTTCAAATGCTATATCATTTCAATTTGACCATAAAAAAATATGTTTGGATAATTATTTAATAAAATTATAACTTCTAAAGTTATCTAAACTGACCTTTGATACCAACTATATGGCCCTGACCTTAAACCATACTTAATCGTGAGTTATTACAAGATTACACATTGAGGATCTTTTCAGGTTTAGAGTTATAGATAATTAGATCATAAAACATGCATTACATTCCACATTTAAACAAAGTGGTTACATAAAAGATAGTATTCATTTTTCCCATCAACGGAAACATATTTAAAATAAAACATGGATTCTTTCTTGACACTTCCTTGACACTATCATCATGTCATTTACCTTTCCCTTGACCTATGAAAAACATTTCAAAAACATGGGATGAGCATAAAAAGCACAGTAAGGGTTATATGAAATATGGAAAGGAAACATGAGTACATATATACATAAGAATGAAATCATACATTACTCATAAAACATATAAACTTTAACATATCTCATAAAATCATGAATAAATCATAGAAATCATAAGACATAAAGGTAACTTGAGGCATTCATAACATTCTTATGTAGGGAGTAACCCTCTTAGTTGCGTTTGGAATACCTATAACAATATATTCCCTAAATCTCTTCAGAAAAACCTTAACGTTTAACCCCTTCGTGTTACCCAATGCATTGGAGAGCTATATCGGGCTCACCCGCCCTTAGTTTATCACGGAACCACCCGTCTTCATAATAATGCTCGAGAACCACAACATAATCGTATAACATAAAACATGTATAAAGGAAACATAACATTTCCACCTTTCCATCACAAGATAACAATACAAAACATTGATATAAAAACATTATGAAAACCATTTTAAATACCAAAATAAAAGAAAATTAAAACATGGTATTTATTTTTCTTTTAAAAAGAAGGTATGGCTTGTAGAGGAAGCTGAAACTAAAATAATGGTCACGGCGGCAGAGAAGTCGTTGTCAACGAATACGTACGACAAAAACATTCCCTTTTCTCTTTTAGTAAAACGTTTTGTATAAAAAATATTCCTTTTGGATAAACGTAAATGTCAAAGGCGTTTATACACCGTATAAAAGAAGTTTGTGTATAAAACAAAATATGCCTCAATGAATGGAGATTGGGACGAAGCCCCATACCTTGGGTCCGACTTGACTCGGTCATTCTTTAATCTCCTGAATAATAAACTTGAGTTAATTTATACTTGTTTAAGAAACATTTTCAAGTTCATTATTCCTTTTATATCACTTATTTCCATGTCATGAACACTATGTAATTATTTAAGTTAATAACGGCCATTTTAACGATCATTGGTACTTGAGTAAAAAATAAACCCTTTATAATTACAAGTTGTTCCTGTATCCATTATATAAAGAATTGTATTGATGATGTAGATATCATATATATCATATATATCCAGTACATGCGTGCATTTATAATATTACATAACATTTTGAGGTAAGAAATGAAATGCACCGTTCATGGAGACAGTAAGCCGTACGTATGCATGAACGCTGCTTTCATTTCTATTTCGTATTTTATGGAATGGAATCATAATGATATAAAGGTATATTATAATTCTAGTATAATATCATATATAATATCATATCTCCATCCTTTATACGTCCCACATATGGTATTAACGAATCAAATCACTTTGAGGGGGCGGTAGTTCGCACTTCCTTAAATGAAGATATCGCGTTTACCCATAATGGAAACCATAAAGGTATGAACAAAATGAAAAATAAATAAGCTTAAGGAAAACATAAACATATCATATATCATATATAAATATAGTGTAATCTTAATGGCCACCTTTGAAGGTGTTAAAAGAATGTTGAACAATCATCGTTTCGGGAGGCAGAAATTCGCCATCCACAGAAACAGTATGTTCTTTAACCATTAGATGTAGGTGTGTGTAATTGTAGCTCGAATCCTTCTTATAACAACATCCTAGTATATGGAATATACTTTTGTTGTTACAAAAGAAATGAATAAAAATATTTTAGGGGTTTGGAGAAGAAGAATAAAACAAAAGAACACAAGTGAAGATATTACCTTAAAATTGGGTAACTCCCTTTGGTTTGAGCTCAATGGCTTCCTTGGGAAGACTTCTGCCCAAATTTATGCTTCAAGGAGTAAGAGAGGGATGTGGAGAGACATAATGGGCAGGTTGTGGCCGATCCAAAGGCTATGGAATTGTTGGTAAGGAGGTAGAGGTGGGGGCCTTTTATAAGAGGAGAGGAGGGGCACTGTTGGAAAGGTATAAAAGGTTACTTTATTTTAAAATGAGTTTCGGATTTAAAAGGTACCACATTGATATAATTCGAGGATAAGGTAATAAGGGTTCTAAATATACCCATACAATAGGTTTTTGACATGTGTAGGTCTTAGATTTTACATTATCTTTTCATTTTATTTAAATCCTTTGTTAATGAGGTAATCGATGCATCATCATGATGTCATAACTAATTTAATTTATTTAATGTCTAAAAATTATAAAACAAATACTATGATGTAGAAAATCTTTTTATCTTTCCAATGAATATTTATAGTCAAAATTCTGACTTGTATAACCCCATGTAAAAATTGTTTTAGTAAAATAACTCATATTTGTGACATTTTTACTTTAACATTAAATAAAAAGATATTAATGTCATTTTCCTACCAAAGTGGCTCCATGGGGTCCCCAAGTTGACCCATGGATTTTCTTGGTTGGCCATGACACATCTAATAAGGGTAGGACATGTGTCTAGGTCATTTTATATTATTAAAACATTATTCTTACCTTAAATTATACTAATTACCTCTAATCGCGATTAATAAACTTAAAAGTTACTATTCACAAAAAAAATTATTTTAATCCCATTGAACCAAATTTTACTTCTTAATGAAAATCATGTATGTCGGATTTTTTAAATTCAAAACACAGAGGTGGTAAAATTTCATTTAAACGGAAAATCAGTTTTTATAAGTACCACTTAGTGGTTTCACTATTCATAAAAAATTGAAGTTTTTCAGAAAAATACCAAAACTTAAACCTAAGATATATTTGATATTCCGAATTCAAAAATGATGTCTATTTTAAAAAATTAAAAACATATAAGTTACATTAATTAATATAATAATTAATTCCTGTTGTCAGAGCAAATAACGTGTTTTTATGAAATAATAAGTATCAAAATATTGACACTAGTTTAAGTCCAATTTCAAAGTGAAATTAATTCCAACGACCACTATTGGATTAAATGGTAAAAATATATTCTTTGTACACTTTAAAACCAATTAAAAAGATAATCTAACCATATAATTAAATTATATGAAAAAGAAGTTTTGATGTAAAATGCAGTATTTTTCACTATTCATTAAAAAATGAACACTGTCAAAAAAATACCAAAAAATTATCCAATGTAAATTTAAATGTCCCCATCATAAATAATAAGTTTATTTTGACAAATAGAGCTTATAAAATTGTCAAAATATATATTTAAAAATGGTTTGCCATCAAAAGGCAGTAAAACAATCTTTTAAAAATATTAGTGTATTCCATGCTTAAGATTGGATTTATTCTCATTTTAAGCCGCTAAAATACTATCTAATTCATTAATAGACATAGATAAAAATATATATTATTCATTACTTACTTGGAATGTTACATATATAGATGATATTGATTACATTATTATACTTCTTGAATAATTATATCACATATTCCTTCTCAGTTTTCATTCAATGAGGGATACGATAATGTCGCTAGTGTGTAGGACAGACTACTGCCTATTACAGCAATGTAATTAGTTTTTTTCTTATACTTTTCATAGAAGGTATTAATGATAAAATTAATGAATATATGATATTTTTATTTTATAAAAAAACTTATGGAAATATAATATCACATATAACTTCTTGGCTTCTTATCTGGTGTAAAAAAATGTATCTCGTGTGTACGTGTGGATGACCACCTCCGCAAAGTGATGTGAAATGTTTATCATTTTAATTTTACATGGGATGTAATAATGATGTATTTGATTAATATAAATTCAATATATTAAATAATTATTATTATATAATGTTTAATTAATATTAATTTTAATTCCATTCCATCCATAGAGAAAATTGGAAACAACGTTCATGAATCTGTACGATATACAATCTCCATGAATGGTGTAATCCTTTATGATATACCATCTCCATGAACGGTGTAATCCATTTTATGTGTAAAAATTTTATAGATTACTATAAATACAAATATATTTATTATATATGATATATATATATATATATATATTATTTTTAAAAGTATTGATATTATGTAATCATGATCAATATAAAATAACCAAAATTACCTAACCAAAACATATATGAAAAACAAAGCAATTATGACTTCAAACAGTGATTTAATAAAGAATTTTGAATAAGATCGTTATAAAAGAATATAAGTAAATAACATATGGTAATAATATATGAGTATGGTTATTTAATTTATTTATAATAAATCTATATTTATTATAAATCAGGTTCAGACACATCTGAAGGATTCCAAACCTAAGGTAAGTGTTTCTCGTCTCACTTTTACTTTTGTAAGACATATTTCATGTTCACTAGTTATTCCATTCAGTTTTGAATATACAACCAATTTTTATTTTATATATTATGAATATATTTATCTTCATGGTATTTAAAGTTTTATTTTATGTTATTCCTTTCATGGGTCTTATGATTAAACATTTACTAAAGTGGTAAGGGTTTATTTCACAATCTCATCATTATTTGGAATTATTTTTGGTTAAGTCTCCCTTGGGGTAATTTTTTAATATTTCTATAATTAAACCATTATATTTAATTATCCTATGGATATCATGATCATTAAATTTAAGGGTAAAATTTTCCTATTCTTTGGTACTTAAAATAATTGAGATAATGTTTTTAAGAAATCACATCATTAATTATCTTTTCTGCTGAAAATTCATTTCTTCCAAATCTGTGGTTTCTAAAAATGTTTTCAAAAATGTTTTTAAAATTATATAAATGATTTATTAAATATTTTTTTACTAATTTTTGACTTGTTACAATATTTTTTAAAAGTAGTCCTCATATATATTTTTTAATAAGGCTCGTTTGGATTTTACCAAAAATGTGAAAGGGGTATTTGTGTTAACATGTATGAAATGAATAGAATTTCCTACCCTTATGGACACTCAATATTTTAAATATTATTTTATAAGTTTCAAAGGTCATTTTAAAAGAAAATTCTTTTGAAAAAAGTTTCTGAACATTTAGTTTTAAAAGGTGATTTTCAATGTGAAAAGGTTATTTTCCTCAGGAATGTTTTAAAGGATATTTTTATAGTATTTCTATTCATCAACAACATCAAAACATTATTTTAATTATGTTCCAATAGGGATATTTTTTATTGATAACATAATTATTATTTATCTAAATTGTTTTTCATTAGTTTTATTGGGATATACTATTTTGATACCATTCACAATATTACCCTGAATGATTTATGATTATGTTTATTGATTGTGGTATATATTAACATTTAATATGATAGTTTTTCAATAGGAACGTTTTGGTTGATTATGTTTCACAATATTCATATGATGAATTACTTGTATGTTATTAAGTTATAGGTGGGGACCAGTTATAGATATTCCCTAGATACATCAATAGGTTTCATGAGTCAAATTAAATGGCCAAATTAGATAGGTTTTTACACACAGCTATATTGTGAAAGGTCTTGAAAGTATGTTTTAAATGTATAGAATTATGAATTCACCCATTATGATATATTTTATTGATTTATATGTGATTATTCGATTATTGAGAATATACATGGATATATTTCAAGATAATGTGAATATTTATATGGTTTTATTAGAACATCGTTTATTATTTTAATATTATACTCAAGTTACTGTTTAAATGAAATATTTTTTAGTTATCTACATTTCCATATTGATTATGTTTATTTATTCATGATAAATTTGTCATGACTCATCCCAGCAGGGCTCATTCCATGACTCCCCAATCCTACCTCAAATAAGAAAGGGGATGGTGACCAGAACTGAGTAGGTATATCATTAATATGGGAGGCATTACCTAAAAACCTTTATGCGCACACGCATATCCAAGCCCATAATGATGAAAATTAAAAACCACTAATAACCCAATGCATACATACCTCTATCCCATCCAACACGGTACGATAGGTGGTAATGTTCAGTAAAGTAAAATATGCCATAATACAATCCCACCAAAAGAAGGAGTCTGTAAACTACAACGTCCAACCTGTAAACAAAATAGGTACTAAGACTGCTGCTCAAAGACATAGGAACAAATCATCTTTCATGAACTCACAATGCAATATTCGATGCTGGTGCACCCTAGAATCCTCCAAAAGGTATCTTATCTTCACAAGACACGACACATGTAGGAAAATCCTATACAAGGGTGAGTATAACAATACTCAATAGGACACACTGAAACCACAAAAAAATACACAAAGGAAAATTATAATCATCTCCACACAAGTATATATCTAAATCATATAATAAGAATATCTAGATATACTCAAACCATACCAAAAAGTCTAGGGTAAGTCATAAACACAGAATAACAACACTAGGGATTCATTTCTAGTATTCCATGAAGTGCACATCTGAGAGAACACACTATTGAGTCTAATAACACTGATGATGTTTATCTGAGAAGTAATGTTCATCGGGAACCATCATGAGAGAGAGATACCCTGAACGATTTGAAGACTGATATGACACATCAGTGGAGGATTGAAGTTAGGGATATGGGGTGATACCAACAAATCCATATGTATTAACCCACTAAGTGTAGGATCAAAACCCAGTGAAGTTGGTCACATCAATACTGAAGACTCTACCTCAAGCATGAAGAAGGAATAAAGGATCCACTCTGGGCCTCTCAAGGGATTCTAACAACCCTATCCTGGAAGTCCTTCTGAAGGTATCGTACTCCTATGAGTATGAAACAATACCAAAACACCATTAGGGAAACAATAAACGGAATAATACCTAAAAAACTCATCCTAGATATAGTGGATGAGAGAATAAATCCGCATTGGAGAGGAGGGTACATGGTGAGTAGTGATCACACCCACCTTGTCCCTTGACCTCGGGTATTACCCGTGTAAATCGTCTGTGTCACTGGAAATAAGTTTGATTTAAAGCCCACCATTGGTCTTAAAAATATTTTCTCAGTATTAGTGTCCTAACTCCATAGACGGATCTTCAATTGGACGTACAGTTTGAAAGGTATGGTTGTTTTAGAGAAAAGGTCTAACCCAGGTCTAGTTCGAGTATAACCCAACCCACCAGCCAACCTGACCCAGTTCGTCTAACTAGGCCCAACATGGTGCAACCTACTAGGCTTGGTTCGACCTGGCCTACTAGGCCCAGTTCGGGCAGGCCAACTGGGCCAGCTGTCCTAGCCCCCTGGGTCACCTGGCACGACCCGACTCTCCTGGTCCGATCCGCATGTACGCAGGTCGGCATGTCTGACCCACGCAGCCCACGTGCCCCTGGTCCCCACGGTGCGGCACCGCATCCCATGCAGTCTTCCCACTTCATCCGTGAACACCCCATACGGTCCACCTACTTGTGGCCTCACTATCATCATGAGCTCCCTCTCCATGGTCGATCCACATTTCACCTCCACTGGCCACCTCGCCGGTGGCTCGCAATCCACATCACCTTCATCCATGACCAGCCCTTAGACCCATGAAACCAGTCACCTAGACCAACCAAAGCCTCCACCCCGTCCTTGGACATGAACATATTTCCTGAAAAATCACATCGCACCTTCGCCTTCACACCTCTACTACATCATCATGAGTTCAGATCATCGATTTCGGATCATTGTTCCAAGAATTGAGGGCATAGTGATCATTCATTCATATCCCATAAAGAATGAAGAAAATGGGGGAAAAGGGGGAAGAAATCACATGGAACAAACTTAAGGAATGAATCTCGTCCATTGTTCATTCTGGTCTCAATCTATTCCTGTAAGAACAATCAATCTAAACTAAACAGTATGATAATAATCATCCCCAAATAATTCCTGAAATCAAACCCATCCTATAAGAACTATTGAACCATTGGTCAAACTATTAATGGGTTGATCCGAATTCATTTTTTATTCTATTAATGTGGAAAGAAAGAACTAAAACCACAACACCCTACTTGGGAAAGGATCGTTCTCTATAGAGGATTTGTTGCTGATGGTGATTCATTAATTACGATCTCGATCCACCATCCATAATTTTTCATTTGAGAGGATTATTTCTTCAAAAAATATAGAGGAATTCTAGGGTTATGGGGATAACCATGAATTCTTTCACAAGTTTTAACAAAAAGAAAATGCATCACTGTGTAATGTTATAATAAAATGAATATTTATTTTATTTTATTATATAAAACATACAAAAACAATATTTCATAGTCGACCAGTGCCAATAGATGTTAAGCCTCTACTAGGGTAAATTCACCTCTCTAAAGGAAAAGGTGCCCTCATATTTCTGATCTAGGAACCCATTTAGAATTTATTACATTTTTTCATAGAAACCACCCACTTGTTCTATTTAAATTTTAATATTTTCAAACATTTATTTCAGGCACAACGGGCCTCAGAATCGCACGATTTCTTAAATCCTGGTCTTGTAATAATTCTGTATAATATTTAAAATAATACATGAAAAAATCTAGGACATTACATTCTCCCTACCTTAAAACTTTATCTCCCTGAAAATCAAAAAAAATACTACTAAAAAAGATATAGGTAATGTGCATGAATCTAAGCCTCCCACTCCCATGTGATCTCTTGGAGATTCTCGTGTGGCCACTAGACATGCACCAAGAGAGTCTCTCACCCAAAAAGGAATCTCTCTTGTCAGTCATTGATTTACATTAGTTACTCAGCAAAGTTATTCCCATATTCGATGTCCAGGTCACCCCAGTTAATGGCGTGTGATGGGTCGTGCATGTACCTCCTCAGCTACGACAAGTGGAAGACATGATGTACCCGAGCAACTATGGGGGTAGATCTAGGTGGTATGCCACCTCACCTAGTCTATGAAGTATCAGAAAAGAGATGATGGACCTCATAGATAAATTTTCACCCCAAAGAAATCTACTCAATCCCCATTGAGGTAAGACTCAAAGAAACACATGGTCCCCTTCCTAGAACTCCAAGGGCCTCCATCTTCTGTCGACATATAACTTTTGGAGGATCTGTATAGTCTTCATGCTCTCTAGGATGATCTGTGCCTTCTCCATAGTAGGTCACACCAACTCCAGTTCCATGAGTGTTGACTCTCCTAGGTCAGTCCAGCAAAGTGTTGAACTATAGGGTCACCCGTACAGAGCCTCAAATGGTTCCATACCAATGGTGGAGTAGTATCTTTTATTGTACTAAAAATCCACTAGTGGTAGGTGATCCTCTCAACTACGACTGAATTCCAACATGCACATCTACTGCATATCCTCTAGAACCTGAATGGTCCACTCCGTTTAACCATCCATCTAGGGATGAAATTCCATGATCAAGTGTAACTAATTCTCAAACACCTCTTGTAATACCTTCCACAACCCGGATGTGAAATGGGCACTACAATCTGAAACAATCATCGATGGAAATTCGTGAAGCCGAACTATCTCCTACATGTAGAGGCATCCCATGATCTCTACTGAACTCTCCTCCCAGATAGGTAGGATGTGGGATAACAGGGTGAGTCAGTTAATGATCATCCAGATGGAATTATATCTCATCCCAATTCTACTCTGGAACCTCAATGGGTTGGGTCAAACCTACTAGAACCTGATGCTTATCCTTCACTTACTGACAAGTGATGCATCGAGAAATAAACTATATAACTCCCTTCTTTATTATGTGCCACCAAAATTGACATCGAAGGTCCTGGAAAATATTCTACACACATAGATTTACCGACAAAGGGGATTTTTGGAACTCCCTCAGAACCTCCTCCCACAACACCACTAGAATAACTGTGCACCCTCTAAAATTAATGGCGTGCTCCCCACCATCTGAATATCCATAAAAATCATGCCCTGTGGATAACTGAGAATGTATAGTCCCACAGTTGGTATCACCAAGATGTGCCTCCCTAACTCGTTGTAAGAGTGTAGGGTAACAACCATCAACTGGAGGTAATCTTCCTCATTTTCATCCATAAAGAATAACTGCAATGAGGCCAACTACTCTGATGCCTCATCTAGAAACTATGAAACTGATATCCTACAGAGAGAATATTCCACCACGTTCCCCTTCCTAGGAGTATAGAAGATCTCAAAGACATAATCCTGGAAGAACTCTATCCACTACCTTTGTCTCAAGTTTATATCCTTCTAAGAGAATATATATTTTAGACTCTTGTGATCAGAGTAAATGATAAAATACTCACCCATCAGGTAGTTCCTCCATATATTTAATGCGAACACAACCACTAAAAGATCAAGATTGTGGGTCGCATAGTTCTGCTCATGTGGTATGAACTAGCACAAACCACAAGCAATAACCAATTTACTCTACATCAGGACACATCCTAGCCTAGTTCCTGATGCATCACAGAACACTACATACTCGACACCCTCTTCCACAATCTCAAGATCGAATCTCTCATAAAACTCTATCTCAACTATTGGAAGGCCTACTAGAAATTATCCATCCACACAAAAGGATTCCCCTTTCTGGTAAAAACTATCTTAGGGGCTGATATCCTGGAGAAATTAGGAATGAATCTCTGGTAATAGCCTACCATCCCAAGGAAGATATGGACCTCCATCACGCTCCTAGGTGGCTCCCATGATAAAACTACCTCGACCTTCGATGGGTCCACTACCACTCCATATTCTAAGATAAAATGTCCTAGGAAGTAGAATTTTTAAATTCAGAACATGAACTTTGAGAGTTTCCCATAAAGTTAGTGATCTCGGAGAACATCCAAAATCGTCGTTAAGTGTCTTGTGTGCTCCTCCTTGGACACCGAGTACACAAGGAAATCATCGATGAAGACCACCATGAACATGTCTATATATGGATGGAAGATCGTTTTTATGAGTCCCATGAACACTTTTGGGGAATTTATCATGCCAAAGGGCATCACAAAGTACTCATAATGATTGTATCGGCATCTGAAAGCTGTTTTTCGTATATCCTCATCCCGTACTTGCAACTGGTGATAGCCTGATCGAAGGTCAACCTTCGAGAACCATCATTCCCTTATCAACTAATCAAAGAATCCATTGATCCTCGGTAGTGGATACTTGTTCTCCACAATCACCTAGTTCAAATGCTGATAGCCGACAAACAACCTCAATCTACCGTCTTCCTTCTTGGAAAAAAACACAAGAGCCACCTGAGTTAAAAAAATGGGTCTCATGAAGACCTTCCTATGTAAATCCTCCAACTACACCCTCATCTCATTAATCTATTTGAGAGATATCTAATATGCTGGTGAGGATATCAATTTCATCCCAAGGAGTAATTCCATGAGAAGTGGATATCCTAGTGGAGAGGTAATCATGGAAAATCTTCTGGGAATAAATACTCATACCCCGACACTACTACTTGGAACTGGAAACTCATAACATATTTTGTACCGAGGGTGAGGATATCTAATTTATGAGTGATCAACTACACCCTCCTATGCACGAGTCCATCAGGTTCCGCCTAGTTTTCATTTTAAGTCACAAAGTAAAACCTCGTTCCATCACTTCGGAAACACTAAACCATTCACCTAAAATAGTCAATATAGTCATGGAACAACAATGACCAATCCATACCAAGAATGACATCATAAGGCCTTGATGTTACCACCAATAGGTTTCAATCAAAATACTCACCTACAAGGGTAATGTTACACTATAAGAATAGATGTTTGATCATAGAGTCTCCTCTCGTAGGTGTCTCCAAGCATATAGTTTTAGTCAATGGTTCTACTAGAATATCAAGGTTTTGAAAAAGATATGTGGTGAGGAAGGAATGACTAGAACCTGTGTCTATTAGTATAAAAAATAAGGTATAAAAGACATAGGTCATACCTCGAATCATCCATGGATCCCCAGGATCATAAGCCTCGACCGCTTGTAGTTGTCCTCACCCCTATCCTCAAGCTCCCTAAGCCTTGCATGAACCACCCAGATGTTGTGATGGTAGAAATTCAAAACTCCGACTACCTACCACTAATATCCCAGCCCCTTTGACACATATGTTACCCAAAGGATCTGCATGCTCCTTCCCCTTCCTCTAACTCAGTGGTCCATCCACTATTTCCCATTCAACAACATGGAGGTTCAGACAATCTCGAGCAAGATTTCCCATATTGTCACATGAGTAGCATCACACCACTCTAGGTTTACTGGATCCACCATGTGAACCCAGAACTTCAGATCCTATTTCCTGGGACCTCCTCCTAAAACATCTCCCATATTTAGATCCGGGAGATTAATGTTGATTCCATTCTACTGAGGTCTCTACACTTGCCTATCCTCTACTGACTATCACCGGCTGTCTCTAGTTATCCAGGAAGCTCACCACCACCAAGGAAATCTCAAGAACCCCAACATAATTAGGAATTATTTAAGGGATAATAATAGCTCAGATGTATCTACAAAGACCTCACTCAAAGGTCTGATCTTGGTTGTAATGGTCCCTGACCATATCCATTAAGAACCTGGAAAGGTTGGTAAACCTTGATGAATAATCATCTACTGTCATACTACCCTATTGAAGCTGAAGAAGATCATGTATATGCACAACTCTTAGTGTAACTGGAAAAAAATCCTCCCTAATGAGGTTATCGAACACTATCCATGAGAGAGTTGCCCCATCGTTAGTCTAAATAGCCAGACTCCACCATCGTTGTGCTAAGCCCTATAGAAGGCTTGTTGCTAGGACAACCATCTGACCAGCTGATGTCCAGAATAGATGGAAAACTAAGGTCACCACCAAAATCCAGTCCTCAACTGCCTGAGTTTCAAGATTACCTAGAAAACATAGGGGTCTTTATCTCTGAGAATCATGGACCAAGATAATCCTATGATCTTCATCTGCTGGTACTACAGGTACCACTGGTAGCTCCATAAGTGGTGGTATAGCTGGTTCACCACCTGGAGGTAACATCTGGGAAATTGGTCCTTGTACTGAAGCCTCACAACTGAAGCAATCATCCTCGTGATTGAGCTACAGAATCCTAGATAGTATTTATGGAACCAACCCTAGTTGCCCAAATCTAGTGCCATAATTTATTACATTGTTATATAAACAAGGAATACACATCCTAAAGGACCAAATATTTTAATAGTTTGGGAAACCTAGATACAAACTTAATTTCAACATCACAACTTGAAAGGAAGAACAACATAACAAATTCTTTTGAATCACACATAAATTCCTAGATTATCCTTTCAAGTCATTCATAATATATTTCTTCCCAACCTAGGTAAAATAAAACATGTGAAAGGGGTGACCTCAAATATTCAGTAAGAGTAAATAATATAGCATAAGAAAATATAAACACTAGGAAGGATGGATAACTAAAACAAATGCCTTTAAAAATATACTTGAGCATAATATGATAGGAATAAAAACTGATTA
This sequence comes from Viscum album, assembly GCA_963277665.1. Classification (NCBI taxonomy): domain Eukaryota; kingdom Viridiplantae; phylum Streptophyta; class Magnoliopsida; order Santalales; family Viscaceae; genus Viscum; species Viscum album. The sequence goes on along the minus strand of OY728125.1, from coordinate 1,052,985,272 downwards.
AATAATTCCATAAAACATAACCATGGATAGTATACTAGCCTAATAATCACATGGAATATCAATCTATAGTTTCATAAAGAAGGAATTCATAATGTCGTATATTCTAAAATATACCGTCAAGGCCTCCTCCAAGACATCTTAAAATTATTAAGGCCTTGGCCAAAACCATATCTAAAAATCGGAAAGGCCTCAGCCAAGTCCATATATGTTTTATCTCACGAGACCTACCAATGCATAGAGGGGTTATAGTGGGCCCCACTCATCACTTAATAAGTCCAATTAATTCCTCATATTAATAAGGATAAAAATAATTAATATATACATTCATATTGAAACTAACATATGAAATTTAAATAACTTTCTCCAAACATAAGCACTAACCATTCAGATTAATACGGTGAATGGATTCAAGATACCACATCCATAGTCAAACTAATCATAAACCCCAAAATATGGTAGATGATATCATAAAATATTGGTCCCAATTATACATAATAATCAACAAGAGTGTTGAAACAAATGAAAATACTCTTATAAAATTATCGAGAAATTCTTGAGATAAATACTCTTTTACTATGAAAAGAAGAGTTATTTTGGAAAATATTTTTATGAAACCAGAAGTAAAACAAATATAGTTTTTCATAATAAAATTAGTGATTTTAGAAAAATAATAGTGGCTAAAAAATATACTATAGAGTGTACTCGAACACAGGTAAGAAATCGAGAAGCTCCCTTGAATCGAGCTTGGATTTCGGGAAGAATTTTTGAAATATCCTTTTAAAACATGTAACTACCCATAAAATAAAGAATTATTCTGGTTGGTATACATATATATAACATTATAACATAATTTATGAGGAGTAAATAATGATAAATAATAATTTAATTGGGATTAATAGATACAAAGAGTAACCCGAAAGAAAATGGACGTTCGGGTAGAAAACCATTACCTTATGTACAAATACATTTCACTATTGAACTTAAGGTCCTGGAATATGAAATTAGTCTTATATATAACTTAATTAAGAACATTTTAGACATTTATATTATTTATAATAATTTTATTATGTTTATTTATGGTTGTTTTTATGGGTTAAGAGATTCAATATCATTGTTTGTGAGTGCTCGTTTCATTATTTTTCATGATCGGTTTTCTTGTATAGAAGTTAATGTAAAATGATAATTGAATTCAAGAATTGATGTTATATTTTATTAATTTTAATTGATAGCTTTAAATGATCATAAATGTAATTTGGTTACTTTTTGTGATGATGAATCATTAGATGAAATGCTAATGATAAATTCTTGGATTAATTTGGTGGTTTTTTGGTCACCATGAACTCATTTTGTCAAATAAATTAACACCATGTGTGAAAAATGATTACAGAACATTACATAAAATATACTACATATATTAAGATTTTTTCAACCATAATTTTTTTTCATGACCAGAATTGAAGACAGTAATAGAATTTGAAAACTTTTCATCCTTGAATGTGATAAATTAACACATCTTAGATGGTATTTTCATTTATAGTATAAAAAGGAGGGAAGATGAGAGATGCTGATGAATTATTCCTTCATCATAACAAAATTCTTGTATATGTAAGTTTCTGGAGTTATCATAACAATTGGAGGAAAGGAGGTGAGGAAATAAAAATAAATAAAGGAACTTGAAAGAAAATAAAAGAAATGGAAAGAGGAATTTACCTCTTGAACTTATCTTCCTTGAGATCCTCTTTAGGGGAAAGGATTTGGTTTTTTGAAGAGACCAAGGGATAATGAACATGGTGAGGATATTGGAAGGAGAGTTTAGCATAATTTAAACAAGGCACAAGGCTTGATTGGCGTGAAGAGAAGAGGGATTGAGGGTGGTTTTTATAGTGGAGGAGAGGAGGGATTTTCCATTATTTTAATAATTATTTTATTATTTTGGCTCAAGACTATGAATAGTCTTGATTATTATGACTCTAAATAGTAAAAAGTGCATGTGAGTTGGAACCAATGGTCATTTATATCAACTATGACTCAAGAATGATGCATAAATACCTTTATTTAACATATTTTGTAAATTATCAAATTTCACTATTCACCAAAAATTCAAGTATTTAAGAAAAATACAAAAAATTAACCCTAACCATTTTTTGACATGTAGAATTCAAAAATAAACTTTAGTTTATGAAAATAATTTTCTAAATAATAGAAATTTAATTGTTAAATAAAATAATTATTTAGTTGAAAAATACATATTTAAAATTTAAAATTGATTTTATAATACTTTCAAAAATTAACTGAGGTCTCATTAAATTATCATAAATTCATAGGAAAAAAATATTTATTGAGGAATAAATTTTATAAGAATAAATTCTATTTTAAATAAATTTATTATTTTAAAATTGTAATTAAATATTTATTACTCACAAAAATATCAACACTTAATTTTTAATTTTGTAAATATTCACTCTCATTTATATGGTGCCTATATTTTATTTAAACTCACATAGATGAGGTTACTATTCAAAAGGGTGTATTACTATTCATAAGGGTTATTCACAAAAAAATGTACGTTGATCTTATCAAACTCTAAATATAATACTAATCGCAACCATATATGTTAGTTTTTCGAAATTTAAACCATAGAAGTGGGAAAATTATATCTAACGGCCAGGTTATAACTATCTCCAATAAATATAAAGGTCTTTGTTTTTTATAGACTCAATGTTGAATGTATTATATAATAAATTTCTCTATAAAATCTTGGGGTATTATATTCTTCCCCCCTTACAAAAAATTTCATACTCAAAATTACCAGAATGTTACCTCATAAAATGATTTGGGTAGGTCTTTATCATAAATTCCTTAGGCTCCCTTGTTGCCTATTCAATTATATGATTTTTCAAAATTACTTTTGCCAGTTGAGTCGTTCGATTCCTCAACAACTATTCTTTAGTGTCCAGAATCCTAATAGGCTATTCATAGTAAGATAACTCAGGTTCTAACTCTATACCTTCAAAAGTGGGGAAATGTGTTGGGTTAGGCATGTACTTTTTCAATAGTGAGACATGGAACACACTGTGTACCTTAGAACGGCTAGGAGTAATTTCCAAATTATAATCCACAACTCCAATTATCTCCAGACTTTCAAAAGGGTCTATATACTTGGGGATCATTTTCCCTTTCATTCCAAATCATATAACACCCTTATATGGAGATAATTTCAAGAAAACATGATCTCCCTCTTGAAATTCCAAATCCCTCCTTCGATTATCAGCATAGTCATTTTTTCTGATTTGATCCGTTTTGATATGGGTTTGAATAGTATTTACCTTTTCGGTTGTTTCCTCCACAATCTCTGATCCCACAAGCTTTCTTTCACCAACTTCATCCCAACATGTTGGTGTATGACATCTCGTTCCATACAATACTTCATATGGGGCCATTTGAATACTGGAATAGAAACTATTATTGTAGGAAAAATCCACCAAAGGTAAATACTGATCCCACATACCTTGAAAGTCGACCAAGCATGATCTCAACATGTCTTCTAATGTTTGGATTTTCCTTTCTGACTGCCCGTCAGTTTGGGGGTGATAAGAAGTACTCAAACGAATCTCAGTGTCCAAAGAATTCTAAATACTTTTCCCTAATTTCAGTGTAAATCATGGATCGTGATTAGACACAATTAAGAAAGGTTCTCCATGAAGTCTCATAACATCATTGATAAAGAGTCGTGCAAGAACTATAGTAGAAAATCCTCCCTTATAGCGAGGAAATGTTCAGATTTCGTAAGTTGATCAATAATTAACTGTATTGTATCATTCTTTCGTGGAGTTTTGGGTAATCTAGTGATAAAATCCATGGCGATGTCATAACATTTCCGTATAGGAATAGGTAGAGGTTCCATGACACCTATAGGATGTTGTCTTTCAACCTTCACTTGTTGGTAGACTAAACATCTTGATACATAATCAGCGATTTCCCTCTTCATGTTATCCAACTAGAAATGTTCCTTCAAATCTGTATACATATTAGTGATACAAGTATTTATATATAAATTAAAACTATGGGAATTATCCAATAACTGCATTTTATCTTGGGTATAATAGGAACACAAAGCCTCTTCCCAAATTTTGTAATTCCATCTTCATATATAAAGTCTTGAAACTTCACATCATTCACAAAATTAATTTTATTTTGAATATTCTCATCATTAGGATGAGAAATTTTCATACTTTATAATATATATGGTTGGGAAACCAATTGAAAAAGTAATGATGTTTCACCTTCTTTGATAATTCCCATGTCCATCCTTACTATATCCATGAATATAAGATCCATTTCAATCCTAATTATGTTTAAAGTTACATGATCCTTCCTACTTAATTCATCATCTACCTAATTTTTCTATCCTAGTTTGTAGTGTATGGAATGGTCATAATCCTTGAGTAGTTCGAGCCATCAAATTTTCCTCCTGTTGAGTTCTTTCTATGAGAAGATATATTTGAAGCTCTTATGATCCGTATATATCTCACATCTTTCCATATAGAGATAATGATTCCATATCTTCAGATAAAAAATATTTTCTGCTAACTCAAGATCATGAGTAAGATAGTTTTGTTCATGAATTTTTAACTACCTTGATGAATAAGAAATAACTATATCATTCTTTATAATGAAACAACTAATTCCTTTATTTGATGCATCACAATATATCACAAACCTAGCATTCAATGATGGTAGAGTTAGGATTGTAGAATTCACTAATCTCCTATTTAATTCTTCAAAACATTCCTCAAATTCTTTTATCCATTCAAAATTAAACACTTATGTATAATCTTGGTTAACGGGATGGATAATCAGGTGAAGTTTGGAACAAAACGATGATAATGACCTGCTAAACCAATAAAAATACCTACCTTAATTATGTTCATTGGTGTATAACATTCTTGAACAACCTTTGTCTTCATAGGATCAACAACTATTCCATCCTTAGATACAATATATCCAAGAAAAGAAAATAATTGAAGCCAAAATACACACTTACTAATCTACCCATATAATTCATTTCTTCTAAGTGTTTTCAGAATAATGCACAAGTGACTTTCATGATCATTGTTTCTTTTAGAGTATACCAAGATATCATTAATAAATACCACAACAAATTCATCAAGATATTCCTTGAAAACCCTATTCATTAGATCCATGAAAACATAGGGTGCATTAGTGAGTCCAAAAGGCTTCACTGGAAACTCTTAAGGTCCATACCTGATTCAAGATATTGTCTTTGGAATATCTTCATTCCTCACAAGAAAATAATGATATCTGGATCTTTGAAAAATATCGAGCTCTATAATTCTGATCAAATAAGTCATCAATACGAGGTAGGGGATACTTGTTCTTTATTTTTATATCATTGATCTTCCTGTATTCATTGCACAATGTCATAGATACATCCTTATTCATGAAGAAAAGAATATGGGATCCCCATGGAGAAACACTAGGGTGGCCAAATACTTTATCACCCAATTCCTCTAGATGTTTCTTCTATTCTACTAACTCTATAGTGGCCATTATATAAGGATTCTTTGATATAAGTCTTGAACTAGGAACTAAATCAATAGAGAACTCAACTTACTGCTCTGGAGGATGTCTGGTTAAATCCTTTGGAAACACATCAACATATTCTTTCATAATAGGTACGTCCTCTATTTGAACATTCCTTTCCTCACCCATAGATATTGCATTCTCTTCCTCCCCAATAATTTAATTTAGTAGAGCTACTGGGGATACATCTAGATGAGAATTATATGGTGAGGTTTCTACTATAAAGATAAGGGATTATACATCATTATCAAAAATTGGTACTTCTTTATTCATGAAATATATTTTTTCGTCATAATTTGAAATCCAATCCATACCAAGGATTATATCAAATTAAATCACGGCTATGATGATAAGGTTTATAACTAAGGCACATTTATGCATCATAATGGGGATTGATCAACACATATTTGTTGCAATGATACTTCCCTTAAGAGTTTTGACTGAATACTCATTTATTAAATCAAATTGGAAATATCTAATTTTCATGGAAGACTAGGAAGATATAAAAGAATGTGATGATCTAGAATAAAATAAAACATTATATAAGTTTGAGGAAACAATTAAAGTACCTACCACCACATCATTAGGAACTTCAACCTCAGGAGTTATGATAACATAAGCTTGGCCTTCCTCCCTTGGCCTTTTCTAAGGACCGTTTCCTTGATGATTTGGACAATCATTAGCACCGTTCCTCATATCCCTACAATTATAGAACTAAATATTGATAGCTTCTTTAATTCCATTGAAATCACCAGCATTATTTCATTATTTCCACACTTTTAACACACTCTTTTTCCTTTTACTTAGGCACCAGGGTGTTTCCTTCCATAAGTATTTCATGTTAGAAAATTGACCTTTTTATTATTACCTTTATCCATTATATCATCCACCACCGTCTTCTTCTCTTGATTCCCATTAAATTCAAAATAATTATAGAATTATTTATCTATCTTGATAGCACTCGATATAATGTCTTTGTATGATGAGAAACTTTGGGAGACTAGTGCTCTTTGGAGGAATGGTTTTAAACCATCAAATAAACAATCAATATTTCACCTTGGATTACGTATATAGTGTGTAGCAAGCCTTTCCAACCTTGTAAATTTGGCTTCATACTTTGCAACATTTTCATCCTCTTTTTGTCTGAGACTCATGAATTTTCTCTCCATATCTTCTAGCTGTTCATGAGGAAAATATTTTTACATGAAAATTTTCTTGAAATAACTCCATTACATTTATTCTATTTCTTCTTCTTCCTTTGTGTTTTGAATTAATGACTAACACTTATCTTCATATCCTGATAGATGATAAACTGTCCTGAAATTCCTTTCTCTTTTGTTACATCTCAAATTGAGAAATATCTTCTCTAAAGAACTCACCCACTTCTCTTCTATGAATGGGTTTATAGTCCCATTGAATGATGGTGGCTATTTTCACATAAATCGGTCTAAAATTTATCCTCCATGCTGTGGATCAAGATTCTATATATGGGTAAGGTTATTGTTCATAACCTGAGTTAGTTTTCCTAGTATAATTATAAGTTTCTCAGCACTGGTCGTAGCTCCAAATCCAACATCATTATCTTTCATAAGAGGGAAATCCCTACATGGGATATTCATGTTCATCCAGTTTCCATTCCTTCCACTAGGTTCCATTTCTAAATAATGGCATACACTATATTAGGTTATGAATCATAATTTATAATATCAAATTATAAAAATACTTAGCATAAATTGAAATCCTATCCATAGATAATATCATAATCATGGCTTCTTTGAGGAAAAATTTACATTTACTTCCTTCATAATGGTTTTCAAATAAAATTTGAATTATCATAATAATAACCCTCGAGAGTTTAAACCCAGGTGAAAACGTGAGGCCCATTTTCATATACTAGGATACCTCAGGTGAAGCAAAAACCTTCTTGTCTGAGTTGTTACACCTAGGTTCATATGTTCCAGAACCACATCCACTTATAGTATCTAGAAATATATGTATTTTCTAGAAAGATCCACATAATCTATTCCTTACCAATATTCCAGGATGTTCTTGTATGTTTTTCCTCAAATACTATCCTAGGGGTTTTCCCCTAATCTTCATTTTCTAAATATAGTTTCTAAATTTTCTACTAAAGTTCCTCTGATACCAACTATAAGGACCCTACCCTAGTTTCCCAGAGCCGGTGCCTTAATTTTTTACATGCAATATAAACAAGGAATATGCATCTCAAAGGACCAAATAGTTGATTAGTTTTGGAAATACATATATATATATATATAACATCCACATTTCAACTTGAAAGGAAAAAAACAACATAACAACTTCTTTTGAATCAAACATAAACTCCTAGATTATCCTTACAAGTCATTCATAATATACTTGTTCACCATATGGGGAAAATAAAACATGTGAAAGGGGTGAGCTCAGATGCTCAATAAGGGTAAATAATACAGTGGAATAAAATATAAACACTAGGCATGATGAATATCTAAATTGCATGCCTTTAATAATATACTTGAGAATAATATGGAAGGAATAAAAACTGATTAAATAATTCTATAAAACATAACCATAGATATTCTACTTTTCGAATAATCACATGGACTATCAATCTCTAGTTTCATAATGAGTTACTGAATAATGCCAAACATTCTGAAATATTCCATCAAGACCTCAGACATGAAATCCAAAAATGATTAAGGCCTCAACCAAAACCATATTTGAAAATGGTTAAGGCCTCAGCCAAGTCCATATCTGTTTTTTCTCATGAGACCTATCGATGCATTGAGGGGATATAGAGGTCCCCACCCATAACATACAAATTCCAATTCATTCCTCATCTAAATGGGGATAATCATAAACAATATATACATTCATATTGAAACTAACATATGAAATGTAAATAACTTTCCCCAAATATAAACACCAACCATTCAGATGAATATGGTGAATGGTTTCAAGATAACACATCCATAGTAAAATTAATTATAAAAAATTTAATAAAATATAGTTGATGATATAATAAAATATTGGTCCTAATTATACATAATAATCAATAAGAGTGTTGAATCAAATGAAAATACTCTTATAAAATCATCGATTAATTCTTTAAATAAATACTCTTTTAACTTGAAAAGAAGAGTTATTTTGTAAAAATATTTATATAAAACCTGAAGTGACACAATATAGTATTTTTATAATAAAATGAGTGATTTTATAAAAATAATGGTGTCTAAAAAATAGAATATATAGTGTACTCAAACAGAGGTAGGAATTCGAGAAGTTCCTTTGAATCGAGCTTGTATTTCGAGAAGTATTTTTTTAAATATCCTTTTAAACCAGGTAACTTCACATAAAATAAACAAGGCTTCTGGTTGGTACACATATATAGAACATTAAAATAGAATATATAAATATTAATTAAAAATAAATAATAATTTCATTTAGATTAAGAGAGATAAATAGTAACCTGAAAGAAAATGGAGGTTCAGGTAGAAAACCCTCACCTTACGTTCAAATATGTTCCTCTCTTGAACTTAAGGTCCTTGAATATGAAATTAGACTTATTAATAACTTAATTCATAACCAATTATACATTTATTTGATTTATTATAATTTTATTAAGTTTATTTATAGTCATTTTTATGGGTTAATAGATTCAATATCATGGTTTGTGAGTGCTCATTTCATTAGTTTTCATGATCTGTTTGCTTGTGTGGAAGTTAATGTAAAATGAGAATTGAATTCTAGTATTTATGTTTTGTTTTATTAATTTTCATACATAATTTTAAATGATAACATAAGTCATTTTGGTTACTTTGGGTGAGTATGAATCATTATTTAAAATTTTGATGATAAACACTTGGATTAATATGGTGGTTTTTCGGTCACCACAAACTCATTTCGTTCTATAAATCAAAACCATGTGTAAAAAAATATTCCATAACATTAAATAGTATATATTAAATATATTATGATCTGGTGTAACCATAAAAATAGTTTCATGATTATAATTAAAGATGGTAATAGATATTGAAAACTCGTCATCCTTGAATGTGATAAATTAACACATCTCAGATGTTATTTTCATTTCTAGTATAAAAGGAGGGGAAATGAGAGATGATGATATATTATTCCATTATCATAAAAAAATTATATTACATGTAAGGTAATGTAGTTGTCATAAAATTTTGAGTAAAGGAAGTGAGGAAATTAAAAGAAAGGAACTTGAAAGAAAATAAAAAGAAATGAAAAGAGGAATTTACCTCGGGAATTTATCTTCCTAGGGAGCCTCTTTAATGGAGAGGATTTAGCATTTTGAAGAGATGAAGGGCTTATAAACACATGTAGAAGATCAAGAGGAGATTTTAGTAGAATTTAGACAATGCACAAGTCTTGAGAGGTCTGAATAGAATATGGAGTGCGGGGTGGTCTTTATAGTGGAGGAGAGGAGGATTTTCCCATTATTTTAATCATTATTTTATTATTTTTTGTCAAGACTATGAACAATATTGATTCTTGTGGCTCCAAACAATAATAAGTATATGTGAGTTCAAACCAATGGTCATTTACATCATCCATGACTCAATCATGATGCAAAAATTCATTTATTTATCATATTTTGTATATTATCTAATTTCACTATTCAACAAAAAATTCAAGTATTTTACAAAAATACCAAAACATAACCCTAACCATTTTTCAATGTGTATAATTCAAAAATAAACTCCATTTTTTCTAAATAACTTTCTAAATAAGAGAAAATTAATTTTTATATAAATTCATTATTTACCTAAAGAATACATATTTTAAATTTAAAACTAATTTTATAATACGTTCAAAAATTAACTGAGGTCTCATATAATTATCCTAAATTCATATAAAAACAAAATATTTATTTAAGAATAAATTTCTAGAAAATAAAATTTTTTTTTAATAAATTTTTTAATTTAATATTTTAATTAAATATTTATTACTCGCAAAATATCAACACTTAATTATTAATTTTTTAAATACTCACTCTCATTTATATGGTGACTAGATTTTACTTAAAATAACATGGGTGAGGTTACTATTAAAAAGGGTACATCGTTATTCATAAGGGTAAGTTACTATTTATAAGGTTAAATTATTATTCACCAAAAATCTAAGTTGATCCTATCAGACTCTAAATATCTTACTGATTGCAACCGTGTTTGTCAGTTTTTCAAAATTCAAACCACATAAGAGAAAAATTATATCTAACATCCAGGTTATAACTATATCCTATAAATATAAAAGTTTTTGTTTCACATAGTCTTGGTGTTGGATGCATTCTATAATAAATTTATTTTCAAAACCTTAGGGTGTTGTATGGTATGTGTCGCAGAGGTATCTTATAAAGAAACCAAATGTTCCACGATCAATGAGTATATCTGGATAGATGACTCAAGAAGGAAATGGAAACCACAACCCATTCCTATATGATGCATATACCATTATTTTCTTTGAAACTAGTTTTCTCATGTACTGAGTCGAAAAGAAGGTTACCAGAGTCCTGGTGTACGAATACGTTGGCTGCCACACCAACACTGGAGTACCTGGCCTGAAATATGAACTTGAAACACTTAACACCATTTCCCCATAACAATCTCATAGACTTTGGGTCATAAGGTAGAACCGACCAGTCTCTGATACCACTTTATCACAACTCGCCCCAGTGGGGCCCGTACCGTGACTCCCTATGCCAGCCTCCAAATGGTCAGGGTCTAGTGGCTAGCACCGAGTAAGAATATCACCCACACGAGAGGCATTTCCTTAGTACACACACACACACACACACACACACATCTCCAAGCTCATGAAACTAAAGAGTAAAAACCACTAAGAACCAAATGCATGCATACCACTATCCCAACCAATAGAGTTTGATAGGAAATAAAGTATAGTAAATAAACCGAGCTAGGATACAAGCCCACCAAAAGAAAGAGTATGTAACTACAACATCCAACCCATATACAAAATAGATACCAGGACTACTGCTTGAAGTCATATGAACACCTTGATCTTCCTGAAACCACAAAGATCTCTCTAGTACTAGTCTTCCCTGGACTCTATAAAAAGGTCAATCATCTATACAAGACACTACATGTGTGGGAAAAGTCCATGCAGGGGTGAGTATAACAATACTCAATAAGACACCCTAAACCCAAAAAATAGTACACAAATGAAAAGTACAGTCAACTCCACACAAGTATATATCTATAGAATATAACAAGAATATCTAGATATACTCAAACCATACATCACCGTCCAGGTTAAGTCATCAACACTTTATACCAATAGTAGGGATTCATTTCGAAGATTCCACGAATTAAACATCTGAGAGAACACACTCCTGAGTCAAATAGCATTGATGATTTCCATCCGAGAAGTATTGTTCGTCAAGAACTTTCATGAGAGAAAGATACCATGAATGATCTGAAGATAGATATGATAAATTAGTGAAGGATCATAGCCAAGTCCATGGGGTGATACCAATAAATCTATCTATATTAACCTGCTAAGTAGAGGATCGACTCCCGATGAAGTTGGTCACATCAATACCAAAGACTCTACCAAGGTCATGAAGAAGGAATGGAGGATCCACTTTAAGATTCTTAGGGGATTCCAATAACTCTATCCTGGAAGTCTTGCTGAAGGGATCATACTATCGTGAGTAGGAAATGATACCAAAAAACATTCAGGGAAACAATAAAGGGAATTAACCCTAATAAAAATCTTCCAAGATATGGTGTATGATAGAATCAAGCCACATAGGAGATGAGGGTGCATAGTGAGTTGTGGTGACACCGACCGTGTCCCTTGACCCTTGGTACTACCTGTGTAAATGGCATGTGTCACTAGAAATAAGTATGTTTTAAAATACACCATTGGTCTCAAAATTATCATCTCAATGTTAGGGTCCCAACACCATAGACTTATTTTTAATTAGACATATTGTTTGAAAGATATTGTTGTTTTAGAGAAAAAGTCTTACCTAGGTTAGGTCCAGGTCTTACCCGACCCTCCAGCCGACCCGACCCGGTCCGATTGACCAAGCCTGATCCTGTCTGGCCCAAATTATTGGGCCTAATGGGATGCATGGTGTGCCCCCTCTCTCCTGGACTAGTCCATATGCATGTGGGATAGCTTGTCTACTGCACATGGCCTGCCCCAGCCACATGCCCCCTAGTCCCCGTGGTGTCGCACCCCATCCCACATGGTCAGTCCGCCCTATCCACAAGCACCCCACACGCTGCACCTGCCTGCAACCTCACCACCACCATGGGATTCCTCTCCATGTCTAATCCTCTTTCCATCCCCACTATATTCCTCACCATTGGATCACTGTTGACCAGGACCGGCCCCCTAGACACATGATGTTGGTCACCTGGAGTGACTAGAGCCACTGCCCCACTCAGAGCCATCTGCCGCTTCCTACACCGTCATGTGCCTTAGTCCTAGCCAAATCATGTCATTCCTTCTCTATCTCACCTCTGCTAAATTATCAAAAAGTTAGATCTTCGATTTCGGATCATTTCACCAAGAATCAAAGGTTCAACGATCGTTCATTCATATCGTGCAAATAACGAAGAACATACAGGAAAAGGGGGAAGAAATCACATGGAACAAACTATCGGAACAAACATCGACATTTTTTCATTCCAATAACAATCTTTTACCATAATAATGATCAATCAAAACTAAACAGTATGAGGATTATCATCCCTAAATAATTCCCACAATCAAACTCATCCTGCAAGAATGATCGAACTGCGGGTGAAACTGTTCATGGGTTGATCTGTATTAATCGTTGATTCTAAGAAAGGGGAAATAAAGAATTGAAATCAAAATTACCTACCTGATAAAGGATCATTATCTATAGAGGATTCAATACCGATGGTGATCCTTCATGAACGATCTCGATCCACCGTCCCGACGTCATCTGTTTGAGAGGATTCTTTCTCTATAGTTTAAAGGAATTCTAGGGTTATGGCGATAACCTTGAATTCTTTGAAAATGTTTTATAAAAAGAAAATTCATCATTGTGTCACTATTTAATGTTAAAATAAAATAAATCTTTAATTTATTTTATTCTTTAAAACGTCCAAAATCTTTATTTTTCGGTCGACCCACACAGGCTGATGTTGGGCCTCACCTAAAGTAAACTCGCTGCTTTGAACAAAACAGTGCCCTCAGATTTCTGATATGGGAACCCATTTCGAATTTTTCTCTCTTTTTTAGGGAAACATATCAGGCGTGATATTTAAATTTTAACAAACATTTATTCTGGGCACACCGGGCCTTGAAATTTCATGTTATCTCAGCGCCTGGTCTCAAAATGATTCTATATAATATTTAAAATAATGCACTAAAAAATACAAGACATTACAAGCTTCCATTGTACACAAACCCTTACTAAGCATACGAAATCACCCCTTTCTAATGTTTTATTTTCCTCTAGAAAACCTGAAGTGTTTTTTGATTAATATGAATGTTTATTCTAAGGGTAAATATGGTGTTCTCAAAGAAAAATCCTTGTGTATTTTTATGTTTTCAATTACGATGAGAACTGTAAGTATGTATCTAGTTAACAAAGACTACTAAACTATTTGGTCTTTTGGGATGATATTATTTTTATCTTATTTCAATGTAATAAAGTAACTATAGACTCTAAGCTTCTAGGATCAAGGTCTTTACAAAAAATCCCTTGTACTATATTTCCAAGAATAAAATATCATTCAATTAATAAATTATTGTTTTCTACTTTAACCTTATCTGAATATCTTCTGATATATCTATAGATTAAATTACTACTAATAAATGAATTATTTGAATAAAATTTAGACTTTTTATGAAACGTTTTGGTAACTCATTTTTTGAATCATTCAGTAAAAATTATATAGAAAAAATTATATAAATATTCTTTACCGAAACAAATATGATTATGGAAATACATTCCACTATTTAATCCTAGGTAACTACACATTTTTAAAACACCAAGCTTCCATGGTATGATTCTATTTGAATAATACAGTAGCAAGTGTTGTACGTAACTTCGAGATTCTAACACACTACGACCAATCAACGTAGCCGTTATGAATAGAAATACCAAATTTTTGAAATTTTATAAATTTTATCTCTCAAAATGGACTTCATTTTTGGATTCTGAATATCTAATTTAGCCTAGGGTGAAATTTTGGTACTTTTCGGATAACTTTTATATTTTGATGAATATTAAAAATTACTAAATTTTAATTAAAAACAACTTTTTTAATCACAATAATTAATAGTGATAAATTATGAATTTGAGTGGTTTTAAAGTATATTTAGAATATATTTTTACCATTTAATACAATTTTTTTCATTGGACATAATTTCACAATTAAACCAGACATAAACAACTATCAATCTTTCGATACTTATTATCTCTTAAAAACACGATTTTTGTTTTAACAGCGGGAATTAATTTTAAATTAATTTATTCCACTTATGTGTTTTGAATTTGGAAAAATGGATTTCATATTTGGAATCAGGATGTCCAAATTGTGTAAATAGGTATCTTTCATTTTTAGACATTTTGAATAATTACTTTGGTAAATATTTTATTTACCATGGTTAAAGGATAAATCCCGTAAATAAGGGTAAAACATAATATAATAATAATAATAAATTACATGAAAACATGTCCTAACCTTATTGGTGGATACAATTCCGACCATGGTCATCTTTGGGTCAATTTTGGGACCCCATGGAGCCACTTGTAGGTGATAGGGACACTTTATATTAATTAAGTTAAAGTAAATACAAAAATGACATAAGCATATATATTTTAGCAAAACAATTTTTACATAGGGTTATATATGTTGTATTTTCTACTATAAATATTAATTAGAAATATAAAATGATTTCATACATAATGGTATTTTATTTATAATTTTTAGACATTTAATAATTAAAATTATTTAAGACACAATAATGATGCTGTATTTTCCTTATTAATGAAGGAATTAAATAATTGGTATTATAAATGTTAAAATAAATATAATTTGAAAGTTTTGATGGCATCCATGAATTTTATTGGTTAATACGACATTATAGGATTTCTTAAATGAATTTTTTTTGAATTAATAAAGTTGTTAAGACTTTAGCATAAATCAACTATTGAATAGAGTCAAAATTGACATAAATAAGTTTTTAAAACAAATATTATATTATTAATTGATATTCTATTCCTAAAAATCTAAGGTTCAGACAAAGGACTTATATAATGATAAGTGTATCATTAGTGGACCACTTGGAGATCTCTTGGATATATATAGTATGTTTATAAACTATATAATATAAAAATACAAAGTGACATGGTAAATGTAAATCTAATTAACTAAGTGTTAAAACTAAAAGATAAGGTTAATATAATGGTCAAAACCTATCTAAAATATATTAGTTGAGTGGTTCTCGACCTATACCCACCTTAACCTTTAAATAATACACTTTGGAGCCATTATAAATAGAATATAAATTTATTATAAAATAATATTTCTAGCTTTTCCAATGGTGCCCCTCACCCCTCTTATAAAAGGGCACTCCCCCTTCTCACTAATTCACACTTTCACAGTATTTTGGTTCTGAAAAACCATGACCAAATACACTATCAACTTCACTCACTTCAACCTACAGGCCTTAGTTTGATTCGAAAGCCAACCTAAGGACTCTTTTTGATCAAATCAAAAGGAAGAACCCAAAGAAGAGGTAAAGTTTTCACCACCCTTTTTCAAGTTCATTTCTTCATCAACATCTTCTGTCTTTGTTATTCCCATTATAAAATAATAAGTCCAGTATCTCCTATATACAGTAATATTATTATAAATATGGTACAACGATATTCATTATTTTATCCATCCTTTGAATGACATGTCACCATACGTGCGTACGTACGGCTTACCGTCTCCACATCGTGGTGTAATTGTTATTCAATATATTATTATTTGTATAGGTATAATAATGATTTTTAATTCATGTAAATAATAAATATAACATGATAATGATTCTGTATATATGATATACCATCAAATTATATATTATTTTAATATCAAAAGAATGATATTGTCGCTTTTGCGTACGTACGGACTACCGTCTCCACGAACGTGATGAGATTCATTCCCCATCGTATCCATTCAATACTAATTCACATTTGATGATTAAAATTAATGTTTAAGAACTTTATATCATTATGGATATGAATAAGATACAACCTATCCATAACAAACATGATGGGTTTCGTGCGGCTTCATGGACGCGGCCTGAGGGTGCTGCTTCGTCTCCGGATGTGCGTTGGGAGGTGTCGGGTTCTTCGCGGGCGACCAGGCAGGCGGCGACGGGGTTTGGGTTTGGATCGTGACGGGTTTTTCTACAAGGGCGCTGGTGATGGTTTTTTTGTTCTTCCTTTTTTTTGCTTCTGATTTTGGTTTTAGTTCGCTTAGTGCCCCGATCTAGGGACGCATTTTCTGTTATGGTTGATTTGGATGCTGTTTCGATTCGAATCGATGCCGTTTGTTGGTGGATTTGGGCTTTGTGCAAGGCTGTTTTCGGTTTCCTGCGGTGTTTTCTGTGCATCTTCGGGTGATGGGGAAGTAGTGAATAAGTTTTGAGGATGTTGGTCTTGATCTCTGGAAGCGGGTTTTTCCATGGATCTGAGGCTTTGGAGTTGATTTTGGAGCAAGGGAAGCTGAGATTTTTGATTTTGGTGTTCAGCAACAGCGGGTTCAGTAGCTTTGGTCGCCAATTTGGCGTTGTTGTGATGTTGTGATGGTTTTTCCGGCGATGATGCTTGATGGTCTCGTCGGCAACCTGCAGTGGTGGATGCACGTGGTGGAGATGTGCGTGGTTCCAGATTTCTCGCTGGGTGTGTAATGGCTGTCACATGAAACGCTTCTCGAGGTTTCGCGCGGCTCGAGGAAGGATCAGGGTTCGTGGTTTTTGATTTTTGAATTTCGGATGTTGTTTGTGCTTGTTTGGTTGTAAGGTTTCTGGTTCTCCTAAACCTGCTTTTACTGTACTTTTTCCTTTTCTTTAATAAATGGTCAGGGACAGTCCCTGGCTGAGCTTTCCTGGTAAAAAAAAAAAAAACAAACAAACATGACTTATGTAACAAAACATATAAAAGAAAACAAGTAAGTGAACACCCGAAACGACGATAATACTAAATTATTATTAACAAAGAATTATTAGAAGAACATATATGATATCATAATTATGTATATAGTTCTTGTATAATTTAATAACAATGTTTTAACTATTATAAAGTAGGTTAACATACCATTGACTAAGTAAAAGTATAAGGTAAGGGGTTTTAATCTCACTCCTTATTCCCATGAGATTCAGACCATATTGCCACTATTACCTTTTGTGTGGTATATATACTTCCCATAATTGTATTATTTGTGTAATACACTTTAATTTATATGTATTTACATATTCATTGTATGATACCACTTTCATGGGGTGTATGTTTTGTACGTTACCAATTTGGTAAGGTTTAATTTCACCATCTCTTTATTATCCGAGTTTATTCTTAAGTAAGTATCTATTGGGGCATATTAATTATCCATGTCCATGATTTATGAAAGCATTTTCAAAGGTATTCTTTTGAAGGAGTTTTATTACTAAAACATCATTTCAAATGTTATAAATATTTATTCTTCTAAATGTTTCTCATTAATGTCCATGTTTTCAAAATGGTTTTTAAGGATTTATTTATATGGACGTGAATGTTTTAAAATGTTAATTCCTTTCAAAAGTTTCAAAGTGGAATGAGACACTTTGATTCAAAAATTTCATTAAATGTATTCCTTTATAAATTGTGTGACTTTTAAATGTTTTCAAGAAAAATGGATATTTCTCTCAAATAGTTTTACAAATCATTTTCATCAATGTCAACATCCTTTGATGGATTTTAAACTTATTTTGAAGTTTATTTATCATGATACAAATCATCTATATTTTGTTGAAGGTTTTGTGATATGTTTGACTATAGATGTGTTATTTTTATACCATTCATGGTTTATGGGTAATGTATTTACATTTTGTATGCTAATTTTAATATGAATGTTTAAGTTATATTTAGAACTTTTCATATGAGGAATGCATTGGACTTGGTAAGTGATTGGTGGAGCCTGCTATAGATCCTCGATGCATCGGTAGGTCTCATGAGACAAAATTGTGTTTTGTAATGAGGCCTTGAAAAAATCTTATTTGTAGTCTTGGCATGAGGCCTTGGCTACGTGGTTATGATAGTCCAACATTATGCATTCCATCATTATGAAATTGGTTATTGATATTGCATGTGATTATTCGACTAGTAGAATATCCATGTGAATAAGTAAATGGAATTATTTCATTTTACCTTTTCCGTATTATGTTAAAGTTCAAGTTTAAAAGGCTTTTGATTTAGCTATACATTGCCTTAAATGTTTATGCTTATTTATGAATGTTTCTTCTATATTGTTATCCTTACTGAGCATCTGAGCTCACCCCTTTAAATGTTTTATTTTTTCCATGATGTGAAGTAATTTATTAATGACCTGCAGGGATAGTATGAGGGGATATGAAGGAAAGTTGTTTTTGTAGTAGTTTTCACTTTGTGATGTAATGTAAACTTTATGAATGTATCTAGTTATTCCAGGGCTACTAAACTAATCAGTCTTTCGAGACATGATCTTTTGTGATCATGCCAATATTATATAATAATGGACCAACTCTGGGTAACTGGGTTTGGGGCGTTACATTTGGTATTAGAGAAAGTTTAGTACAACCCATAGAAGATATATTTAGATAAACTCTGATTAGAGCACATAGACCTAATATGGACTTTGAGGATTAGTATAGAAGAACTTTCTAGAATTTTGGTATTGTAGAGATTTTATGAGTTTTCTGAGAAATACATACCTGTATGGATACAAGAAGGTAGAGGCGGATCTGGCACAGATGTACCTAGGGGTAAAACCCGAAAACAACACATTGAGCTAGACTCTAATGGGAACTGGTGCACGACAACGATCTTTTCTACACTCTTTGTTATGGCACTTCCAGGGGATATGCTTAGGATAATTCTCATTTTGTTTAAAAACCATTATGAAGGGTTTATGAGCATATACATCCTCAATGAAAACATTTTTATGATTATGGATTATATCCATAAAACATTCAATTTACGTTAGGTATTTTACAAGTTTCGAATTATTCAATGCAATCAATAAACTGGCCTAGTTTATGCTATTGTATAGAAATGACGCCTAGTAGAAGGAATGTGGACTCTAGCAATACGTATGATCCAAAGAGTTAGAAGGATAACATCATTCATGGTCTTAAGATAGAATTTATAAGGGAAATAGTATCCCATGTATTATCATCATATGAAGAAATAGTATCATGTGTTGATAAGATAAGTAAAGAATTATCCGAGTCCTATGGCTTTGAAGGGAATCCAGAGAAGGAAAGGATGGTAGAGAGAAGGACAGATAAAGGGAATAAGGTAAAGAAGGATTATCCCTTATGTGATAACTGTGGAAAGAATCGCCTTGGAAAATTCTTGAAGAGGATGGGAGTATGTTATAAGTGTGGTGGAAAAAGACACCAATTACGTGACTGAAAAGGTAAGAAAATGGTTTCAAATGTACAATGCTTCATCTGCAAGGAGTTTGGACACTACTCAAACCAATGTCTCAATCATCAGACAATTCCACAAATGATTCTTTTGGATAATAATCAAGTTATGATTCTACCACAGATGAAGAGGAATGACTAGTGTTCTTATGTTGTTATTTTGTAATTATTTCATTGAAGTGTTGTATCAATTATGTAATGGAAATAAATAAGGATTGTACTACAATAATATTTAATTGAGGATTTGAGATTTTACGGTACTAATAAAAGTGACTCTACATAATTTTAAACTTTTTGGAAATTAAATGGTTGAAGGAAAGATAAACTTTAATATGGTCCTAATATTGAGGTACTGATTTTGGAATAAGATATGGTTGATTTGGTAAATTATATTAGATATTCTTGACTGCCTTGAAACTGATTAATGTTTTTTATATTCCATCATTGTTGGGGTTTACAACATTTTTGGATAAAATAAGTATATCCAGTATCTTATAAGTAATAAGGGATTGTGAATGTAATCAATAATGTTTTATGTTACTTCAGGATGTTGTAGTGTTTTAAAAGAATACATGATGAAGGTGTCCACATGTTATTACATGGAAGAAAGGATCTTCATTGTGTTTAACTTCATTATAAATTTTTGACTGTGAGTTTGGACAGAAATATTTTGGATAATTCTAGTTTGATATTATTTTTGGATTTCTATAAAAGGACAACCCGGAGGTCGGGCAGCAACCTGTCACGTCCGGCAAGGCCGCGAGACTTGAACCCGCAACTGAAGGACGAAAAGGGTGTATCACCTACCACTGACCCACATGATGTACTGGATTGAATAATGTAGTTTTTTAATGGTTATTTTAGATGAATTATAAATTCATTTTTTTGAACCCTATACGAATAGGATAAATAGAATATTATTTTAAGTTCTATTATCTTTTAGAGTGAAATATGAGTTTGTGGAAGAACTTAGTTAAAGGTTGCGACTCTACTTTTCACGTATATATTTTTCTCCTTCTCTTATTCAATGAAGAAATTAATTATTATACATCAGTTAAGGGATCTTAAAACAAAACATTTGCTATCCTAATACCATATGTTTTGGTGAACTGATGGTATTTTAAATCATCATAGATTGATGAATTTAAGGCCCTCAATTTTACACTTCTTTGTGATTGATGACCTCAATCACTACCTATAAATATTTACATTTTCCCTCCAATTATATGTCTCTAATTTCCACCAATGTTCTCCTAATCGATATCATGATTTGGTGGTGACTCTTTAATTCCCCTTTCCTCTCATTAAGACTAAATTTTATTAACCCAATTTCCAATGTGGGTTTTCCAAAACGGTATTTTTTATTTTCAACCTTTTATTTTCAAAGACAAAATTTCAAATTGCGAGGATGAAATTAATTGAAGGAGGGGAGAATGTAACACCACAAGCTTCCATGGTATGATTCTCTTTGAATAATACAGTAGAATTTGTTGTACGCAACTTCAAGATTTTAACACACTGCGACCAATCAAAGTTACCATTATGAATAGTAATACCCACTTTTTGAAATTTTATAAATTTTATCTCTCAAAATAGACTTCATTTTTGGATTAGAAATATCGAATTTATCCTAGGGTGAAATTTTGGTTCTTTTCGGATAACTTTTATATTTTGATGAATATTGAAAATTACTAAATTTTAATTAAAAACAACTTTTTTAATCAAAATAATTAATATTGATAAATTATGAATATGAGTGGTTTTAATGTATATTTAGAATATATTTTACCATTTAATACAATGCTGGTCATTGTACATAATTTTACAATTAAACCGGACATAAACAACTGTCAATCTTTTGATAGGTATTATCTCTTAAAAACACGCTTTTTGTTTTAAAAGCGGGAATTAATTTCAAATTAATTTCTGCCACTTCTGTGTTTTGAATTTGAAAAAATTGATTCCATATTTAGAATCATGATGTCGAAATTTTTTAAATAGTTAACTTTCATTTTTATATATTTTGAATAATTACTTCAGTAAATATTTTATTTACCATGGTTAAAGGGTAAATATGGTAAATAAGAGTTAAAATAATATTATAATAATAATAAATAACCCTAAAACGTGTCCTAACATTATTTTTGGATACATGTCCGACCATGGGCATCTTTGGGTCAATTTTGGGACCCCATGGAGACACTTGTAGGTGATAAGGACACTTTATATTAATTAAGTTAAAGTAAATACAAAAGTAACATAAGCATATATCTTTTAGCAAAAACAATTTTTACATAGGGTTATATATATTGGATTTTAAACTATAAAAATTAATTAGAAATCTAAAAACATTTCCTGCATAATGGTATTTTATTTTTAATTTTTAGACATTTAATAATTAAATTTATTTATGACACAATAATGATGCAATATATTCCTTATTAATGAAAGAATCAAATAATTGGTATTATAAATGTTACAATAAATATAATTTGAAAGTTTTGATGACATCCATGAATTGTATTGGTTAATATGACATTATATGATTTCTTAAATGAATTTTTTTCTAATTAATAATGTTTTTAAGACTTTAACAAAAAATCAATTATTGAATAGTGTCAAAATTGACATAAATAAGCTTTTAAAACAAATATTATATTATTAATTGATATTCTATTCCAAAAAATCTAAGGTTTAAAAAAAGGACTTATATCATGATAGGTGTATCATTAATGGACCACTTGGGGGTCTCTTGGATGTATATAGTAAGTTTATTAACTATATAATATTAAAATACAAAGTGACATGGTAAATGTCAATCTAATTAACTAAGAGTTAAAAATAAAAGATAAGGTTAATATAAAGGCCAAAAACTGTCTACAATCTATTGGTTGAGTGGATTTAGACCTATCCCCACCTTATCCTTTAAATAATACACTTTTGATCCATTAGAAACCGAATATGGATTTATTATAAAATAATATTTTTAACTTTTCCAAAGGGGTCCCTCACCCCTCTTATAAAAGGGAACTCCCCCTTCGTACTAATTCACACATTCAATGTCTTTTGGTTCGGCCAAACCCTACCCAAATAATCTCTCAACTTTCCTAAATTCAACCTAGAGGAATTAGTTTGATCAGAAAGCCAACCTAAGGACCCCTTTTGATCAAATCAAATGAAAGAACCCGAAGAAGAGGTAATGTTTTCACCACCCTTTTTCAAGTTCATTTCTTCTTCAACTTCTTCTTTCTTTGTTATTCCCATTATAAAATAATAACTCCAGTATCTCGTATATACTGTGATATTATTATAAATATGGTATAACCATATTCAGTATTCTATCCATCCTTTGAATGACATGTCACCATAGGTGCGTACGTACGGCTTACCGTCTCCACGTCGTGGTGTAATTGTTATTCAATATATTATTATTTGGATGGGTATAATAATGATGTGTAATTCATGTAAATAATAAATATAACATGATAATGATTCTGTATATATGATATAACATCCAATTATATATTATTTTAATATCAAAAGAATCACATTGTCACTCGTGCGTACGTACGGACTACCGTCTCCACGAACACGATGAGATTCCGTCCCCATCGTATCCATTCAAGACTAATTCTATTTTGATGATTAAAAGTAATTTTTAATAACTTTATATCATTCTGGATATGACTAAGATACAACCTATTCATAACAAACATGACTTATGTAACAAAACATTTAAAAGAAAACAAGCAAGTTAACACCCGAAATGATGATAATACTAAAGTATTATGAACAAAGCATTATTAAAAGATCATATATGATATCATAATTATGTATATGGTTCTTGTATAATTTAATAACAATGTTTTAACTATTATACATGAGGTTAGAATACCATCGAATAAGTAAAAGTACAAAGTAATGGGTTTTCATCTCACTCCTTATTCCCATGAGATTCATACCATATTGCCACTATTACCTTTTATGTAATGTATTTACTGCCCAAAATTGTATTCTTTGTGTAATACACTTTAATTTATATGTATTTACATATTCATTGTATGATACCTCTTTCATGGGGTGTATGTTTTGTAAGTTACCAAATTGGTAAGGGTTAATTTCACAATCTCTTTATTATCCAAGGTTGTTTTTACGTAAGTATCTCTTGGGACATATTTATTATCCATGTCTATGCTTTATGAAAGTGTTTTCAAAGGTATTATTTTAAATGAATTTTTTTACTAAAACATCATTTCAAATGTTTTAAATATTTATTCTTCTAAATGTTTCTCATTAATTTCCATTTCTTCAAAATGGTTTTTAAGGATTTATTTATATGGACATGAATGTTTTTAAAATGTTAATTCCTTTCAAAAGTTTCAAAGTGGTATGGGAAACTTTGATTCAAAAATTTCTTTAAATGTCTTCCTTTCTAAATTGTGTGACTTTTAAATGTTTTCATGAAAATAGATATTTCTCTCAAAGAGTTTTACAAATCATTTTCATCTATGTCAACATCCTTTGATGGATTTTAATCTTGTTTTGAAGTTGATTTATCATGATACAAATCTTCCATATTGTGTTGAAGGTTTTGTGATATATTTGACTGTGGATGTGTCATTTTTATACCATTTATGGTTTATGCGTAATGTATTGACATTTCGTATGCTAGTTTTAATACGAATGTTTATGTTATGTTTAGACCTTTTCATACGAGGAATGAATTGGACTTAATAAGTGACGGGTGGAGCCCGCTATAGCTCCTTGATGCATCGGTAGGTCTCATGAGACAAACTAGTGTCTTTGCACGAGGCCTTGACAAAATCTTATTTGTAGTCTTGGAACGAGGTCTTGGCTACGTGATTATAATAGTCTCGCATTATGCATTATATCATTATGAAAGTGGTTATTGATATTGCATGTGATTATTAGACTAGTAGAATGTCCATGTGAATAAGTAAATGACATTATTTCATTTTATCTTTCCCATATTATACTGAAGTTCAAGTTTAAAAGGATTTTGTTTTATCTATACATTGCCTTAAATGATTATAATTATTTATGAATGTTTCCGCTATATTGTTATCCTTACTGAGCATCTGAGCTCACCCCTTTCAATGTTTTACTTTTCCCAGGATGTGAAGAAGTAATTTATGAATGACCTATAGGGATAGTATGAGGGGATATGAAGAAAATTTGCTGTTGTAGTATTTTTCACTTTGTGATGTAATGTAAACTTTATGAATGTATCTTTTTATTCCAAGGCTACTAAACTAATCATTCTTTCGAGACTTGATCCATTGTGATCATGATAATATTATGTAATAATGCACCGACTCTGGGTAATTGGGGTCGGGGCATTACAAAATTATTCTAGAACTTATCCTATTATCCTTACTTCTTAAAGGAAGTTTCTTTATTGTGTTTGTAATATTTCAATTATTTTATTTTTTATTGTTAATTTTCGTAGTTTTAATCATATTCATCTTTAAAAATATTCCATCATGTAACATGTCTTACTTTCTTATGGAACACAACCTTTATTAAACAACAATTATTTCAATATTATCCTATAATATATCATATTTTTTATCATTTCATTACAACCTACCATTTTTAATCAAATAATATGTGTAATTAATCCTTTATAATTGGATTACCCTTGGCATTCAATTATTTAACTTATATATAAACAAATACTCACTATTAATTATGATTATAATTTTTCTTATTATTCTATATTTAGTATTATTGTATTTATTGAGATACATATACCTTGAATATGTTTTCATCCATTTAATTGTTTATTATTTTTAGTATGTACCTTCTCTATTTAGTAATATTTTTTATTTAGAAGATTTGGTATTTAAGTCATACCATTTATTTCTATAACTATTGTTTCTCCATGACCAACTCTTCAATGTGTGCAAAAAGATAATCCTTCTTGGAATTCATGTATTGATTCTCATTTATGTAAAGTAACATTTACCAAGAACTATAATTGACCTTATAAAACCATAAAGACATCTCCTCAAATTATATGAACAAGGAAACGTTCTTTTCCCTAAGATCAAAAGCCGTATAAATTAGTGTCCTATTATCAATTTTCCTGTTTTCAACTTCATTTTATAAAGTGATAACATGGATTTATTGAGACTTATTCTCATATTTGGACATTACATTTCTCTTATTGAAAATTCTAATCTAAATCTTCTAATAATTTGATAAATTTTGACTTTGTACTTCATGATATCTCATCATCATTAATATATCAATCATCACTCATCACATTAGGCTTCTTAGCTAACATCGTAAAATCAGGGAATTTATTATTAGATTCACAATGAAATTAATTTATAAGGTTCCCTAAAAATCTATAAATATATTTCATCTAAATCATAATTTTCCACTAAATTTCCCTATAATTTGGAATTCCCTAAAAAATTTTATTCATTATATAATTCCATCAGTTTTATATATAACTAGAGTTTCTTAAAGAAATTCAAGAACTAAATTAACTAAAACAATTGGATCACATTTGAAATAAAATGAATACAAAAAATAAGGGTATATATTGATTTCTATTTTGTGGCCCATAATGGTCATTAGTGGGAGACACGCTATGGGGGGAATGATTTAGGGTGTAATTTTTTCTAAAATTAAATACAGATTTCATAAACACTCACTACTCTAGATTATATTTACATCATTTGTATTAGTGTCACCATTTCATCATTCTATACATTTTTACAAAATTATTTTCATTCTTTCATTTATACCCCAATTATATTTTTCAATGACATCCAACCCATACTCACCAACTATGCCTTCAGGAATATAAATAATTCATGGAAATAAGACATGTGTGTTTTACATGGTTTACCCACACTATTATATTCCATTGATCATGGAATAGTAAATTTTACAATGCTATAGAATTAGTTAAAATAAAATTTTAGTGGTTTGTTTAGGATATGATCTATGGTATCTTCCCTTACAAGATTCGTGATGTCTCATTTCCTTCTAAGAGACACAAAATTGAATCCTCTCTACTCGCTTACTATAGACAGAATAGGAAATAAAATTTTACTGAATAAACAACACAATGAAATATAAAAAAAATTATATATTCACAAAGTATATATGGTGATTATTTACCACCATGACTTTCATTCATATAAAATCAATGGATATCACCATAAATATAGGATTTGTCATTCTAATAACCTTAATGGAAAATGCACCTCATTATTTGGAAATATCTTCAAGGAGTTCCAATATTACTTATTTTCTTATTATTTGGTCACTTATAGAATTCCACTCCCACATATTTTGATATGTCAATATTAATACATGTTATTTTACTCTATTTCAAATTGCTAAATACCAAAAGATTTTATAGAGATGGATATATCTATAATTATAGAACATTATATTCTCTATTTGAAGAAAACATCACCAAATTACCCTCATTGTAAATATCCAATTCATCATATGTATGGTGGGAAATAATTTATAATAATCTTCTTCACATTCATATAAAATTCATATATTAAACTCCATGACATACATATTTAAATATAGTATATTTGTATATGTAAGTATTCTGACTCACTTTGGCATGGAATTAATATCACTATCTTGAAGTGATTATAAGCTTATTTTAAAATTATATGCTTGAACTCCTTAACCTATAAAACTTGACATCATAATTCACAGAATGTAACATGAAATGTAAATTTTTTTTAGACCTCACCCATAAAACAAATTTTTTAGAGAAATACTTAGGGGCCTCACTTTGACTGCAACACCATGGTCAAATAACCATCATTATGGAGTGAACAAACCAACCAATTAAAATAAACCATTACCCATATTCATGGGGGTACTATTTATTTAATGATATCTATTATTAATTTTCATTGAATACTTACTATATAATAGGATTCGTTTAACAAAAAAATCCTAAAATAGATTGAACCATTGAACATTGATAGAAACCATTCATGGCATGGTCATATTTCTCATATGCAAGATAACACCTACAAGAGAAGTGGTCAAATCATATGTCTACACATCACTAACCAAAATAATTTTGTGGATGGAAGGTTTGATCTAGGGTGTTTCGGTGCTATGTGTACGATGATCCATACCTGAGATAACACATCACTACGCCATAGGGCTTCCCATATTTTTGGGCATGTTAATGGTGAGGGTGTCCCTATAAGAAATAGAAATAATGAAAAATATATGGTAATATTCTTACACATGAGATTTATGAGATGGAAATCATATTATACACTGTGAATAACACTCACACATGGGCCTTTACAATATGTATAGAAACCATCATCATCACTCACAGTCATGACCATATCTTTCATGGAATGTATTACATTATCAATAATACTTTACAATATGATATATATTTTACAACATAGATTATACTAAATAATAATCTACATCATAAACTTGCTTCATATCCACCATGGATTCAGGTACCCCTAAGAAATTATATTTTATTCCATATAATCAGCAACTGATTTTCCAAAATCTCTTTGTTGAACTAACACTTATATTCCACAATACAATTAATATAATAATTATATGTTCACCACTTTATCAATGGTATTATAAAATTTATAATGAACATTAAAATTCATCTACTTCTGACCACTTACCTTTATGTATTCTATACCATTTCTATATTCTAAAACTTCCATAAAACAATTATTTCTATATGTGAAATATTTAGCATATCTATTCAAGCGTAATATAAAAAATTACATTCATCCTAAGGAATATACAATGCTACTCTTACAAAACATAATTTGTTACTCTTTATGAATAACATACAGTGAAACGTATGTACCGATATCATTCACAACACCAGTACTTCAAATACATTATAAATAATTTGTAATCCTAAAGAAAAATAACATCAAGAATTCTACTAATAATATTATAAGATTAATTTTCCTTCCAAAATATGTTCTAAAACATTATTTACACATCTTTAGTTCTACTTCTAAAATAAATGTCATTATAACACTATGAACATTCACATTCCATTCCCTACTTCTACATTACATTTGTTTTAAAAAAAGACAATACAAAATCATGTACTGACAATAAAACATAAATGAAATGCTAGAAGTGTTTAACATAAGATCTAACACAACACCAATACTTTATTGGATGTAAACACATTATATGGTTATTTCTGGATTGTGTAATCATTTAAATTTACTAAAAAGACTCATTGTGTAATGAAATCCATGGGTTTGGATTATTTTACTAATAAATTATTTTTCTATGGATAAATATTTATAAACTAAATGTTATGGAGTCCTAACATGTGATGAAGACATTTATCACATATTAGAGGATGGTATGAAATAAAAATCATCCATTAGGAAAGGGAAGACAAATATTTATGTTGAAAATAATGTTCACATGTTATCACGAAGTTATCTTAAAGGATGATACGATATTTATCAGAAATATTAAAAGTAAAAGAAGAAATTTATCTCAAAAAAATTTCAAATATATCATGACGTATTGTACAAAATATTACTAATATTTTTTTATGAAAATTTTTATCACTTTAAAGAAATATATATATTTTTATATGTAAAATATGAATATCCTACAATTATTCAATCAAAACATTGAATGAAAAAAATTATAAAAGGATTTACAAAGATAAGAAATTAAAAAAACCAAGAATATTTCAATTTAAATGATTGAGTAAAGATAAGTCTATTTCACGGGTTCAAGTAAAAATTATATTTTTATTAGTAGTATTGTTTTTATATTATTGGCAATAAAATTATGTGAATAAAAAAATTAAAGTGAGGATGAATCCATAATTTTTTTTCTAATTATAGAAGTTGAGATAATTGAATCCTAAAATTTGAAATTCATGGACAATGGAAAATATTAATCATTTATGAGGTATTATCTTAAGGATTTGATGTCCATCCAAGTAATTAAAATTTGGTAAATTAAAATGTAAGTCAAAAGGAATATACCTTCAAACAATACAAAAAAATTAATGTTTATGGATATCACATGAAGCATACAGATGACACAGATGGAAGAAACCATCACAAATAATTAATAATAATTTTTTATCTTATTAATATATTGAGAAGTACAATTTAAATTTGAATAAAAAAGAAATAAATTATTTAAAAGATTATAATGTGGGGAGTAATAATAGTATTGAACAAATAATTTTATAGAACAAGTATATATTCAATAAAAAGAAATTATTTTATAAAGCCCAATATAAATAGATGTTTTTTGTTGTGTGGAATTATAAAACAAAAAATATAGATGGTATGATTAATGAATAAATGTATCAAAAATAGTTTTTTAATACAATATTTTTTTTTAATTTTAAATATGAGATTATTTGATTCAATATTAATTTTAAAACATTCAAATAAAAATAATGATTATTGTGGATTTATTATTAATAGATGAGTGACTAAATCTTGAAATTTTATATTCATTGAAGTGAAATCATTTTAGATTCATTAGTGGTTTATGTATGAATCCAATATATTAATAATTTAAAATTATTTTTAAAATGCTATGTATCTTGAATAAGACTAACATATGTGAAAAAATAAATTCTACCATTATGCTAGTTGATAATGTAATTTATGATAAGAAATGTGTCATAAAAAATGGAAAGAAAATAGAGTATATGAATATATTTGAAATTGTGAAAAGGATTCATAAATAAATATAACCAATAATGAATATCATTTTTCACTTGGGAGGGAGACAAATGTTTCCCTCTTGATGATGCTTCATGAAAAATATATTGTTTAATATTTTATTTTTAATAAAATAGAATATAATTAAATAACATATATAACCACCTTGATAAAGAAAAACTCATAAAAAGATGATCGATAGATAATTTCAAAGAGAATATGATTTATTTTTTGTTCATCGTGAAATAGAATTGATATGAGTACTTAAAATGATGAAAAATAGATACATGTATAATGTGAAGTGAACACATGATTGATTAGAATATATGAAAAACATACATTCTATTAGAAATTATACACTCTTAGGGGTTATAATAAAATTATAGAAAAATAAAATATTATAAAAGATATATAAAATATATCCTACATATTTGTACTTAAAATGAATTCTATAAAAGGAATTGAATTGATGAAGGAACAGATATAAAATGTTGATAAATTTTATATAATGAGGTCATGAAGAGAATCTCAAGTCCCTATTGGATGATTAAAATTTATTCATACATGTTAATAATTTATTTTAAAGATAAAATAGAATAGATTTTGGATTTCATCTATTCATTAAGGCATAGATAGCCCAAAAAGTTTCAATTAGTTATGTTACAACATGAAGAGAATAAGGAAAAATAATTTATATAATGTGAAACATTTATAAAAAATTAGAAACTTTTATGCAATATATATTTGATTTATTAATATCCCAAATTATTTGTCAAATTTTCCCCATTTAATCTATATAGGTATGGAAATATTGTAAAGGAGGTTATCAAATGTTATCAAGAAAATAATATATATTGATTGATTATCTTCAAGAGAGTGGAATGATATAAATTATTCATAAAATGTGAAATATTCCATGGAGGTAAGTTATGTTTAACTCTTAGTATAACATGATTTAATTGTATTATGTTTTAAAAGTTGAAGAATGAAATGATATTCAATCAAGAGTAAAATATCAATAGAACACTACGGGAAAAATATCTTTTTGTGACGAGATTTATTCTAGTCGCAAATAGTTCATCCAAGACGTTATTTACGATAGGGGAATCGACCCGTCATAAATAATTGGTTATTTGCGTTGGGGAATTCCTCCGTCGCAAATAGAGCGTCGGTCGAAGGGTATTTTTGACGGGAACCACCGAAAATACCCAGCGGTGGTATATAGGTTTTTGTGATGGGATGTTATCCTGTCGCAAAAAGTGTGTCGGTATGCAACTATTTGCAACGGGACCCGTGGCAAATACCCTTTTAACCGCCGATAGTAATTAATGTAGGTGAAGATATTTGCGACGGGACGCATTGCAAATAGTAGTATTTGCGACGGGTTACCCATCACAAATAGTCCCGCCGCAACTATTCTAACATATATATACCTCTCATCCGTTCGTTTATTCTTCCCCTCAATTCTCACACACTCTCTCTCTAAACTCTATTTTTTGAGTGAAAATTTTTCTGAGTTAGTTTTTTTACGAGTAAGTTGTGAAGCCGTCTACATCAATAGGAGATCAAGTTTAAAGGTATTTATATTTTATATAATTTAGTATTTATTTCATTTTTTGATTTTAATTTTTATTATTGTTGATTAGTTGTAATTAAATTAGATTTAAATTGTGTTTCATTAGTATTTATTTGTAATAATAAATTGAAATTATTAGTACTAATTCTTAATAATTAGTAATAATTAATAATTATTAATGATAATTAGTATTATATATAAATAATTAGCGGTAATTAGTAATTAGTACCTGTAATTTGTAGTTTTTAAAAGTAATTAACCCTAATTAGTGATAATTAGGGGTAGTTAGTAATAATTAGGGGTAATCAGTGATAATTAGGGCTAATTAGTAATAATAAGGACAAAATAGTAATAATTTGGGAAAATAGTAATAATTAGGAAAAATAGTAACAATTAGTAATAATTAGTAATAATTAGTAATAATTAGTAATAAATAATAATAAATAGAAAAAAATAGCAATAAGTAGTAATAAGTAGTAATAAGTAGTAATAAATAGTAATAAATAGTAATAACAAGTAATAAATAGTAATAAATAATAATAAATAGTAATAAATAGTAATATATAGTAATAAATAGTAATAAATAGTAATAAATAGTAATAAATAGGAACAAATAGGAATAATTAGAAATAAATAGAAATAAATATGAATAATTAGTAATAAATAGGAATAATTATTAATAAATAAAAATAATTAGTAATAAATAGGAATAAGTATGAATAAATAATAATAAGTAGGAATAAATAGAAATAAATAGGAATAGGAAGGAATAAATCAGAATAACTAGTAATAAATTGGAATAAATAGTAATAATTAGGAATAATTTGGAATAATTTGGAATAATTAGGAATAATTAGGTATGAATAGGAATAAATAAAAATAAATAGGAATAAATAGGAATAAATAAGAATAAGTAGGAACAATTAGGAATAATTAGTAATAAATATTAATAAATAGTAATAAATAGTAATAAATAGTAATAAATAGTAATAAATTGTAATAATTAGTAATGATTAGTAATAATTATCAATAAATAGAAATAATTAGCAATAAATAGGAATAATTATCAATAAATAAGAATAATTGGTAATAAATTAGAATAATTAGTAATAATTAGTAATAATTACGAATAATTAGAAATAAATAGGAATAAATAGGAATAAACAGGAATAGATAGGAATAAATTGTTATAAATAGTAATAAATAGTAATAAATACTAATAATTAGTAATAAATTATAATAATTAGTAATAATTAGTAATAATTTGTAATAATTAATAATAATTAGTAATAAATACTAATATTTAGTAATAAATAGTAATATTTAGTAATAAATAGTAATAAATAGTAATAAATAGTAATAAATAGTAATATATAGTAATAAGAAGTAATAAATACTAATAAATAGTAATAATTAGTATTAAATAGTAATAAATAGGAATAATTAGGAATAAATATGAATAACTAAGAATAATTAGGAATAAATAGGAATAAATAGTAATAAATAGTAATAAATAATAATAAATAGTAATTAATCATAATAAATAGTAATAAATAGTAATAATTAGTAATAATTAGTAATAATTAGTCAGAATTAGTAAAAATTAATAATAATTAGTAATAATTAGTAATAATTTGTAATAAATGGTAATAAATAGTAATAAATAGTAATCAATAGTAATAAATAGTAATAAATAGTAATAAATAGTAATAATTAGGAATAATTAGAAATAATTAGAAATAATTAGCAATAATTAGCAATAATTAGAAATAATTAGGAATAATTATTAATAATTAGAAATAATTAGGAATAATTAGAAATAATTAGCAATAATTAGGAATAATTAAGAATAATTATCAATAATTAAGAATAATTAAGAATAATTAGGACTAATTAGGAATAATTAGGAATAATTAGTAAGAATTAGTAATAATTAGTAATAATTAGTAATAATTTGTAATAATTAGTAATAAATAGTAATATTTTGTAATAATTAGAATAATTAGGAATAATTAGTAATAATTAGTAATAATTAGTAATAATTTGGAATAATTAGGAATAATTAGGAATAATTAGGAATAATTAGGAAGAATTAGGAAGAATTAGGAATAATTATGAATAATTGGGAAAAATTTGGAATAATTAGGAATAATTAGGAATAAATTTTCATAAATTTTAATAAATTTTAAGAACGTGGCTCAATATCTAGTGGATTGATGGTACTCCTTTTGCTCGATGACTCTTCTCCTTTTAACTCTCACCGACTCTAAAAATTATGAAAAATATGCTCCTGCAAATGCACATCCAGTCTCGTATGCATGAGATTTGATATACATTAGCATGACAATATTTTCATAATGTTTTCAGGCAGTGAAAGCTGGAAAAAGATTATTCATTGACAAAAACGGGGCTCTTTTATCTGACGGCTCATTTACCTGCATCTTTCTAACCCTGAAATCACAATCAAGATTCTGGTCGTAGGTACACTTATGCATTATCATATGTATGAGAATGGATATGTGTACCTCTGAGAAGATTCTTCATTATGATTTCAGTGTGAGAAAGTTGCACGTAAATGAGCCGTCAGACAAAAGAGGAGCCGTCAATCCACTGGAAATTGTGTCTCCCTTAATTAATGGTAAATATGAATAAGTAGTTGTAAATATTTATCTTATTTTTTTTGATATTGTTTTTATAATTTCAAATTATTCAAAAACAGTAATGAATTTATATTATGTAGAAAAATATGGAATTAGGAAGTCGAAAATAGTCATTATTAGTTGATCGTTCTTGGATAAATCAGTGTCAAAATCCAAACAGTTCTGGTTTAAATCATATATATATTGAGGGTGTTGAAGCTTTCTTATCATTTGCATCATCAAAAATTAAATTTTTTTCAGAAGGAATAATTAAGTTTCCTTGTGAAAAATGTGCTTTCATAACATTTGACACGTTTGAAATAGTTGCGAATAACTCTTGCGTTTTATTTTCAATTAGATTATGTTTTTGGGTATCAACACGGAGAATGTAGTTCTAGAGAAGATACTAATAATTTGATTCTGGATCAATCACAGTTTCAAAATTTATTACATGATGTTGCAGGTCCATCTGTTCAACAAACTGAAACTCAGGATGATATTGATTTACCTCCTGAGTCGACACTATTTGAATTTTATGATTTTTTAGGTTTGATGAAGATACATTATATCCTAGTTATAAGATAAGAAAACTAGAAGAGGTTGCAAAATTTATGGCTATTAAGTCAGATAATAAAATTTTAAAAAACTATTTTGATCAGATATTTTTGTTGGCTAAAACATTGTTACCTGAATGAAATCTATTACTTACAAATTACTATGAGAGAAAGAGGCTGGTTTGTAATCTGGGCCATAGTTATCAGAAGATTCATGAATGTGCAAATTATTGCATCTTATATTCTGATGAAATTGAGTTGTTGGATAGTTTTCCCACATGTGGAAAATTGAGGTATAAAGAATCTCAACTGGAAAATTCTAGATCGATTCCTGTAAAAAATTTGAGATATTTCCCCCTTAAATTCAGGTTGCAACATTTATTTATGTCTTAGAACATAGCGTCAAGGATGTCTTGGCACAAAACCAAGATTTCAACTAGTAAAAGCTCGAATCATCCATCTGATGGTGATTCAGGGAAACATTTTGACTGACTAGATCCATCTTTTTCTTTAGAAGCTCAGAACGTGCGATTGGGTCTTTCTACTGACAGTTTCTCTCTGTTTGGTTCTTATGGTTGTTAGTATTCATGTTGGAATGTATTTATAACTCTGTACAATTTACCTCCATGGATGCTGATGAAGGAGCCTTATATAATTTTGACCTTATTAATCCTAGGACATTCGAAAAAGTATATTGATGTTTATTTGAAACCATTTATTGATGAGTTAAATTCATTGTGGAGTAACGGTGTTAGTACATATGATGTTGCTTCAAAACAAAATTTAATATTAAAATCCACATTTATGTGGACGATTAGTGACTTACTAACATATGTAATGTTATATGGCTGGAGTACATAGGGTATGAAATCATTTCCTTACTGTATGAAAGACAACAAAGTATTTATGCTCTTCAATGTAAATTTTTTTTCTATTTGGACTGTCATCACAAATTTCTTCCAACCAATCATCCTTTTAAGAGGAACAAATATCATTTCAAAAATGGCCCAATTTAAAGGGATGGACCTCCAAAAATGATCTCAGGTACAGAGTTAAAATCACTTGTATTTTCATTACCTTCAATCACATTTAGACCAACAATAAACCAATAGAAAATTCATGGCTTTGGGAAAGAACACAATTGGATAAAACAGAGAATTTTTTGAGATATTCCATATTGGTCTGATTTCATGGTCCATCACATGTTGGATATCATGCATATTGAAAATAACTATTTTGATAATTTATTTCATACATTTTTGGATATGCGAGGTAAAACAGAAGATAATGAAAAGGAATGATTTGATCTTGCCCAAATTTACAGGCGAACATAACTTGAACTATTTGAAAATGTCATATCACAGAGGTTAATAAAGCCAAAAGAAGATTATAAACTGTCCAAAGAGAGTCACTTATTATTTTGTCAGTGGATTTCATATTTGAGACTTCCATGTGGCTATACATCCAATTTGGGAAGATGTGTTAAGAATTGTCATATTAACAGATTAAAAAGTCATGATTGTCTTGTTATAATGGAAATACTTATACCTATTGGATTCATAGTTTTGTTTAATTCTATGA
The DNA here is from genome assembly GCA_963277665.1 of Viscum album. Taxonomy (NCBI): domain Eukaryota; kingdom Viridiplantae; phylum Streptophyta; class Magnoliopsida; order Santalales; family Viscaceae; genus Viscum; species Viscum album. The sequence goes on along the minus strand of OY728125.1, from coordinate 1,052,947,903 downwards.
TTTGGGATTAGATAAAAGACATACCATATTTTTTTCGAGACATTTGTGCAGTGATAAAAGACTACGATGTTATAAGAAAACTGGAAGAAGATGTTGCTGTAATTGTATGTAAACTGGAAAAAATCTTCCTGCCAACTTTCTTTGACTCAATGGAACATCTGATATTACATTTTCCACATGAAAAAAAATTTGGAGCTCTAGTATAGTTTCAATGGATGTACCCATTCTATATATTCCTGCAGAAATTGAAGAAAAAAGTACGCAATGAAGCATCAGTTGAAGGCTCAATTAATGAAGCTTATTTTCAAGAAGAAATTTCTTTTTTCTGCTCTCATTATTTTGAAGATGAATATCCCTAAAAAACAACTGCATAGGATAGAACGAGGGGAATTTTTATGATGAAATGCACAATCAATTATCAGTTTTAACCAACCAAATCTTGGCTTTGGTGGAGTTCATGAATGATGTCTTTCTAATGATGAACATCACAGAGCTCATACATATGTTCTGCTCAACTGTGAAGAAATGACATCATTTTTATTCTGAGTGCTCCTATAACTTATTCTATAATTTATGTTATAGTATTTAAGCTTATTTTATTTGTAGGTTATTTGATAATCATACAATGAATCAAATTCCACAAATTATAACAGCTGCTCTTGAAGAACACAGACAAAAAAAATTTCTCAATGGTTTCAAAAACTGGAAACATAAATTATTAATGGTTTAACATATCAATTCAGTTTATTATTTATTATATTGATAATTATTTTACAAATTTTCAGGTGTCTCAACATTCTTATAAAATTGATAAGTGACTGTTTATATTGAGTAATCCTCCATCCAAAATAGTTAATTCTTATAATTCATATGTGGTGAATGGTTTTTGATTTCATACACATGCATATGAGGAATCAAAAAAAAACAATGAAAAATAGAGTTTTCTTGAGATGATCGCATCATAGAGAAACATAAGTTAAATTTTACGACATTCTTGATGAAATTATTGAACTGTGTTAGCTAGAACAAAATTACATAATGATTTTTAAATGTCGGTGGTTGGATTCTAAGAGAGGCATGCATGTTCATCCGACTCATGGAATCTTCGATATTAAATATAAAAGTATTCTTGCAGAAAATGAACCATTTTTACTGGATCAACAGGCACATAAAAATTTATTAAATAATGTACTGTTCTTCTTCAAGAGACCTAAGTGATTGGTGGAGCATAATAAAAATGAAATCTTAGGAAAATCAGTTTATGCAAACTGAATGTGGTTCCACTGAAGTGTAAGGAATTGAAATTTTTTAAGAGATTACTCAAAATCCAAATTTTTCACCAAGAGACATGAATATCGATGATGACACCACACAATTAGGGGTTGATAGTGATGATGATGTTAATGATGTTACAAATGAATTTAAAATGATAAGAAATGATGAAAGTAAAAATCATATGGATATTGATGATGCCGAGGAAGAATATGAAGACATTGACATCGTCAGATATGAAGATGATGATGAAGGTGAACATTGACAAAGTTAGATACTCTTTATAATCATAAATAATATATATCTATGCATAATAGTTATTTTCAACTATCTTCTAACAATAATCATTTTTTGTTTCAGATGGACCCTGATCTATTTCCTGAGTTGGAAGAGGCTAATATACCTTTGGATGAGGGGAATTTGGGATCATCTAACCCTCATCCTACTGGTGGTTCAAGGGGTACTTAGAGGGGGTGCGGTCTTGCACGACTGATGATTCCTGACCCTATCCTCCAGCGATATCCACTTCTTGGATTAAATCCACACACATAGAGGCCTAAAAACCTGTATATTTTAGTTAGATTTCATTGATTTATTTATATACCAAATGTTTTATTATTTATTCTTTTTTCACAGTGTTGTGCATGTAGCTGTTGGAAAGGGGAGAGCTATCTTGCGCAATTATTTTTCTCAGCCATGGATCACATGATAATAGATTCCTGTTGATGTATATCTCGATATGTTCAATCATTTGTTGGTATGCAGATAAATATTATTTATTTTTGAATTTATTTTATTAATAATATGATATTATAAATTATTTTTAGGGTTTATGATATCCCATTGATGATATCATGTTTGACGCAATCCACACAGCATGGGAGGTGTCTATGTGACTATTTCTGTCAGTTTTTGCACAATTTGAGAAGGACGACCATTAAGAAAGCAAGAGAGACAATATTTGATGAGTCGTGTAGAGCCCACCGACTAGAGTACATTTCATCTCATATTTGGGATGGATTATGTTCACACTATTTGGGTGGTGGATTTTAGAGGATATCTTCATTAGGTTGGCAGAACCGGAGGAGATAGGAGGTGACACATCGAGCTGGTAGTTGTACATTCAGTACGCATAAAGAGCATCTGGTAAGTATCTTTTCTAAATATTTTATATAACTTTAAATATAAATAGTTTATTTTATATTTCTTTCGGTATTAGAGAATCCCAATATTACGAAGTATGATGTTTATCAGAGGATGTACAGTGATCCAACCACTGGAGAGATTAGAGGTGATCACTAGAATCGGATTGTGGTCAGTATTTTATTTTTTAGTCTGACAATTAACGACATATAATATTTTCACAATTTTAATTTCAAATTGGAATTGAAGGAGTCATATAAGGTAGAGACCTCTCAGACATAGGGTGAGATTCAGGACGAGATGACTGATCAGACCAGTTCCCACTATTTCGATGAGGTGGTATAGATACAGGAAACTCAATATGGCTTTGAGAAGGGTTGAGTAGTTGGTATCCGCTCGCATTTGAATTCTGGTACTTTTTATCGTACTGCTGCGATGTCATCGTCCAGCTTGAGAGGAGCTCATGGAGATGCATCATCTTATGGCTCATAGTATCAGGAGCAGTTACGAGCTTAGAATGTTCATATAGAGAGTTTTTAGAATTAACGTGAAGAGATGCGTTAGCAGCAACAGTAGCAACAGTACGAGGAGGATATGCATCGATGAAAATAGCAAAAACATGAGGAGGAGATGCATTGATGGCAGCAGCAGCATCATTAGCATATGGAGTACATGCACCATCTGACTCGTAGTTTAGGGATGAAGTTTTCTCCACCATCACTTTCAACTCCTCTACCTCCTCCAGAAGGCGATCCCCCCAATTATTTTTTTGTTATGTTAAAAACATTTGAATTTAAGATTTGTTGTAATATAAACTATTTACAGATTTTGTCTTTTATATTGATGAGAATATTGCATAATTTTTTTATTTTTAATATTTTATTATTTATTATTAGTGTTATATTTTTTAATGTTCTTTTATTTTACTAATATTAATAATATTTTATGTTTTTTTATATTTTTTTTCTGAATATTGAGAATTTTAATATTTTTTATTAGTTTAATAATATTAATATTATTTTTTCATTAATCATAATTTTATTAATTATATTTTTGTAGTATTATATTTTTTATGTTTTTTATTTTACTAATAATAATAATAATATTTTATGTTTTTTTAATATATTTTTTGAATATTTAGAATTTTAATATTTTTTATTTTTTTTATTATTTTAATAATATAAATATTATTTTTTCTTTAATCATAATTTTATTAAATATATTTTTTTTACTCTATTTGGTATTTGCAATGAGGTCTGTTGTGACGAGATCCCGTTGCAAATAGGTTAAATATATATTTTTAAAAAAGTATTTGCGACGGGCCCATCGCAAAAAGTATATTTATATATAATATATATAATCGGAGACTTAGTTGCGACAGGAAATTGCACCGTCACAAATAGTATTTCTTTGTGAAAAGTCAGTCGCATAAAATACTATTTGATATGGCATTTTCTGCAACGGTTTATTTGCGACGGGACCCCCTGGCTAAAGCTTATTTACGGCAGGATTCCATCGCAAATAGCATGTCGCAAATAGCTCAAATTCCAGTAGTGTAAAATGAAAAGTTTCATGTTGTTATATAAGTGGAATGTATGAATTATGTGGTAATTAGGTACTTTGAGATTTATAATATTGTATCATGTGTTTTCATGTGTTTAATATGGTATTGGTTGGATATTTATTGATCGTGTAATGAAATAAACCAAGAAATGGTATATATAATATTCTATTATTTCTTTTTTGGATTTTCTACTAGTATTATAAGGGATCCTTGACATATGAATGAAATGATATAAAAAATATTATACCATGGGAATTATCATTAAGATAAATTAATATAAAAATAATCCATTATATGATAGGGATATCTAATTATTACATAATCTATAATATTTGGATAATGATGACTAATTTTGACAATATACTCACATAATGTAGAAGATGAGAATAAATTTTCACCATGGAAGGCTAACCTAAAAATTATCTTTAAGTGATTCTATGTAATATTTTCATGAATAAATTTATTAATGGTTAGGAATGAGTTGAATATCTTTATAGGTAATGAATTACATAACAATCCATGAAATAAAATCATTATAAATAGGAAAATTTATATTTTAAGAAGGATAAATGTAATGAGTGTTTAGGAAGACTCTCATCATCAAATTTTTTAATAAAATTATAAGTCTAACATGAATATTAAATTTTAATATATTGATATAGGGATATGATATTTAATAAAGGAAACTGTATTTGATTAGGAGTGCACAAATCAGATAGAATGGGTTTTTTATCCACCACTATGGAAAAAATATATTTTCTCTCTACCTTTTATAAAAAATTATATATTTTTTAAAATGCTCAAAACATTTACTTGTCAAAAAAATAAATTTTGTTACCATATTTATAATATTTTTTTGAATATTATATATGCATTATAGGGTCATTTTAGTTTATTTAAAAATCTTTTCTATTCCTAAATTGTGTTGTTATATAAAAAGGATGAAAAAACATATTTTCCCCCAAAAGGAAATCACATTTATATATGTTATAACACCATCATAATGAATATTTGGAATCACAAAAATGAGGAATCCTATTAATATCATATGATTATATGATTTAATATTTTATTTCTATGAATTATTATAAATAACTAAACTTCTCATACATATATTTATCATATTGATATATAAATATTCATTACATAACATAATGATCCATTCGAGAATAATATATGTAATTTTCTATTTTTAACTTGGAAACATTAGAATCTTATTCTTCATTACTAGCACCCTTTTTAGACATATCATACATAATACCATTTTCATAACCTCGGGATATAAAACCTAAGTAAGGGTGATCATAGATATTAATTATGGGTAAAAGGGGGATAAAAATGATCACATAATCACAACATGAGCATAAGGGCATGAGAACTTGAGAAAACAATTTGAAAACCATACCCTATATATCTAAGATCACAACATTGATTCAAAGAATAAATCATGGATATTTATAATACATGAATCATAAAGGAATAAAATAACATAATTTATGAGAGAATAACATTTGAATAAGAAATATATTTGTGAAAAAAGATAATCTTATAACATTGTGCCCATGTACAAATATAGAGAGGTTCACACAATATGTTAAAGACATGAAATTAGTACCCACATAAACTTATGGACATGAAATATAAGTCCATGCATAATCTTATAGACATGAAATCTAGGTCTACACATGATCTTATGGAAATTAAATCTAGGTCCACACATAATTTTATAGACATTAAATCCAGGTCCATGTATAATTTTATGGACATAAAATCAAGTTCCATGCATGAAATTGTGAACATAAAATCATGTTTAGGAATAATATATTTACACATGAGTTGTCTGTATTGTCCCATTGAATTAAAGGGATATATAATTCTAGTCTCGCCCATTACATACTCATATTATATTCATATGTTTTCCACAAGATCATAAATCAATAATAATATATTGTAACTTTTGAAAAATAAAAGGGTTTCATAAGAATTTCATCATAGTATAACCTATGAAAAAGAAATTGTTTTCATAAAAATCATATCATTATAATAATATAACATATAGATAAATAATAGGCATATTATCCTTAGATCATATCCCCAGTAGTGAGTATGAATAATATTGTTTTTTTCATTGATGAATAAAAATACTATTAAAATATATTTCAAACATTGATGATGAAAATAAACTTTCCATATTGAAAATAAAATTTTAAAGACTAAAAATTCAAAAAATACTGTCTTCATAATTTTAATTCAAAATAGACAATAAAAATTATTATTTAGGTTTAAATCATTTAGTGAACATAATGGTGGGAAATTACATTAAAGGCGTACACATTAAAACAAATATTCCTTTCACATTTTCATTTAGAAGTCAAAAAAATACATTATTTTGAAAGAGAAAAGATAATCCCATTAAAATAATTTTGTAAAAAGTAAAACCTGGGTAAAAATGGCTTTAAAATATCATAGGATAATATTTAAACATTTTTAACACACTTTTTGAAAAGATGGACTGGGAAGAAAAATGAATTTCTACCAAAGATAGAAATAAATTCAGTTTTATTTAAAAATACTATCTCGGTCTCTTAGGTACATAATGAGAGGAAAATTAAAGAAAAAAATTCATTCTCAATAAATAACTATAGGAGAATAAATTATATTTTTTTCTTGAGAGATGGATCAAAATATTTCCCCATCAAAAGCATGATCATGAAAAATCCAGATAAATAATGAGACTGTATCATAAAACCCTTACCACTATGGTAACTTTGGAATCATAAGCCCGATTAAGGAAAGAACCATAGATGAATATTTCTATACCTACAATTTTAAAAATAAAAATAATAAAATTCATTCATTTCTATAATATATACCATATAAAAGAAACAAATGGTGAATATAGCATGTGTCTAATGAGAATAAAAGTGGGAAGAAAATCCATTACCTCAAGTCTTTCCTTTATTCATACAAGTTTGAACATCATTTATAATAAATTTAAATTTGTTATATATCTATAACAAAATAATATTAATATATATCATACCATATATTATTTACTTAAAAACTTTTATCACAAGTTTATTGATAGTTCTTTATTACAATCAATATTCTGGGTGATAAGTGCTTCATTTTTCATATATGTTTCAATTTGGTTTTTTTGGTAATTGTACTTTGATTATGGTAACATCATATCTAGAATATTAATCATGATAAAATTTCTATATATATATTCATTATATTCATTTTTAGATTCATCCATAAATGTTATATATATGAAAATTAATTACACCATTTATGGAGATGGAAGGTTGTACATACAAGTGAAAGTATTTTAATTTTCTTAACTATTGTAATAGAAGAATAGTAAATATTAATTCATATTTAAAAAATATTTTTTATATAATACATATCATATAAATTCATTAAATATATCCTTATTACCACAAATGTCAAAATAAAATGAAAAACGTATCACATCACTTCATGGAGGTGGTAGTCTACAAATTCGCATGAGAAACATTATCAGTTACCAAAAAATTTGATGGTAATAAGGTATTTCATGGAACCCTCCCCCCAAGGATACCATAATATGGGGAGAGATATAGTGACTACCTGATTCCTTACATCATTAGGCCTAGGGTTGGCAACTATCACCTAGCGCATAGTAAGCATATATATTGGAGGTATTAACCACTAATAAAACATACAAAAGAGAGAGATACGAAGGATACACTAACCAAAAAAGTGCTCAAACATACATAAATAAACAAATCCCATGTTTGAACATGAAATAGAATTCAGTACTATAACAACTAAAAAGAAGCTACATGTACAAAAAAGGGTAAAGGTGGTAATGACCATGGCACCCAAATAGATCCTAAAAAACCATGAGCTAGTAATATCTAGCCCGATATCCAAAATACTTTGGTTGAACAGAAAAAAATTTATATATATGTGGGGTGAGAATAACAGTATACTATTTAGTATCCTCCCTAAATCCTCTCATGCAAAATATTGAGAAATAATTCTAAAGCACTATGAACAACCATGAAACAAACTCATCACTTAAACATGTATACTAAGATCACAACCTCTCCATGGATAACTCTCACCAAGTATTGAATACAAGTGACAATATAATATAATAATGAAACATCAAGGGTACCCCTCTCCCACTTCCACACTATTTTTTCACTCTGCCCCAAAATCACATTTCATCAGTCATCTCTCATAAAAATAGAGTAGCCCAAAGACAAATGGTCAAGGCATCATAAAATGCTCCATGTGCATCACACCATCTCATCATCCCATATATAGTAACCAAGTAGTATAAAATATCCACCATAGCTTGTATGACATGTATCATACATCAATTATTACACCATAATCCATTACATCCCATAAACTGAGTATGTATCTCAAGCCATCACATCTTATACACATCATACCTATTATTATCCTTTATATACAATATTTGGTAATACATGGGCATGAAACTACCACAATACATCATAAACCTCTACACACACACACACACACACATATATATATATATATGGGAAAACTGATTTCCATGCATACCAACACATGTAACTACAAAAAGAAGACAGATGGTTCAAATGGGGGTAGTTATCCATCCATCCTCCCACCTGGATGTTGGGGAAAAACCTCACAGAGTCCATTGGGTGTCAGTTCCCCAAGCCAACTTGGGTGGGGTAGCATATGAAATCACATAATAAACAAGATATGATATATATCACAACCAAAATATGGGCATAACTCAGTCTTAGACTCAATGGAAGCTAACATTTCTGAGAATCTCTGCAACCACTACTAAGACCAGATATCCTATATAAACAAAAGAATTTAAAAGAGTTACATTAAATTATTTATTTCCATTTTTATCATCTTATTAATTTAATTAATTCATTATAAATTAATTAACCATTAATATTATTCCAAATTATATTACATTAATCATCTGAGTAAAGTCTATTCCCTTGATACAAAACCCAAATTGAGTCCATAGTTTATCAAGATTAACATATTTTAGAAATTACATTCCATAAACACCAACCCCATGGGTTAATAATTATTTATTCATTATTAGAATCATTCCACAAACTAGGTACTCTAATAAAACCACCTTAATATACCACCGAGAGGAAACATGCAACCAATCCCACCCAGCTACCTCAAGTAGTGGGGAAAATCATGTAGATAAAACAAGAAACCCAATCACCAGCCATTAAATAGATTAATAAATGATCATTCCAATTCCAAACATCACATTAACAGGAAAGCCCAGCTCCAAACCTTTCCATAATATCTAGTTCTATCCCCGAAAACCCACATGCATATCCTGATGCATCTCACCATCATAGGAACCAACTGATGTCACGTCATTTAGGCCTCCCTACCAATATCACATTAGCCATCCCAGGTTTAGACATCTAAGGGTCACATCACATCCAAGACTACCCACCCCATATATCATCATACATAGTGAATCTCACATCTAAAGAACATTATAAAAGAAACAATAAATGAGATATGAAAACTCAAATAACAAGTCACTCAACCTTCTCAAACAAATGGGAAACACAGTCCCTAGAAATTATCTTTATCACCCAAACTTTCCATATTCCATCTTGAATTAACTGATTTATTAATCATAGTTTCAAAATAAGGGTAACCTAAAAATTCAATCTATAGCAAGATAAAAAAAATATTAAACATGCCCTCTATCAATTAAATTAATTTCATCAAAAATGTGTGAAGTAACATTCTCATTTAATAGTACCTTTATTATTATCATCATCAAGAATTAACATTATTCACATTATCAATCAATTCCATTAATCACATGGAAGATCAAATTTAATTATATATGAGAATTTAATCAACATGGTTGTTATCAAATTACAACAAACAGCTGATTACAATCATTCATATTCTTTAATTGTTCTTAATAAAAATAATTAATTTATTCTAGATTTATGTTATTTATCAATTCCAACATGGTACTCCAAACATAAGAACATGCTAAAAAAGCATTTCATAGATATCAATAAATCTATCAAAAATTGAAATTAAAAATGAGATCACGGTATTGATAATAAAAATTTGACTGCTAACCACTTATTTATTAATATGGTACGATAATTTTTAGGTTAATTCAATTACCATACAAAGGGATAAACCATGATCAATTTATGATTTAACGTAAATAAATTGACAACCAAAAAATCTCATACCTAAAAGTTTTCAATTTTATTCTCATGTGAACAAACCAGTGTTTTGGATATCCAATCACCTCTTCCATGAAGAATTTGTGATATCCTAAAGACTTCATGACACAAATGAACTAAAAAAAAATCAATAGAATAGATAAATCACATACAATAGCTTTAAAAGAATAAACATGAGGAAACAAGACCAATTAGTGAGAATCTACTAGAAAAGAAAGAAATAAAGCACCTTGGATCACCAAATTTTGAAGACAAAAGCCAAAAATCAATACCCATTGAAGGGATAATTTTTTTAAAAAAATGGAGGTCCACCAGTTTCATAGATATCAAAAGGAAGTTCTGCTGGACATAGGATTTTAGGAAAACCAGAGAACTAAATCATTTTATAAATGTTCTACATAGGTGATTTACATGGCTTGTAAAGATTAAATATAGTGTAAATGTTGAGTTTTCAACTTACACTAAAAAATAAATCACCTTTATGAATTTAATGTTGATTTAATACATGTTGTGATAAGACTCACATAAGAAATGAAACTCACATACACTATCTATAAAGATTACATGACATGTAATCTTCTTGTTTCCAAAATTTATCAGCTGAACCCATGAATACTTACTTTAAGCCTCATCTGATAACCAAGAGATTCAGAAATAAGAAAAGGATAAGACTGTATGGATTCGAGCCCTTACATTACATACCACCTCAAACAATTCTCATCCTCAAGAATAAAAATCCAAACTAGATAGAAAATAATAATGGGTTATCTAAAAAGTCACCCTATGAGATTCCACTCAAGGATCTCACCATCTTAGAAGATCAACCAGCACACTGAGAGGAAACAAGCACAAAACCATGAAATACAAAAAACTAGATCCTAAACACTCTCCCATGGGATATAACTCTCAAATTAGTGTAAAACCACAAAAAGAAACAATAAGAAACCATATCATAAACTAAAAAGTTCAACATCCACAGAACAAACAACGTTATAAGAGAAGAGCTAAATATCAAACAATTTGGGGGTACTGAATGTGCATCTATAACTCACGTTACTAGGTACTCTTCTCTATGAAACTATGCCTCAATAAGACATGAACTAATGGAATAACATGGCCAAACAAAATATTATCCTGGTTGTCCTAGATCTCCACAGGCTTCTCCTCAAAAGTTGAATAATCATCAATATCGATCTCACCCTAATAAATTTCATGAGAGTCATAATTTTGTGAAAAAAATATTTTCAACAAATAAAAAACATTGGGTATGTGGATCATCTAGGGGGAAGTTCTATCCAATACGCCATGACTCCAACATGATCCAACACCTTGAAAGTATCAACAAACCATGGAGAAATCTCACTTCTGTATAAAAACCTTCACATACCATGATTAGGTGTCACTTTTAAGAATATGTTATATCTAATGTCAAACTCTATAGGTATCCTATTATGATCATCATAGGATTTATAATTATTATGTGCTATCTTCATCCTCTCATGAATTATATGAACCATATCATTCATATTCTATACTATTTTTGGTTTGAGAATTTCCTCCTCTCTGACCCTAGTCCAGTACATTTGAAAAAGGAAAGTTCATCCATAAAAATCTTAAAATGGATCCATACCGACGGTGGAGTGATAATTATTATTGTAATAAAACATGACAATGGGTAGGTACCTCATCCGCAAACCTCTAAAATCTAGGACACTATTGTACAAAATGTTCTTCATGAGTCTATATAGACTGGTCTATCTAGAAATATGTTTACAAAGGAAAAGAGTAGCTAAGTAATAACTAATGTAAAAAATAATTCTAAAGACCTATCCACACCATATAGGTAAAATGAGGATCTTGGTCATATGTGATTTTCTTTGGGACTCAATGGAGTATCACCACCTCATCCAGATAATTACATAATAAAACATCCATTGATATCGACTCCCATATCACTTTTATGTGGGATGATTTCATCAAATGATCTACTATCACCCATACAGCATCAGAGCCTCCCTCAACGTAAGGTACTCCAGAAACTAATTCCATTAATATGTCTTACCACTTCCATTAGGGGAATCTAATGGTTGGAGAAAAACACCTTGAACATATTTCTTAGCCTTCACCTTATGGAACAATACACATTGAGAAAAAAACACTGTAACTACATGCTTCAACCTAGGCCATAAAAATTGACCTCTCAAAGCTTGGTACATCTTTTTTATGCTGGGATGTACTGTCAATGTTGAACTATAAAACTAATGGAGATCTATTTCATGCTTTTCTGAAGTAAAATTTTTTCCCCTATAACAACACCCAATGTTATCCATCCTCATACCAACCATATGTGGGATCACAATAATCAACTCAGTCCCTGTAGACCTCCACCTCAGAAACTATGAAATGGGACTCCTCAAAATGTTTCACCAATGATGACTGCACTTCCATATTGAAAAGGCAATCATTGTCTATGACCTCTCCCATATCTAGATGTATCATTGAGAGTTCTTCCATCACTCTCTAAGATTCCCCAGGTTCAGAAATGATATCACTATGTGACTTATTGCTCAGCGCATTGGCGACAACATTTGCCTTTCCTAGCATCATGGAATATCAAAGTTATAGTCCTATAATAAATCCAAGCATCGACATTAATGAAAGTTCATGTCACACTAAGATAAGATGTACGTCAGGCTATTATTGTCGATATAAATAACAAAACTCTCACCAATGAGATAATGTTTCCAAAACATCAATTAAAATAAAACTTCTTCTAACTCAAAATCATGGGTGTCATAGTTATGTAGATGGGTAAATAACTACCGAGAACCATAAGAAAATACTGATATTTTATTTATAAAAAAACCCAATAAAAGATGTGTACCATCATAGAAAACCACAAACTAAACTCCTTCAGCTAGAAAATAAATAACTAGAGTGTTGACCAAATTATCCTTCATGTAATCAAAAGATACATGACACCGGTCAATCCATAAAAACACCTGATTCTTCCAGATTAAGGATGTCAAAGGAGTATCAACCTAGGAGAAATATTTTACAAACCTCTTATAATATCATTTAATTCTAAGGACTCTGAACCTATTCCATTGCCTTAGGGGCTTCCCAAGACACAACTGCCTCTATATTCAAATGATCTATAGCTACTCCATGATGGGACACAACATGCCCTAAGAAACAGTATTCACAAACCCAAAAATCATTCTTAGGACTCTTCGTGAATAGTTAATCACATTGAAGAACTCCCAAAATAGAATGAAAATGCTTTGCATGCTCCTCCATACATATAGATTACATAAGGATGCAATCAATCAAAACCACCATGAATATATTGAGGAACTCTATGAATATTATGTTCATCAACCACATGAACACAAATGAAGAATTTTTCACACTAACAGAATCATGACAAAGTCGTAATGCCAATGATGAAAAAAAGTAGTCATTTGAATATCCTCACCCTTCACCTACATTTGATGATATCCTAACAAAAAATCGATCTTCGAGAACTAACTTTATTCCTTTAACTGAATTAATAAATAATCAATGTGTGGAAGAGGATAACAGTTCTTCACTGTCTCTTGTTTCAACCAATGATAACAGAACAAAATATAGAAACTTCCATCAACATTCTTCATGAACAAAACTGGTGCAACCAATGATGACATAGTCAGCCAAATAAAATCTCACTACAACAAATCATCATGTTGTACTCACAACTCTCACAACTCAAAAGGTGTCATCCTATATAGAGATATCGATATAAGAGACATGCATGGATATAGGTTGACCCCAAACTTGATCTTCCATCAAAGGGTTAATGCTATAACCTCTTATGGAAAGAAATTAGGGTACTCTTCCACAACCTTGGGAAACATTGACTTTTGAACCTTCAATGAGCTCCACATCAACTCTTCCATCAAATAAGGCATGGACCAAACACACTTCTGACCCATCAGAGGGTCTCACTCGCTAATGAACCCCATTGGATCACCATCATCGAATTTAAACACAACCTAAATCTTGAATAAATCATAGATAGCTTGTACCAATTTCAACCAATCCATGCCATGGATGGTAATATATAGTTATATATGTAAATATTGAAAATATCCCCAAGAGCGGTGATGCCCCAGAACTAGGTGAAAATATTTAAATACATCATAGAAGCCTTCTTTACCTCCAAATAGAATAGTAAACTCAAAGGGCACTAGAATCCTCTCTACCTCAGGTACCAAAGCATGGATGAGGGTAGGTGATATAAAGGACTATTTTTATTTTGAATCAAACAAAGCACAAACCCATGTAGAAAAAAACATTAGGTAACTCCAACCATGCATGAAATCTATGGACCTCCCTATACTTTTTATTGGTGATTCTTCATTCTAATAATCCATTTATTAGTGTACCACATTGATAGGGGTACTTAACTCCCTTATCTATCCCAACCTTTTGATGGGGGTACATCATGCCGTTATCCATACCAATGAAAATAAACACACACCACAAAACCATTCCAACCCTTGAAAAATTCAAGGGTGTTCAAACCATTTCAATAAAGAACCATTATATCAATTGAAACCCATTTTTCCTATTCCTCAAAACCAACAATAATTTTAAAATCTCCATTTTAAAATCATGTTATAAAAAACACTATCCAATAACAAACCGAAGTTCACAATTTCCAAAAATCACCACTCAAGAGGGTTTTAACAATAATTTCATAGTGGATAAATGATTAATTTCAATCAAGATTTTTTTTAAACTAATCATTCAAGTTCTAAAATATAGGAGTTGAGAGTGAAGAAACCTACCTTGATGGTTTTGGCAAAACAATAAACAACACGAAAAGCGTCACAAAACAAAGTTGAATCTCTATGAACCTGCCTTAATTCTCTGACCCTATCAAAAAAAAGACCAAATATAAACATATTTGTCATCCATAAACATAGATCTACCCACATCAGGCATATATCTAAGAAACTGATATAGAGTGAAATGTAGAACTAAGAAAACACCAAGAATGATTGAGAATGATGAATTACTGCGAGAATTAGGCGTCAACGCACAATGGAATGGCTCTTAATTGATTCAAATTTGAATTAGAGAGGTTATCAAACCTTTGAGAGAAAATAACATATGTTAGGGACAATTTAAGGGGAAAATAAGGCACGTAAAAGTAAAAACTAGTTAGATACACAATCTAAGGATTTAACTTCTACCTGAGCATGGGTTATTCCCATAGTTAGGTAAACTTTGCGCTAACTGTACTCCTAATTCTAAATTAAGGTAGACCTCACATGGTTTCCTTTCATGGTTCACAAATTACATGTCAACCGTGATGAAGCCACTACCTCAAAAAGACCAAATCCAACTCCTAAAGTTCATGGTTTCTATTAGTCATCCGCATGGTTTGTACAAACTGTGTGTCGCCCATGCACCTTTTATTTTTCCCATACATAACTATACACGTTTATTTGCAAGTGTTGAATGATTTCAACAAACCTTGAACCACTAAATCACCTATAAAAATTCCCCAAAAAATATATAAAGTTTCTCCAAACTCTCCCAAACTTCACCCATATACTTTATATATTTAAAATAAATAAAGAAAACGTTAAATAATAGAAACTGGGGGTGCTACATTCTACCCACCATTGGTCTTTATATCCCAAGAAAGTATTAAACCAATAGTGTCATGAAAGAGTTTCATCCATTACTCTTTCATTTCCTTCTTATTTTCCCAAGCCCCTTCTTATATTTTAACATCTTTCCACAGAACCCACACTAGACAAATGCATTTTCCACACAAGTCTTTTTCTTAGATATCCACAATCCGCACTGGGATATATACCAGCAAAGAATCTATCTTTAGGTCAATGTGATCCCATATAACCACACTCAACCATTGTGGTAATTACAACCGATACGCCACCTCTCCCACCAGTTTTAGTATCGCAAAATGGGCTATGTTTCTATGAGATAACTTTCCCTGCTTCACAAAACATCGATGTCCAAGACCTAGAGAGATACTCAAGAACACATGATAACTCACTACAAATGAAAAAGACCATCGACGATGATCTATATAATATTTCTTATGAATATGAGCTTTCTCCATCCTATTTCTAATCAAATGAATATTCTTTATTGTCTCTTGGACAAGGCTCAACCCAACTAGCGAAGCCTCACCTGTTTCCACCCAAAAAAGTGGATAACCCCAAGGATGCCCATACAAAGCTTAAAATAGAGCCTTATGTATCGAGGCCTGATATTTGTTGTTTTAAAAGAACTCTACAAACGACATGTGGGCTTCCAAAAATCCACCAAAATCCATTAATAAATCCCACAACATATCTTCTAATGTTTTTATCATCTTTTCAGATTTCTGATTTGTCTGAGGATGATACAATGTACTCATAGTCAATTGAGTCCTAAGGGATTTCTGTAATTATATCTATAAATGATAATAAAACCACTAATATTTGTCTAAAATTATTGAAACTGATATGACACACCTCTTTACCACTTCTCAGATATATATTTTGGATAGATACTTGACTGTATGAGTTTCACGTATAGGGATGAAATAGTCTAACATGGTAAGATGATCCACTATCACCTATATGACATTGTGCCTTTGAACAGTTCTTAGTAGATCTATTACAAAATCTACAGTTATCTTATCCCATTTGCACACTAGAATAGGTAAAGACTTTAACATTCCTACCAATATCTGATGTTCTGCATTAACTTGTTGACAAGTTAAGCATCTGGAAACAAACTCAACCACCTTCTTTTGCATGCCGATCCACCAAAACTATGCTTTTAACACCTTATACATATTTTATATTCCCGGATTAACATCCCATATTTAATGGTGGTAATCATAATGAATATTCTCCTAAAAATCCATAGTTATGACCATCTAATTCTTGATCCACAACAATGAACTCTCGTCCAGCCTCCATCCCACAATGGTCTCCCCAATATTGAGTTTTGAAATCATTGAAACACATTATGAATCAGCTATCTATGCCTCATTTACCATATTTACTAAATTAGGAACAATAAAAATTAGAATAAAAATCACAACACCACCTTGGTCTTCACATTTCACATGCATATCATTGAGAACTAACATCAACTACAACACATCTGAAGTTACTTTTTCTAACAGAGCATACAACGTTCTGTTTAACGCATCATCAACCAAATTTACTTTTCCCAGTGTATAAATCAAGTCAAATTAGAACATTTTGAGATATTACATCCATATATTTTACCTCGGATTCAAATCTTGATATGAGAAAATATTCTCCAAGCACTTATGATCCATGAACACAGTGAATTTCTAATCAAAAAGATAATGAAGCCAAGTCTTTAAATCATGGAAAAATTTAACTAATTGAAAATCATGTTTTGGATAGTTATTCTCATGCACCCTCAACTTCCTTGGGTCATAAGAAATAACATGGTATCCTAGCATGAGAACACAACCAAACCTAGATCCTATAGCATCATAATACACCACGTACCCTTTTCCTGATTCCAGAAAAAATCATGATTGGTACTGATGTAAGGAGGACCTTCAATGGTTAAAAAGATTTATAGAATTTCTAAGTCCATTAAAAAGAAAAATTCTTCTTTGTCAAAGCTTTCATAGGTGATTCTAGTCATGAGAATTCAGGAAAAATGAATTAGTAATAAATAGATAATCCAAGAAAAATTCATATCTCAAAGACATTCTTCAGCAGTTTCAAAGATATAATAGCTTCAAATCTTCTTTAGATCCATTAAAACAACTATTTTAGAAATTAAATTACAAAAAAAACATATCTCTTGTATCCAAAAATCACACTTTGATAATTTTTTCATACAAACAGTGTTCTATCAAGATCTCCAAATCTATCACCAAATGTTTCTCATGCTTAGCCATTTTTCTTGAGTACACTAATATGTTTTCTAGAAACACCTCAAAAATGAGTTGAGATAGTGTTGAAATATCATATTCATTAATTCCATGAAGATATATGGTGAATTCATAAGGCCAGAAGGCATTAATAGATATTCATAATGGCCATATCTGCTTATGAGTGCTATCTTTAGAATACCATCCTTTCAAAATAACAATTGGTGATATACTTAGTAAAAGTAAATAATAGATAACCATTGATCTCCCCTAAATTGATCAAATAGATCATAAATTCATGGAATTGGATACCTATTCTTTATCGTAACTTGGTTAAGCTTCTGATATTACACACAAAGCTATAAAGTTCCATCGTATTTCTTCAAGAACAAAATTGGGACTACCATAGAGACATGCTCGTCCAAAAGAAAACTTTTATTTCTATCTCTTAAAACTAAAATTTCAGCTCCCTTAATTCTATTAGTTCCATCCTATAAGATTGAAGTGATATAATACTGGTTCTTGTAAGTAGATCAATAATAAACTTCACTTCTATAATGGGTAGAAACCTTAAGAATTTTTCTATAAAGACATCCTTAAACTCATAAAAAACTATTGGAAAAAAACTTCTCCCAACCTATCACATTGATGTTAAGTAAAACATCCTCCAAATTTTAAGATATTTTTCCCACAACTGGTTCCAACAAGACCATTGAAACTATATTTATATACCTTTCTCTTCTAAAGATATGTTCAATTCCATCCTGAGACGTGAAACTAACAACTCTTTTATAATAAAAAATGAGAGCCTTGAACATTTTAAGAAAATCCATGCCTAGGATTACATCATATACATACATTTCCAGCACCAATAAGTCCCATTTTAGATCATCTTCATCAACATTCATATAATATTTTCTACATAAGAAGGATCTACATTATCTTTTCCCAAGAATAGTTTGAAGTTTTATCACAAAAGGCATCATGACAAGTTTTAAAGTTAGCAAGACAACAATACGTGAATAAATATAGGAATATGATGCACCCATATCAAACATCACTTGCATAAGGGTAGAATTTAAAAGAATAATACCTCTCAATATATAAGGTCCACCCCGATCATCCACAATCACCTACTAAGATCCATATAATTTATTTGTTGTTTTAATTTGTTCTTTGTTTCCCTATTGAGTTTTTCATTCCTGAGGAGTCCTGGTATTCCTATAATCACCATATATAGATATGTTCTACTAATGATATTGGTTCTACTATCCTCATCTCATCGGATAATATAATTTTTCTGACACCAGAGAAGTGTCTCAAGCACCTGAACTTGGAGCACTGTGACAATATCACATAAGATACTCTACATGTTTGTAGTTGTGGAATACTCTAGGTTGTGTCGTACACTCTCACTTTATGTGGTCAAGAAAACCACATTTAATGCATTGTGCTTTGCTCTAAGGTCATGGAGGATGGTTCATTGATCCAGCCATCTAATTTTTATTCACACTCCCACATTGGAATTTGGTGTCCCTCTTCCACTAACTCCTTGGATTAGAGTTTTCACCAGTTCCTATGGGTATAAACATACTTCCTCCTCCTATAGATATTGATATATTCCTTTCACCATCTATGTATAGTTTGTAATATAGAGCACAACTATCTTCAAGTGAATCTCCTACCATATCCCCAATTCAATGATGTGTGCCTTCAATGATGAACTAGCCACAACCTTGGGTGAAAAGAGTACTAAATTAATGAATTTAGATACATAATCAGGGATAGAGATATTTTACAACTTTAGGATAAAAATTTTCTTCATTATCTGATTCATGAATGTGTGTGGATATAATGTTTTGATGAAAAATCCTTAACTCCTCCCAACTAAGGCCTTGATCTAATTTATCCTACACCAATAGATCCCACCACTAGCATGCAAGATCCTTGAGCATATGCGTTTCCGGTTTGACTTTTATCTCTGTTGGTGTGTTGGTGAAATTGAAGATACGATTCATCCTGTTCAGCCACACTTCTTTCTTTCTTGGTTCAGAATCACCTTGAAATATGGGTGGATTCTTATTATGGAACTAGAATGAATGATCCAATTTCCTTGACTCATCCCACCAATTTCCTATGCTTATATCTTGAAACACATAGAAGATACTCTAAACCAGCTCTTGGTTTACTTATGGCTCAGTTGCAACCTAATTCTCTACAGCTTCTTCTGGTTGGTTTCTATGATGCCTACTAGGTTCCATTTTCTAAACAAAAACAAACTCCAAAATTCTCACTATCTATTAACTGAAGGCTTAACGAATTAAATTTCTTCCATCTCAACTATCACACATTTCTTTCCAAAATCAACCTTTTCCATGTTCAAACATTTTTGAAAACTTTAAAATTTATTTTTGAAAATCAAACTATTTTCAAAATACCTTCATCATGCCCTTTCTCAAAATATTTCATTTGAAAACACTTTCACTATTTTTTTTTAAAATGATCACTTTTTCATAAAACATAAATCATTAATCAAAATAATGTATGCACTACTAGTGAGAAGTAATTCTTATAATCCATGTCATGCCCAAATCATTTTCTAAACCCATGACAATGATATTTTAAAATCATTTAAGTATCTCCAAAACACTTATGTACCCAAATCCATGGTAACTTGAAGTTCAACATAAAAAATGTTAGATACTTCTTCTTATGGTTTACATTTCAAGTCCCAACAATCCTACTCTTTTTTGTGATCCCAACTCAAGGAATAGACAAGAATGAATTCAACTCAAAGAGCAACATTAACGATGACCATTGTCCCAAATATATTTTAGATCGAACAAAAATGATACCACCTGTCTCAAATAGATTTTTGGATCGAATGAATCTAATACCATTTATAATTTCTTTTCCCTTCTAATTGGATTAAGAGGGTGGAAGGGCGTTACTTGGCCTTAGATGATATCCCTATGACACCAAAGGATTACAATAAATATCATAGGGCTTCAATACATTTTGGGGATGATTCAAACTTTAGGAATAACACCACTAACCAAATAATATGTATCCAAAAAACCACTAAATTATTCATGATAACAATGAAAGAAAACTCAACATTTCAATTATGAAAATCATGCAAAAATCAAGTGCAACAATGGAAGACTAAATTATAAAGGTAAACAACGAAAGAAAAAATAATAAAATCCAAGATATCCATAAGACTCCAATCTTCACATTCTCTATGATCTATCTTTATAAAACAACCCAAGTATCTCAAAGTTGTGATAATGACATGTGATACTTTACCTATTCCCATGTCCTAGTAGATGACTTCTGCAAAAGAACCAAAGTTCCAAAGTAGGGGTGAGTACTAAAAATCAGTAGGTTTTTCCCCTAATGACTTCCCTACTCACAACACTAGGATAAAACATGTTAGAAACATTTATATTGAACAATTTCTATAAAAACTTTGTAAAATAGTTTATATCAAAATATAAACTAAAGCCATAGTAAACTGTTTCCTGAGGAAAGTACATAACAAATTCTTTAAATCATTTGCCATTCTATTTTGGCATAACCCCTTCCTTTATAAACAATCATACATCAAACAATCCATTATATCAATGAACCTACCTATACTCATGAGTGGTGAGTTGTCCTTACACTATACCTTTACATAGTGGGAGACATTGACGGGGGTACTTCACACCCTTATCCATCTCAAAAATTTGATGGGAGTACTTCATGCCCTTATCCATCACAATGAATATGAACACACACCAAAAAACCATTCCAAACCATGTAAAATTCAAGCGTGATCAAACCATTTCAATAAAGAATTTTTCTTTCAATGGAACTCCATTTTTTTCATGTAAAAAATCCAACAATTATTTTAAAATAATCATTTTAGAAACATGTTATCAAAAACACTATCCAATAACACACCAAAGTTCCCAATTTCTAAAAACCATCACTCAAATGGGTTTTAAAAATTATTTCACCACATATAAAAAATAAATTTCAGTGAAGGAAAATAATTTGAAACTATGCCTTTGTGTTCTAAAATAGATTAGTTGAGAGTGAAGCCACCTACCTTGAGAGTTTTGAATAAAATGTTAAATGACAGGAAAAATGTCACCAAACCAATTTGAATCTCCAAACACCCAGCTTATATCTCTTCCCCTATCAACAAAAAGACCAAATATAAACATATATGGAATCCATAACTTTATATCAACCCACAGAAGGTGTATATATAAGAAACCGAGAGAGAGGGTGACATAGATCTAAGAAAAAACCATGAACGACCGAGAATGATGACTTACCACGAGAATCATGCTTCAATGCATCATGTAAAGGCTCTAAATCGATTGTAATTTTCCTTAGGGAGGTTCTCCAACCTTTGAGAGACCAAAATCTTGATTTAGGGTCGTTTTGGGGAATAACAAGGCCGTTAGAGATAAAACGAGTTAGATCCACAATTTACAGATCTAACTTTGACCCGAGCATGGTTTAGTCCAACAATTAGATAAATTGTACTCCTATTTTTTCCTTACGGGAGTCCTCACATGGTTTCCTCACATGGTTCACAATGTTTATATAAATTGTGCTGAATCCACTACCTCAAAATAACCAAATACAACTCTCAATGCACACAGTTTCTAATAGGCATCTGCAAAGTTTTTACAAACCATGCATCACCCATGCACCTTCTCGTTTTCCCCTACCTCACTATGCATGGTTACCTGCATGTGTTGCACGGTGTCCAAAAAACATGCACCACATGTGAACCTATAGAAAATCCCCCAAAACTCTCAAAAGGTTCTCCAAACTCTCTAAAACTTCACAATTATACTTTATATACATAAAAAGAACAAATAAAATGTTGCATACTAGAAACCAGGGGTGCTATAGGTATCGACCCTAGATGTCAACAAAATAATTCACCCTGATCACTGCATAAGGTTAGCACCACTACACATGTATCTTGATCAAAACATGACACCTCATACCTCCAAGGCCAAAACTAATTCCACCATTGCATTCTATGTGGAAAACTGCTCAGGATGGGCTACTCAAAACCCTAAATCCAAGTTCCATATAAGAATATAGGGAAGGTATAAGACCTCAGGAAGATCTCTTAGGAGTACACAATGTGCAATGTGGTCCACATGGCATGTGATCCCACCTGATAACATGGTCATGTATCTATTCTACAAGGTTTTCCAACCCATGTAGGGGTATATAACGTGTACAGAGTGTACACGGTGTGAACTACTTCACCTGACCCATTTCCATGTAGTTTTTCTTATGTCCATGTACCGGACCCCATGTACATGTACTTTGGCCATGTATTTGTACATGATCATGTGATTTCACATGGATTCCCAAGCCATGTCCTGTAGAAACATATATTTGGGTCACTACACAATGTGTAACCCTGGTACACAGCGTGTAGTCCCTAAAAGTTATCTTCCTCGAATAAGAAGAGCTACATGCCATGTCTCACTAGACTACTTGTCACGTAGATGGTAATTAAAATCGGGAATCACCTGAAAAAATGCCCGATTCTCCCTGTTTCAACTGAAAACCCATAGATCTAACTATAAGGGATCAAAAGAATTGTATTTGGGCTCTAAAAACTTATAAAAAAAAATGCAGATTTGTACCAAAACTCAAACTGACTACCTTGAGGGTGAAACACTGAAGCTTCGGGTGTGGAAAGATTCATGGATCATGATGCTTCTCGATCTGATGATGATATATATTAGAAACCAACATTGGAATCTCCTCTTTAGGTCGATTAGGCTTCATTTCCATTCGTTTCCAAAGGGATAAGAGGATAGGATAGGAGGAATGTATCCTCCATTGTGTCATGCTCCCAACCATGATAGGGGGAGGGGAGGGATTAAGTTTAGGTTTAATTAATTAATTAATTTTTTATTTATTTAACTAATCTACCACTTAAAGTCGCGTCGACTCAACTCTGTCCAAACTCCCAACATGAAAAATATTATGTCACACCTTGGGTAAACACAATGTTCATAACTCAACCACAATCTTGGAAATATTATTCAATAATCCACTATATAGTTATTAATTTTTTAAGAGAAACTATGTGCACATGATAAAATATTATTAATATTTTTAGAATCACCATGCCAAGGATTTCTGGGCCCCAGATTCCCATGCTGACATAGTTCCAGGCTTCAGAAATATCCTAGTAAATACTCCAAAGTCTTACAGGTCAAAATCATGGTCTCTACATCACTACCACCTTCAACGATTTTTTCCCTTGAAATGAAAAGGATAGGAACATAAAATGGAAAATGAGCTCTACATTGGAACTCCCACACCAAAAAAGATCACCAAGGGATCCTATTCTTCTTCCATTCATGTACTCAGGGGAAACCCCAAGGGTAAACCACTCTTATGTCCAACTCAAACCATATAAACATCATGCAACAAGCATCACATGTCTCTTCATCTACAGCTGGTGGGATAAGCACTAAGCACTACAGTCTATCTATAGTCAAGGGGTCTAGTAGTACACCACCTCACTAACCTGACACAGATACTAATGTAACTGAACAGTTCACATTCACCCCTAGTTGAACTACTCCTCTGCCTCCTCAAGCATCTTGCATTCAAGGTTGAAGCCAAGAACACGAGGGTACAAATGAATAGTAAAGTATGTTAGACTCATCCATACAAGAGAACCCATGAAGAGAAATCACGTGGCATACCCCATGATTCTTCTCCCCTCTTATAAGGAGAGTAACCCAAACCAAAAACACTACCACACCCATTAGTGTCCTCCCAACTAAGTATGGATAGTAGGTACCCAATCCATTCTATGGAAAAATCATAGGGCCTAACTATTCCACTACAGGATGGTTTTGAGAAATTATCACCCTTCACCAGGGCCACCAAGAAAAAATGGTCACTTAGAAATCCCAACTGGAAAGGCCAGGACCTTCTCAGACACTTACCACACAACCTCTCCCTCAAAAAAAATTCTAAGGAACTCTTACACCACACCTCAATACTATACTCTTTTTGAAGAACTGACTCTCTTAAACTGTTTAGAACGTGACACAAAAACATATCTCGGTGGGGAAAACATCCCTCTTACTCATGATCCCAAAGTGAGGTCAAATTGTGCATCTTCCTCCTTGAGCATATTATGTACAAAGATGACTCAATAATATGAGGGTAGTAAAAAACAACAAAGGTATGCCCAAATGTCCACACAAAGTCTTACTGGGCCCTTCTGCAACAACCCACACAACAGCTGGCCCTAAAGACACAAGTCAGAGATACTCATCCACCACACCTCAAAACTATCCTATTTGGGTCGCACGGACCCACCATCATAGTTTTTATCACATCAATTGTTTTTGTTGGGGAAGGACCTCTCTTCCTCATTTACTTGGACCTATGTCGAACAACACCAACAGAGGGTTACGGTGACTCCTCGTGTCGCCCTAATTAAACCTCAAGAAAGAAGTTGAAAGAAAAAGGGTACCTCACCATAGTGTCTAATAGTTTATACTGAAGAATGTATACATGAAACATAGTGTACATCTATTTATCCTCAGAGATTCTCTGTCGAAGGCCCATATGGTCTGTAACTATCCTCACCCGCATCCTTTAACTCCTTAAGCCTAGTGTGGAAAACCTATGGGTTGTGGTGGAAAAACCATGAACTTCCTGCCACCTCTTTCTTTTATCCCATCTCCTCCTCCATGTTTTTTTATCTTGTGGAATTTCCATCTCCATGAACTGTCTCTACCAAGGTGGGCCATCAGTTGGCTCCATATCAATAACACAATGGGTCCAAAAATCTTTAGCATGATGTCCCTATCCATAGAAAGCATAACATTACCTCTCCTACGATTGACCTAGTCCACAACAATGATCATATTCTATAGGCCCACATTCTTGAGTCTGGTCATGGTTATACCTACTCTTCCATGATACAATCACCAACCATCTTTCAACTTCTACAGATGCCTCGGCCTTGTTACCACCACCATAGGTCATGTTTGTATGGAAATCCACCGAGAATCTCTCTATGACCAGTGCTCACTCAAATACCCATGCATAAGTGGGAAGGAACAAGGATACCGCCCATACTCTAATTTCTTTTCAAATTCCAGACACAAAGGTTCATGCTCAGAATAATGGGTCTAGAACCATGTCCAAGGAGTAAGAGGACATGTCTGTGAAACTTTCTGAGTACTCTAACATAGTCATGCTACCCTATCGAAGCTCCAAAAGCTCCTGGAAATGCACAAATCTCATCATGGATTAGTATAACTCTTCCTGAAAGAGTCTCTTAATCTATTCCCAAGTCATTTTCACCTCTTTATCAGACTGAATCACTAAACTCCACAATAACCTGACCAAACCATGTAGAAGGCTCCATGCTAGGACTGCCATCTGATTGGGAGGTGTCCTCACTGGGTGGAAAATGCATGTGACTGCATCAAGCTAGTCATCAACTATGTGGGGGTATAGATCACCCTAATTCTTCATAGGCATTTTCCTCTGAAAATCATAATATACACTCACCCCGCGCACATCCTTGACCTAAAATGCTGGAATAACTAGATGCTCAACATGTGGTGGCTCAACTGGATAACCACTTGGAGGTAACACCTCATAACTAGTTCCCTGCACTAAAGCCTTGTGATGGGGCGGATTTTCATCACAATCACTCCATAAAACCCTATTTGGCTGTCATCACAAGGGAATCCCAAAACATAATTCAAGACGTTCCATGGTCAAGGAGTATATCTAGGGAGAAAATTCAAGAAGGGAAAGTAAAACACCAAAACCCAATCCTATAAGATGTATGTACCATTATTTTCCAGTGAAAAATTCCCTAATGTACCAAGTCAAAAAGCATTTTTTTAGAGTCCTAGTGAATTGATACATTGGCTGCCACACCAGCACTAGACCCTCTGGCCTAAGAGCTGAACTCAAACACTCTAATACCATCTCTATGAAATCCAAAAAAAAACCTCTTGAGGTAAAATTAATAACAACATCCCAAGGAGTGAACATAATTAGATTCCAATCTTTCATGACCTGACCCAATATGGGACTCAATCCCCAACTAACCCAAGCCCACATCTATAGGACAAGGGTTGGCGAAAAGCACTGAAGATATAACTAAACTCTGGGAGGCCATTGCCTAAAGTACCTGTATGCATGAACCCAGAAAAACCATGATGAAATAGTGTATAAATATAAAAAGATGGAACTAAAAATGAATGCATAAATTTATCTGAAACCAAAGTACAGTTGAAGTACTGAAAGCATAGAAAAAGGAAAAAAACACACCAACTATAAAAAACTGCAAAAGCTTCCACCTTACTTTGAAGGAGAGGATCGCTGTTGAATGTAAATATTGGAAATATCTTCAGCCCAGCATCAATAAACTCCTCAGTTTATCTAGCTCACTAAGCTTTTACTACCTTACTTCCTCTAGGGAATCTATCAAAAGGCATGTGGTATTCACAATCAACAACATATGTGAGCACATCCCATGCATGGGTGAGTATAAGAATACTCTGTAGGTTCCCCAAAACCCCAAAAGAAAAAGGGAGCAACTGAAAAGAAATAGTCCAATCGACCAAGCTAGATGGAACCCCATCAAGAGAGAAAATCCATCTCAATTCTTCCTCAGTTGTAGATGACTTGTTAGTTAAGTAAAAGAAACCCAAAAAAAGAGTAATGAAACACCCCATCCTATATTTAAACCCAAGAAAGAAGAAACCTCATCCAAGCACATGGGGATCAATATGGTGAGTAGATTAACTACATGTTGAGCCTTTTAAACCCTTAGTAGGAGAGTGAACTCATCCAATCATGATAAGCTAAACTCATGAATCATGTGGCATATCCCACACATCTTTTCCTCCCAGGGAAAGAGATTAACCAAAACTAAGGCATGGGAACCAAAGAAGTAAGTACACAGTCCTCAAGGGGTGTCAACCCAGAATGTGATAACACCTCAAGGGTTCCCAAACATCACCTAGATATACTTGTATTATACTTTATATCTCATGAAGTTCTGACCTCATATCCAGTGATATGATTCTACTCAAGGGTCTAAAGGTAACACAAAACCAAGAGAGACACACTCCATGAGATCCTCTCTCCCAGATGGAAACTAACCAAGAGATTAAATCTATCCAGAACTGATATACCATTACTAATGGTACATCTAAGAGAATGTTCTCTATCGAGAACAACCTACATGGTCCAACTCTAATACCCATCACTATAGGTTCTGTCATTGCTAACCCTCACACTACACAAGGCTATAAGAAACACAAGTGGAGAGGCCCGCTCCTCACCATAACCCTATAGTTGAGGGTGAAATTCTCCAACCTATTCACCACATGAATCATATCTAACAAGATAGGATGGAGGGCCCCACACCTCACCACTTCCCTATATCAAAGGGACTACTAGATCTTAACCAACCTGTGAAACCTATATTGCTCTTATATAGAGCGGCCCATTCCTTAGTCTGTTGAGGGTGCACTAACTTCTAACAAGTTATAATGAATATAAAATGGAGAGTACATCTCCTTGTAACTATAATCAATAGTTGAGGGAGATCCAACTCTAATGGAGGAACCACTCCCTGCTACTACACAGAGATGAGTGAGTACTACTCTATAGGTGAGGACCCATGCCCTAGTATAATAGGGGAGTACCACTCAAAGAATAGAGGACCCACACCATAATACAATAGGGTAGTAAAAATCTATAGATAGATGACTTACACCCTAAACTGGTAGGGGGTACCACTCTGTGACTAGAGGACCCACACCCCAGGTATGACAAGGGAGTACTAACCCTTCTAGCTCATTTATTATAGGGGGCCCTCACCCTAGTACGATAGGGGAGTACCGACCCTAGGATAGAGAACCTTCTCTGATTAACCACTGAAAGAGGATAATATTAATTTATTATATTTCAATACTCATGTGTTATAAAGTCCAAGAACATAATTTTTAGTGCATTATAGAAAATGAAATTCATTTCTCTTCTATAGTGAAATTCATGTTTAAAATGAAAATTTGGGCCCAATAAATCATCTACATGTGGAATTAATTATATTAATTTTATTAATTTTATATTTTGGAATATTATTGATCAATTTTTTGGAAAATTTTATATTTTAAGATCACTGGATGAATCCCAAGGGAAGATGGCGATTTTTTGGAATGAATACAGAAATTTGCTGGACAAAGCATAATGGGCCCGAGGCCCGTCAAACAAATATGGGGCCCACAATACAAGACCAATGAAGATCAAATTTTAACTATAGAAATAGAAAAAATTGGGGATAATTTAATTTAACTGTGGACAGAGATAATTATGATTTTTCATGAAGATAATGAGATCTAATGTTGACATTTAAATGGTGGGCCTGATCCGAATGCCCATAAAGTCATCCCACTATTTTGAGCATAACTTATAAATGGCTGATTTAATTGGCATAAAATTTGTAAAAATATTATAGGACACAGGGAATAATATATTTTCATTTTATGACCTTTTCATATTAGACCATATTTAGTTAAAATTCACACGCCAATAAGGGGGATGAATCTAGATGATTTTCCTAGTCAACATTAAAACATCCAATTCCCTTGATTTTATCACCCTCCTTTTGACTCTATAAATTAATAGGGATGGAATTTATTGTTCGGGGTATCTCAAAGGCTCCTAATATTCCTATATAATAGGATAGTGGTTAATGTAATTAGAATCCAAGTTTTTATTTCTATCCAAGTCTTTATTTCAATTTAAATTTCCAGATTTCATTTTGTAATCACATCTTTATTTTTTTCCATATAAGTTTATCAGTAATTTTAGTTTCATAATGATAGGTGTTCTTATTATTAACTTATTAATTATATTTTCTTTACACATTGATATAGTTAAATCACTTTGTGAATTTATTCACCCCAACACTTGTGAATTTATCACACAACGGTGGAGTGTTCATGTTTCAATGTATTTCTTCACCAATCCAGCTTCTTAATGTTGAATACCCACTTCCATTGATAAGAAAACCATAAATGGAGGGATAAACTTTAATGGGATTATTTTAGGGAGTTTAATGGGGTGTATTTAATGTTATTTTATTTTCTTAAATATTAGAATCTATTCTTCATTTTAATAATTTCTTTTTTTGATTTATCTTCTTTTTTTCTTCATCGACTTTAACAATGACACATTTTGAGTGATAGTGCGATCCAGTTCCATAGAGTGATCATGAAAGTGATACTATAAGTGCATTAGTGATTAGACATGAAATTGTGTATGTATTAAATCAGAGAATGATATTAAGGAATTATTTCGTTTAATGGATACCACTAGAACCAATGAATGGAAAATCCAAAGAAAAAAATACATCCAATAAATCCCTAGAGACAACCTATATTGACTTGAATTAATTAATTTTTTTTAATTAAAGTAATTTTATATTTTTTTTCTTAGTTATTTAAATCAAATCACCATTTCTTAAAATTGATCAACACCATAGTTGGCCACATCATATCCAAACATCCCAATCCTCCATCGACCTATTTTAGTGTCTAAAGGTTACTTCTTCGATCCTTGTGGATTTGATAATCCATGTTGAGAATTTGGGTTAAAACATGCTCCCAAGTATGAAAGGGGTGTAAAAACTCTATCAAAATAACACATATGGAGTAACCACACCCTAAAATGATAAGAGAGTTCTATCTCCAAGGATATAGGACACACACCCTAACATGATAAGGGAGTACCCACTCTTTCATTACATCATGTCTGGAGGACCCATGCCCTAAAATGAAAGGAGATTACTGACTCCACATATAGAGGACACATACCTTGGTCTAATAGGAGAGTACCTACTTTATTCGGCCAACTAGTATAGAGGGACCACACCCTGGCATAATAGGGGATCATTGTCCAACATTATGAATGATACAGGGAACTCATTCCCTAATCAATTAGAGAAGTACCAACCCCAAAGAAGCACAAAAAGGTAAAATAACCTCGGCCCATGATGTGGAGAGCCCTATCTCAACTAAATAAGAGAGGTAAGGGAAACTCATTCCCAAATAACACATGGTAGTACCAGTCTCATTCTCTCTCTTTAAGAACCTCACAGATCTCCAAGATCAGTCAAATGCCGCTAAGAGAAGCAACACACTTATCATACCTCGAATAGTAACACCACCACAAGTAGGTGAACCATGCCCTATTCGAGAAAGGGAGAACCACTCTATCAGTATAAAGAGTCCAACGGACCCACATCATTAATCCTGAGTGAATGGTATCAACCCCAATGTCAACACAATGATTCACCTGAATCACTGCCCAAGGTTATCACCACTATATGAGAATCTTGATCAAAAGATGCCACCTCATAAATTACAAGACGAAAAATAGTACACCATCACATTCTATGAGGAAAAATGCTTATTATGGGCTACTCAAAAGCCTGAATGTGAGTTCTAGAGATGGAAATATAGAAGTAGGAAGATATCCTAGGAGTATACGACATGCACGGGGGTCCACACAATATGTGAGCCCGCCCGATCACCTAGTCGTGTATCCGGTCTACATAATTTTCTAACGCATGTAGGGGTACACAATATGTAAAGAGAGTACATAGAGTTCACTAATTCACCCATACCATAGTTGGGTAGGTCTTTTGTTATCCATATACTATACCTTGTGTCCATTTACTTTGGTCGTGTAGCAGTACACGACCATGTGATTTCACTTGGCTTCCCAAGTTGTGTCCCATGGAAACACGGGTTTGGGTCACTACATGAAATGTAACCCTATTACATGACAGTTAGTACCCAAAATTTAACTTCCCCATATAGGAAGAGCTACATGGAATGTCTCACTAGAATACACATCATCTAGATTGTAATTCCAGTCGGGAATCACCTATAAAAATGCCTGATTTTCCTTAATTCAATCCAAAACCCAGAGATCCAACTAGAAGGGGTCAAAAGAAATTTTATTTGGGATATAAAACCTTATAAACAAGAAAAAAGATTGAATATCTATTGGGAAAAAATCCCTCAAGGTATCATTGATGCATTTTTGAGGTGATTGTGTTTGTTGACAAAGTGGACATCTGTGTTGTGTTTGTTGACAAAACAAACCATGACATACAAATTTGTTGTAAAAGGGGATTTAATGGTGGAATTTCAAGTTCAAGGGATATAGTTAATGATACATGGTTTATTAAAGAACGTTGACAATGAAATGGATGATCTGGAGGTGGTTCAAAAAGAGAAGATTCAAGGTGGCATTGTTTTCCAGTGTTTGCCAAATTTTTGGGCCTAAAAATTGACAGAATAAGAAAAGTGGTTTTTGGCAAAGGGACATGCGCACCGTGTACTTGAAGGAGAGGAAACTTGTGCACCTAATGTTTTTCAAGATCAGAACATCCAAATATGGAAAAGGGATAAGGGGCGCCCAAGTTTTAGGGTTGGTCGCGCAAGTGACTTGCACGCCAAGACTTGCGCACCGAGGGGAGACTTGTGCGCCGTTGCGAGGGGTATCCAAATGCCTATAAATAGAGGTCGAACCCTACTCATTCGTTACGAGTTCAAAACATAGAGAAAATTAGGGCTCCTACCTCACAGGTTTGGTGGTCGCGTAAGTGGTGTTGAGTCGCGCAAGTAGAAGTTGCGTGCTAGTTTATTGTTGCGCATCCAGAGTAGTTTGGGTGGGAAAGGAAGGGAGTCATCCAAGGTTTAAGTTAATGAAGGGGGTGTCACTCAAGTGGTTTGGAGACAATTGTGTGCCATGTTTTGAAGAAGCGCAATAGTTGGTCGTTGCGTGCCAATATTGGTTTGGGCGTAAAAGGTTGTGAGTCGTGCAAGTTTGGAGTTGAAGAAGGGAGTGTAGCGCAAGTGGTTGAGGTGAACTTGTGCGCCAGTTTTAACTTGCGCGCTGGGACTTGAGTGATGGATTAGAGAAGGGCGCCTGGTATAGTTGAAGCACGACAGTGATTCAGGGCTGCGTGAAAGCTGGAAGATTTCCTGATACCTTCGGTGCAAAGTGAGATTCATCTACCGATGAAAGATGGACTTCAATAGAGCTTCTACATACAACAGAGGATGAATTCATTAGTGATAATGAAGAGACCTATAGGTATATAAACTATGAGTGGATCCTTTCCAGAGCAGTGAGAAAAGGAAGAGGAAGAAGGTGATCCTCTCCACCAAAAGTGATCCAGAGAGAGAGAACTAGGGAGTGACCCTTGGGAAAGTAGTGAGTTGACCCTAAACATTATAAAGGCAATGAGCCTGGGAATAGAAGTGATCTATCCCGAACCTTGTAAACAATAGTGTCCTTTAGTATATTTGGTACATCGGCACGTTGTTGGTGTATGCTCCTTGGACGTAGCCCAGTGAGGTTGAACCAAGTAAAAATTACTGTTTCCTATGCATGCTTTACTTTCTATTTATATTGTGTACCAGGAAAGATAGAGAAGAGTGTTTTGCTTAACAGCGAAACAAGATCAGAATGGGCTTTAATTTTTAATTAGTCATACCTTGATTCACCCCCCTCTCAGGGTATTCATCCTTGTGGACCTAACAATTGGTATCAGAGGGAAAGGTTGTTATCAGTACTTCTCTCTCATTGGAGGTCACCAATCATAAAATGATTCTGATCTTCGATGGAAGTAATTTTCAGATATGGAAGAATCGAATGCAACAATATTTCTGATCCTTGGGAATTAATGTGTTTACAACAGATATGCATGGTATGTTAGCTGATATCAACAATGGAGCATTATCATAAGCTCAATGAAGGGAGATAGATGCTGACTCTAAGGGTATTAATGCTTTAGGTGGAGCCCTTTCCAATGCTATCTATATGAAGGTTATGTCATGAAAAACATCACATGATATGTGCGAAAAGATTTTGAACATATACAAAGGTGATTCAAAAGTCAGAGAGGCAAAGCTGCAAGTTTTTTTGGAACAAGTATGATGATCTAATAATGAGTCCAAATGAATCTTTTGATGCATTTTTCGACAAGGTAAATGTTGTTCTGGAAGACATGAGGGGTATTAGAAAATTCATCGAAGATATAAAGATTGTGAAGCCTATATTGAGGAAAATTCCACCTCTTCTTAATCTGAAAGTCTTAGTCTTGGAAGATGAAGTCCCAAAAGAGAGGATGTTGGATAACCTTCACAGTACCCTTATTGCATATGAAATGAGGAATGATAAAAATGATTCCACGGAAAAGGGGAAATCCAAGGAGGTGGCATTTAAGGCCATGACGAATCTGACCATCAAAGAATCTCAGGAGGAAGAAGAGACAGATGAAGTGATGTCATTCCTTTCCTCGAACCTTTAAAGAGGAAAAGGAATGTTTAAAGGGAAACTTCCACTTGAATGCTTTAGATGTGGAAAGGTTGGACATCTCACTGTAAGGTGCCCAAATAAGTCTCAAGATGATGAAGAGGATGAAGTTGAAATCCCCAAGAATAAGTCTTCAGCCTATGTGAAAGGAATGAAGCAATTCAAGAGAAATTTATTCAAGAAAAGGAATCTTATTTCCCAAGACTATGAAAGTTCAAATGAGACAGAGGTTGAAGAGGTTGAAGAGATAGAAAACTCAAATATCGTGGGGAAGATTACATGGTTTCAATTGTTATAAGTTCGCAGAAAAAGGAAGAAACTGACATTGGAGAAGAAGAAGAAGAAGAAGAAGAAGAAGAAGAAGAAGTTGAAGGAAGAGTTGATATGGAAGCCAACTTGGAAGCAGCTCTTGAGGAGATAGATGTTTGAAGAGGCAAAACAAAGAAATCCAATAAAGTGGTTCATGATTCCAAACTCTATATGCAACAACATGATGAATAAAAGAATAATATTTTAGAATAAATTGAGAAACTAAAATCTTTAACACTAGAGAGATCAGAAATTATTGTTGAGTATAAGCTTAATATTGAGGAACAATAGAATGAAATTGATTGTTTGACTAACACAGGAAATGAGTAGTTCAAACGTATCAAAGAACTTGAAAAAGAAGTTTTTGGTCTGCAAAAAGGAATTAAGGATCAAGAAAAACACTTGACACCCAGTACAGTGCCCGGAAAACAGATTATTCAGAAGGCTGAAAAGTCAGAAGTGGAGCACATACCCGTAGCGGAAAAGAAGAAACAATCATGTTCCAACGACAAGACTAGTATGGGACATGAACGAAAACAGAAAGCAGTCATGGATGAAGTCAAACCACAAGAACCTTCTTTGATAATGAAGATAGAGTTGGGTACAAAACAGAATTTGAATATCAGTATATCCCAAGGGAAAACCAGCAGTGCAGAAGTGACACACAAGAATGCTCCTTATAGTAGGTGCTATTGCTGTGGAAAGATGTGACACTCACAGAATGTGTGTTCTATAGCTAAAAGATAACAAAGGGCACAAGAAAAACAGTGGTATCCAAATAGAGCTCAATATTATAGAACATCCTATGGTGGTATTTGTTTTTGGTGTGGAGGATTTGGGAACATGGCTAGATATTGCACATCAATCATACAGAGAAATGTGCCAAAACAAAACTCGAGCAGTCATAAGAAGAAAATTAGAGAATCGAAAAGTGGGATGAAAACACAAAATTGATTTTCCACACTATAGGATAAAGCTGGTCCATCACACCGTATGGAAGATAAAGTTCTCCCAACCACACCGAGTGTGAAGTCGAAGACATGGATCAAAAAGAAAAAGGATGACAAGGCAGTAGTTGTGGAAATTTTCCTAAAAGCTTCAGATCATTCAGGAGTATGGATCCTTGATAGTGGTTGCACATCCCATATGATAGGTAAAAAGAATCTCATTACAAACATTAAATATGACAAAGAAGTTGTTGTCATGTTTGGGAACGTTGAAGTGCTGAAGATTATTGGTTCCAGAAAGGATACATTTTGGGGGAAAGAAATGAGACGTGCGAATGTCTTGGTAGTAGATGGCCTCAGTCATAACTTACTCAGTGTCAGTCAACTTTGTGACTCTGGGAACTCTATCTGATTTACCAAGAAGATGTGTGTTGTGAAACGGTAAGATGGAGCAGTTGTTCTATAGGGAAAAAAGGACAAAGGGAAATCTTTACCTTTTTAGTGGGGAAGAAGATATGTGTCTTTTATCTAGAGAGGAAGAAAAAAAGATGTGGCATAAGAGGCTTGTTCATCTATTCCAACCATTTATTGAAGATCTTGTAAAGTGTGATTCTGCTAGAGACCTTCCCAAATTAACACGTGATCACACTCATACATGCAATGCTTTCCAACAAGGGAAGATCATCAGAAAGACATACAAGCCAAAGGAACAAAAATCAACCAGTGTGTTCAAATTGGTACATGCTAATGTTTGTGGACCGATCTCACCACAAGACATAAATGGGAAAAGGTATTACGTCTTTTTCATTATTGATTATAGTAGAATGGATTGGGTATTTGTCATTACCCATAATATAGAAGTGTTCAGCTGTATCAAGCAGTATATAAGGGAATTAGAAAGGATGATTTGGTAGAAAATTCTGAAATTTCGTACTGATAACGGTACATAATTCACAAATAGTCAAGTTGAAGAACATCTCGAGAAACACGGGATAAGGCATCATGTTTCACCAGTGAGAACTCCCCAACATAATAGAGTAGTTGAAAGAAGAAATCAGATCATCAATAACATGGCCAGAACAATGCTTATTCAAAAGGATCTACCAGAGAAATTTTGGAAGGAAGCAGTTTTAACATCGGTCTATATTTTGAACAGAGCACTATTATGTTCGAAAGAACGGAATACTCTATATGATATTTGGTATGGAAAGAAACCAACATTGAAATACTTTTGAATCATTGGATGTAATTGTTTCATTCTCAAAAAATAAAACCATAGGAAGTTTGATTCATGAGGAGATGAGGGGATATTCCTTATCTACTCAGGTAAAAGAAAAGCATATAAATGCTTCAAAAAAATGCTGGGAAAAATTGTTGAGAGCAATGATGTCCCCATAGTTGAAAATGAATAGAATACTCAACGACCTAGTGAATAGTTTCTAGATGAAAGAAATGTAGAGGTAAGAAACAAAGGGGGAGTTGAAGTGGTAGAGGATGACTCAGAAGAAGATACTGATGATGAGAAAGACGAAACAAAATCTGAATCTGCTAAGAAGACAAAGAGTCGAGCTGAAATTGATAGGAAAAATATCATTGGTGATCAGACAGCCCCAGTTCAGACGAGAAGAATTAAATCACTCCAACATACATCTTTCCTATCAAAGGTTGAGATGAAATGCTATGCTGATGTAGCTAAAGATGAAAACATGGTTTAGGCTATGAATGAAGAACTTGATCAGATTGAGAAGAACTAGACGTGGGAGAATTTTCCAAGACCAGTAGATAAGAACGTCATCAGGACTAAATGGGTTTTTCATAACAAGATTAATGAAGATGGTGCAGTGAATCGAAACAAAGAACGACTGGTTTATAAAGGATACTCCCAAATAGATGGCATTAATGTTGATGAGACATTTTCACTAGTTCCAAGACTAGAGACAATCAGATTATTTTTAGCCATAGCAATGCAAAGAATGTTCAAAGTGTTCCAGATGGATGTCAAATCTGCATTTCTGAATGGGGTTCTGGAAGAAGAGGTGTACATTGAATAGCCAGATGGTTTTATCATTCATTAAGATGAGAATAAAGTTTATCAGTTGAAGAAGGCACTATAGGGGTTGAAGCAAGCACCAAGTGCATGGTACTCAATGCTGGATCAGTATTTGAAAAATCATGGATTTCAATGTGGTGGAGTTGATTAAAATCTATATTTCATCAACGACAGTAATTAAATGATGATGTGTTGGTTTATGTCGATGACATAATATTTGGTGGGTCAGATGAAGCTCAGTGTAGACTGTTTTCCAACTTCATGAAAAGTGAGTTTGAAATATCATTGTTTGGAGAGATAACATTTTCCTTGGTCTATAGGTGACACAAGGAAGGAAAGGAAAATACATTTCTAAATCCAAATATTCTAAGGAGGTTTTGGAAAGGTTTGGAATGGAAAATTCCATGGAGATGAAGACTCCAGTTGCTACCCGGATGAAACTGTCCAAAGATGAGGATGGAAAGGCAGTTAATATCAAAAAATACAGAAAATTATTAGATGTTTGTTATACTCTACCGCAACAACGCCTAACATTATATTTTCCACATTCCAAGTAGCGAGATATTAGAGTAATCCCAAGGAAAGACACATTCTTGTAGTAAAAAAAGAATACTTCGGTATATCAAGGGCATGACAGACTTCTTCTTGAAATATAATAAAAAATCTCAGACAAAGTTATTGGGATATACTGATGCAGACTGGGACGGTTCAGCAGATGATATGAAATCAACGTCAGGTGGTGCTTACTATCTTGGTGGATTGTGTATTTCTTGGATAATAAAGAAGCAAGATTTCATTTCTCTGAGGACCGTAGAGGCTGAGTATATTACGGCCACTCAAGAATGCACACATCTATTATGGATGAAGCAACATATTGATGATATGGGAGCCGAAGTGATGTCTTCGATTGGAATCTAGTGTGATAACTCAAGTGCTATCAATCTTAGCAAAAATCTAGTTTAGCACTCAAGGAAAAATCACATTGATATCAAATATCATTTCTCAAGGAGAAGGTGGAGGAAGGGCTTGTGAAGTTTTAGTATGTGGCTACAGAGCTACAAGTTGCAGATATTATGAAAAAGGCCTTACCCATGGAAGCGTTTGAGAGGCATCATTTGGTTCCAGGAGTTCAGTCGACTCCCCGCACTTAAAAGAGTGTGGATGTGGAACCCCCTCTCTCCGAGGTATGATGTGTTTTTCCCTAATGTATTGATATGTGTTCTCTAATGCAAGAACCCTATTTTTGTTGTGAAAGACTTTGGAATAATCTTGATGATATTCCAGAGAAGCGCCTTCAGACGGCGTGCGATTCCGAGCCCCGGAGTGGCCGGAATTAAATTTTCAGTGCGTTCACACTAGAAATGCTAAATAAATGGGATAACTTCTAAATGGTGATCCGGATCAGGGATCCGTGTGTA
This sequence comes from Viscum album, assembly GCA_963277665.1. Taxonomy (NCBI): domain Eukaryota; kingdom Viridiplantae; phylum Streptophyta; class Magnoliopsida; order Santalales; family Viscaceae; genus Viscum; species Viscum album. The sequence continues at coordinate 1,052,908,591 of OY728125.1, read as the reverse complement.
CGGATGGGTCCGGAATGGGGTTTTTACCCTAGGAATGACATAAAACTTGTCGGCACAAGATGTTTGGACCTCTCGCTCGCTTCTGGAACGTTAAATGGATTAAATAAATTAAATTAATTCGTTTAATGTTGAAACATAGGTATCTCTTAAACGGTGGCTCATATTGGAAAACCGAGGGCACCGTTGAGTTCGGAATGTGCTGTTTACCTTAGGAGGGGTATAAGTTTCGCGGGCGCGGGCCGTTTGTGAAAAATGGCCCCAGGGGCGTTTTCGTAATTTAGCGGCTTCGGACGTTAAATTTTATAACATTTGAACGGGGTCTCGGAATAAAATTCCGAGACCTCCGTTGTGCTCGAGAGGTGGTGTTTACCCTAAGGGAGGCTTAACCGCGACCCCGTCGGGAGTTCGGGTTCGGGCCGGCGGGCGGGTGGTTAAGCGTTTTCTATTTAAACGCTTAACACACCCACCTCCCTCTTATCCTTCCCCTTCCCCCTGAAAGCCCCTCCTCTCCCTCTCCTCCTCCACCTCTGGCGAGATGGTCCAGTCAGGCGACCCAGTGAGGTGCGGTGGTGCCTGCGGATCGTCGCGAAGCTTCGGATGAAGCCCCACGAGGTAGGATGTTGCGTTTGCATTTTTCTATTCCCGTACCTACTTTGAGCTCGTTTTGCACTATTTATTCTTTGTAAAAACTTCTATCGAATCCCATGAACGCATAGTATACCATTCTCTCTTTCTGACTCTTATTTCGGATTTGAAATCAGAGATCGGAGGTGTTCGCAATCGTCCGCCGAAGTTGGCGGGTTTTCGGTTTCCGGCGGGATCGAGCGGCGGCGCGGCGAGGGCCGACGGCGCGGCAGCGGGGTGTCCGCGAGGTGTCTACGGGTGTCCGGTGGAAGCGCGGGGCGCGGCAGCGGGTGTCCGGAGGGGTGCTCGGGCGTCGGTCGGGGCGTCTGGCGGAGCGCCCGGCGAGGCGGCGGTCGCCAGGTAGCGGCGACCGCGGGGTCGCGACGCGCGACCCCTGTGCGGCGACAAAGACCCGCGCCACGCGGGTCTTCACGTGGCGGCCGCGACAGGCCCTCATGGCCTGTCTCTATAGGGACCGCGTGTCAGCGGCCGGCCCGCGCGGCTAAGCCGCGTGCCGGTCCAGCCCCAGGGGTCTTGCCCCCTCGGTGTTCGGACCGCCGTATTTTCCGCTACAGGTGTCCGTTTTAAGTGTCGTCTGCGGCGGTGGAACCGTATTGACGAGTCTGTCTTTTTGAGATGGTTTCAGGAATTTTTAATTCCGGAAACAAGGGGCCTCAGAGGCGCGACGCGTCTTTAAGTGGTTTGTCGTTTCCTTCGGGGATTTTTGTTTTGGACGGCGCGGACGCGTCCGACGTCTGTTTTGAGCGCCGTCAATGGCGTTGGGACCCTGGCATTGAGGCGGAGGTTTCCAGGGTGGTTTCAGGCATTGAGGCTATAGATGGGGTGCATGCCCTGCGGCCTGTCTTTTGAGCTGCGTGCAGCTTTTAGCGAATTTTTCCTCGGACGTCCGTTCGGGGCGTGCGAGCAGTCGATGTTGGGTGTTTTTCCGAGGGCAACACGTTGGCGCAGTCTGCCTGCTATAATTCCGCATGATGGTGCGGGCCCCGCGAGAGCCGTTCCGGGAGTTGACGGTGATTTCCAGCTTTATCATCGGGCGACCGTTTTGGAAAAATGAATAGTCCATTTTGTGTACTTTTATGAGAGGATCGCAACGGTGCGATCCGTTCGTTGAGTTTCGGGACCGGGATGCGGGTCCCACATGGCACCGCTCGGGTGCGGTGCGCCAGGATGCACTTTTTCTCCGGATATCCATTGCACTCAAGTGAGTAGTGATTTTGATGTGTTTTCCCGAGGGGATCGCAATGGTGTGATGCGCCCGACTATTTTCAGGGCTGAGGCTCGGGATCACGGGACACCGTTCGGGCGTGAGGCTGTGTTGGTGACTTTTCCATCAGATATCCGTTGGAGGCGAGTAAGTAGTCGATCTCGCATGTTTTTTTACGAGGATTACAACGGTGTGATATGTTTGGCTGTGCGGAGCCTCTTGCGCGATCTTGTTGAATATAGAGCATGAGAGGTTCTCTGGTGGCGGTTCGTCCTACCTTGTTTGTAGCGGACCCTTGGCGTGTGATCACACACTCTTGGGAGAGTGATACAAATGGTTCACAAGTTGTGGTTGGTCGTGCCTGGGTCTTTGAGGTGGAGTTGTTATGTCATGCCTTTTCCTTGATGTTGGGTGCCTTGTGCATGACAGCCTTTGGGCTGGAATGAGGTATACTCCGGGAGTATACAGGAGCGCTTGGAGGTACGTGTGGTTGTTTGTACCTGAGGATGTTTGTACACTCAGTTGGGGTTGACTTGGGGACACACGTCATGTGGTCCCCACATGCGTGCCACAATTTGTTCTACGTACTTGACCTCTCACGACATAGAGGGTCCCTCTGCGCTCATTTGTTTGACTAGCAGGGTGGAGTTTCCCCTAGCCTGGTGCTCTTTTGTCTGACCAGTAGGGTTGAGCGGTCTCCCCCTAGTCTTGTTCACGACGGTTTGGCCAGCAGATATGGTTTGGTTCCTCTGCTTCTTCAACTGTGAGGGGTTTCAGTACTATGCCCTTTCACCGGACTATGACATCGTCTGCGACTACGGGTGTTCGTGCAACGTGGGAGTTTTCCCCACTTTCTGGGATGAGGTGTCTCGGTCCGCTTCGACAGTGAATCAGCGGATTGGAGCGGGATTTCCTTGTGAGGCATGGGGAGTTTCTCCCGTTGTTCTGTGTTCCCTGGTAGATCTTGTGGTTTCGGTGTGACCAACACTTTAGGCGGGCACCGACCCTCTACCTAGGAGGTTGTTCCAGCAGGACTGAGGTTTTTCCAGCAGGGCTGAGGTTGTTCCAGCAGGGCTGAGGTTGTTCCACCAGGGCTGAGGTTGTTCCTGTAGGGCTGAGGTTGTTCCAGCAGGGCTGAGGTTGTTCCAGCAGGGCTGAGGTTGTTCCAGCAGGGCTGAGGTTGTTTCCAGCAGGGCTGAGGTTGTTTCCAGCAGAGCTGAGGTTGTATCGAGCATGTCTCTTCAGTGGGTTACCATCCAGCAGGGATGGCCAGTACAGCGGTGGTCACCGAGCAGTACCATCCAGCAGGGATGGCCAGAGTAGTTCTGGGCTTACCTCCAGCTGGGCTGGGTAGTGGTCCCCGATGCCGAGCTTACCTCCAGCGGGGCTGGGCAGTGGTCCCCGATGCCGGGCTTACCTCCGATTGTGATGGGCAGTGGTCCCCGATGCCGGGTTACCTCCAGCTGGGCTGGGCAGTGGTCCCGTCACCGACTTTAGCCGGGTCTCCTTTTAGTGGATTACTCTGTTACGGGACTGGGAAGTGTGGCACCTGTTGACTTTCCAGTTATCCCTGTAGTGGGAACCCGTTGACTTCCAGGGATCCTCCAGCGGGGCTCGGCAGGGGGTCGCCTGTCGACTTTGAGCAGACCTCTCGACTGCGGGGCAGTGACGAGTTGTGGTTGACGTTCCCCCAGAACTCTCAAGTGCGAGGAGCGATTTCCCCCACCGAGACGCGTCCTTGTGATGCGACCTAAAACCGTGCGGGCGAGTCAGTGCCGCCCAAAGCGGATAGTGTCAAGGTGTGGTGATTGAGCCCCTTGGCTTGCGGTTCGGGGCAGACGTGCGGGATGCTGGCCATCGATGGTGTTACTTCTGGGACTGTTGGATACTCTTTCTTGGGCTAAGGTAAGGGATGGAGATCCCCTTACGACATTGTTCAGGCTTCTTTACAGAGCATATGGCTATGTATATACCCTTTTCTAGTACCCACTTCTTGGGTTTGGTTACTCTTTTTCTAGGAGAGGTGAAGACGCACGGGGTATGCCACGTGCTTTCCGTGTCTAGCTTCTCATGGTTGGACGAGTCTACTCTCCTACTATAGGTAGCGAACACTCGACGGGAAGTTCATCTTCTCACCGTTTCCAGCTCCTTGTTCCTGGACGACTCTACCTTCTTTCTTTTGTTGGGTTGAGCTGGACTCTTACTGTACTCTTTATTGCACCTTCAGTTGTACTCCTTTACTTTTCCTGTTCGCTCTACTGCTTACCCTTCGGTACCTCCTTTGTTGCTCCCTCGAGCCTTCGGGGTATCCTACTGAGTATTTTTATACTCACCCCTGCTTGGGCTTTGCCCGCACTGGGTGTACCCTTGTAGACGACGGACAGGTTCGTCGTGACCTCAGTGGAGCATAGGAGCTTGGGAGCTTGGAACACATGTGGTGGTCGTGGCCGGGATCCAGGTGGGAGACCCTTCAGCTGTCCCTTTTTGTTTACCTGTTGTCGGGTTGTGGAACCTTTTTGGTTGGGCGAGTGTTTTTCCCCTTTTTCCTTTTTATAACTTTACTTATATCTTGTAGAGGTCGATGCACTTTGTGGTTTATATATAGAAGTTGTTCTTTTTACTCTTCTTGTCTTTTCTTTTACTCTGCAGTTTGGAATTGAGTTTGCTGCATGTGTGTGTGTACAAGTACTTAGGCAAAGGCCTCCCCGAGTTATTATGCCTTCGGCGCTGGTTACCAGCCCCTGGCCTATGGAGGCAGGCTTGGGGTAGCTGCGGCTCGAGCCCGGGTAGGGTCGGGTCATGACAAAGTGGTATCAGAGGTGGTTCGTTCCTTGGGACGCTGTTCGGAAGTCCCTAAAGTAAAAGGAATTGGTTGGGATTTATGGAAACAATGTTAACGTGTCTCGAGAGCAGCTCTCAGGACAGGGAGTACAGTGATGGTGTGGCGGCCGACGTATCCATTCACCAGGACCCTGATAACCCGCTTGTCGACTCGGCATGCTGAGACACTTGTTGTACGGAAGAATTGGTTTGTACATCACATAGGACCAAGTCTTTGACTGTCCTTCTTGAGTCAACTCCCCATCATTGTTGTTGTTGTATATACATATATGCTCATCTGACTACGGCACTCCTTGATAATATTCAGGATGTCTCCGCGAAGATAGCCAACCCAGATACCAGCTTTGGTGCGTGACGACGACCCTGTGAGATACGAGGCCACAGTCTAGGACCCATCATGCGAGCCCCTTTCTCCGGGTGGGCCGGTAGCAGCACCCCCACCTGTTGAGCAGCAGGCAGTTTCAGCAGAGCAGGCTGAGCTTGAGTGCAGGTTGAGCGCGCTCCGTGAATTCCAGCGGTAGAGACCACTGAGGTTTAGTGGTGAGCCAGACCCTCAGGCAGCAGAGGTTTGGCTGGAGTCAGTGGTTCGCCTTTTCAGGCTTGTGCAGATGCCGACAAATCAGAGAGTGGCTTGGGCAGCCACCGTTTTTCGTGGAGCAGCATGGCGTTGGTGGATTCTGGTGACTCAGTTTCTTGACGAGTCATCACTTTCATGGGACGACTTTCAGTTGTTGTTTCGTGAGGAGTTTTGCCCCTCTTTCTTGCGCTCTGTTTGGATTCAGGAGCTCCTGCAGTTTTAGCAGGGAGGGATGATAGTGGCCGAGTACGTGGCTAGTTTTGCAGACCGTGCACGCTTTTACCCAGACTTGGTCCATGATTACAACATCCGAGCGCGGAAGTTTGAGCAGGGTCTCCGCCGAGAGATTCGTGCTGTCATAGTACCCTTGGGCATTTCCACATATGCCGGGGTGCTAGAGCAGGCGCTGGTGATAGAGGGCTTCATGTCATGTTTTTCGGTTGGTAGTGGCAGTGGGCGTGACGGAGCCGGGACGTCTGCCATAACTAGCAGGCGCTAGAGGATAGGGCCTCGATGCAGGTGGCCTTCCCACTACCGGTTTCGGAGACGTGGTCATATACCACTGTGGTGAAAAGGAACAGGGCCTCTGTCGAGGATGCCCTTCCGTGAGTGGATCCCGGGCCGTGGTCGTACACCATAGTGGCGCCGGAGGGCACCAGGGCATCCCAGAGAGGTCCAATGCTATGCTTGTGACGGGCGAGGTCACTTGGCACGAGACTTCCTGACCCGAGTTCATAGGAGTTTCGGGCAGGCAGCAGGCGCACCACCACGACAGAGGCAGCGCCGTGATCAAAGTAGTACCCAGAGAGGTGGTGCTAGCAGAGGAGCGGGAGGAGATGGTAGTGGGGGACGATGTTACGAGATCTCCCCATCACCACTAAGCGGTCCACGTCAGGCTCCGGGAGCTGACGGTTGGGACCACGGACAACCGCGTGCTTTGGATGTCTATTATCCTGCAGAGCATGAGGTGATAAGAGGTATACTCTGCAACTCTTCTACCTTTTTGTAGTAGAATTTTTTGACTCTGTGTGTGAACTGCTTTCATCCCTGCTTCTTGTTTGATGTGTTGCCAGGGTGACGCGGGGCGTCGGGTGTAACCCTGTGTTGGTAAGGTAAAAGGCGTGAGACCTTTTCCTTTAGTCGATGGTGTTGGCTCCTTCGCCTTTTAAGCGTGTAAGAGAGCATCGACTGTGGAATCTTGTATGACTAGATATCCTTGGGTGTTTCACCATATGGATATTCTGAAGGAGGGAATCACCAGGCCTTGTTTCAGGTGCGGGCGGTGATTCCAGTCGCGGCGTGCGATGTAGAGGTTTGACCGGGGAGGTGAGCTACCCCCGAGGGCCTTCAGGCCGTTTGAGACCGTGCAAAGGGATGGTGAGGTACCCTACTGCCTTTACTTAACCCCAAAGTCTAGAGTGGGTGCACGACATCGGCAAGGGCTGACCTATCGTGAACAGATCGATCCTTTGGTCTGTGTGCGGTGACGCAGAGCTCTACGTGGGTACTTTTGGGTACGGGAAAGCCATGTGTGGGCTTAGTACCCTGTGTTTCTCCCTAGTTTTGCTTTTCAGGAACGAAAATCTTGAAGGATGGAATGATGTAAGAACCCGGTTTTTTCTGTGAAAGACTTTGGAATATTCTTGATGATATTCCAGAGTAGCGCCTTTAGACGGCGTGCGATTCCATGCCTCGGAGTGGCCGGAATTAAATTTTCAATGCGTTCACACTGGAAATGAAAAATAAATGGGATAACTCCTAAACGGTAATCCGGATCAGGGATCCGAGTGTACAGATGGGTCCAGAATGGGGTGCTTACCCTAGGAACAACATAAAACATGTCGGCGCGGGATGTTTGGACCCCTCGCTCGCTTCTGGAACGTTAAACAGATTAAATAAATTAAATTAATTCGTTTAATGTTGAAACGCATGTATCTATTAAACGGTGGCTCAGATTGGAAAACTGAGGGTACTGTTGAGTTCGGAATGTGCCGTTTACCCTAGGAGGGGTATAAGTTTCGTGGGCGCGGGCCGTTTGTGAAAAATGGCCCCAGGGGAATTTTGGTAATTTAGCGGCTTCGAACGTTAAATTTTATAACTTTTGAAGGGGGTCTTGGATTAAAATTCCAAGACCTCCTTTGTGCTCAGGAGGTGGTGTTTACCCTAAGGGAGGCTTAACCGTGACCCCGTCAGGAGTTCGGGTTCGGGCCGACGGGCGGGTGGTTAAGCGTTTTCTATTTAAACGCTTAACACACCCACCTCCCTCTTCTCCTTCCCATTCCCCCTGGCAGCCCCTCCTCTCCCTCTTATCCTCCATCTCCGGCGAGACGGTCCGGCGAGGCGACTCCGGTGAGGTGCGGTGGTGCCGGCAGATCGTCGCGAAGCTTCGGGCGAAGCCCCACGAGCTAGGATGTTGCGTTTGTATTTTTCTATTCATGTACCTACTTTGATATCATTTGGAACTATCGATTCTTTGTCAAAACTTCGATCGAATCCCATGAACGCATAGTATACAATTTTCTCTTTCCGATGCTTGTTTTGGATTTGAAATCGGAGATCGGAGGCGTTCACAATCGTCCGCCGAAGTTGGCGGGTTTTCAGTTTCCGGCGGGATCGAGCGGCGGCGCGGCGAGGGCAGACGGCGCGATAGCGGGGTGTCCGCGGGGTGTCCGGTGGAAGCGCGGGGAGCGGCAGTGGGTTTCCAGTGGGGTGATCGGGCGTCGGCCGGGGCGTCTGGCGGAGCGCCCGGTGAGGCGGCGGTCGCCAGGGAGCGGCGACCGCGGGGTCGCGGCGCGCGACCCCTGTGCAACAACAAAAACCTGCGTCGCGCGGGTCTTCACGCAGCGGCCGCGACAGCCTCTCATGGCCTCTCTACGCGGCTAAGCCGCGGGCCGGCCCAGTCCGGGCGGACCGGCCGGTCCAGCCCCAGGGGTCTTGCCCCCTCGGTGTTCGGACACCCGTATTTTCCGCTACGGGTGTCCGTTTTGAGTTCCGTCTGCGGCGGTGGAACCGTATTGATGAGACGGTCTTTTGAGATGGTTTTGGGAATTTTTAATTCCCGAAACGAGGGGCCTCAGAGGCGCGACACGTCTTTAAGTGGTTTGTCGTTTCCTTCTGGGATTCTTGTTTTGGACGGTGCGGACGCGTCCGACTTCCGTTTTGAGCGCCGTCAGTGGCGTTGGGACCCTGGCATCGAGGTAGAGGTTTCCAGAGTGGTTTCAGGCATTGAGGCCAAAGATGAGGCGCGGGCCCCGCGACCCGTCTTTTGAGATGCGTGCAGCTTTTAGCGACTTTTTCCTCGGACATCCATTCGGGGCGTGCAAGCAGTTGATGTTGGGTGTTTTTCCGAGGACAACGCGTTGGCGCAGTCTGACCACTGTAATTCCGCATGATGGTGCGGGCCCTGCGAGGGTCGTTCCGGGAGTTGATGGTGATTTCCATCATTATCACTGGGCGACCGTTTTGGACAAGTGAATAGTTCATTTCGTGTACTTTTTCGAGAGGATCGCAATGGTGCGATCCGTTCATTGAGTTTTGGGACCGAGATGTGGGTCCCATGTGGCACCGCTCGGGTGCGGTGTGCCAGGATGCACTTTTTCTCTGGATATCCGTTGCACTCAAGTGAGAAGTTCTTTTGACGTGTTTTCCCTAGGGGATCGCAATGGTGCGATGCGCCCGACTGTTTTCAGGGCCGAGGCTCGGGATCACGGGACGACGTTCGGGCATGAGGCGGTGTTGGTGACTTTTCCGTCAGACATCCATTGGAGGCGAGTAAGTAGTCGATCTCGCATGTTTTTCTGCGAGGATTACAACGGTGCAATATGTTTGGCTATGCGGAGCCTCTTTTGCTTTCTTGTTGAATGCAGAGCATGAGAGGTTCTCCGTTGGTGATTCATCCTACCTTGTTTGTAGCGGACCCTTGGCATGTGATCGCGCACTCTTGGGAGAGTGATACAAATGGTTCACAAGTTGTGGTTGGCCGTTCTTGGGTCTTTGAGGTGGAGTTGTTACGTCATGCCTTTGCGTTGACGCTGGGTGCCTTGTGCACGATAGCCTTTGGGCTGGAATGAGGTATACTCCAGGAGTATACAGGAGCGCTTGGAGGTACGTGTGGTTGTTTGTACCTGAGCATGTTTGTGCGCTCAGTTGGGGTTGACTTGGGGCCACTCGTTGTGTAGGCCCCACGTTCGTGTCGTAATCTGTTCTGCGTACCTGACCTCTCGTGACGTAGAGGGTCCCTCTACGCTCGTTTGTTTGACCAGCAGGGAGGAGTTTCCCCTGGCCTGGTGCTCTTTTGTCTAACCAGTAGGGTTGAGCGGTCTCCCCCTGGTCTTGTTCTCGATGGTTTGGCCGACAGAGATGGTTTGGTTCCTCTACTTCTTCAGCTGTGAGGGGTTTCAGTACTGTGCCCTTTCACTGGACTGCGACACCGTCTGCGACTACGGGTGTTCATGCAGTGTGGGAGTTTCCCCACTTTCTTGGATGAGGTGATTCGGTCCGCTTCGACAGTGACTCAGTAGATTGGAGCGGGATTTCCTTGTGAGGCCTGTGCTGTTTCTCCCATTGTTCCGTGTTCCCTGGTAGAGCTTGTGGTTTCGGTGTGACCAACACTTTACGCGGGCACCGACCCTCTACCCAGGAGGTTGTTCCAGCAGGGCTGAGGTTGTTCCAGCAGGGCTGAGGTTGTTCCAGGAGGGCTGAGGTTGTTCCAGCAGGGCTGAGGTTGTTCCAGCAGGGATGAGGTTGTTCCAGCAGGGCTGAGGTTGTTTCTAGTAGTGCTTAGGTTGTTTCCAGTAGGGCTGAGGTTGTATCGAGCAGGGCTCGTTAGTGGGTTGCCATCCAGAAGGGATGGCCAGTACAGCGGTGTTCACCGAGCAGTACCATCCAGCAGGGATGGCCAGAGCAGTTCTGAGCTTACCTCCAGCTGGGCTGGGCAGTGGTCCACGATGCTAGGCTTACCTCCAGTGGGGCTGGGCAGTGGTCCCCGATGCCGGGCTTACCTCCAGCTGGGCTGGGCAGTGGTCCCCGATGCCGGGTTACCTCCAGCTGGGCTGGGCAGTGGTCCCGTCGCCGACTTTGGCCGGGTCACGTTCTAGTGGATTACCCTGTTACGGGACTGGGCAGTGTGGCACCCGTAGACTTTCTGGGTATCCCTGTAGTGGGAACCCGTTGACTTCCCGGGATCCTCCAGTGGGGCTGGGCAGGGGTTCGCCTATCGACTTTGAGTAGACCTCTCGACTGCGGGGCAGTGACGAGTTGTGGTTGACGTTCCTCCAGAACTCTCAAGTGCGAGGAGCGCTTTCCCCCACCGAGACGCATCCTTGTGACGTGACCTAAAACCGTGAGGGCAAGTCAGTGCCGCCCAAAGCGGATAGTGTCAAGGTGTGGTGATTGAGTCCCTTGGCTTGCGGTTCGGGGCAGATGTGCGGGATGCTGGGCATCAATGGTGTTACTTCTGGGACTATTGGCTACTCTTTCTTGGGCTGAGCTACGGGATAGAGATCCCCTTACGACATTGTTTGGGCTTCTTGAAAGAGCATATGGCTATGTATATACCCTGTTCTAGTACCCACTTATTGGTCTTGGTTACTCTCCTTCCAGGAGAGGTGAACACGCGCGGGGTATGTCACGTGCTTTCCATGTCTAGCTTCTCATGGTTGGACGAGTCTACTCTCCTACTATAGGTAGCGAAGACTCGACGGGAAGTTCATCTTCTCACCGTTTCCAGCTCCTTGTGCCTGGACGAGTCTACCTTCTTTCTTTTGTTGGGTTGAGCTGGACTCTTACTGTACTCTTTACTGCACCTTCAGTTGTACTCCTTTACTTTTCCTATTCGCTCTACTGCTCATCCTTCGGTACCTCCTTTGTTGCTCTCTCGATCCTTCGGGGTATCCTACTGAGTATTTTTATACTCATCCCTGCTTGTTCTTTGCCCGCACTTGGTGTGCCCTTGTAAATGATGGACAGGTTGTTCGTGACCTCAGTGGAGCGTAGGAGCTTGGGAGCTTGGACCGTGTGTGGTGGTCATGGCCAGGATCCAGGTGGGAGACCCGTTAGCTGTCCCTTTTTGTTTACCTGTTGCCGGGTTGTGGCACCTTTTTGGTTGGGCAGGTGTTTTCCCCCTTTTTCCTTTTTAGCACTTTACTTGTATCTTGTAGAGGTTGATGCACTCTGTGGTTTTTATATAGCAGTTTTTCTTTTTACTCTTCTTGTCTTTTCTTTTACTCTGCAGTTTGGCATTGAGTTTGCTGCGTGTGTGTGTGTACAGGTACTTAGGCAAAGGCCTCCCTGAGTTATTGTGCCTTAGGCGCTGGTCGCCAGCCCCTGGCCTATGGAGGTGGTCTTTGGGTAGTTGCGGATCGAGCCCGGGTAGGGTCGGGTCATGACATCTACTATGTTAGAAATTGAAAAATAGTGACCTTTGGGTTCATTGAAAAAGGGGGAGAAAATAGTGATTGTTCAAGAGGGAGACAATGTGGCTAATTCAGAAATCATGAAAGATACGTGGAGAAGTTGATAGGTGGATCATCCAGATAGGGGGAGTTGAATGTGCTTAGCTAGAGCATAGCTTCGACAATACATGAAATAGTGCTGAAAAGGATTTGCAGCTGACAAGAGTTAATGCTCTAAGAAGACAGAAAGAGTATCAAATCTGTAGATACTAGAAGTGATCAGTCAATGAATAGATATCACATAACCCGAGGATTGTGATAAAAGCAGAAGAGTGGTGTTGGTATGCGGTAAGAATATCTCAAAAAATTGGTATCAGTTTGGTGTCAACAGTGGGTGTCATAGTTGAAGTGGTTCTTTGATTAAATTTTAATTTACTCTTGTTTCTCACGCTGAGAATTGATCATGTGGGCTTAGAATATGTGTTGACTAATTACTTGATCACTATCAAAATATCAATAGGCGAATGGTGGATGAATAATTAATGATGTATCTTTTAATGGAAGAGTTTTCAAGAAACCCAAAGGGGGAGATTGTTGGGAAAAATCCCTCAAGGTATCATTGAAGTATTTTTGAGATGATTGTGTTGGTTGACAAAGTGGACATATGTGTTCTGTTTATTGACAAAAAAAACCATGACATACAAATTTGTTGAAAAAGGGGATTTCATGGTGGCATGTCGAGGGGAGACTTGTGTGCCGTCACACAGGGTATCCAAATGATTATAAATAGAGGTCAAACCCTCCTCATTCGGTACGATTTAAACACTTAGAGAAAATTAGAGCTCCTGTAACGCAGGTGTGGTGGTCGTTCAAGTGGTGTTTAGTCACACAAGTACAAGTTGTGTGCTATTTTATTGTTGCACATCTAGAGTAGTTTAGTTGTGAAAGGAAGGGAGTTGCCCATGTTTTGAGTTGAAGAAGGGGGTGTCGTGCAAGTGGTTTGGAGACACTTGTGCGCCATGTTTTGAAGAAGCGCAATAATTGGTGGTTGCGCACCAACATTGGTTTGGGAGTAAAAGGGTTTGAGTTGCGCAAGTTTGTAGTTGAAGAAGGGTGTGTTGTGAAAGTGGTTGAGGTGAACTTGAGTGCCAGTTTTAACTTGCACACCGAGACTTGCGCGTCAGCTTGGAGAAGGGCACTAGGTATAGTTGAAGGATGACAGTGATTCAGGACTGCGCGAAAGCTGGAATACTGCCCGATACCTTCGGTAGAAAGTGAGATTCATATATGGATGAAAGCTGGAATTCAATAGAGCATGTACGTACACCAGATGATGTATTCATTAGTGATAATGTAGAGACCTACAGGTCTATAAACTGTTAGTTGATCCTTTCCAGATTAGTGAGAAAAGGAAGAGGAAGAAGGTGATCCTCTCCATCGGCAGTGAGCCAGAGAGAGAGAAATAGGGAGTGACCCTTGGGAAAGCAGTGACATGACCCTAAACATTTTAAAGGTAGTGACAGGGGGAGGGGAGGAATGGCTCATCCTTTATGTCCTATGCCTAAATGTGATATACGGAGAGGGGGGATTAGGTTTTGGTTTAACTAATTAATAAAATTTTCATTTAATTAATCTATCCATCACTTAATGCCTGGTCGACTCGCCTCAATCCAAACTCCTAACCTGGAAAACATTATGTTGCTCATAGGGTGAAAACAAATGTTTTGAACTCAACCAAAATATAAGAAATCTAATATGAGACTCCTCTTGGGATTTATTCATGTTTCCAGTGAAACTGTGTGCACGTGATAATATATACCATGTCGAGGCTCTTTAGGCCCCAGATTCCTATGGCGACTCAGCATCTGCCTTTGGACATATTCTTAGAAATATTACAAAGACCTACAATTAAAAACCCAATTCTCTACTTATGAGAACAATAAATTTTTTAAACATTTTTTTTGAAATCATGTATAAGGACGAAAAATGATTTTTGACCAAAGAGAAAAATAAAGTTGATTTTCTTTAAACCTATTTTCTTAGTCCTTTGAGTACATAAAGTGAGAAAAATGAAATTAAGACATGTATTATAAAGTCATAATAGGATTAGAATACGATTTATGAGTTTTTGAGAGGTAGATCATAATATTTCATCATTAGAATCATATTTATAAACAATCTTGATATTTAATGAGATAGTATCATAAAACCCTTACCAATTTGTTAAATTTTGAATAATAAGCCCCATGAAGGAATAAAACTTATATGGATATGTAAATACAGATAATTTTTATAATATTCATCATAATAGATTTTTACGCATATAATACACAACACATAAAAGAAACAAGTGGTGAATATGGCTTGTGTTTCACAAAAGTAAAATTAAGTCGAAAATCCCATACCTCATGTCTCATATTTATTCACACATTTTTGAACCTCCTGTACAGTAAATATAGGTTTTTTTATATCAATTATATAACAATAATAATATATATCATACCATATATGATTTAATTAAATCCTTTTATCACCATTTTGTTATAAATTCTTTATTAAAACCATTGTTCCAGGCGATAAGTGCTTAGTTTTTCGTGTATGTTTTGGCTCATTATTTTTGGTCCTAATTCATTGATTATGATTACATCATATAATTTTTTTAGAAATTATATAAGTACCATATATATTAGTTATATACATTTATTTGGTCATTAATACAATTTAAATATAAGAAAATGAATTACATGGTTTATGGAGATGGTATGCCATACATATGCATGAATGTTGTTTCCATTTTATTGATCGATTGGAAAAAATAGTATGGAATATTAAATAACCCTTCCGGATTAATTTTTATGTCATAGATATAATATATATTCATTAAATATTTTATATATTACCATAAATATTAAAATAAGATGAAAAAAGCACCTCACTTTGTTGAGGTGGTTGTCCACGCGTACACATGAGTAACGTTATCATTTTCCAACGAATTATAATATAATAAGGTAGATGTAATATTATAATTTAATTTTTTTAATTATGTCCTAAATTTCATATATATATATATACATTAAATCTATAATTATATCTACCCATGAGAGGCGGTGATGTAAAACAAATTACATCAGTTTGTGTGGTGGTAGTCCACAATACACACGTTCGACAGTTTTGTTTCCTATTTGATGGAGGAGGGGATGAATGTATGTTATGGAACTAACAAAAAACACCTCAGAATATTTAATAAAATTATTTTATTATATCAATTTTTATGAAAATGGTTTTAAGATTATATAAGAATAAATCATACAAAAACACATGGTAAAGGACTTTACCAATTCTTCAGAGAACCACTTTAGGTTCACACATAAGTCTTTCTTAGGAGGATTTTCAAATAAAATTAAGGACTAATGGGAATGGGGTGGTATGTAAAGAATATATGTTCTCTAGTCTTTTTTGAACCAAAATGGCCCTGAAGTGTGGATAAGAGATGATAGGAGGTGTTCTTTTATAAGTGAGGGAGATGAACCTCTTGAAAACCACTTGGAAATTTTCTAAAAGAATACAAATTGATAAATTTATTCACAAGAAAAAAGCATCAAAAATTAGAAATTGTATGAAAGTTGGATAAGATAAGGTTGATATATTGAAATAAAATAATATTTATTCTAGTTTAATAGGTAATAATATTATTTTCTTTTGGTTTAACCATCGGTAAACCTGTTCTAACCTAAACTATGGTAAATAATTTTAATTATTTTTAATATTAACTATGAAAAAAACAATTTGGACTTATTAAATAATAATTATTATGACGATTCCAAATATTTAATCCATTTTACCAAAATAAATGACCAGAAGTGGAATAATTTAATTTAAAACTAAACATATAGATGCGATGAAAAGAGAGTTTCTAAGGAAAATTTTTATAAGTATAAAAAGTTTATATATATAAATTAAACAAGAAATTTATTAAAATTACCTAAATTAGATTAAAAATAAATTAATTTATGTAATTTTTATTTTAAACTATATTTTATCCAGATGTATCTTTTAAAAATATTTATATGAAAATGATGTTATTAAAGAACCAACATTTTTTTGCATTCATTTAGAAAAATAATACTTTCAAAAAATTCAAAAAAATTTACTATAAGTTAATTTTGATGTTTTGATTAAAAAATAAAATTTCTTTTTTTCAAAAAAAAAATTCACAATGTTTCAAAATTTAAATTTTAAAATAGGTTTGAAAAAACTTGTGAATTTTTTTTTTTCAAAAAATATAGTTTTTAAGCATAAAAGTAGATTTATTCCTATATCATACATAGAAACTATTTTTTTATGAATTATAAAACAATTTACTGATTATTTAATATATATATATTTATTTAAAATCATTCACTAATTGTAATTAATTTATTTTATTATAATAAAAACACATTGCGTGCATATAAAAAGTTTTTTCAAAAAAATATTTCTACTACTTTCAAATGATTTTTATTTTAAATTTAATTTCTAACAAATTTATATCCAAATAAATTTTATATAACCCATATAAATTTTAATATTTGGTTATTCTTATTCCAAAACTACAATTCAAAATCTAGGAGTTGAATTTTACATTAAATAATAATAGTATGTCATGGTTGATGAAAACTATGGGTTTCATGTAATGCAAGCTATAAGAGAAATGAAATTTATTTGAAGAATTTTTTTAAAATCTCAGGGTGTTCCTGTAACACCTCAAGTTTTTGTGACACATTTTTTAATAAATTAATTTTATTTGATGTCTTGCATTTCACGCAACACCAAGTTCAACTTTTCGTTATAATGTGATAATTGATTAAGAATAATCACAATATCTTTCACTATAGTCATTATCACAATTGGTTGTTTATCAACACATTTTCTATCACATTCAAAATTAACAAAATACTTATATTTATTACTATTGGATAAAACCAAAAAAACATTTTGAGAAATAATAATCATAGTGGCGAACCAAATAATCAATAAAAATCACTTATAGGATGTATAAATCATGAATCATTTGATTTAATTTATTACACATTAGTTGATCCTAGGTCATTCATAGTTATTACATAAATCCTTCAAGATGGTTTATAAAGAGTTTGTAAATTTACAAAGAATATACCCCAGGATTTTCAAAATAAGTGTGCAACCAGGGCCATTGTTGTGAACCTGGGGATGATCAAGTCTAGTTCAATGAACCCTTTTCAGAGTTATTACCCCTTGGTACCACTATGCTACAACCACGTCCACTTGTAGTATCCAGAGAAGGAATTAATTACATAAAAACCCTTAATTCAATCCTTTACCAATATTTTTGGACATTTTCATATACGTTGATTCATCCTTTGACTTATTGATAGATAAATCCCAAGATATATCCTTAGAAATATCCTTAAGTATCTCACTAATGTTTTCTCATCCTACTTTTCAAATGTTAACTAAATCTTTCCTTTGATACCAACAATAGCCACCCAATCTATTCATACAAATATATTACATAACTTTAGATTAATATTAAATACATTATATAAACACATTCATAAGGAATTTAATCGTTTTTTGTCAAAGGGGAAAAGGTACAAAATATTCTAATTCGGTAAATGATCTTTAACATCTCCCATAAATATCTTCCCATTTATTACTCTTCACAAACATACCCTACTTAAAGCATTTCTTCATAACCTGGGGAAGGAAAAATAACAAATTGTGAGATAAAATTCTCATTAAGGGTTTACATGGGAGATAAATAAGCATAACATGAGAATACATGTACAAGAACATCATAATAATTGAAAATCATACCCTTCATATCAAAGCTCACAATCTTGTGTAATGGAATAGTGATTTGTAGTTTATAAGAAATAAATCATAATGGAATTAAGGGACATGATCCATGAGAACATAAAATTGGTATAAGTCAGAGATTTTTGGCATACACATACATATAGAAAATTTTATTTCAAGGCTACCCATCAAAAAAAAAATTAGATGTTAGGCTTGGGCTAACCACCCATGTACCTACTTTGAACAGGGGATAACTTCTAGTGTACCCTATTTCAGGCATGGGATAACCTCCCATGTAACCTCTATTGGGATTGGGGTAAACATTCATGTACCCTCTTCCGATCTTGGAATAATCTCACATGTACCCTCTAAGCTCATAATCAATATCCAATGCATTTGAGGGAGACATAGGTCTTACCCTTCACATAATGAAAATCATACTTATGAGTGCCATGATACCATAAAACATTAATCATATTATAACCCATGAAAAGACATGGGTTGCATAAAAATTTCATCATAGCATAACCTATGGAAAAGAAAATGGTTTAAACACATCCTTATTACCATCCATGTAATATGTGATCGAATCACATCGCTTTGTATGGTTGTACCCCACCGTACAAAGGAATGATGTTATCGTGTTCCCATGGAATGGAAAGTAAGAATAAACATGTGATGTAATGATTATAAAAATATAATAATATAATATATATCATATATAAATCATAAATCTATCATTATATCCAACCATGAGATGTGGTAATGGAAAATGAATGACATCGGTTCAAAAGGGGGTAGTTTGATATACACACAAATGATGATTTCTTAACCCATTAGATGGAAAAAGAGATGGTTATAGGTCATTAACTAAAAATTTTAACATATATATATACTATATATAATTATTTTATTATTTCATCATGATGAGATATTAATTTTTATAGGTGGAGGAAGAGACAAAATAAAATGCTTGATTTGGGATGTTAATTATTTTTTGGACCCCTTCTTTTGGTTTACACCAAAAGGATTCATAGGATAGATTTATAGAAAAATAAGGATTATAAGATAAGATGGTGGATGTAAGGATGTGATTTGGTTAAGTATTTTCCAATCCAAATTATTTTTGAAGTGTTAAGTGGATAGGGAAGTGGGTGAACTATTATAATTGAGGTGCGTAACACACTTGATTTTTTTTGAAAAAAAATGTGACAACGTTTTTCACATTAAATAGGGATAAACAATGAACCTTTATAAATAATAGAAGCTTTTAGGCAAAAATATGGCCAAAAAATGTGTTTTGAATTTTTTTTTTGTTTATTTTAAACCCTTATCTTTTTAGTTTAACCCCCCTTTAAACCCATATTCACATTAACCACGTTAAATAACTTTTATTTTTTTTACTATTCATTATGGTAAAAAATTAATTTTAACATAGTATATAATATAAATTACTATTATTATGAATATGGAATTAATTTTTAATTATTAAATTCATATAAGTGAAAAATTATAATTTAAAATCAATCTCGTAGATGTGGCGGAAAGCGGGTTTTCATAGAGAAAATGTTCAAAAGTTTAAAAAGTATTTATGACATAATCAAATATAAAAATGATTAAAAGGACATAAATTTTATTGATATATATATATATATATATATAATTATACCATTTTTTCTTTTAAACCTTCTTAGAACAATTTGGATTTTTTTTAAATTTTTTAAAAGAAATGATAATTCTTAATAAAAACAAGTATTTTTCACTATTCATTGAAAATTTTATCTTCTAAAAAATTTTATAAACATCATCCAAAGATAAATTTTACATGATGATTTAAAAAATTAACAATATTTTTTCAATTAAATTTTCTAAAAGTGCCAAAAATTAGTTTTTGAATAAATTTTCAATTTCAGAAAAAAACTCTTTTTTAAGAAAATAATTTTTTTAGCATAAAATTGGATTTATTCTAATAATTTTTATAAAAAACACATAGGTTGAATTTTATAAATTTACTAAATATGTAATATATAAATTTCATTATAATCATTCACGAAAATTTATTTGGTTAATTTATCGTTGTGAAACAGATTTGTGCGCATAAAAATGTTTTTAAGAAAAAGATTTCCTTTATTTTCAAATGCTTCATATTTTCATTTATAATCATTTATTAATTAATTAATTCATTTTATATACATATATAAACAATATATTTTCATAATTTATTTAATCATATTCATACCCACCATTCCAATGACAAAGTGATAAATGTTATATTAAATAATACTATTTTAATTGTATGTTACATTTCATTTAAAATCAGTGTTGTGTGTAACATAAGATATACTCAACATTTAGTGGAACATAAGATAAAATCAATTATTCATGTAATTAAATATATACATGGTGTTTCATGTAACAAAAAATATAAAAAAGATTAAATTTATTTGAAAAAACAACATTTCACAAAATCTACGGGTGTTACACTCACCATTAAGGATCAAATGACTATGAGGCTAAAGTTAGGTAGTTATTCATATAAAAAAATAAAATCATAAAAAGTTGATTAATCTATAAAAAATAATTTTAAATGGTAATGAGAAATAAAAATATTCTCTTCAAAAATTCAACACCTTCTGCATAAGATTAAAATTAATGCAATTAAATAATATGAGAAAAAACAAAGATGTACACCCTCTTGTTTTTTTTAATTCTATGTATTTTTATTAATATTGGATTTGGAAAGGTTTCACATACATAAAAAACATCTGAATTCGATATGTACACCCTCTTGTTTAATTCTATGATTTGGGATTAGATAAAAGACATATCATATTTTTTTCGAGACATTTGTGCAGCGACAACAGACTATGATGTTCTAAGAAAACTGGAAGAAGATGTTGTTGTAATTGTATTTATACTGGAAAAAATATTCATGTCGACTTTCTTTGACTCAAGGGAACATCTGATATTACATTTTCCACATGAATATAAATTTGGAGGTCTAGTATAGTTTCAATGGATGTACCAATTCTAAAGATTCCTGCAAAAATTGAAGAAAAAAGTATGTAATGAATCATCAGTTGAAGGCTCAATTACTGAAGCTTATTTTCAAGAATAAATTACTTTTTTCTGCTCTCATTATTTTGAATCTGAATATCCCTCAAAACACAACTTTATAGGATAGAATTAGGGGAATGTTGATGATGAAATGGACAATCAATTATCATTTTTAACCAACCAAATCTTGGCTTTGGTGGAGTTCATGAATGATGTCTTTCTGATGATGAACATCACCGAGATCATACATATGTTCTGTTCAACTGTTAAGAAATGACATAATTTGTATTGTGAGTGGTTCTATAACTTATTCTATAATTTATGTTATAGTATGTAAACTTATTTTATTTTTAGGTTATATGATAATCATATAAAGAATCAAATTCCACAAATTACAGTAGCTGCTCTTGAAGAACACAGACAAAAAAAAATTTCTCAATGGTTTCAAAAACAGGAAACATAAATTATTGATGGATTAACATATCAATTCAGTTTATTATTTATTATATTGATAATTGTTTTACAAATTTTCAGGTGTCTCAACATTCTTATAAAATTGATAAGTGACTGTGTATATTGAGTAATCCGCCATCCAAAATAGTTAATTCTTATAATGCATATGTGGTGAATGGTTTTTGATTTCATACACATGCATATGGGGAATAAAAAAACAATGAACAATAGAGTTTTCTTGAGATGATCGCATCATAGAGAAACTAAAGTTAAATTTTACGGCATTCTTGATGAAATTATTGAACTGTGTTAACTAGAACAAAATTACATAATGATGTTTAAATGTCTGTGGTTGGATTCTAAGAGAGGATTGCATGTTAATCCAACTCATGGAATCTTTGATATTAAATATAAAAGTATTCTTGTAGAAAATGAACCATTTTTACTGGATCAACAGGGACATAAAAATTTATTACATAATGTATTGTGCTACTTCAAGAGACTTGAGTGATTGGTGGAGCATAATAAAAATGAAATCTCAGGAAAATCAGTTTATGCAAACTAAATGTGGTTCCGCTGAAGTGGATGGAATTGAAATTTGTTAAGAGATTACTCAAAATCCAAATTTTTCACCAAGAGACATGAATATCGATGATGACACCACACAATTAAGGGTCGATAGTGATGATGATGTTAATGATGTTACAAATGAATTCGAAATGACATGAACTGATGAAAGTGAAACTCATATGGATATTGATGATGCTGAGGAAGAATATGAAGACATTGACATCGTCAGATATGAAGATGATGATGAAGGTGAACATTGAAAAATTTAAATACTTGTTATAATCATAACTAATATATATCTATATATAATAGTTATTTTCAACTATCTTCTAACAACAATCATTTTGTCTTTCAGATGGACCCTGATCTATTTCGTGAGTTCGAAGAGGCTAATCTACCTTTGGATGAGGGGGATTTGGGATCATCTAACACTCATCCTACTGGCGGTTCAAGGGGTACGTAGAGGGGGCGCGGTCTTGCACGACTGATTATTCTTGACCCTATCCTCGAGCAATATCCACGTCTTAGATTAAATCCACACATGGAGGTATAAGAACCTGTATATTTTAGTTAGATTTCATTAATTTATTTATATACCAGTTGTTTGATTATTTATTCTCTTTTTACAGTTTTGTGCATGTAGCTGTTGGACAGGGGAGAGCTAGCTTGCACAATTATTTTGCTCAGCCATGGATCACATGAGAATAGATTCCTGTTGATGTATAGCTCGGTATGTTCAATCATTTGTTGGTATGCCGATAAATAATACTTATTTTTGAATTTATTTTATTAATAACTTGATATTATAAATTATTTTTATGGTTTATGGTATCCCATTGATGATATCATGTATGACGCAATCCACACAGCAAGGGAGGTGTCTATGTGACCGTTTCTGTTAGTTTTTGCACAATTTGAGAAGGACGACCATTAAGAAAGCAGGAGAGACAATAATTGATGAGTCGTGTAGAGCCCACCGACTAGAGTACATTTCATCTCATATTTGGGATGGATTATGTTCACACTGTTTGGGTGGTAGATTTCAGTGGAGATCTTCATTGGGTTGGCAGAACCGGGGAAGATAGGATGTGACACATCGAGCTGGTATCTGTACATTCAATACACATAAAGAGAATCTGGTAAGTATCTTTTTTAAATATTTTATATAACATTAAATATAAATAGTTTATTTTATATTTCTATAGGTATTCGAGAATCCCAAAATTACGAAGTATGACGTTTATCGGAGGATATACAGTGATCCAACCACTGGAGAGATTGGAGGTGATCGCTAGCATCAGATTGTGGTCAGTATTTTATTTTTCAGTTTGACAATTAACAACATATAATATTTTCACAATTTTAATTTCAAATTGGAATTGAAGGAGTAATATGAGGTAGAGACCTCTCAGACACAGGGTGAGATTCAAAACGAGACGACTGATCAGACCAGTGCCAACTATTTCGATGAGGTGCTATAGATACATGCAACTCAATATGGCTTTGAGAAGGGCTGAGTAGTTGGTATCTAGTCACATTTGAATTCTGGTACTTATTATGGTACTGCTGCGATGTCGTCGTCCAGCTTGAGAGGAGCTCGTGGAGATTCATCATCTTATGTCTCACAGTATCAGGAGTAGTTACGAGCTCAGAATGTTCTTATAGAGAGTTTTTAGAAGCAACGTGAAGAGATGCGTCAGCAGCAATAACAGCAACAGTACGAGGAGGATATGCATCGATGAAAACAACAACAACACGAGGAGACACATTGATGGCCGCAGCAGCATCATGAGCATATGGAGTACATGCACCATCTGACTCGTAGTTTTGGGATGAAGTTTCCTCCACCATCTCTTTCATCTCCTATACCTCCTCCAGAACGCGATCGCCCCAATTATTTTTTTGTAATGTTAAAAACATTTGAATTTAAGATTTTCTGTAATATGAACTATTTACAGTTTTTGTCTTTTATATTGATGCGAATATTGCATAATTTTTTTATTTTTAATATTTTTTTATTTATTATTAGTATTATATTTTTTAATTTTCGTTTATTTTACTAATAATAATAATATTTTATGTTTTTTATATTTTTTTTCTAAATATTGAAAATTTTAATATTTTTTATTAGTTTAATAATATTAATATTATTTTTCCATTAATCGTGATTTTATTAATTATATTTTTGTAGTATTATATTTTTTATGTTTTTTTATTTACTAATAATAATAATAATATTTTATGAATTTTTAATATTTTTTTTGAATATTTAGAATTTTAATATTTTTTATTTTTTATTATTTTAATAATATAAATATTATTTCTTCATTAATCATAATTGTATTAAATATATATATTTTACTCTATTTGGTATTTGCAATGAGGCATATTGTGATGAGATCCTGTCGTAAATAGTTTAACTATATATTTTTAAAAAAGTATTTTCTACGGGCCCATCGTAAAAAGTTCATTTACATATAATGTATATAATCTGAGACTTAGTTGCGACGGGAAACTGCACCGTCACAAATAGTATTTTTTTTACGACAAGCCAGTCCCAAAAAAATACTATTTGAGATGGAATTTTATGCAACGGGTTATTTGCGATGGGACCCCGTTGCTAAAGCTTATTTGCGGCAGGATCCCATCGCAAATAGCCTGTCGCAAATAGCTCAAATTCCAGAAGTGTAAAATGAGGAGTTTCATGTTGTTATATAAGTGGAATGTATGAATTATGAGGTAATTAGGTACTTTGAGATTTATAATATTGTATCATGTGTTTTCATGTGTATAATATGGTATTTGTTGGATATTTATTGATCGTGTAATGAAATAAACCAGAAAATGGTATATAGAATATTCTATTATTTCTTTTTTGGATTTTCTACTAGTATTATAAGGGATCCTTGACATATGAATGAAATGAGATAAAAAATATTATACCATGGGAATTATCATAAAGATAAATTAATATAAAAATAATCCATTATATGATAGGGATATCTAATTATTACATAATCTATAATATTTGGATAATGATGACTACTTTTGACAATATACTCACATAATGTAGAATATGAGAATAAATTTTCACCATGGAAGGCTAACCTAAAAATTATCTTTAAGTGATTCTATGTAATATTTTCATGACTAAATTTATTAATGGTTTGGAATGAGTTGAATATCTATATAGGTGATGAATTACATAACAATCCAGGAAATAAAATCATTATAAATAGGAAAATTTATATTTTAAGAAGGATAAATGTAATGAGTGTTTAAGAAGACTCTCATCAACAAATTTATTAATAAAATTATAAGTCTAACATGAATATGAAATTTTAATATATTGATATAGAGATATGATATTTAATGAAGGAAACTGTATTTGATTAGGAGTGCACAAATCAGATAGAATGGGTTTTTATCCACACTATAGAAAAATTATATTTTCTCTCTACCTTTTATAAAAAAAATCTATATTTTTTCAAATGCTCAAAACATTTACTTGTCAAAAAATAAATATGGTTACCATATTTATAATATTTTCTTGAATATTATATATGTGTTATTGGGTCATTTTAGTTAATTTAAAAATCTTTTCTATTTTTAAATTGTGTTTTTATATAAAAATAATTACAAAACATATTTCCCCCCAAAGGAAATCACATTTATATATGTTATAACACCATCATAATGAATATTTGGAATAAAATAAATGAGGAATCGTATTAATATCATATGATTATATGATTTAATATTTTATTTATATGAATTATTATAAATAACCAAACGTCTCATACATATATTTATCATATTGATATATAAATATTCATTACATAACATAATGATCCATTCTAGAATAATATATGTATTTTTCAATTTTTAACTTGGAAACATAAGAATCTTTTCTTCATTACCAGCACCCTTTTTATACATATCATACATAATACCATTTTCATAACCTGGTGATATAAAACCTAAGTAAGGGTGATCTTAGATATTAATTATGGGTAAAAGGGAGATAAAAATGATCACATAATAATAACATGAGCATAAGGTCATGAGAACTTGAGAAAAAAATTTGAAAACCATACCCTATATATCTAAGATCACAATACTGATTTAAGGAATAAATCATGGATATTTATAATACATGAATCATAAAGGAATAAAAAAACATAATTTATGAGAGAATAACATTGGAATAAGACATATATTTGTGAAAAAAGATAATCTTATAACATTGTGCCCATGTACAAATATAGAGAGGTTCACACAATATATTAAGGACATGAAATTAGTTCCCACATAAACTTATGGACATGAAATATAAGTCCACGCATAATATTATAGACATGAAATCTAGGTCTACACATGATTTTATGGAAATTAAATCTAGGTCCACACATAATTTTATAGACATTAAATCTAGGTCCATGTATAATTTTATGGAAATAAAATCAAGTTCCATGCATGAAATTGTTAACATAAAATCATGTTCAGGAATAATATATTTACACATGAGTTTTCTGTATTTTCCCATTGAATTAAAGGGATATATAATTCTAGTCCCACCCATTACATACTCATATTCCATTAATATGATTTCCACAAGATCATAAATCAATAATAATATATTTTAACTTTTGAAAAATAAAAGGGTTTTATAAGAATTTTATCAAAATATAACCTATGGAAAAAAATTGTTTTAATAAAAATCATATCATTATAATAATATAACATATAGATAAATAATAGGGATATTATCCTTAGATCATATCCCCAGTAGTAAATATGAATAATTATGTTTTTTTTCATTCATGAATAAAAACACTATTAAAATATCTTTCACACATTGATGATGAAAATAACCTTTCCATTTTGAAAATCAAATTTTAAAGACTAAAAATTAAAAAAATACTGTCATCATAATTTTAATTCAAAATAGAAAATAAAAATATAATTTAGGTTTAAATCATTTAGTTTACATAATGGTGGGAAATTACATTAAAGGCGTACACATTAAAACAAATATTCCTTTCACATTTTCATTAAAAAGTCAAAAAATACATCATTGAGAAAGAGAAAAGATAATCCCATTAAAATAATTTTTTAAAAAGTAAAACCTGGGTAAAAATGGATTTTAAATATCATAGGATAATAGTTAAACATTTTTCAAACACTTTTTGAAAAGATGGACTGAGAAGAAAAATGAATTTCTACCAAAGATAGAAATAAATTCAGTTTTATTTAAAAATACTATCTCGGTATCTTAGGTACATAATGAGAGGAAAATTAAAGAAAAAATGCATTCTCAATAAATAACCATAGGAGAATAAATTATATTTTTTTCTTGAGAGATAGATCAAAATATTTTACCACCAAAAGCATGATCATGAAAAATCCTGATAAATAATGAGACTGTATCATAAAACCCTTACCACTATGGTAACTTTGGAATCATAAGCCCGATTAAGGAAAGAACCATAGATGAATATTTATATCCCTACAATTTTCAATATAAAAATCATAAAATTCATTCATTTTTATAATATATACCATATAAAAGAAACAAATGATGAATATAGCACGTGTCTTATAAAAATAAAAGTGGGAAGAAAATCCATTACCTCAAGTCTTTCCTTTATTCATACAAGTTTGAACCTCATTTATAATAAATTTAAATTTATTATATATCTATAACAAAACAATATTAATATATATCATACCATATATTATTTACTTAAAAACTTTTATCACAAATTTATTAATAGTTCTTTATTACAATCAATATTCTGGGTGATAAGTGCTTCATTTTTCATATATGTTTCAGTTTGGTTTTTTTGGTAATTGTACTTTGATTATGGTAACATCATATCCAGAATATTAATCATGATAAAAGTTCTATATATATATTCATTATATTCATTTTTAGATTCATCCATAAATGTTAGATATATGAAAATTAATTACACCATTCATGGAGATGGAAGGTTGTACTTACACGTGAATGTATTTTAATTTTCATAACTATTGGAATAGAAGAATGGTAAATATTAATTCATATTTAAAAAATATTTTTTATATAATACTTATCATATAAATTCATTAAGTATATCCTTATTACCACAAATGTCAAAATAAAATGAAAAACGTATCACATCACTTCGTGGAGGTGGTAGTCTAAAAATACGCATGAGAAATGTTATCAGTTCCCAGAAAATTTGATGGTAATAAGGTATTTCATGGAACCCTCCCCACAAAGATAGCGTAATATGGGGAGAGATATAGTGACTAACTGATTCCTTACATCATTAGGCCCAGGGTTGGAAACTATCACCTAGCGTATAGTAAGCATACATATTGGAGGTGTTAACCACTAATAAAACATACAAAAGAGAGAGATACGAAGGATACACTAACCAAAAAGTGCTCAAACATACATAAACAAACAAATTCCATGTTTGAACATGAAATATAATTCAGTACTATAACAACTAAAAATAAGCTACAAGTACCAAAAAGGTTAAAGGTGGTAATGACCATGGCACCCAAATAGATCCTAAAAAACCATGAGCTAGTAATATCTAGCCCGATATCCAAAATACACTGGATGACCTGAAAAAAATTTATATATCTATGGGGTGAGAATAAAAGTATACTCTTTTGTATCCTCCCTAAATCCTCTCATGAAAAATATTGATAAATAATGATAAAGAATTATGAACAACCATGAAACAAACTCATCACGTAATCATGTATACAAATATCACAACCTCACCATGGATAACTCTCACCATGTATTGCATACAAGTGAGAATATAATATAATAATGGAACATCAAGGGTACCCCTCTCCCACTTCCACACTAATTTTTCACTCTTCCCCAAAATAACATTTCCTTAGTCATCTCTCTTAAAAATAGAGTAGCCCAAAGACAAATGGTCAAGGCATCATAAAATGCTCCATGTGCATCACACCATCTCATCATCCCATATATAGTAACCAAGTAGTTTACAATAGCCACCGTAGCATGTATGAAATGTATCATACATCAATTATTACACCATAATCCATTACATCCCATACACTGAGTATGTATCTCAAGCCATCACATCTTATACACATCATACTTATTATTATCCTTTATATACAATATTTTTTAATACATGTGCATGAAATTACCACAATCCATTATAAACCTCTACATATATATATATATATGGGAAAACTAATTTCCATGCATACCATCACAAGTAACTACCAAAATAAGAGAGATGGTTCAAATGGGGGTAGTTATCCATCCATCCTCCCACCTGGATGTTGGGGAAAAACCTCCCAGAGTCCATTGGGTGTCAGTTCCCCAAGCCAACTTGGGTGGGGTAGCATATGAAATCACATAATAAACAAGATATGATATATATCACAACCAAAATATGGCCATAACTCAGTCTTAGACTCAATGGAAGCTAACATTTCTCAGAATCTCTGCTACCACTACTATGACCAGATATCCTATATAAACAAAATCATTTAAATGAATTACATTAAATTATTTATTTCCTTTTTTATCATTTTATTCAGTTAATTATTTCATTATAAATTAATTAACCATTAATATTATTCCAAATTATATTACATTATTCATCTGAGTAAAGTCTATTCCCTTGATACAAAACCCAAATTGAGTCCATAGTTTATCAAGATTAACATATTTTAGAAATTACATTCCATAAACACCAACCCCATGGGTTAATAATTATTTATTCATTATTAGAATCATTCCACAAACTAGGTACTCTTATAAAACCATCTTAATATACCACCGAGAGGAAACATGCAACTAATCACACCCAGCTACCTCAAGTAGTGGGGAAAATCATGTAGATAAAACAAGAAACCCAATCATCAGCCATTAAATAGATTCATAAATGATCATTCCAATTCCAAACATCACATTAACAGGAAATCCCAGCTCCAAATATTTCCATAATATCTAGTTCCATCCTCAAAACCCACATGCATATCATGATGCATCTCACCATCATAGGAACCAACTGATGTCACATCATTTAGGCCTCCCTACCAATGCCACATTATCCATCCCAGGTTTAGACATCTAAGGGTCACATCACATCCAAGACTACCCACCCTATATATCATCATACAATGTGAAGCTCACATCCAAAGAACATTATAAAAGAAACAATAAATGAGATATGAAAACTCAAATAAAAAGTCACTCAACCTTCTCAAACAAATGGGAAACACAGTCCCTAGAAATTATCTTTATCACCCAAATTTTCCATATTCCATCTTGAATTAACTGATTTATTAATCATAGTTTCAAAATAATGGAAACCGAAAAATTCAATATATAACAAGATAACAAAATATTAAACATGCCCTCTATCATTTAAATTAATTTCATAAAAAATGCGTGAAGAAACATTCTCATTTAACAGTGAATTTATTATTATCATCATCAAGAATTAACATTATTCACATTATCAATCAATTCCATTAATCACATGGAAGATCAAATTTAATTATATATGAAAATTTAATCAACTTGGTTGTTTTCAAATTACAACAAACATCTGATTACAATCATTCATATCCCTTAATTATTATTAATAAAAATAATTAATTTATTCTAGATTTATGTTATTTATCAATTCTAACATGGTACTACAAACATAAGAACATGTTAAAAAGCATATCATAGATATCAATAAATCTATAAAAAAATGAAAGGAAAAATGAGATCATGGTATTGAGAATGAAAATTTGACTGCTAACCAATTATTTATTAATCTGGTTCGATAATTTTTAGGTTAATTAAATTACCATACAAAGGGATAAACCATGATCAATTTATTATTTAACGTAAATAAATAGACAATCAAAAAATCTCATACCTAAAATTTTTCAATTTTATTCTCATGTGAACAAACTAGTGTTGTCGATATCCAATCACCTCTTCCATGAATAATTTTTTATATCTTAAAGACTTCATGACACAAATGCACTAAAAAACAAAGAAAAAATCATTATAATAGATAAATCACATACAATAGCTTTAAAAGAATAAACATGAGGAAACAAGACCGATTAGGGAGAATCCACTAGAAAAGAAATAAATAAAACACCTTGGATCACCAAATTTTGAAGACAAAAGAAAAAAATCAATACCCATTGATGGGATAATTTTTTTTTTAAAATGGAGGTCCACCAGTTTCATAGATATAAAAAGGGAGTTCTGCTGGCCATAGGATTTTAGGAAAACCAGAGCACTAAATCATTTTATAAATGTTCTATATAGGTGATTTACAAGGCTTTTAAATATTAAATATAGTATAAATGTTGAGTTTTCAACTTACACTAAAAAATGAATCACCTTTATGAATTTAATGTCGAATTAATACATATTGTGATAAGACTCACATTGGAAATGAAACTCAAATACACTAACTGTAATGATTACATGACATGTAATCTTCTTGTTTCCAAAATTTATCAGCTGAACCCATGAATACTAACTTTAGGCCTCATCTGATAACCAAGAGCTTCAGAAATAAGAAAAGGATGAGACTGTATGGATTCAGGCCCTTACATTAGATAACTCTCAAACAATTCTCATCCTCAAGAATAAAATTCCAAACTAGAGAGAAAATAATAATGGGTCATCTAAAAAGTCACCCTGTGAGATTCCTCTCAAGGATCTCACCATATTAGAAGATCAACCACCACACTCAGAGGAAACAAGAACAAAACCATGAAATACAAAAAACGAGAACTTAAACACTCTTCCATGGGATATAACTCTCAAATTAGTGTAAAACCAAAACAATAAACAAGAAGAAACCATATTATAAACTAAAAAGTTCAACATCCACAAAACAAACAACGTTATAAGAGAGGAGCTAAATATCAAATAATTTGGGGGTACTGAGTGTGCATCTATAACCCACGTTACCAGGTACTCTTCTCTATGAAACTATGCCTCCATAAGACATGAACTAATGGAATAACATGGCCAAACAACATATTATCCTGGTTTTCCTAGATCTCCATAGGATTCTCCTCAAAAGTTGAATAGTCTTCAATATCGATATCACCCTAATAAATTTCATGAGAGTCATAATGTTGCGAAAAAAATATTTTCAACAAATAAAAAACACTGGGTTTGTGGATCATCTATGGGGAAAGTTCTATACAATACGCCATTACTCCAACATGATCCAACACCTTGAAAGGCTCAACACACCAGGGAGAAATCTCACTTCTGTAGAAAAACCTTCACATACCATGATTAGGTGTCACTTTTAAGAACATGTTATCTCTAATGTCAAACTATATAGGTATCCTATTATGACCAGCATAGGATTTATAATTATTATGTGCTATTTTAATCCTCTCATGAATTATATGAACCATATCAGTCATATTCTGTACTATTTTTGGTTTGAGAATTTCCTCCTCTCTGACCCGAGACCAGTACATTGGAAAAAGGAATGTTCATCCATAAAAATATTAAAATGGATCCATACCGACGGTGGAGTGAAAATTATTATTGTAAGAAAACATCACAATGGGTAGGTACCTCATCCACAAACCTCTAAAATCTAGGACACAATTGTACAAAATGTTCTTCATGAGTCTATATAGACTGGTCTATCTTGAAATCTGTCTACAAATGAAATGAGTAGCTAAGTAATAACTAATGGAAAAAATCATAATAAAGACCTATCTACACCCTAGAGGTAAAATGAGGATCTTGATCATATGTGATTGTCTTTGGGACTCAATGGAGTATCACCACCTCATCCAGACACTGCTATAATAAAACATCCATTGATATCAACTCCCATATCACTTTTATGTGGGATGATTTCATCAAATGATCTACTATCACCCATACAGCATCAGAGCCTCCCTCAGCGCAAGGTACTCCAGAAACTAATTCCATTAATATGTCTTCCCACTTCCATTAGAGGAATCTAATGGTTGGAGAAAACCACCTTGAACATAGTTCTTAGCCTTCACTTTATGGAACAATACACATTGAGAAAAAAACACTGTAACTACATGCTTCAACCTAGGCCATAAAAATTGACCTCTCAAAGCTTGGTACATCTTTTTTTTTGCTAGGATGTTCTGTCAATGTTAAACTATGGAACTAATGGATATCCATTTAATTCATTTCTGATGTAACAAAATTTTTTCCCTATAACAACACCAAATGTTATCCATCCTCATACCAACCATATGTGTCATCACAATAATCAACTCAGTCCTTGTAGACCTCCACCTCAGAATCTATGAAATGGGACTCCTCAAAATGTTTCACCAATGATGACTGCACTTTCATATTGAAAAGGAAACCATTGTCTATGACCTCTCCCATATCGAGATGTATCATAGAGAGTTCTTCCATCACTCTCTAAGAATTCGCAGGTTCGCAAATGAAATCACTACGTGACTTATTGCTCAACCCATTGTTGACAACATTTCCATTTCCTAGCATCAAGAAATATCAAAGTTGTAATCCTATCAGAAATCCAATCATAGACATTAATGAAAGTTCAAGTCACACTAGGATAAGATGTACGTCAGGCTATTATTGTCGATATAAATAACAAAACTCTCACCAATGAGATAATGTTTCCAAAACATCAATTAAAATAAAACATCTTCTAAATCAAGATCATGGGTGTCATAGATATGTAGATGGGTGAATAAATACCGAGAACCATAAGAAAATACTGATATTTTCTTTATAAAAAAACCCAATAAAAGATGTGTACCATCATAGAAAACCACAAACTAAACTACTTCAGCTAGAAAATAAATAACTAGAGTGTTGACCAAATTATCCTTCATGTAATCAAAAGATACATGACACCGGTCAATCCATAAAAACACCTGATTCTTCTAGATTAAGGATGTCAAAGGAGTATCAACCTAGGAGAAATATTTTACAAACCTCTTATAATATCATTTCAGTCCAAGGACTCTGAACCTATTCCATTGCCTTAGGGGCTTCCCAAGACACAACTGCCTCTATATTCAAATGATCTATAGCTACTCCACGATGGGACACAACATGCCCTAAGAAACAAAATTCACAATCCCAAAACTCACTCTTAGGACTCTTCGTGAATAGTTAATCACATTGAAGAACTCCCAAAATAGAATGAAAATGCTTTGCATGCTCCTCCATACATATAGATTACATAAGGATGCAACAATCAAAACCACCATGAATATATTTAAGAACTCTCTGAAAACTATGTTCATCAACCACATGAACAAAAATGAAGAATTTTTCACACTAATAGAATCAGGACAAAGTCGTAATGCCCATGATGAAAAAAAGTAGTCATTTAAATATCGTCACCCTTCACCTACATTTGATGATATCCTAACAAAAAATCGATCTTTGAGAACTAAATTTATGCCTTTAACTGATTTAATAAATAATCAATGTGTGGAAGAGGATAACAGTTCTTCACTGTCACTTGTTTCAACCAACGATAATAGAACAAAATATAGAAACTTCCATAAACCTTCTTCATGAACAACACTTGTGCAACCAATGATGACACAGTCATCCAAATAAAATCTCACTACAACAGATCATCAAGTTGTACTCACAACTCTCACAACTCAAAAGGTGTCATCCTATACAGAGATATCGATATAAGTGGAATGCATGGCTATAGGTTAACCCCAAACTTGATCTTCCATCAAAGGGTTAATGCTATAACCTCTTTTGGAAAGAAATTAGGGTACTCCTTCACAACCTTGGGAAACATTGAATTTTGAACCTTCAATGAGCTCCACATCAACTCTTAGATCAAATAAGGCATGGACCAAACACACTTCTGACCCATCAGAGGGTCTTACTCGCTAATGAACACCATTGGATCACCATAAGCATATTTAAACACAACCTGACTCTTGAATAAATCATAGATAGCTTGTACCAATTTCAACCAATCCATGCCATGGATGATAAAATATGGTTATATATGTAAATATTGAAAATATCCCCAATAGCGGTGATGCCCCAGCACTAGGTGAAAATATTTAAATACATCATAGAAGCCTTATTTACCGCCAAATAGAATAGTAAACTCAAAGGGCACTAGAATCCTCTCTACCTCATGTACCAATGCATGGATAAGGGTAGGTCATATAAAGGACTGTTTTTCTTTTGAATCAAACAATGAACAAAACCATATAGAAAAAACATTAGGTAACTCCAACCATGCATGAAATATATGGACCTCACTATACTTGTTATTCGTGATTCTTCCTTCTAAAAATCCATTAGTTAGTGTACCACATTGATGGGGGTTCTTAACTCCCTTATCTATCCCAACCTTTTTATGGGGGTACTTCATGCCCTTATCCATCCCAATGAAAATAAACACACACCACAAAACCATTCCAACCCTTGAAAAAATCAAGGGTGTTCAAACCATTTCAATAAAGAACCATTATTTTAATTGAAAACCATTTTTCCTATTCCTCAAAACCAACAATAATTTTAAAATATCTATTTTAAAATCATGTTATAAAAAACACTATCCAATGACACACCAAAGTTCACAATTTCCAAAAATCACCACTCAAGAGGGTTTTAACAATAATTTTATAGTGGATAAATGATGAATTTCAATCAAGAATTTTTTTTGAAACTAATAATTCAAGTTCTAAAATATAGGAGTTGAGAGTGAAGACACCTACCTTGATGGTTTTGGAAAAAACAATAAACAACATGAAAAGCGTTACAAAACAAAGTTGAATCTCTATGAACCCGCCTAAATTATCTTACCCTATCAACAAAAAGACCAAATATAAACATATTTGGAATCCATAAACATAGATCTACCCGCATCAGGAATATATCTAAGAAACTGATAGAGAGTGAAATGTAGAACTAAGAAAACACCATAAACGATTGAGAATGATGACTTAATGTGAGAATCAGGCTTCAACGCAGAATGGAATGGCTCTTGATTGATTCAAATTTGCTTCAGAGAGGTTATCAAACCTTTGAGAGAAAATACCATAAGTTAGGGCCATTTTAAGGGGAAACTAAGGCACTTAGAAGTAAAAACGAGTTAGATACACAATCTAAGGATCTAACATTGACCCGAGCATGTTTTATTCACATAGTTAGATAAGCTTTGCGCTAACTGTGATCCTTATTCTAAATTAAGGGAGACCTCACATGGTTTCCTTTCATGGTTCGCAAATTTCCTGTCAACCGTGATGAAGCCATTACCTCAAAAAGACCAAATACAACTCCTAAAGTGCATGTCTTCTATTAGTCATCTGCATGGTTCGTACAAACTGTGTGTCTCCCATGCACCTTCTATTTTTACCATGCATAACTATACACGTTTACTTGCAAGTGTTGAACGATTTAAACAAACCTTGAACCACTCAATCACCTATAAAAATTCCCCAAAAATTCTATAAAGTTTCTCCAAACTCTCCCGAACTTCACCCATATACTTTATATACTTAAAATAAAGAAAGAAAATGTTAAATACTAGAAACTGGGGTTGCTACATTCTACCCACAATTGGTCTTTATATCCCAAGAATTTATAAAACCAATTGTGTCCTGAAATTGTTTCATCCTTTACTCTTTCATTTCCTTCTTATTTTCCCAATTCCCTTCTTAAATTTGAACATCTTTCCACAAAACCCACACTAGACCAATGCATTTTCCACACAAGTATTTTTCTTACATATACACAATCCGCACTAGGATATATACCAACAAAGCACCTATCTATAGGTATATGTGATCCCATATAACCACACTCAACCATTGTGGTAATGCTAACCGATACACCACCTCTCCCACCAGTTTTAGTATCACAAAATGGGATATGTTTCTAGGAGACAACTTTCCCTGCTTCACAAAACATCGATGTCCAAGACCTAGAGAGATACTCAAGAACACATGATAACTCACCACAAATGACAAAGACCATCGAAGATGATCTATATAATATTTATTACGAATATGTGCTGTCTACATCCTATTTCTAATCAAATTAATATTATTTATTGTCTCTTGGACAAGGCTCAACCAAACTAGCGAAGCCTCACCTGTTTCCACCCAACATAGTGGATAACCACAAGGATTCCCATACAATGCTTCAAATATAGCCTTATGTATCGAGGCATGATAGTTGTTGTTTTAAAAGAACTCTTATAATGACATTTGGGCTTCCAACAATCCACCAAAATCCATTAAAAAATCCCACAACATATCTTCTAATGTTTTTATCATCTTTTCGGATTTACGATTTGTCTGGGGATGATACAATGTACTCATAGTCAATTGAGTCCTAAGGTATTTCTGTAAATATTTCTATAAATGATAATAAAACCTCTGATCTTTGTCTAAAATGATTGAAACGAGTATGACATGCCTCTTTACCACTTCTCAGTTATATATTTTGGATAGATACTTGACTATATGATTTTCACATATAGGGATGAAATAGTCTGACATGGTAAGATGATCCACTATCACCCATATGACATTGTGCCTTTGAATAGTTCTTAGTAGATCTGTTACAAAATCTATAGTTATATTATCCCATTTTTACACTAGAATAGGTAAAGACTATAACATTCCTACCTATATCTAGTGTTCTGCCTTAACTTGTTGACAAGTTAAGCATCTGGAAACAAACTCAACCACCTTTTTTTGCATGCCGATCCACCAAAAGTATGCTTTCAACACCTTATACATATTTTTTATTCCCGGATTAACATCCCATCTTGAATGGTGGTAATCATAAAGAAGTTTCTCCTAAAAATCCATAGTTATGACCATCTAATTCCTGATCCACAACACTGAACTCTTGTCCAGCCTCCAGCCCACAATGGTCTCCCCAATATTGAGTTTTGAAATCATTGCAACACATTATGCATCAGATATATGTGCCTCCTTTACCATATTTACTAAATTTGGAACAATAAAAATTATAATGAAAATCACAACACCACCTTGGTCTTCGCATTCCACATGAATATCATTGAGAACTAACATCAACTACAACACATCTGAAGTTACTTTTTCTAACTGAGCATACAAATTTCTGTTTAATGCATCATCAAGCAAATTAACCTTTCCCAGTGTATAAATCAAGTCAAATTAGAACATTTAGAGATATTACATCCATATATTTTACTTCATATTCAAATATTTATGTGAGAAAATATTCTTCAAGCTCTTATGATCCATGAACATAGTGAATTTCTCATCAAAGAGATAATGAAGCCAAGTCTTTAAAGCATGGAGAAATTTAACTAACTCCAAATCATATTTTGGATAGTTATTCTCATGAACCCTCAACTTCCTTAGGTCATAAGCAACAACGTGGTATCCTTGCATGAGAACACAACCAAACCTAGATCCTAAAGCATCACAATACACCACGTACCGTTTTCCTGATTCCAGAAAAAATAATGATTGGTATTGATGTAAGGAGTAATCTCAATGGTTGAAATGATTTATAGAATTTTGAAGTCCATTAAAAAGAAAAATTCTTCTTTGTCAAAGCTTTCATATGTGATTCTAGTCATGTGAATTTGGGAAAAAATAATCAGTAATAAATAGATAATCCAAGAAAACTTTATATCTCAAAGATATTCTTCAACAGTTTCCAAGATATAATAGCTTCAAATCTTCTTTAGATCCACTAAAACAACTATTTTAGAAATTACATTACCAAAAAAAAACATTTCTCTTGTATCCAATAATCACACTTTGATTATTTTTTCATACAAACAGTGTTCTATCAAGATCTCCAAATCTATCACCAAATGTTTCTCATGCTTAGCCATTTTTCTTGAGTACACTAATATGTTGTCTAGAAACACCACAAAAAATGAGTCTAGATAGTGTTGAAATATCATATTCATTAATTCCGTGAAGATATAAGGTAAATTCATAAGGCCAAAAGGCATTAATACATATTCATAATGTCCATATCTGCTTATGAATGTTATCTTTAGAATATCGTCCTTTCGAAATAACAATTGGTGACATCCTTAGTAAAAGTAAATAATAGATAACCATTGATCTCCCCTAAATTGATCAAATAGATCATAAATTCATGGAATTTGATACCTATTCTTTATCGTAACTTGGTTAAGCTTCTGATATTCCACACAAAGATGTAAAGTTCCATCTTCTTTCTTTAAGAACAAAATTGGGACTACCATAGAGACATGCTCGTCCAAAAGAAAGCTTTTATTTCTATCTCTTAAAACTAAAATTTCAGCTCCCTTAATTCTGTTAGTTCCATCCTATAAGATTGAAGTTATATAATACTGGTTCCTGTAAGTAGATCAATCATAAACTCCACTTCTATCATGGGTAGAAACCTTAAGAATTTTTCTGTAAAGACATCCTTAAACTCATCAAAACTATTGGAAAAAAACTTCTCCCAACCTATCACATTGATGTTAAGTAAAACATCCTCCAAATTGTAAGATATTGTTCCCACAACTGGTTCCAACAAGACAATTGAACATATATTTATATACCTTTCTCCTCTAAAGATATTTTCAATCCCATCATGAGTTGTGAAACTAACTGCTCTTTTATAATAGAAAATGTGAGACTTGAACATTTTCAGAAAATACATGCCTAGGATTACATCATATACATACATTTCCAGCACCAATAAGTCCCATTTTAGATCATCTTCATCAACATTCATATAATATACTCTACATAAGAAGGATCTACATTATCTTTTCCCAATAAGAGTTTGAATTTTTATAACAAAAGGCATCATGTAATGTTTTAAAGTTAGCAAGACAACAATACGTGAATAAATATAGGAATGTGATGCACCCATATCAAACATCACTTGCATAAGGGTAGAATTTAAAAGAATCATACCTCTCAATATATAAGGTCCACCCTAATCATCCACAATCACCTACTGAGATCCATATAATTTATTTGTTGTTGTACTTTGTTTTTTGTTTCCCTATTAATTTTTTCTTTCCTGAGGAGTCCTGGTATTCCTAGAATCACCATATATAGATATGTTCTACTAATGATATTGGTTCTACTATCCTCATCTCGTCTAAGAATATATTGTTTCTAACACCAGAGAAGTGTCTCGATCACCTGACCTTGGAGCACTATGATAATATCACATAAGATACTCTACATGGTTGTAGTTTTGGCATACTCTAGGTTGTGTCATACACTCTCACTTTATGTGGTCAAGAAAACCACATTTAAAACATTGTGCTTTTCTCTTAGGTCATGGAGAAAGGTTCATTGATCCAGCCATCTAATTTTTATTCACACTCCCACATTGGAATTAGGTGTCCCTCTTCCGCTTAATCCTAGGATCAGAGTTTTCACCAGTTCCTATGGGTATCAACATACTTCCTCCTCCTATTGATATTGATATATCCCTTTCACCATCTATGTATAGTCTATAATATAGAGCACAACTATCTTCAACTGAATCTCCTACCATATCCCCAATTCAATTATGTGTGCCTTCAAGGATGAACTAGCTACAACCTTGGGTGAAAAGAGTACTAAATTCATGAATTTAGATACATAATCAGTGATAGTGATATTTTACAACTTTAGGATAAAATATTTCTTCATTATCTGATTCATGAATGTGTGTGGATATAATTTTTTGATGAAAAATTCCTTAACTCCTCCCAAATAAGGCCTTGATCTGCTTTATCCTACACCAATAGATCCCACCACTAGCGTGCAAGATCCTTGAGCATATACATTTCTAGTTTTACTTTTAGCTCTGTTGGTGTGTCGGTGAAATTGAAGATATGATTCATCCTGTTCAGCCACACTTCTTTCTTTCTTGGTTCAGAATCACCTTGAAATATGGGTGGATTCTTATTATGGAACTAGAATTAATGATCCAATTTCCTTGACTCATCCCACCAATTTCCTATGCTCATATCTTGAAACACATGGAAGATACTCTAAACTAGCTCTTTGTTTACCTGTGGCTCAATTACAACCTAATTCTCTATAGCTTCTTCTGTTGGGTTTCTATGATGCCTACTAGGTTCCATTTTCTAAACAAAAACAAACTCCGAAATTCTCACTATCTATTAAATTAAGGCTTAATGAATTAAAATTATACCATATCAACTATCACACATTTCTTTCCAAAATCAACCTTTTCCATGTTCAAACATTTTTGATAACATTAAAATTTATTTTTGAAAATCAAACTATTTTCAAAATACCTTCATCATGCCCTTTCTCAAAATATTTCATTCGAAAACACTTTCACTATTTTTTTAAAATGATCTCTTTTTTATAAAACATAAACCATTAATCCAAATAATTTATGCTCTACTAGAGAGAAGTAATTCCTATAATCCATGTCATGCTCAAATCATTTGCTAAACCCATGACAAAGATATTTTAAAATCCTTTAAGTATCTCCAAAACACTTATGTACCCAAATCCATGGTAACTTTAAGTTCAACATAAAAAGGTTAGCTACGTCTTCTTATGCTTTAAATTTCAAGTCCCAACAATCCTACTTCTTTTTGTGATCCCAACTCAAGGAATAGACAAGAATGAATTCAACTCAAAGAGGAACATTAATTATGACCACTTGTCCCAAATATATTTTAGATTGAAAAAAAATGATACCACTTGTCTCAAATAGATTTTTGAATAGAATGAATCTAATACCATTTGTAATGTCTTTTCCCTACTCATTGGATTAAGAGGGTGAAAGGGCATTACTTTGCCTTAGATGATATCCCTATGACACCAAAGGATGACAATAAATATCAGAGGGCTTCAATACATTTTTGGGATGATTGAACCTTTAAGAATAACACCACTAACCAAATAATATGTATCCAAAAAATCACTATATTATTCATGATAACAATGAAAGAAAACTCAACATTTAAATTATGAAAATCATGCGAAAATCAAGTGCCACAATGGAAGACAAAATTATAAAGGTAAACAACGGAAGAAAAAAATAATAAAATCCAAGATAGCCACAAGACTCCAATCTTCACATGCTCTAAGATCTATCTTCATAAAACAACCCAAGTATCTCAAAGTAGTGCTAATGACATGTGATACTTTACCTATTCCCATGTCCTAGTAGATGACATCTGCAAAAGAACTAAAGTTCCAAAGTAGGGGTGAGTACTAAAAATTAGTAGGTTTTTCCCCTAATGACTTCCCGACTCACAACACTTGGAAAAAACATGTTAGAAACATATATATTAAATAATTTCTATAAAAAATTTCTAAAACAGTTTATATCAAAATATAAACTAAAGCCATGGTAAACCGTTTCCTGAGGAAATTACATAAAAAATTATTTAAATCATTTGACATTCTATTTTGGCATAACCCCTTCATTTATAAACAATCATACATCAAACCATCCATTAAATCAATGGACCTCCCTATAATCATGAGTGGTGACTTGTCCTTACACTAAACCTTTACTTAGTGGGAGACTTTGACGGGGGTACTTCACACCCTTATCCATCTCAAAATTTTGATGGGAGTACTTCATTCCCTTATCCATCACAATGAATATGAAAACACACCAAAAAAACATTCCAACCCATGTAAAATTCAATCGTGTTCAAAACATTTCAATAAAGAATTTTTCTTTAAATGGAACACCATTTTTCCCATGAAAAAAGCCAACAATTATTTTAAAATAATCATTTTAGAAACATGTTATCAAAAACAATATCCAATAACACACCAAAGTTCCCAATTTCCAAATACCATCACTCAAATGGGTTTTAAAAATTATTTCACCACATATAAACAATAAATTTCAGTGAAGGAAAATAATTTGAAACTAAGCCTTTGTGTTCTAAAATAGATTAGTTGAGAGTGAACCACATACCTTGAGAGTTTTGAATAAAATGATAAATGACATGAAAAATGTCACCAAATTGGTTTGAATCTCTAAAAACCCACCTTATATCTCTTCCCCTATCAACAAAAAGACCAAATATAAACATATATAGAATCCATATCTATATATCAACCCACAGAAGGTGTAGATATAAGAAACCGAGAGAGAGGGTGACATAGATCTATGAAAACATCCTGAATGACCGAGAATGATGACTTACCATGATAATCATGCAT
Source organism: Viscum album (assembly GCA_963277665.1). Taxonomy (NCBI): domain Eukaryota; kingdom Viridiplantae; phylum Streptophyta; class Magnoliopsida; order Santalales; family Viscaceae; genus Viscum; species Viscum album. The sequence goes on along the minus strand of OY728125.1, from coordinate 1,052,865,831 downwards.
CAATGCATCATGTAAAGGCTCTAAATCGATTCCAATTTTCATTAGGGAGGTTATCCAACCTTTGAGAGACCAAAATATTGATTTAGGGTCGTTTTGGGGAAAAACAAGGCCGTTAGAGGTAAAACGAGTTAGATCCGCAATTTACAGATCTAACTTTTACCCGAGCATGGTTTAGTCCCACAATTAGATAAACTGTGCTCCTATTTTTTCCTTACGGGAGACCTCATGTGGTTAAAAAAGTTTCCATAAATTGTGCTGAATCCACTACCTCAAAACAACCAAATCCAACTCCCAAAGCGCATAGTTTCTAATAGGCATCTGCAAAGTTTTTACAAACCATGCATCACCCATGCACCTTCTATTTTCCCCCTACCCCACTATGCATGGTTACGTGCATGGGTTGCATGGTGTCCAAAAACCATGCACCAGATGTGAACCTATAGAAAATCCCCCAAAAATCTCAAAAGGTTCTCCAAACTCTCTAAAACTTCACAATTATACTTTATATACATAAAAATAACAAATAAAAGGTTGCATACTAGAAACCATGGGTGGTATAGGTATCGACCCTAGATATCAACAAAATAATTCACCCTGATCACTACATAAGGTTAGCACCACTACACAAGTATCTTGATCAAAACATGACACCTCATACCACCAAAGCCGAAACTAATTCCACCATCGCATTCTATGTGTAAAACTGCTCAGGATGGGCTACTCAAAACCCTAAATCCAAGTTCCATATAAGAATATACGGAAGGTGGAAGATCTCAGGAAGATCTCTTAGGAGTACACAATGTGCAATGTGGTCCACATGGCATGTGATCCCACCTGAGAACTTGGTCATGTATCTAGTCTACCAGGTTTTCCAACCCATGTAAGGGTATATAGCGTGTACAGAGTGTACACGGTGTGAACTACTTCACCTGACCCATTTCCATGTTGTTTTTCTTGTGTCCATGTACCAGACCCCATGTCCATGTACTTTGGCCATGCATTTGTACATGATCATGTGATTTCACATGGATTCCCAAGACATGTCCTATAGAAACATAGATTTGGTTCACTACACAACGTGTAACCCTGGTACACAGCGTGTAGTCCCCAGAAGTTATCTTCCCCGAATAAGAAGAGCAACATGGCATGTCTCACTAGACTACATGTCACGTAGATGGTAATTAAAATCGGGAATCATTTGAAAAAATTCCCGATTCTCCCTGTTTCAACTGAAAACCCATAGATCTAACTATAAGGGATCAAAAGAATTGTATTTGGGATCTAAAACCTTATAAAAATTTAAAAAAATGCAGATTTGTACCAAAACTCAATTTGACCACCTTGAGGGTGAAACACTGAAGCTTCAGGTGTGGAAAGATTCATGGATCATGATGCTTCTCAATCTGATGATGATATATATCAGAAACCAACATTGGCATCTCCTCTTTAGGTTTATTAGGCTTCATTTCCATTCATTTTCAATGGGATAAGAGGATAGGATATGAGGAATGTCTCCTCCATTGTGTCATGCTCCCAACCATCAGAGGGGGAGGGGAGGGATTAGGTTTAGGTTTAATTAATTAATTAATTTTTTATTTAATTAACTTATCTACCACTTAAAGTCACGTCGACTCAACTCTGTCCAAACTCCCAACACGGAAAATATTATGCCACACCTTGGGTAAACACAATGTTCATAACTCAACCACAATATTGGAAATATTATTCGATAATCTACTATATAGTTATTAATTTTTTAAGAGAAACTATGTGCACATGATAAAATATATTTAATATTTTTATAATCACCATGCCAAGGCTTTTTGGGCCCCAGATTGCCATGCTGACATAGTGCCAGGCTTCAGAAATATACTAGGAAATACTCCAAAGTCTTATAGGTCAAAATCAAGGTCTCTACATCACTACCACCTTCAACAATTTTTTCCTTGAAAAGAAAAGGATAGGAACATAAAAGGGAAAATGAGCTCTACACTGGAACTCCCACACCAAAAATATCCCCAAGGGCTCCCATTATTCTTCCAAGCACGTACTCAGGGGAAACCCCAAGGCTAAACCACTCTTATGTCCAACTCAAACCATATAAACATCATGCAACAAGAATCACATGTCTCCTCATCTGCAGCTGGTGGGATAAGCACTAATCACTACAGTCTAGCTATAGTAAAGGGGTATAGTAGTACACCACCTCACAAACCTGACACAGATACTAATGTAACTGAACAGTTCACATTCACCCCTAGATGAACTACTCCTCTGCCTCCTCAAGCAGCTTGCATTCAAGGTTGAATCCAAGAACACGAGGGTACCAATGAATAGGAAAGTATGTTAGACTCATCCATACAAGAGAACCCATGAAGAGAAATCACGTGGCAGACCCCATGTTTCTTCTCCCCTCTTATAAGGAGAGTAACCCAAACCAGAAACACTACCACACCCATTATGGCCTGCCAACTAAGTATGGATAGTAGGTACCCAATCCATTCTATGAAAACATCATAGAGCCTAGCTCTTCCACCACATGATGGTTCTGAGAAATTATCACCCTTCACCAGGGCCACCAAGAAAAAATGGTCAAGTAGAAATCCAAACTAGAAATGCCAAGACCTTCTCAGACACTTACCACACAACCTCTCCCTCAAAAAAATTCTAAGGAACTCTTACACCAGACCTCAATACTATACTCTTTTTGAAGCACTGACTCTCTTAAACTGTTTAGAACGTGACAAAAAATCATATCTCAGTGGGGAAAGCATCCCTCTTACTCATGAACCCAAAGTGAGGTCAAACTGTGCCTCTTCCTCCTTGAGCATATTACATACAAAGATGACTCAATAATATGAGGGTAGTAAAAAACAACAAAGGTATGCCCAAATGTCCACACTAAGTCTTACTGGTCCCTTTTCAACAACCCACACAACACCTGGCCCTAAAGACACAAGTCAGAGATACTCATCCACCACACCTCAAAACTATCTTATTTGGGTCGCAATGACCCACCATCATAGTTTTTCTCACATCAATTTTTTTTGTTGGGTAAGGACCTCTCTTCCTCATTTACTTGGAGCTATGTCGAACAACACCAACAGAGGGTTACAGTGACTCCCCATGTCACCCTAATTAAACCACAAGAAAGAAGTAGAAAGAAAAAGGGTACCTCACCATAGTGTCTAATAGTTTATACTGAAGAATGTATACATGAAACATAGTGTACATCTATTTATCCTCATAGATTCTCAGTCGAAGGCCTATATGGTCTGTAATTATCCTCACCCACATCCTTCAACTCCTTAAGCCTAGTATGGACAACCTAGTGGTTGTGGTGGAAAAACCATGAACTTCCTGCCACCTCTTTCTTTTATCCCATATCCTCCTCCATGTTTTTTTATCTTGTGGAATTCCCATCTCCATGAACTATCTCTACCAAGGTGTCCCATAAATTGGCTCCATATCAGTAACACAGTGGGTCCAAAAATCATTAGCAAGATATCCCTATCCATAGAAAGCAAAACATTACCTCTCCTATGATTGAACTGGTCCACAACAATGATCATATTCTATAGTCCCACATTCTTGAGTCTGGTCATGTTTATACCTACTATTCCATGATACAATCACCAACCATCATCCAATTTCTACAGATGCCTCAGCCTTGTTACTACCACCATAGGTCATGTATGTATGGACATCCACTGAGAATCTCTCTATGACCAGTGCTCACTCCAATACACCTGCATTAGTGGGAAGGAACAAGGATACCACCCCTACTCTAATGTCTTTTCAAATTCCAGACACAAAGGTTCAATCCCAGAATAATGGGTCTAGAACCATGTCCAAGGAGTAAGAGGACATGTCTGTGAACCTTTCTGAGTACTCTAACATAGTCATGCTACCCTATCGAAGCTGCAAAAGCTTCTGGAAATGCACTAATCTCATCATGTCTTAGTATAAATCTTCCTGAAAGAGTCTCTTAATCTCTACCCAAGTGAGTTTCACCTCTTTATGAGACTTAATCACTAAACTCCACCATAACATGACCAAACCATGTAGAAGGCTCCATGCTAGGACTACCATCTGATTGGGAGGTGTCCTAACTAGGTGGAAAAGGCATGTGACTGCATCAAGCCAGTCATCAACTATGTGGGGGTATAGATCACCCTAATACCTCATAGGCATTTGCCTCTGAAAATCATACTATACACTCATCACGCGCACATCCTTGACCCAAACTGCTGGAATAACTAGATACTCAACATGTGGTGGCTCAACTGGATAACCACTTGGAGGTAACACCTCAGAACCAGTTCCCTGCACTAAATCCTTGTGATGGGGCGGATTTTCATCAAAATCACTCCATAGAACCCTATTTGGCTGTCATCACATGGGAATCCCGAAACATAATTCAAGATGTTCCATGGTCAAAGAGTATATCTAGGGAGCAGATTCAAGAAGGGAAAGTAATACACCAAAACCCAATCCTCTATGATGTATGTACCATTATTTTCAAGTGAACAATTCCCTAATGTACCAAGTCAAAAAGCATGTTGTTAGAATCCTAGTGAATGGATACATTGGCTGCCACACCAACACTAGAACCTCTGGCCTAAGAGCTGAACTCAAACACTCTAATACCATATCTATGAAATCCAACAAAAACCTCTTGAGGGAAAAGTAATAACAACATCCCAAGGAGTGAACATAATTAGATTCCAATCTGTCATGACCTGACCCAATATGGGACTCAATCCCCAACTAACCCAAGCCCACATCTATAGGCCAAGGGTTGGCGACATGAAATGAAGATATAACTAAACTCTAGGAAGCCATTGCCTAAAGTACCTGTATGCACGGACCCACAAACACCTTGATGAAATAGTGTAGAGATATAAAAAGATGGAACTAAAAATGAATGCATAAATTTATCTGAAACCAAAGTACAATTGAAGTACTGAAAGCGTAGAAAAAGGAAAAAACACACCAACTATAAAAAACTGCAAAAGCGTCCACCTTACTTTTAAAGAGAGGATCGTTGTTGAATGTAAATATTGGAAATATACTCATCCCAGAATCAATAAACTCCTCAGTTTATCTAGATCACTAATCTTTGCCTACCATACTTCCTCTAGGGAATCTATCAAAAGGCATGTGGTATTCACAATAAACAACACATGTGAGCACAACCCATGCATGGGTGAGTATAAGAATACTCTGTAGGTTCCCCAAAAACCCAAAAGAAAAATGGAGCAACTGAAAGGAAATTGTCCAATCGACCTAGCCAGATGGAACCCCATCAAGAGAGAAAATCCATCTCAATTCATCCTCAGTTGTAGATGACTAGTTAGTTAAGTAAAAGAAACCCAAATAAAAGAGTAATGAAACACCCCATCCTGTATTTAAACCCAAGAAAGAAGAAACCTCATCCAAGCACATGGGGATCAATATGGTGAGTAGATTAACTACATGTTGAGCCTTTTACAACCTTTGTAGGAGAGTGACCTCATCCAATCATGATAAGCTAAACTCATGATGCATGTGGCATACCCCACACTTATTTGCCTCCCAGGGAAAGAGATTAACCAAAACTAAGGCGTGGGAACCAAAAGAAGTAAGTACACAGTCCTCAAGGGGTGTCAACCCAGAATGTGATGACACCTCAAGGGTTTCCAAACAACACCTAGATATACTTGTCTTATACGCTATATCTCATGAAGTTCTGACCTCATATCCAGTGATATGATTCTACTCAAGGGTCTAAAGGTATCACATAACCAAGGGAGTCGCACTCCATGAGATCCTCTCTCCCAGATGGAAACTGTCCAAGAGATTAAATCTATCCAGAACTGATCTACCATTACTAATGGTACATCTAAGAGAATGTTCTCTATCAAGAACAACCTACATGGTCCAACTCTAATACCCATCACTATAGGTTCTGTCATTGCTAACCCTCACACTACACAAGGCTATAAGAAACACAAGTGGAGAGGCCCGCTCCTCACCATAACCCTATAGATGAGGGGAAAATTCTCCAACCTATTCACCACATGAATCCTATCTAACAAGATAGGATGGAGGGACCCACACCTCACCAATTCCCTACATCTAAGGGACTACTAGATCCTAACCCACCTATGAAACCTACATTGCTCTTATATAGAGCGGCCCATTCCTTAGTCTGTTGAGGGAGCACTAACTTCTAACTAGTTATCATGAATATAAAATGGAGAGTCCATCTCCTTGTAACTATAATCAATAGTTGAGGGAGATCCAACTCTAATGGGGGACCCACTCCCTGCTACTACACAGAGATGAGTGAGTACTACTCCATAGGTGAGGACCCATGCCCTGGTATAATAGGGGAGTACCACTCAAAGAATAGAGGACCCACACCATAATACAACAGGCTAGTAAAAATCTATAGATAGATGACTTACACCCTAAACTGGTAGGGGGTACCACTCTGTAACTAGAGGACCCACACCCCAGGTATGACAAGGGAGTACTAACCCTTCTAGCTCATTTATTATAGGGGGCCCTCACCCTAGTACAATAGGGGAGTACCGACCCTAGGATATAGAACCTTCTCTGATTAACCACTAAAAGAGGATAATATTAATTTATTATATTTTAATACTCATGTGTTAAAAAGTCCAAAAACATCATTTTTAATTCATTATAGAAAATGAAATTCATTTCTCATCTCTAGTGAAATTCATGTTTAAAATGAAAATTTGGGCCCAATAAATCATCTGCATGTGGAATTAATTATATTAATAATTTTAATTTGATATTTTGGAATATTAGTGATCAATATTTTGGAAAATTTTATATTTTAAGATCAATGGATGAATCCCAAGAGAAGATGGTGATTTTTTGGAATGAATATAGAAATTTTCTGGACAAAGCATAATGGGCCCAAGGCCCGTCAAAAAAATATGGGGCCCACAGTACAAGACCAATGAAGATCAAATTTTAACTATAGAAATAGAAAAAATTTGGGGATAATTTAATTCAACTATGGTCAGAGATAATTATGATTTTTTCCTGAAGATAATGAGATCTAAAGTTGTCATTTAAATGGTGGGCCAGATCCGAATTCCCATAAAGTCATCCCACTATTTCGGGCATAAATTATAAACGGCTAATTTAATTGGCATAAAATTTATAAAAATATTATAGGAAACATGGAATAGGATATTTTCATTTTATGACCTTTTCAAATTAGACCATATTTAGTTAAAACTTCACACGCCAGTAAGGGGGATGAATCTAGATGATTTTCCTGGTCAACATTAAAACATCAAATTCCCTTGATTTTATCACCCTCCTTTTGACTCTATAAATTAATAGGGATGGAATTTATTATTGGGGGGGGGGTTTCTCAAAGGCTCCTAATATTCCTATATAAGAGGCTAGTGGTTAATGTAATTAGCATCCAAGTATTTATTTCTATCCAAGTCTTTATTTCAATTGAAATTTCCAGCTTTCATTTTGTAATCACATCTTCATTTTTTTTCATATAAGTTTATCAGTCATCTTAGTTTCATAGTGAAAGTTGTTCTTATTATTAACTTATTAATTTTATTTTCTTTACACATTGATATAGTTAAATAAATTTTCGAATTTATTCACACCAACACTGGTGAATTTATCACACAACGGTGGAGTGTTCAGGTTTCAATGTTTTTCTTCACCAATCCTGCTTTTTTAAATTGAATACCCAATTCCATTGATAAGAAAACCATAAATAGAGGGATAAAATTTTATGGGATGATTCTAGGGAGTTTAATGGGGTGTATTTAATGTTATTTGATTTTCCTAAATATTAGAATCTATTCATCATTTTAAGAATTTCTTTTTTTGATTTATCTTCTTTTTTTCTTCATCGACTTTAACAACGACACATTTTGAGTGATAGTACGATCCAGTTCCATAGAGTGATCATGAAAGTGATACTATAAGTGTATTAGTGATTAGACATGAAATTGTGTATGTATTAAATCAGAGAATGATATTAATGAATTATTTCATTTAATGGATACCACTAGAACCAATGAATGGAAAATCCAAAGAAAAAAAATACATCCAATCAATCCCTAGAGACAACCTAGATTGACTTTACTTAATTAATTTTTTTTAATTAAAGTCATTTTTTATTTTTTTCTTAGTTATTTAAATCAAATCACCATTTCTTAAAATTGATCAACACCATAGTTGGCCACTTCATAGCCTAACATCCCAATCCTCCATAGACCTATTTGAGTGTCTAAAGGTTACTTCTTCGATCCTTGTGGATTTGATAATCCAAGTTGTAAGTTTGGGTTTAACCATGCTCCCTAGTATGAAAGGGGTGTAAAAACTCTACCAAAATAACACATATGGAGTAACCACACCCTATAATGATAAGAGAGTTCTATCTCCAAGGATAGAGGACACACACCCTAACATGATAATGGAGTACCCACTCTTTCATTACATCATGTCTGGAGGACCCATGCCCTAAAATAAAAGGAGATTACTGACTCCACATATAGAGGACACATACCTTGGTCTAATAGGAGAGTACCTACTTTATTCAGCCAACTAGTATGAAGGGACCACACCTTGGAATAATAGGGGATCACTGTCCAACATTATGAATGATACAGGGAACTCATTCCCTAATCAATTAGAGAAGTACCAACCCCAAAGAAGTACAAAAAGGTAAAATAACCTCGGCCCATGATGTGGAGAGCCCTATCTCAACTAAATAAGAGAGGTAAGGGAATCCCATGCCCAAATACCACATGGTAGTACCAGTCCCATTCTCTCTCTTCAAGAACCTCACAGATCTCTATGATCAGTCAAATGCCGCTAAGAGAAGCAACACACTTATCATACCTCGAATAGTAACACCACCACAGGTAGGTGAACCATGCCCTATTCTAAAAAGGGAGAACCACTCTATCGGTATAAAGAGTCCAACGGACCCACATCATTAATCTGGAGTGAAGGGTATCAACCCCAATGTCAACACAATGATTCACCCGAATCACTGCCCAAGGTTATTACCACTATATGAAAATATTGGTCGAAACATGCCACCTCATAAATTACAGGATGAAAAAGAGCACACCATCACATTATATGTGGAAAAATTATTATTATGTGCTACTCAAAAGCCTGAATATGAGTTTTAGAGAAGGAAATATAGAAGTAGGAAGATCTCCTAGGAGTATATGACATGCAGTGGGGTCCACACAATATGTGAGCCCGCCCGATCACCTAGTCATGTATCCAGTCTACATAATTTTCTAACGCATGTAGGGGTACACAATATGTACAGAGAGTACATAGAGTGCACTAATTCACCCATACCATAGTTGTTTAGGTCTTCCGTTGCCCATATACTAGATCTTGTGTCCATGTACTTTGGTCATGTAGCTGTACACAACCATGTGATTTCACATGTCTTCCCTAGCTGTGTCCCATGGAAACACGGGTTTGGGTCACTACATGGAATGTAACCCTATTACACAACATTTAGTACCCAAAATTTATCTTCCCTATATAGGAAGAGCTACATGGCATGTCTCACTAGACTACACATCATATAGATTGTAATTCCAGTCGGGAATCACCTATAAAAATGCCAGATTTTCCTTAATTCAATCCAAAACCCAGAGATCCAACTAGAAGGGGTAAAAAGAAATTTTATTTGGGATATAAAACCTTATAAAAAAGAAACAAGAATGAAGATCTATTGGGAAAAAATCCCACAAGGTATCATTGAAGAATTATTGAGGTGATTGTGTTTGTTGACAAAGTGGACATCTGTGTTGTGTTTGTTGACAAAACAAACCATGACATACAAATTTGTTGAAAAAGGGGATTTAATGGGGGAAGGTCAAGTTCAAGGGATGTGGTTATCGATCCATGTTTGATTCCAGAACGTCGACAAAGAAATGGATGATCTGGTGGCGGTTCAAAATGAGAAGATACAAGGTGGCATTGTTTTCCAGTGTTTGCAAACTTTTTGGGCCTAAAAATTGATAGATAAAGAAAAGTGGTTTTTGGAAAAGGGAATTGTGTACCGTGTACTTGAAGGAGAGGAAAATTGTGTACATAATGTTTTTAAAGATCAGAACATCCAAATATGGAAAAGGGATAAAGGGCGCCCAAGTTTTAGGGTTGGTCGCGCAAGTGACTTGCTCGCCGAGACTTGCGTGCCGAGGGTAGACTTGCGCGCCATCGCGAAGGGTATCCAAATGCCTATAAATAGAGGTTGAACCCTCCTCATTTGGTAAGAGTTCAAAACTTATAGAAAATTAGAGCTCCTGCCTCGCAGGTATGGTGGTCGCGTAAGTGGTGGTGAGTCGCGCAAGTAGAAGTTGCGTGCTAGTTTATTATTGCCCATCCAGAGTGGTTTGGGTGAGAAAGGAAGCGAGTTGTCCAAGTTTTGAGTTAAAGAAGGGGGTGTCACTGAAGTGGTTTGGAGACAATTGTGTGCCATGTTTTTAAGAATCACAATAGTTGGTTGTTGCATGCCAATATTGGTTTGGGCGTAAAAGGGTGTGAGTCGTGCAGGTTTGGAGTTGAAGAAGGGAGTGTAGCGCAAGTGGTTGAGGTGAACCTGTGCACCAGTTTTAAATTGCACGCCGGGACTTGAGCGCTGGCTTAGAGAAGGGAGCCTGGTATAGTTGAAGCAATTCAGTGATTCAGGGCTGCGTGAAAGCTGGAAGATTTCCTAATACCTTCGGTGCAAAGTGAGATTCATCTACAGATGAAAGCTGGACTTCAACAGAGCTTCTACATACAACAGAGGATGAATTAATTAGTGATAATAAAGAGAACTATAGGTCTATAAACTATGAGTAGATCCTTTCCAGATCAGTGAGAAAAGGAAGAGGCAGAAGGTGATCCTCTCCACCAAAAGTGATCTAGAGAGAGAGAAATAGGGAGTGACCCTTGGGAAAGTAGTGAGTTGACCCTAAACATTGTAAAGGCAGTGAGCCTGGGAATAGAAGTGATCCATCCCGAACCTTGTAAACAATAGTGTGCTTTAGTATATTTGGTACATCGACACCTTGTTGGTGTATACTTCTTAGACGTAGCCCAGTGAGGGTGAACCAAGTAAAAATTACTATGTCTTGTGCATGCTTTACTTTATGTTTATATTGTACACCAGGAAAGATAGAGACGAGTGTTTTGCTTAACAGCAAAACAAGATCAGAATGGGATTTAATTTTTAATTAGTCATACCCTGATTCACCCCCCTCTCAGGGTATTTAGCCTTGTAGACCTAACAATTGGTATCAGAGGGAAAAGTTGTTATTAGTACTTCTCTCTCAATGGATGTCACCAATCATAAAATGATTCCGATCTTCAACAGAAGTAATTTTCAGATATGGAAGAATCGAATGAAACACTATTTCTGATCCTTGGGAATTGATGTTTTTACAATAGATATGCATGGTATCTTAGCCGATATCAACAGTGGAGCATTATCAGAAGATCAAATAAGGGAGATAGATGATGACTCTAAGGGTATTAATGTTTAGGTGGAGCCCTTTCCAATGATATCAATATGAAGGTGATGTCATGAAAAACATCACATGCTATATGGGAAAAGATTTTGAACATATACGAAGGTGATACAAAAGTCATAGAGGCAAAGCAGCAAGTTTTTTGGAACAAGTATGTTGATCTGAGAATGAGTCCGAATGAATCTTTTGATTCATTTTTCGACAAGGTAAATGTTGTTGTAGAAGAAATGAGGGGTATTAGAGAAGTCATCGAAGATATAAAGATTGTGAAGCATATCTTGAGGAAAATTCCACCTTTGTTTAATCTGAAAGTCTCAATCTTGGAAGATAAAGTCCCAAAAGAGAGGAAATTGGATAACCTTCAAAGTACCCTTGTTGCATATGAAATGAGGAATAATGAAAATGATGCTACAGAAAAGGGGAAATCCAAGGAGGTGGCATTTAAGGCCATGAAGAATCTGACCATCAAAGAATCTTAGGAGGAAGAAGATACAGATGAAGTGATGTCATTCCTCTCCTCGAACCTTTAAAGAGGAAAATGAATGTTTAAAGGGAAACTTCCACTTGAATGCTTTAGATGTGGAAAGGTTGGACATCTCGTTTTAAGGTACCCAAAGAATTCTAAAGATGATGAAGAGGATGAAGTTGAAATCCCTAAGAATATGTCTTCAGCCTATGTGAAAGGAATGAAGCAGTTAAAGATAAATTTCTTAAAGAAAAGGAATCTTATTTCACAAGACTATGAAAGTTCAAATGAGACAGAGGATGAAGAGGTTGAAGAGATTTAAAACTGCAAAGATCGTGGGAAAAATTCCATGGTTTCAGTTGTTAGAAGTTCGTAGAAAAAGGAAGAAATTGACACTAGAGAAGAAGAAGAAGAAGAAGTTGAAGGAAGAGTTGATATGGAAGTCAAATTTGAAGAAGCTCTTGAGGAGATAGATGTTTGTAGAGACAAAAAAAAGAAATCCAATAAAGTGGTTCATGATGACAAACTCTATATGAAACAACATGATAAATAAATGACTGAGATTTTAGAATAAATTGAAAAACTAAAATCTTTAACACCAGAGAGATCAGAAAATATTGTTGAGTATAAGCTTAATATTGAGGAACAAAATAATGAAATAGATTATTTTACTAACACAGGAAAGGAGCAGTTCAAACATATAAAGGAACTTGAAAAATAAGTTTTTGGTCTGGAAAAAGGAATTAAGGATCAAGAAAAACACTTGACACCCAGTACAGTGCTAGCAAAACAGATTATTCAGAAGGCTGAAAAGTCAGAAGTGGAGCACAGACCTACAATGGAAAAGAAGCAACAGTCATGTTCCAACGACAAGACTAGTATTGGACATGAACGAAAACAGATAGAAGTCATGGATGAAGTCAAACCGCAAGAACCTTCTTTGAGAATGAATATAGAGGTGTGTACAAAACAGAATTTGAATATCACCAGATCCCAAGGGAAAACTAGCAGTGTAGAGGTGACACACACGAATGCTCCTTATAGTATGTGCTATTGCTGTGGAAAGATGTGACACTCACAGAATGTGTGTTCTATAGCTAAAAGATACCGAAGGGAACAAGAACAACAGTGGTATCCAAACAAAGCTCAATATTATAGAACATCCATTGGTGGTATTTGTTTTTGGTGTGGAGGATTTGGGCACATGGCTATATATTGCACATCAATCATACAGAGAAATGACCAAAACAAAACTCGAGTAGTCATAAGCTGAAAATTAGAGAATCAACAAGTGGGCTGAAAACACAAAATTGATTTTCCACACTATAGGATGAAGCTGGTCCATCACACCCTATGGAAGATCATGTTCTCCCAACCACACCTAGTGTGATGTCTAAGACATGGATCAAAATGAAAAAGGATGAGAAGGCAGTAGTTGTGGAAATTTCCCTTAAAGCTTTAGATCGTTCAGGAGTATGGATCCTTGATAGTGGTTGTACATCCCATTTGATATGTAAAAAGGATCTCATTACAGACATTAAATATGACAAAGAAGTTGTTGTCAAGTTTGGGAACATTGAAGGGATGAAGATTATTGGTTCCAGAAAGGCTAAATTTGGGGGGAAAGAAATGAGACGTGCTGATGTCTTGGTAGTAGAGGGCCTCAGTCATAACTTACTCAGTGTCAGTCTACTATGTGACTCTGGGAACTCTATCTGATTTACCAAGAATATGTGTTTTGTGAAAGGTTAAGATGTAGAAGTTGTTCTATAGGGAAAAAGGTCAAAGGGAACTATTTACGTTATTAGTGGGGAAGAAGATATGTGTCTTTTATCTAGAGAGGAAGAAAAAAAGATGTGGCATAAGAGACTTGGTCATCTATTCCAACCATTTATGGAAGATCTTGTAAAGTGTGATGCTTCTAGAGACCTTCCCAAATTAACACGTGATCACACTCATACATGCAATGCTTTCCAACAAGGGAATATCATTAGAAAGACATACAAGCCAAAGGAAGAAAAATCAACCAGAGTGCCAAAATTGGATCATGCTAATGCTTGTGGACCGATCTCACCATTAGACATAAATGGGAAAAGATACTATATCCTTTTCATTATTGATTATAGTAGAATGGCTTGGGTATTTGTCATTACCCATAAGATAGAAGTGTTCAGTTGTATCAAGCAGTATATAAGGGAATCAGAAAGGATTCTTGGGCAGAAAATTCTGAAATTTTGTACTAATAACGGTACAGAATTCACAAATAGTCAAGTTGAAGAACATATCGAGAAACATGGGATAAGGCATCATGTTTCACCAGTGAGAACTCGCCAACAGAATGGAGTAGTTTAAAGGAGAAATCAGATCATCAACAACATGGCCAGAACAGTGCTTATTCAAAAGGATCTACCAGAGAAATTTTGGAAGGAAGCAGTTTTGACATCGGTCTATATATTGAACAAGGCACTATTATGTTCGAAAGAACGGAATACTCTATATGAAATGTGGTACATAAAGAAACCAACATTAAAATACTTTTGAATCTTTGGAAGTAAGTGTTTCATTCTCAAAAAAGAAAAACATAGGAAGTTTGAGTCACAAGGAGATGAGGGGATATTCCCTAGCTACGTAGGTAAAAGAAAAGCATATAAATGCTTCAAAAAAAGGCTAGAAAGCATTGTTGAGATAAATGATGTCCCCATAGTTGAAAATGAACAGAATACTCAACGACCTAGTGAATAGTTTCTAGATGAAAGCGATGAAGAGGTAAGCAACAAAGGGGGAGTAGAAATGGCAGAGGATGACTCAGAAGAAGATAATGATGATGAGAAGGATGAAACAAAATCTGAATCTATTAAGAAGAAAAAGAGTCGAGCTGATATTGATAGGAAAAATATCATTGGTGATCAGACAACCCCAGTTCAGGCGTGAAGAATTAAATCACTGCAACATACATCTTTCCTATCACAGGTTGAGATGAAATGCTATGCTGATGCAGCTAAACATGAAAACAAGGTTCGGGCTATGAATGAATATCTTGATCAGATTGATAAGAACGAGACGTGGGATATTGTTTCAAGACAAGTAGATAAGAACGTCATTAGAAATAAATGGGTTTTTCGTAAAAAGATGAATGAAGATTGTGCAGTGATTCGAAACATAGAAAAACTGGTTTATAAATTATACTCCCAAATAGAGGGCATTGATGTTGATGAGACATTTGCACTGGTTGCAAGAATGGAGACAATCAGATTATTTTTAGCCATAGCAATGCAAAGAATGTTCAAATTGTTCCAGATGGACATCAAATCTGCGTTTCTGAATGGGGTTCTAGAAGAAGAGGTGTACATTGAATAGCCGGATGGTTTTATCATTCATGAAGATGAGAATAAAGTTTGTTGGTTGAAGAAGGTACTATATGGGTTGAAGCAAGCACCAAGAGCATTGTACTCAAGGCTGGATCAGTATTTGAAAAATCATGGATTTCAATGTGGTGGAGTTGATTACAATCTCTATTTCAGCAACGACAGTAATCAAAGGATGATGTGTTGGTTTATGTCGATGACATAATATTTGGTGGATCAGATGAAGCTCAGTGTAGACTGTTTTCCGACTTCATGAAAAGTGAGTTTGAAATGTCATTGATTGGAGAGCTAACGTTTTTCCTTGGTCTATAGGTGACACAAGGAAGGAAAAGAAAATACATTTCTCAATCAAAATATGCCATGGATGTTTTGAAAAGGTTTGGAATAGAAAATTCCAACGAGATGAAGAATCCAGTTGCTACCCGGACGAAACTGTCCAAATATGAGGATGGAAAGGTAGTTAATATCACAGAATACAGGAAAATTATTAGAAGTTTGTTGTACTCTACCGCAACAAGGACTAACATTGTATTCGCCACATTCCAAGCAGCGAGATATCAGAGTAATCCCAAGGAATGACACATGATTGTAGTAAAAAGAATACTTCGTTATATCAAGGGCATTACTGGCTTCTTCTTGACATATAATAACAAATATCAGAAAACGTTATTGGGATATACTGTTGCAGACTGGGCCTGTTCAGCAGATGATATGAAATCAACATCAGGTGGTACTTTATATCTTGGTGGATTGTGTATTTCTTGGCTAATAAAGAAGAAAGATTTAATTTCTCTAAGGACCGCAGAGGCTGAGTATATTATGGCCACTCAAGAATGCACACAACTATTATGGATGAAGAAACATCTTAAAGATATGTGAGTTGAAGTGATTTATCCGATCAGAATGTAGTGTGATAACTCAAGTGCTATCAATCTTAGCAAAAATCCAGTTCATCACTCAAGGAAAAATCACATTGATATCAAATATCATTTCATCATGGAGAAGGTGGAGGACGGGCTTGTGAAGTTGGAGTATGTTCCTAGCAAGCTACAAGTTGCAGATATTATGACAATGGCCTTACCCAAGGAAGCGTTTGAGAGGCATCATCTGGCTCTAAGAGTTCAGTCGACTCCCCGCACTTAAAAGAGTGTGGATGTGGAACCCACTCTCCCCGAGGTATGATGTGTTTTTCCCTAATGTATTGATATGTGTTCTCTACTCTGTTATATATTGCAAAATAGTGACCTTTGGGTTTGTTGAAAAAGGGGTAGAAAATAGTGATTGTTCAAGAGGGAGATAGTGTGGCTATTTGAGAAATCATGAAAGATACGGGGAGAAGTTGACAGGTGGATCATCTAGATAGGGGGAGTTGAACGTGATTAGATAGAGCATAGCTTGGAAAATACATGAAATAGTACTGAAGAGGATTTGCAGCTGACAAGAGTTAAAGCTATAAGTAGACAGAAAGAGTATCAAATCTGACGATACTAGAAGTGATCAATCAAAGAATAGATATCAAAAAACCTGAGGATCGTGATAAAAGTAGAAGAGTGGTGTTGGTATGCGGTAAGAATATTTATAAAAATTGGTATTAGTTTGGTGTCAATAGTGGGTGTCAGAGTTGAAGTGATTCTTTGATTAAATTTTCATTTACTCTTGTTTCTCATGCTGAGCATTGCTCATGTGGGCTTAGAATATGTGTTGACTAAATACTTGATCACTATCGGAATCACAATAGGTGAATGGTGGATGAATAATTAACAATGTATCTTTTTATGGAAGAGTTTTCAACAAACCCAAAGGGGGATATTGTTGGTAAAAAATCCCTCAAGGTATCATTGAATTATTTTTGTGGTGATTGTGTTGGTTGACAAAGTGGACATCTTTGTTGTGTTTGTTGACAAAGAAAACCATGACATACAAATATGTTGAAAAAGGGGATTTCATGGTGGCATGTAGAGTTCAAGGGCTATGGTTAACGATCCATGTTTGATTCAAGAACGTCAACAATGAAATGGATGATCTGGAGGAGGTTCAAAAAGAGCAGATACAAGGTGGCACCGTTTTCCAGTGTTTGCCAAATTTTTTGGCCTAAAAATTGACAAATGAAGAAAAGTGGTTTTTTTGGCAAAGGGACATGAACGCCATATACTCGAAGGAGTGGAAACTTTCATGGCTAATGTTTTTCAGTATCAAAACATCAAAATATGGAAAAGGGATAAGGGGCGCCATGTTTTAGGGTTGGTCGTACATGTGACTTGCACGTCGAGACTTGCGCACCGAGGGGAGACTTGTGCGCCATCACACAGGGTATCCAAATGATTATAAATAGAGGTCGACCCCTCCTCATTCTATACGTGTTCAACACTTAGAGAAAATCAGAGCTCCTATAACGTAGGTGTGGTGGTCATGCAAGTGGTGGTGAGTCACACAAGTAGAAGTTGCATGCTATTTGATTGTTGCGCATCTAGAGTGGTTTAGTTGAGAAAGGAAGGGAGTTGCCCAAGTTTTGAGTTGAAGAAGGGGGGACGTGAAAGTGGTTTGGAGACACTTGTGCGCCATTTTTTGAAGAAGCGCGATAGTTGGTGGTTGTGATCCAATATTGGTTAGGGTGTAAAAGGGTGTGAGTCACGCAAGTTTGGAGTTGAAGAAGGGTGTGTCATGCAAGTGGTTGAGGTGAACTTGCGTGCCAGTTTTAACATGCACACCAAGACTTTTGCGTCGTCTTGGAGATGGGTACCAGGTATAGTTGAAGCACGAAAGTGATTCAGGGCTGCGTGAAAGCTGGAAGATTGCCCGATACCTTCAGTGCAAAGTGAGATTCATCTACGGATGAAAGATGGACTCTAATAGAGGATGTACGTACAACAGAGGATGTATTCATTAGTGATAATGAAGAGACCTACAGGTCTATAAACTATTAGTGGATCCTTTCTAGAGTAGTGAGAAAAGCAAGAGGAAGAAGGTGATCCTCTCCATCAGCAGTGAGCTAGAGAGAGAGAAATAGGGAGTGACCCTTGGGAAAGCAGTGAGCTGACCCTAAACATTGTAAAGGCAGTGACAGGGGGAGGGGAGGAATGACTCCTCCTTTATTTCCTATGCCCAAATGTGATATATGGAGGTGAGGGATTAGGTTTTAGTTTAACTAATTAATAAAATTTTCATTTAATTAATCATTCCACCACTTAATGTCTGGTCGACTCGCCTCCCTCTAAACTTCTAACTTGGAAAACATTATGTTGCTCCTAGGGTGAAAAAAAATGTGTTAAACTCAACCAAAATATAAGAAATATAATATGAGACTCCTCTTGGGATTTATTCATGTTTCCAGTGAAACTGTGTGCACGTGATAATATATACCATGTCGAGGCTCTCTGAGCCCTATATTCCTATGGAGACTCAGCATCTGGCTTTGAAAATATTCTTATAAATATTAAAAAGACCTAAAATTCAAAACCCAACTCTCTACTTATGAGAACAATAATTTTTTTAAACATTTTTTTTGAAATCAGGTATAAGGAAGAAAAATGATTTTCGACGAAAGAGAAAAATAAAGTTGATTTCCTTTAAAACTATTTTCTTAATCCTTTGAGTACATAAAGAGAGAAAAATGAAATTAAGACATGTATTATAAAGTCATAAAAGGAGTAGAATAAAATTTATGAGTTTTTGAGAGGTAGATCACAATATTTCATCATCAGAATCATATTTATAAACAATCTTGATATGTAATGAGATAGTATCATAAAACCCTTTCCAATTTGTTAACTTTTGAATAATAATCCCCATGAAGGAATAAAACTTATATGGATATGTAAATGCCCATAATTTTTATAATATGAATTATAATATATTTTTACACATATAATACACAACACATAAAAGAAACAAGTGGTGTGAATATGGCTTGTGTTTCACAAAAGCAAAATTAAGTCGAAAATCCCATAACTCCTGTCTCATATTTATTCACACATGTTTGAACCTCCTGTATAGTAAATATTGGTTTTTTATATCAATTATATAACCATAATAATATATATCATACCATATATGATTTAATTAAATCCTTTTATCAGCATTTTTTTATGAATTATTTATTAAAACCATTGTTCCAGGCGATAAGTGCTTAGTTTTTCTTGTATGTTTTGGCTCATTATTTTTGGTCCTAATTCATTGATTATGATTACTTCATATAATTTTTTAGAAATTATATAAGTACCATATATATTAGTTATATACATTTATTTGGTCATTAATAAAATTTAAATATAAAGAAAATGAATTACATGGTTTATGGAGACGGTAGGCCATATATATGTATGAACGTTGTTTCCATTTTATTGACAGATTGAAAAAAATAGAGTCGAATATTAAATAACCTTTCCAGATTAATTTTTGTGTAATAGATATAATATATATTCATTAAATATTTTATTTATTACCATAAATATCAAAATAAGATGAAAAAAGCACCTCACTTTGTTGAGGTGGTTGTCCACACATACACATGGGTAACGTTATCATTTTCCAACGAATTAGATTGTAATAAGGTATATGTAATATTATAATTTAATTTTTTTAATTATGTCCTCAATTTCATATATATATATATATAAATTAAATCTATAATTATATCTACCCATTAGAGGCGGTGATGTAAAACAAATTACATCAATTTGTGTGGTGGTAGTCCACAATACACACGTTCGACAGTTTTGTTTCCTATTTGATAGAGGAGGGAATGAATGTATGTTATGGAACTAACAAAAAACACCTCAGAATATTTAATAATTTTTTTTATTATATCAATTTTTATGAAAATGGTTTTAAGATGTTATAAGAATAAATTATACAAAAACATGTGGTAAATGACTTTACCAATTCTTCAGAGATCCACTTTAGGTTCACAGATAAGTCTTTCCTAGGAGGATTTTATAATAAAATTAAGGACTAATGGGAATGGGGTGGTATGTAAGGAATATATGTGGTCTAGTATTTTTTGAACCAAAATGGCCCTATAGTGTGGATAGGAGATGATAGGAGGTGTTCTTTTATAAGTGGGGGAGATGACCCTCTTGGAAACCACTTGGAAATTTTCTAAAAGAATACAAATTGATAAATTTATTCACAAGAAAAAAGAATCAAAATTAGAAATTTTTTGAAGTTTGGATAAGATAAGGTTGATATATTGAAATAAAATAAGATTTATACTAGTTTAATAGGTAATAATATCATTTTATTTTAGTTTAACCCTCGGTAAACCTGTATTAACCTAAACTGTGGTAAATAATTTTAATTATTTGTAATATTAACTATGAAAAAAACAAGTTGGACTTATTAAATAATAATAATTATGACGATTCAAAATATTTAATCCATTTTACCAAAATAAATGACCAGAAGTGGAATAATTTAAGTTAAAACTAAACATGTAGATGCGATGAAAAGAGATTTTCTAAGGAAAATTTTTATAAGTATAAAAAGTTTATATATATAAATTAAACAAGAAATTTATTAAAATTACCTAAATTAGATTAAAAATAAATTAATTTATGTAATTTTTATTTTAAACTATTTTTTAACCAGATGTAACTTTTAAAAATAATTATATGAAAATTATGTTATTAAAAAAACCATCATTTTTTAGCATTCATTTAGAAAAATAATACATTCAAAAAATTAAAAAAAATTAACTATAAGTTAATTTTGATGTTTTGATTAAAAAATAAATTTTTTTTTTCAAAAAAAAATCACAATGTTTCAAAATTTAAATTTTAAAATAGGTTTGAAAAAAGTTGTAAAACATTTTTTTTTAAAAAATATAGTTTTTAGGCATAAAAGTAGATTTATTCCTATCTCATACATAGAAACAATTTTTTGATGAATTATAAAACAATTTATTGATTATATAATATATATATTTATTTAAAATCATTCACTAATTGTAATTAATTTATTTTATTATAATAAAAACACATTGCGTGCATATAAAATGTTTTTTCAAAAAAATATTTCTAATACTTTCAAATGATTTTTATTTTAAATTTAATTTCTAACCAATTTATATCCAAATAAATTTTATATAACCCATATAAATTTTAATATTTGGTTATTCTTATTCCAAAACTACAATTCAAAATCTAGGAGTTGAATATTACTTTAAATAATAATAGTGTGTCATGGTTGATTAAAACTCTGGGTTTCATGTAATGCAAGCTATAAGAGAAATGAAATTTTTTTGAAGATTTTTTTTAAAATATCAGGGTGTTACTGTAACACCTCAAGTTTTTATGACTCATTTTTTAACAAATTAATTTTATTTGATGTCTTGAATTTCACACAACACCAAGTTAAACTTTCGTTATAATGTGATAATTGATTAAGAATAATCAAAATATCTTTCACTATAGTCATTATCCCAATTGGTTTCTCATCAACACGTAATCTATCACATTCAACATTAACAAAGTTACTTATATTTCTTACTATTGGCTAAAACAAAAAAAACATTTTGAGAAATAATAATCACAGTGGTAAACCAAATAATCAATAAAAATCACTTATAGGATGTATAAATCATGAATCATTTGATTTAATTTATTGCACCTTAGTTTTATCCTAGGTCATTCATAGTTATTACATAAATCCTTCAAGATGGTTTATAAAGAGTTTGTAAATTTACAAAGAATATACCCCAGGATTTTCAACATAAGTGTGCAACCAGGGCCATTATTGTGAACCTGGGGATGATCAAGTCTAGTTCAATGAACCCTTTTCAGAGTTATTACCCCTAGGTACCACTATGCTAGAGCCACGTCCACTTGTAGTATCCAGACAAGGATTTAATTACATAAAAACCCCTAATTTTATCCTTTTCCAATATTTTTCGAAATTTTCATATACTTTGACTCATCCATTGACTTATCGATAGATACATCCCAAGATATATCCTTAGAAATATCCTTAAGTATCTCACTAATTTTTTCTCATCCTACTTTTCAAAGGTTAACTAAATCTTTCCTTTGATACCAACAATAGCCACCCAATCTATTCATACATAGATATTACATAACTTTATATTAATATTAAATACAATATATAAACACATTCCTAAAGAATTTTATAGTTTTTTTTCAAAGGGGAAAAGGTACACAATATTCTAATTCGATAAACGATCTTCAACATCTCCCATAATTATCTTCCCCTTTATTACTCTTGACAAACATACCCTACTTAAAGCATTTCTTCATAACCTAGGGAAGGAAAAATAAAAAATGGTGAGATAAAATTCTGATTAAGGGTTTACATGGGAGATAAATAAGCATAACATGATAATACATGTACAAGAACATCATAATAATAATTTAAAATCATACCCTTCATATCAAAGATCACAATCTCGTGTAATGGCATAGTGATTTGTAGTTTATAAGAAATAAATCATAATGGAATTAAGGAACATGATCCATGAGAACATAAAATTGGTATAAGTTAGAGATTTTTGGCATACACATCCATATAGAAAATGTTATCTCAAGGCTACCCATCAATAAATTTTTTAGATGTTAGGCTTGGGCTAACCACCGATGTACCTACTTCGAACATGGGATAACTACCCATGTACCCTATTTCAGGCATGGGATAACCTCCCATGTAACCTCTATTGGGATTGGGGTAAACTCTCATGTACCCTATTTCTATCTTGGAATAATCTCACATGTACCCTCTGAGCTCATAATCAATATCCAATGCATTTTAGGGAGACATAGGTCTCAGCCTTCACATAATGAAAATCAGACATATGAGTGCCATGAGACCATAAAACATTAACCATATCATAACCCATGAAATGAAATGGGTTGCATAAACATTTCATCATAGAATAACCTTTGGAAAATAAAATGGTTTAAACACATCCTTATTACCATCCATGTAATACGTGATCTAATCACATCGCTTTGTGTGGTTGTACCCCACCATACAAAGGAACGATGTTATCGTGTTCCCATGGGATGTAAAGTAAGAAGAAACATGTGATGTTATGATTATAAAAATATAATAATATCATATATATCATATATAAATCATAAATATATCATTATATCCAACCATGTGATGTGGTAATGGAAAACGAATGACATCTGTTCAAAAGGGGGTAGTTTTCTATACACACAAATGATGATTTTTTAACCCATTAGATGGAAAAGGAGATGGTTATAGGTCATTAACTTAAAATTTTAACATATATATATTTATATCCTATATATAATTATTTTATTATATCATCATGATGGGATATTAATTTTTAGAGGTGGAGGAAGAAACAAAATAAAATTCTTGATTTGGGATGTTAACTATTTTTTGGACCACTTCTTTTGGTTTACACCAAAAGGATTTATAAGATAGATTTATAGAAAAATAAGGATTATAAGATAAGATGGTGAATGTAAGGATGTGATTTGGTTAGGTATTTTCCAATACAAATTATTTTTGAAGTGTTAAGTGGATAAGGAAGTGGGTGAACTGTTATAATTGAGGTGAGTGACACACTTGAATTTTTTTTTTGAAAAAAAATGTGACCACGTTTTTCACATTAAATAGGGATAAACAATGAACCATTATAAATAATAGAAGATTTTAGGTAAAAATATGGCAAAAAATGTGTTTTGAAAATGTTTTTATTTAATTTAAACCCTTATATTTTTAGTTTAACCCCCCTGTAAACCCACATTCACATTAACCACGTTAAATAACTTTTATTTTTTTTACTATTCATTATTGTAAAAAATTAATTTTAACATATTTTATAATATAAATTACTATTATTTTGAATATGGAATTAATTTTTATTTATTAAATTTATATAAGTGAAAATGTATAATTTAAAATCAATCCCGTAGATGTGGTGGGAAAGCGGGTTTTCATAGAGAAAATGTTCAAATGTTTAAAAAGTATTTATAACATAATATAATATAAAAATGACTAAAAGGACATAAATTTGATTGATATATATATATATATATATAATTAAACCATTTTTTCTTTTAGACCTTCTTAGAACAATTTGGATGTTTTTAAATTTTTTAAAAGAAATGATAATTCTTAATAACAAAAAGTATTTTTCACTATTCATTGAAAATTTTATCTTCTAAAAAAATTCTATAAACATCATCCAAAGATAATTTTTACATGATGATTTAAAAAATTAACATTATTTTTTCAATTAAATTTTCTAAAAGTGCCATAAATTAGTTTTGGAATAAAATTTCAATTTCCAAAAAAAACTATTTTTTAGAAAAATACTTTTTTTAGCATAAAATTGGATTCATTTTAATAATTTTTATATAAAACACATAGGTTGAATGTTATAAATTTATTGAATATGTAATATATAAATTTCATTATAATCATTCACGAAAATTTATTTGGTTAATTTATCATTGTGAAACAGATTTGTGCTCATAAAAAATATTTTTAAGAAAAAGATTTCCTTTATTTTCAAATGATTCATATTTTCATTTATAATCATTTATTAATTAATGAATTCATTTTATATACATGTATAAACCATATATTTTTATAATTTATTTAATCATATTCATACCCACCATTCCAAAGACAATGTGATAAATGTCATATTAAATAATAATATTTTAATTGTATGTTACATTTCATTTAAACTAAGTGTTGCATGTAATACAAGATATAATCAACATTGAGTGGAACATAAGATAAAATCAATTATTCATGTAATTAAATATAAACATGGTGTTTAATGTAACAAAAAATATAAAAAATATTAAATTTATTTGAAAAAAAACATTTCATAAAATCTATGGGTGTTACACTCACCATTAAGGATCAAATGACTATGAGGCTAAAGTTAGGTAGTTATTAATATAAAAAAATAAAATCTTAAAAAGTTGGTTAATCTATAAAAAATAATTTTAATTGGTAATGAGAAATAAAAATATTCTCTTCAAAAATTCAACACCTTCTGCATAAGATTAAAATTAATGCATCTAAATAATATGAGAAAAAACAAATATGTACACCCTCTTGTTTTTTTAATTATATGTATTTTTCTTAATATTGGATTTGGAAAGGTTTCACATACATAAAAAAACCCAAATTATAAAAATCATTGGTTAATAAATGGTGATTTTTGACACTATAAAAACCCAAACCATATTTTTTTTCATTTTCTTCATTTTTTTAATTTTTCTGGTCAAGAGGGGTAAAAAATATGAAATATTAATTATAAAAAGAACTTTTATCCTAATTCAAATGGAAAAACCCCAAAAAACTTCTCATCAAAATAAAAAAAAAACTATTTCCACCATGTACAACCTCTCCCCCACACATTAATATGTGAATATCATGAAAAATACATAGAGTAGTGTATGAACAGATATGACCAAAATAAAAATGTGAAATTTCTATAACAATATAATTATTGATTTCTAAGGTCATATTGAAGTATTGATGTAAATTTGGTGTCCATGGATAAAGTGATAAACAAAGGGATCCTCAATCATATTAAATGTTACTTTTTTCATTCATATATTTGAAATGAATCAATGAAAATACCACTAGGTTACATTTCCCATGTTTCACTCTAGAAATGTGATTAAGAATAAATTGTAAACATTAGGTCTAAGATTCTATTGGAAATAGGAAACATGTGATACCATACAACCACGTATGGAATGATTAATAATAATAATAATAAATTAATCAACATAAATTACATGAAATAAAATAATAGATAATCTAAGGTAATTTCATCTATATATAAATATAAATAATAATCATGATTCACTATATACAAATTGTTATTATTAAATTTACTTATTCAATCGCCCGTATTACTTATTAAATTCAATTAACATGGAAAATTTAAACATTGTATCATGGCTATCCTATGATATCTAGTGTCACGGGCCAAAAAATAAAATAAACAATTGTGGGGTCATGAAACTTATCTATGAGAATATAGAAATAAAATATGAATATATAAAGTGGGGAGAAAATGGTAAATAATTTAAAATAATACACCCCTTGGTCACTTGTTTATCATTGTATTTCTTCTTCCATGTGGCTCTTAGGACCTTCCCCCTTTGTTCCTTCTATTATTAACCCAAAAATAATAATAAACTTTGGGAAAGTATATATAAAATTATAAATTAAGTCCAAATTAGTTAGGGGAAGTGAATATTATCCTAAAAAAGAATATTAAAATCCTAATATATCTTACAAAACTCATGTTTCCTCGCATAAATTCTTTTATTAATGTCATTATACTTGACATTACCTCTTTATTTCTCAAACAATAGAGGTTTTTTAATAGTTTACCTTGTTTAGGACAACAAATGGGCTCAGTTGAGGCCAATCCACAAATATGGGTCCTTCTTATTCCATTAAAAACACGTTTTTCTTCCTTGTGGTAAAATATTTTACACTTTTATTGGTCTAATACACCATTCATTAGTTAAAAGAATAAAAAAATTCATTTTCATAAGCCCTCAAAAATTCTTGGGATTCCTTAAAAAATATTTCTCCTAATGTTCGTCCATAATTTGTAATTTTTTTACCATTTTTATACATTTATACTGAGATTTTTATTCTTTTTATTAATTTTGGTTAACTAATATGTATTTATTAATTTTATGTCTAACCTCTAAATATTTTCTTTCTCCATTGTCAACAACATCCTTAACTTCTTAATTTACTTTCTCAATTAGATCATCCTCTTTTTCAAAATAATTACTCATTCTTCAATGGATGATAGAATTTTATAGGTCATCTCCAAAACATTTTCCTTTCTTTATATATTAAATAAAATTTATTTCTCTTCCCATATAAAAGAATTTCCATCATAAATTTATAAAGGTCTTCTCCTCACCCATGTCCATCATTTGGAAATCAACTAGGAATTATAATTTTTCCACCTTGATGACAATATATCCTTGAAATACTTAACAACATATCACTTACTTTTTTAACTAATTGAAGAATAACATAAGTGGTTTTCATCTATTCTAACCACAAACACACAAAATGTAATGTACGAAATGATGTTAACACTCACTAATAGGTCACACAATGATTTTACAAAATTGCTACACCTTAAATTTACATACCTTGTAAAAATACTTGGGTATTTTGGTTTCCATGGTACAGTCCTCAAAATTTTTTTTGATGATTCAATAGTGAGTGATATTTTTGATCATTATTCTGGTTTCATATTTTTAGACACTAAATCATTCCTAAACTTAACATAAATGGAAATATTCACTAATTATTTAGTGAAATTAATATTAATATGAATTTCACAAACATGTCATAAACCAAAAATCACATTACCTCCAATTTTCCATGAATTAGTCTCTCAGGGAAGGGTGACATTTTTTGGGTAGTGAGGATTCTTAATGCACTTCATTCACCGTTATATTCACTTTCTCCTTTTATTTTTCATCATTTTAATTTCTTTTTTCATATTTCCTCTAACAACCTTACTTATTTTTTACTTTTATAGGCTATAAAATTCACTTCTCCACAACAGTTTACCTCTAGGTTACCCTTTATAAATCCTCCTACCTCTCTCTAAATTGATTATATATTTTCCCAATATAAAACTATAGATTTCTCAATGCATCCATTTGATTTATTTAATACCCTTGTAATTATTTTATAAATACTATATTTTTTGTTAAGATATTTTCCAAGGTCTCTTCAAATTGGTGGTCTTTACTGGTGAGTGTTGGACCCTAAGGTTATTTATACAATTTTGGTCTTGGTTGGAAGCCTTGGACTTGTGTTTGGTAACATTGATTTTATGTTTTTGGCGGAACACATCCCTTGGAATAATTTTTTTCTATTATAATAAATATAATTTATATATTCAATATATGTACCTTTGGGGTTTTGGAGAACCATCACTGTATCTATCATTTTTTCATACCCTCTATTTGGGTATCCACCCAATGTTGTTCAACAATATTCACTTCCCTATTTTAGGTTTATTCTGAATTTTAATGACAATTATTTCCTTTCACCTCATCCAATGGGTAGTATATTTCCTTCGGTGAATTTCTAATCAATTATACTCACACTACAACATACACAATGGGCTATTTCTCCTATGTAAAACATTTTTATAATGTATGGATTAAAAGAGACATATTAATATAACGATAAGGGAACATTCTTATTAAATCTATGAATCTTTAAAATGAATTTTATAATTATTCATCATCTAATTGGTTGAAATATATGATGTCCACTCTAATATTTATTACCAAATAATACCTTTCTAGTATGGAAATTTTCAACATTAAATCAACTCCCAATCTATGTTGATTAATGAGAAACAAAAATACCTTAACCTTACCAAATCCTTAGACACAATATTTGATTTAAAAGAGTCATTTTGATCTAGGAGACTTCATATGTGTGCATTTGGATTCTCATGTGGCTACCCAACGTACTAGATAGATTTTTTATAGAATTCATATGATATATGGATTTATGTAAAAGTTTTTGGTGGAATGAGCATAATAAGATAATGTCCCATGTTTGTTCACCTTCCGTTGTCCATTATTTTTCCTTGCTTTAGAACTCATCCTTATGATTCTCTAGCTACATGATGTTTTCCAACTTTATTAATCTGTAATTTGATATTTTTCTTCCTTGTGGTCATTTTAAAATCATATTCGATAATTAATACCTCCTTGTCACTCCCCGTAGCTACATAAGCATTCATTTTTATTATTCTTATAATGAAAACATTAAAAAACATAGGGTAAAAAGGGGAATGAAAAAAATATAAAAAATACTACATAACATTATAATTCTTCTCAATCATATCTAACAATATCACCACCAATCGATAGCCCCAAAATGGTGTTTTAGTTCATATGGGTCTAAACTTTTAGAAATTTATAG
Organism: Viscum album; assembly: GCA_963277665.1. Classification (NCBI taxonomy): domain Eukaryota; kingdom Viridiplantae; phylum Streptophyta; class Magnoliopsida; order Santalales; family Viscaceae; genus Viscum; species Viscum album. The sequence goes on along the minus strand of OY728125.1, from coordinate 1,052,836,510 downwards.
ACTCAATTCAAAACAATACTAACCAAATAAGTATAGTATTTAGTAATTTTGACTATTGACCACACAAGTATGATTAATAATACCATAATAAAACAAGTTAATGATTTAAAAAATAATAAATGTTTTAGAAAATCAATTAGTGATGATGTGTCAGGTCTAGTAATTTCATTCTCATGTGCAGGTAGATTATCAATTTAGTTTTATTGGTCATCTTACTATCAGAGTTGAATATTAGAGGATACTTAGTCCTATAATACTATCTATAATCAAATAAATCCCCAATTCACATGTTCATATACACGAGGTTGTCATTAAATACATTTATTCAATACCATTTGTTAGAATGATCACTCCTACCCATATAATGGGAATGCATTGATAAAATTCACCAACGATGCATGTAAAAATTTCTTCTTAATTAAAATAATGATTATCATGTAATAGGAAAAGGATATTAGGAATTAAATTATGAAATATATAATTGATCCATTTACCATATTAAATAAAAAGGAAATACTAACAAAATCCCCCAATGTTACATAACTTTGAACTCTTAGAAAGTTACCCCTAATGAAATTTGTAAGAGTATGAATGAATAAATAAAAATAACTTAGTGAATATGGAAGACATAATAAGCCTATTCGATTGTTATATGATGGTAAATATTCTCCCAAATATCCTCCAGTTTTCATGAACAACAACCATCTATTTATAGAGGATGGTTCCCATAAGATATAACATGTGACCTTTTTATTTATATATATTAATCATATATCTCAACAACCTATTATCCTTATATCAGATGTGGATATCATACATTAATTAGATAAATCCTCAAATTATAAATAATAATATCAATCATGTAATATAACTTAAATTTCTCCAAGAATTATATTTCTCATGTGTATTGGAGGGTATCGTCAAAATTTCACTCTACTTGTTTCAATATCATCATCACAGTCAAACCCTATTTTTGGTTTCCTCAAAAACAAATTCATTTATATAATTTTAGAGTTGAATTATATGTTTTAGAAATTATTTTCCATGTATGGGGTTCCAAAATTATCAATATAGTGAAGAGTTATTAATTTGGAGTGCGATCTTATCCTGTAGTCCATAACATCATTCTCCATAACAAATTCGGGATTATTTCTTTCATCATTAGGATCCTTGTCAACATTGGGAACACCAATATTTCATAGTGAATAAAATGAATCCATTTTTCCTTTTAAATGAATTCCAAAATGATACAAATCCATTTTTAGACACCATTTCAATGTAAGACCCTCCATATGACCACAAGACCACATACTATGAGATAAAAGATGTCATGACCTTCTCAGTTTCATGAATGGGTTCTTTGGAATCAATATAGTCTTACAATTGTTCATATAAATCCATCAGGACCTTCCAAGGAGATCTCAAGAATGTATAGATTTATTTGGGCTTAGTATAGAGCATATCTAACAAAAACTATAGAGTTTTTCAACCAAATTAAGTGTCCTCTTGATGCGGTGTTCGATGGTGGAAGGAAATACAAATTTTATATGAGGTTGGTAACATAAAAGTGTATCAAGTTGATTTCATTTCTATAACTTCATATTGTATGTGACATTTAGACATTACTCATAAAAGAATATAGGACTAGGACACTCATATATAAACAATATGGCTCTAGAAACTAGACTAAATAATCTTAACTATAGCCAAGAGACTTCTATATTCCGCTAGTGTCATCCCATGTTGGTGAATCCATCCCCCTTACAGAACACATATTATCCTCATGTACTAGTGTACTTTCTTAACCTCTGAGAACTATGGATAAACTATTACCCTTCTACCACACCCAAGCTAGTTCTCTCTATATGTCAGTCATCTTCCCTAGAAAGGTTGGTCATGTGAATTATGTGTTGAGGGTTAGCAATGGTGGTGGATCATTTCTTAAAACCTACACACATAAGGACTTAGTAAAAACTATAATTGGAAAATTACAATTTTTAATTGAAATTTATAAAATATGTTCTTATATATAATTACCAACAATTATTTATTAAAAATTTAAATTTGTGTGTACAATTTAAAATGAATAAAATTTATTTGTTAAATTATTAAAAATTATAACTAAAAATTAAATTTATTAACTATAATCTCAAGGCCTTAATGATGAAAATAAATTATAAAATATGATAAAATACATAGAATTGGAAATTTATGTTCAATCATTCAAGGATGATGAGAAGACATGAAAATTGAGAATGGTTAAAAATGATTCTACTTTTTCAGTTAAACAAAATCAATTTTATGTGATTATAATAATTATAAAATAAAAAACTACAATTCCATGAGATGAATAATGTTGTAAAAAATTAAATAAAACATCAAGTAATGTTGGAGTTGAGGATATAAAAGTAATTACTCTATTTTAAAAGGTTAAATGAAGGATGGTATATTGTTGGACATCAAGAATATTTACTAAAAAAGAATCACTAATATATTGAATGATCATGTGTCTATTGATATTTTTAGTGATATGATATTTTTTTAAACAAGTCCGATAACTGTAGGTTTATCATGTCCCGACCAAGAAATTGGTTTGAAGAAGATGGGGGTCCTACAAGTAAATAAAGAAGTAATTATTTAATAATTTTTAACAATATCATGTTATAGAAATATGAAATTATGAAGTCAATAAAGAATAATCCAAAAACTAATTAATTTTAGATGAATAAAAGAATAATTTTGAGATCATTCTATGATAACTCTAAAAAAATGTGTAATGTTGATGGAAGAACAAAATTTTTCTCCCTATAAATGTAGAAGAATAAACATTATTGATCAAAAGGAGTCATGTGGGAGATGTAAAGGAACATTCAAATACAAAGGAATATATAAAATTCTTATATATATATAAGGAAAGGATATATAAGTACAAGATATCATTTAAGGATGTGTGTGGATTTTTTCATGAAATCAAAAAGGCTGAAAAAAATTTACTGAGAAAAGTGAGATATTTAAATAAAAACTATAAGAAAATTGTGAAAGTAAACTTAAAGAGTATACCAAATGATGATGTTGTGAAAAATTAAATCTCTTGGTAGAGAAACACATTTAGACCTTCAAGATATCAATAAATATCAATGTAATCCACATTTACTGAATTAATTTCATTTATACAAACTTCAATATAATTGATTTAAATAAAATAATGAGGGAGCTAGATGAGGCTGTTTATAGGACTGTAGGATTATTTGAGAAATAGAAAATTCTATATCATAATTATAATATAATGTATAATGATATTTTTTTAATTGAAATGTAAACATTTTAGAATTTATATATAATAAATGACATAATTTTTTAAATTATCATGCTGAAATTATCATGGGGTTATTTATTTTGGTTTTTTCATAGAATATTGATTTTTTTAAATATAAAAAAAAATCATTCTCAATACTATATATTTAATGAAATCACTGTGATGGAACTATTACAAAATAATATATAAATATTTTGGATCATATTTTAAAATATAAAATACTCTAAATGTCATAAAATTATTATAAAATTATTATAAATCATATTTTATGTCAAGATTAATATGAAAAAATTTATTAGTGCCGACAGAGTGCCATTGCAATATGGAGAATGTTATGATCTATGGATTATGTGAAATGATAAAAAAATTATGAATAATATCTATTTATAGTATAAATGTTTGTTATATTGTATTGTATTAAATTCATACAAAACATAGAATAAATTTCAACATCACTTTATTTCATTAATGGATAATTTTTCGTTAGTAAAAAACTAAATGAACAGAAATGGGTAATATAATAATGGAACAAAAAATATAAAATAGAATAACTATAATGGGAACATTTTAATAATCCTAATCTTATAAAATTTTCACTTCCATGAACAATACTATAGAAAATAAACCAAATATTTAAAAAATAATCAACATTTTAAAAATATATATATTAAACCTTGGGATAAATTGAGGTGAATGGTGAATGATAGATTTTAAAAATTAATGAGAAATTGAAAACCATTCCCATAAAACCATAAATTATTACCTCCAAGAATCTTATTAAGGATACAAAAAATGGTAAATTTATCCCAGTCAGGTCCTTGAGAAGGATATCCCTCATAAGTGAGATTATCTTATCCCATGACTTGAGGTACTCCACTATTGATCCTCTCATTATTAAAAACTCAAAGAAAAATATGATCTTTGTATTTAATCTATTCTTATTATACTTGATTGTAAAAAACTTTAATTTCCCTACACATCATCTTATTATAGTCATCCAGTGAAGCAAATTTAATTAGAAATTCATTTTCCATCACTACGTCCATATAGTGTATTAAGAGGATCATAGATGGTTCTAAATTATAATAGAATTCTCCCTTTTTTACCCGACATTATCAGGATCCACCAGGTCACTTGTATCACTAGATTAATATTGTGGATCTTATTATTCATTGGGGTCTTCCACTTTTACTTTAGTTTATTATGACCCCTATATTATTCCTAGCTCAGGTAGCACTTAAATCCGGCTAGTCTTTACTTTTTTAGGAGTTTTACTAGGACCCTTGACATATGATATAGTGACTATATGCATCAAAAGGTTGGATTTGTCTTTACATTACCTATTTATTTTCCTATTATAGATTGGATAGTTCTTAGAATCATTCTCTACCTTTTACCATTTTTGTATCCAAAACCCATAAGAATCTCCATTTCTTTCTCATATTTTGTGGAAGACTAGGTATCAGCCTCATGTTTAACAAATTCATGAACTTTAGAACCTATTTAAAAATTTTGATCCAATGTTTTCATTTTAACACCCTTATTCTTTTTCCAATTAGGAATAATAGTTTTCCAACCATCAAAATCAATGTTATCAACATAATTTCCTTTAAAAAATTTTAAGATATTTTCTGTCTATACAGAATCAAATAATATCTTCACCTTAAGACCCAGGGATAATGGTATTACTACTTGATCATGATCAGTGTACATTGATACATGGAATGGTTCATTTTATCTTTTTTTTATAAACAAGGCTAGGGTGAGATTAAACCTTTATTGTTTCTTGAGAATAAGATAACACTTCATTTATCTGGATTTTGGAAGCATCACCAAATAGAGAAATCCCAATTATAGGCATTCAAATGTGAGCTTCATCCATGATATCTACCGCATATTGATAAGAGGACCTTATTGACACACCTATTGAAGATTCCCTAACCTATTATATGACGAATATAAATTTCCCCATGAATCATAGTGCAATGCATGTAGACACAAATATTCATCGCCAACTATTATAAAAAAGATTCAAATGGAGTATTTATAACATTATTTTAATGAAACATTCAGAATTATATAAGGTGACATAGTTTATTTGACCTACTATGGAAGCTCAAGAATCTACCCACTATATCACCAAGACTCTTTAGAATATTGGTGTTCTGAAATAGAAGAGGTAATTCAAGAAATCATACAAAAAATACCATGGTTAATGTATCTAGATTCATATAAAATTTATAGGTCTATTGGAATTATAAGAATGATATTATGTTGATATTTCATCTCCCATTGGACCAATAAGGGGATAGATCCTCATATGGTGAAAAAGGGATATGAAAATGATGGGGGTATGAAAACCCTATTATAACATGATCCTTGAATCCCCAAGAGATATTGATAAATCTATTGAAACAATAAAATATTGGTATCCTCCTACAAATAAAAGAAAAAAGGACTGATCATGGAGATCCAAGGCCTCTTTGAATTCCCGGAATGAAAGAGGATGTTCTGGGGCACCAAAATGATGCGTATAGACATTTAGGCTGAGGGATAAGAGTGGGAAAGTAGAAAGTGAATTGGGATGAGTGAATATGGAGAAATGATTATATTTTTCCAAAGAAGAATATGAGGATCCCCCACACTTTTGAAGTAGGGGAAGTGGGAAAAGTGTCCATCATTAGCCCTGGGTCAACATGGGACATGGGGTAAAGAAGAAATTGGATCTGAGTAAAATATTAATGTGAATTTAGAGGATATTATATAGTCATTAGAAAATTAATGTCATCATTTAGAGTAGTAACATAACCATTGGAATTTTAACAGAACTGCTAGGAATAATAATCTATCTGTTATAATAGTAATTTAACCAATAAAATAGTGTCTTGTTATATAAACAATGATTATGTGAAATAAATTAAGTGAATATTAATAGAAGAGTTCCTCATAATAAATATAAAAGTTAAATTAAGTTTCAGGGTATTGTTTAATAGAATATTTTGATGAAAGTGTAATTTTATATTAAAATTTTAAATTTTATATCATTGAATATTATTTGGATAAAATTAGATTCATTTTTGAAATCACTATGGAAAAATTGACTAGGGGTGTTCTTTTGGCAAATTTCAAAAATAAATAAATTTTTATGTGAATAGTAAACATATAAACATAACCATTGTATTCTAATAACATCATCAATGATGAAATAATGAAATAATAAATTTCATAAAATATGTATTGTCAAAAAACTTATTTAATAAGATAAATGAGTCACATTATGAAAATAAACATACATTAAAAAAATGAAAAATTGTTTCTAAAATACTAAAATAATAATGTAATCCATTAAGGTAAAAAAATTATTCTTCAACACTCTCTTTTAATAAACTATTGAATTCATTGGTTAGAATGATTTGTATATCATAAGAACAGTTTTTCTTATTCCAAAATGATATAAAATTTCTATAATATATCTATTAAAAAAATTCCCATGAAATTATATTTTATACAATATTTTCACTAAAATGTACCCCTCTCTTCAAGTTTAAATCCCCCTCTTCCTCCTCTTGAAATAAAAATCTCTCTCACATAAAAAATAAAAATTTCATTCCCAAATTCCCTCTCTTAATCCCCTTATAATCCTTTGGGAAATTATGGAGTTACTCAAATCCAAAGATTAAAGTAGATTAGTTTCATAGAAAAGAAGAAACAAGGAGAATGGGGTATGGTTTCATCAACTAATCGTCTCATTTTTCACTTCTCTTCTTTGTTTTTCACTATTCTATTCAATCCCAATACTTCTAAAATTAATTAAATAATATAATAACATTAAATTAATGATTTTTACCCATTGTATTGATTTTTTATATAATATTTTTTATGTCATACTTCTCTTTCCACCACTTTTGGCAATGTCCCATTAATGTCTAGTTAACAATATATGAGGATATTTCCAACACTATTCTAATTACCAACTTCTTGGATGGTTATTGTTAATAATATAAAACATAAATATTTTTAATTACATATATATTTTGTATTTATAAATAATTCTAGTAATATATAAATAAAATTGAATATAAAAAATGGAATCAAAACAAGAGGGGATAAATTTATGAAATCGTGATAGTAAAAAAATTCACCTTTAAACAATAATATCATAAAATTGAGTCCAATAATTATAATTGATAAATATTCATATAAATTATTATAATTCACTTTTTTATTCATGTGTTATTGAAAATAACTTTATAATAAAGTTTATGTAACCGAGATGTAACATCCTTATATTTAATGTAATGGGATTCCCGAACCCAACTCTTTCTCTTTGGGTTATTGAAACCTTCACATTATTTTTAGTATGGAAATATCTCTATTTTCTATAAAATAACCTTTTAATATTCCAAAAATTTATTTATTGTTAAATATATATTTCTTCATTTTCAAAATGTTTTCTAAGACACTTACAACTATATTTCAAATTTGATTTAATTTCAAAAACATTCCATTGCCTCCTATTGAACTTTTTATTCTCCACTAATGAATGACCATGTTTTATTCCAAAATTTGATTTCTATTATTAATCTGGGAACCCCAATGGTTATTCATTAATTTATTATTTATGATATATTTTTGAATTATATTCTATTCTTTTGGTTTATTTCAGGAATATAATTTCTATATGTTGTTTTTTCCTATTTCATGCATGATTATGAGAAATTTTTGATGTGATAGGTGGGGTGAAATTATATATATCTCATAATCAAAGGTTAATGTGAAATACCTCAAGATATTATGTTTATTATGTGTGAACATTATTCCATATTATTTTTCATAATTATGATGTCATTATTTATACACATATATTATATGTGAACTTGTGTCTATAATTGTTTACAACAATGTGTTGTATTTGACCATTTTTGTTATGATATTTCATTATTAAGAATATTTTAAATTTCATGTACTATTTTTAAATGAATCTCTCATGATTTTGATGATGATCCATTTTTAATGACAAAATTATGATGATTATTATTTCCCATGTTATAAATTGTTTTATGTCTCATATTCCTTTAATTTATTTTATACCTTACTAGGATTTTTTTCTCTCCCATTTCATTCTTTTATATCATCATCTGATTATATATACTAAGGATAACATGATATCATTAGAGGGACAATGAACATGTAACATAATAATGCTTATTTTTTATTATATATAAATGATATATGATCCTTTTACACAATATGAAAAACCTTTCTGTCTTAGAACGCCTTATTAATGTGTTATTAATCTTAAAAGTTATAAATTATTAATTTAGGAAATATGTGGGTCATTATCGTTAGTGTTTTTGCATATTTTAATTAATTTTATAATTAGGAATACTTTTTTAATGAAAACCCTTTAGAGAAGTCTGATTTTTTGGGAAACATCCTAAATTTTTGGTAAAGTATAAGATATTATGGTTCCTAAGAATTAAATTACCTGAATGGATACTACATGTGAATTTGTATTTGATATAGATATACCAAGAAATAATAAACCTAAATGGGATCGTTGGGTATTATCTTAAATTGTATTTAACACACAATAATGTGGCCTTCCTACACACCTGGTTTGAAACACCCTAGGGATATTCTTTATTTATTCAACATCTCTATATAAAATATTAGGAAATATATATCTAAATAAATTATTTCTTATAATTTTATAAAATATTTATGTATATGATCCTAGAAGAATCATTTGAGAAGATCGATATCCTAATCATAGGGATACTATAAGGCGTGAATTTAGAATTAAATTTCACAGGAAAATTAATATTTTATTCATGATTTATTGACTTCTATTTTTTGAAAAATTTTATATTTTAGAAAATTATAAAAATTAGGAGAATATGTACAAACATCCCATGTGAGGAAAATATAATGATTTTATGATTGAAATTCTCAATGAAATGTGAGGTGGAGTTCAAAATATTATGGAGATACTTACTTGGATATCTTAGCCAATGAAAATAAATAAAACATGTGGAATAGTCACCTTCAACTATAGAGGATAAATTATCCATTGAGTCTTTTTTTGTAGTAACCACCAACATTATTTAGTAGATATCAAATCCACTTTTTGTGAAAATTCTGATAACTGAATGTAAAATATATTTTCAATGCTCTATAGTTATAAAAAAGAAAAATTTATCCATGCCATATCTTTTATAGATGGGGAAGTTGATCTATGGTAGGAATTGGTAAAAAACAAATCCAAAGGAAAAAATGGATGAAAATTAGTGAGATGAATTTATGGATATATTTATTAACAAGTATTTTCTTTATAAACTTCAAATAATGATTGAGGTATAATTTCATGAGTATAAGCTAATGGATAGTGAATACAGAATAGCCTACAAGGAAAATTTCACAAGGCTTATAGAATAAACCATAGGTCTTGTTTTAAAAAAATATAAAAATATATAGATTCTTTAGTTTTTTAAAACGTCATCTTTAAAATGCTATACCCATCTAATAATTTATGTGGTATGAAGTGGGTTGATGTTATCTCAATGTAAATATTTATTTTGAGGGATGGTCCAATGACTATGGATATAAAATATAATAATGGTGATTCAAGGAGGGGGTTTAATGGAAAAGAAAAATAGATAATACAACTACCCACATGTTAATGATATGGAAAAATGAATAATGGAAATTACCTCAATAAGAAGAGAAAATTCTTTTAAGTGTAAGAGAGAAGGCCACCAAGAACATTAATATTTATGAAATGTGAAGAAACAGGCCAAAGTGATGGAGGAAAAGAAGCAACCTACCAATGTCCCACCCATTTTCTAATGACTCAACTATAAGTAGTAAGGTAAATATGAAATCTAATGAATTAAACCAGGATTCATTGAGGGTAATCAAATTCAACAACCACTAAAGCTGATGGATAATAGAAATGATTATATCATCACAACTATTAAGGTGAAATATTAAAATTAATTCATACAATGTATATTTAAAATTAAATCAATAATTGAATTTTTTTACTTCATTCTAGTTCTACTAATTCCATTTTATACTAAATATTTTAAATAAATATTGAATCACATCCTCGATACCTTTAAGTTGGTGTATCTATGGAAACACCTATTGGTGGGATCATTTCAACCCATGTGTTGGACTCTTATCATGTTAGTGTCTATAGGAAGTTTCTTCTAGTTAATCTTGTAATACATCCCTTAGTAGAGTTTTATACAATACTAAGAATGAGTTATCTGTCATTACATTGAGCTAAAATCAATTACTGGGAAAATTAAATCACTTTTTATATTTTAAACCATCACATTATTCTCTATAAATATATTTAGGATCCTGAATTTCCATTGGAAACTACCTCATTGGTGTGTGTTGGTACCCACTAAATAATATTATTTTGCAAAAAAAATTTTGTTTAAGTAATGAATCAACATTGATGAAATTATTATTATGATATTATATACTGATTTATTTATCAATTTTTTTCTCAGACATCCCCAAAACCATTAAATACAGTTTTCAAGATAACTTATACTTGGAGACAAAACAATCTTCAACAGGTCCTATAGGATGGCCTCAATCCAAATGAAGGAGTTAAAGATGTTGTTGAAAGAGAATTTTTAAAAAAAGGGGTTCATACACCCAATTGAATCAATATAGGGTGTTCCAGTTCTCTTTTTGAAGAGGAAGGAAGAGTTAATGAAATTATGAATCAATTATAGGGAGATCAATAAGAAAAACATAAATAATAAGTATTGACTACAAAATATTGATGACATGTTAGATTTAATTTGGGAACTCAATATTTCTGAAAGGTGTATCTTCATTCTGGATATCATCAGCTAAATTTGAAGAAGTTTGATAATTAGAAGACATCCTTCTTTACAATGTATGGATACCATGAGTTCATAGTGATTACCTTCAAACTTACTAATACCTCAAAAATTTTCTTTTATTTAATGAATAGAGTCTTTGGAAGCTTTCTTGGAATTTTTTATAGTATTTTTTTGATGATATTGTCATTTACAATATGATAAAGGATATACAACAAGAGGATATGAGTATTATAATAGAAAAAATTTCTAAATGATAAATTATAAGATAAGTTTAGAAAGTATGAATTCTAGATATAGAAACTCATATTAATTATGCATGTGACAACAAGTGAAGGAATATTTTTTGACCCTTCACAGAAAAAGGTAATTTAATAATGGAATGGAACTACTAGTGTAACATAGATCCATAGTTTTCTTGGATTATCTAGGGTACTATAGATGTTTTTTAGAAACAATTTAATTATTATTCATCCCACAAACTATGATAACACTAAAAGGGGTAGAGTATATCTATAAGGACTTGACCTTAAACATTACAAATGTTGAGTATTACAATTGAGGATATTATCAGGTTTTGAGTTTTAGGGAATTAGGCCATAACTATTACATTTTATCTTAAAAATTACAAAGTATACACTTTTACTTAGTTTTCATTTTTTTCATAAAATAAATCTCTTAAAAAAAGAAACATGTCTAGTTCCATTGTTTATACAAGATGACTTTTTCTTGATCTCCTCCTTGAACTTATTCATCTTTATGTCCTATGAAAACATTTCAAAACTTTGGATGAGCACAAAAATATTAGTAAGGGTGATCAAATAAGTATAGGAAACATTAACGTATCAATAAATACAAATAAATGAAACCATACTTTTCAATCATAACATACCTCATGAAATCATAAGATTTATAAATAACACACACAAATCACAAATCATATAAGTAACTTATGGAATACATAACATATTTATGTTGTATCTTTCACAACTACATAAGGAGTTACATTTTTAATACCTATCAAAATATATTCCCTAAATCTATTAGTAGAAACATTAACATTTACCTCCAACACGTTACCCAATGCATTGGAGAGATATTGCGGGCTCACCCGCCCTAGGTTTATCACGGAACTAACCATATACATAAACAATTTTCAAGAACCATAACATAAAAATAAAAAACAAAACAATAATAAAATAAAGGTAACATTTCAACATTACAATAACAATATATCATTTCAAGATATTAACAAAATCAATGCTTTCTAAAAACCATTTTCAAAATTATTTTCAATACCAAAATACTTAAAAAGAGTATGTGGTATTTATTTTACTTTTAAAAATATTATGGCTTATTTTGGAAGCTAAAAATTAAATAATTCTCATGGTGGTGGAAAGTTCATTATCAATGAATACGTTAAAAAGAAACATTCCAATTTTTCATTTAGTAAAATGCTTCGTAGAAAAAGAATCTTTTTGAAAACCATTTAAAACATTTAATAAAGATATTTTTGAATCAAAGTGTCCCATACCACTTTGAAAATTTTAGAGGAATTAACATTTAAAAAAATTAATTACAATATAAATAAATCATTAAAACCATTTTGAAAACATTTACATTAATAATAATGATTTATAATATTAAATCATTAAAATATTTAAAACATTGTTTTAATTAAATAGTCCCTTACAACTCCATAAAATACTTGAATAAAATTTGGTAAAGAATAACATTAAACAAAACTTATAATATAATGATAATATTTATATTCATGATATAATATGTCAAAGGGTATTATATACACTCTAGAAGATAATAATGGTGCACAAGATCAAGATGTGCCTCAAATGAATGAAGATTGAGACATTGTTCCTTACGAAAATTCGACAGCCTAACAACGTCACTTTAAAATTAAAAAAATGAGTTGATGAGATAGAAAAGGATATATCATCACTTAGAAATAAAATTTAAAACAATAAAGATATATAAAAAATATATCCCAACATAGGAAAAAGTAAAATAAATGACATATCAAAAAATAAGTCTTTGACTAAAAGAGGAGGGTGAAAGGTTCCCTTACAAAGACCATATCATTAAATTAAGGATAAATCAATGAAATAATTATGTGTGAAAAATATAAATACACCCAATATAAGTGGATATTATGTGTAAAACAATAAGAGGTCATTCACATATATTTATATCATGACATAATCAAGAAGTAGAAGTTCAACCCAAAGAATGGAAATTGGGTGAAGAAGTACCCTTACCTCATGTCCGACTTAACTCGTTTGATCCTTGTTATTCCTGAATAATATAATTATGTTAATTTATACCTGATTCAGAACATTTTTCAAGTTTATTTTTTATTTTATATTTCTTATTAAATTGAAATAAATTTTTTTAATTATTTCATTTCATATCAGACATTTTGTCGATGTTCAGAATTTGAGTTAAAAATTTAACTTGTTATAATTACACTTTGTCCATGTGGTAAAACGTACATTATCTCCAAGACGGTATTCATGATTTAGATATCATATATATCATATATAATTAGTATATATGTATTTTTAATAGTCCATAACATTTGGACATAAGAAATGAAATGCACCATTCATGGAGACGGTAAGCCGTAAGTACGCATGAACGTTACTATCATTTTTTTCATTTTTAAAGAAATGAAAACTTAATGATACATAATTATATTATAATTCAAGTATAATATAATATTTTATATATGTTAAATAATTTAATTAACACCATCATTTATACATTCCATGTATAGTATGAACGAGTCATATCACTTTGAGGGGGCGGTAGTCCACACTTCCTCAAATGAAATTATCGTATTCATATAACAAGAAAAGCATAAAGGTATACTATAAATGATAATTAGAGAATAATATATATATAATAAAATAAGATATATATCATATATAATTACAATGCCATCATAATGGCAACCATGAGAGGTGGTAGAAAAAAATTGAACAATCATCATTTTGTGAGGCAGTAGTTCACCATCCATAGAAACAGTATGTTGGTATCCATTAGATAGAGGTGTGTGTAAGTGTAGTTAAATGATCATCATAAAAAAAACCTATTATATTTAATATACTGGTGTTGTTATAAAATAATGGAATAAAGAGAGTTTAGGGGGTTGGAGAAGGAAAATAAAATAAATGAACTTGAGAGAAGACGTTACCTTTAAATTGGGAAACTCCCTTTGGTTTGACCAAAAGGATTTCTTGAAGTGCCTTTTGACTATGTTAATAGTTCTAGGTGGAATATAGTGATGTTGGGATATAATTTGGGTAAAGGATAGATGAGCCAAGGGGGCTTGAGGGGTGTGAGTAAGGGTTAGATTTGATGACTTTTTATAAGGGGGAGGAGTTGCTCTTTATGAAGGTTTGAAAGTATTATTTTATTATAAAATGGATTTAATTTTCAAAAGGACGAAAAATTATTTAATTACAATATCAGGTGCATATAAGTCTAAATAAAATCATACAATAATAATTCAATAGGTTTTGTATATTTTTTTAATCTTTATCATTTTTATTTAACCTCTTGTTAACTTATTTAACTTTTAACATATTCATACTATAAGGTTAATATATTTACTATAAAATTCCAAGTGACCCAAAATGGATCATTATTAAAAATTTTAATATCATATATTTCATTTGGACGAATGTTAGATTTTTAGGATTATTTTAGCATTTAATAAAATATTAATGGTTTTAAAAATCATTTATATCAATTTATAAACTATTCATATCATGACTTTTTAAAAAATCTATAACAACATGATTTTTTCAAAACAACTTAATTAATTAAAATATCATAAGTCATTAGTATCTATGAAAATTGTGGAGGTCATAAAAAGTTTCAAAATAAATTTATTTTAATAATTATAATATTATTTATTTGAATCCATTATTAATGATGCAATTACTACATCACCATTGGGTTATAATTAAACATATTTATTTAATGTATAAAATTATAATTAAAATACCATGATGTAGGAAATAATTTTATATTTCAATTAAATATTTATAGTTTAAGGGATTACTTATATAACCTCATATAAACATTGTTTTACTAAAAGATATATGTTTATGTTACTTTTGACTTTACTTTAAATTAATTAATATAAAGAATCGTTATCTCTCCCATGTGGCTCTATGGGGTACCAAAATAATCCCAAGGATGTGCTCTGTCAGAAATACCTTATCCAATAGGGTTATAAAAAGTTTAAGGGTAATTTAATATTATTATAGTATTATTTTGTTCACCCTTATTTACCAGATTTACCATTTAACCATGGTAAATAAAATATTTACCGAAGTAAATATTCATAATATATAAAAATAAAAGTGGCATATATACATAATTTGGACCTCATGATTCAAAATATGGAATTATTTTATCCAAATTAAAACAAAAATGTTGCATAAATTAATTTAAAATTAATTGCCGTTGTCAAAACCAAAAAGCGTGTTTTTAAGAAATAATACATATCAAAAGATTGACCTTTATTTATGTCCAATTTCAAAGTAAAATTATTTCTAATGACCAAAATTGGATTAAATGGTAAAAATATAATATAATTAAACTTTAAACCCAATTAAAAATATTATCAAAACATATAACTAAATTATATTAAAAGGCAGTTTTGAATTAAACTGCAGTATTTTCTACTATTCATTAAAAAAATTAACTTTATCAGAAAAATACCAAAAATTTACCCAAAGTAAATTTTGATGTCCCAATTATGAAGAATAATTTTATTTTTTAAAATATAACCTATAAAAGTTACAAAAACTATATTTAAAAAGGGTTCAGCATCAACAGGTGGTAAAACAACCTTTTAAAGAATATTAGAGTATTTCATGCTTAAAATTGGATTATTTCTTATTTTAAGCCTCTAAAATTTACTAAATAAATGTAAAGACATTTAAAAAAAATGTATAATAATATTTTAGTTATTTTTTTTCATTCCCGCCAATACAATTTCTATATGTTAACTACCATTTAAAATAAAAATATTATTATATTATTTTTCAGTATAACTCAAAGTTTTGTGAAACATAAGATTTCAAAAAAAATCATTGTTGCGATTTGAGTACACTATCAGACATAACATCCCCTTTAAAATAGATTTAAAATTTAATTAACAAATATTAATAAATATGAAAATGTCATATTGTTTATTTACCTGGGATGTTACAATATCTGTATGTAAGAATATAAAGGATAATTTAAGGAGACCTTGAAGATGTTATTAACTATTCATGTACACAAACTACCGTAAAATATAATATGGGTTTTTTTATACATTTATAGTCCAAATAGATACTTTGGATATTTATGATTTTAGAATTATAATTTTATATCTAATTCCTTATAAAAATTGAAGATCCATGAGAATAAATAACCAACTTGTGTCATGTAGTAGGATCCATTAATATTTTCATTGATGATTGATGAAACTGTCTCTATATTGAGAAGTGTAAAATATATACATATTTTAAGGGTATAAACTATATATTCAATGAGAAAGATCTCAATATGAGTCAATGAGGTTGGTTATAGCTAATCAAGGACTATGATGTCTCTTTTCACTACCATCATAGAAAGGTGAATAGGGTAACTTATTCTCGTAGTAGAACTGAACCTACTACACTATTCCAATCTTAGATTGAGAAATACCCCATATTCATGGATTCGAAAAGTAATTATTGATAAATCATAATGGCATTAAATAAATTACATTTTTCCAAATTATTTCCTAAGTATCTTTATATTAGATGATAATGGGGGAAAAGTTGGTGATTTGGAGATTTAAAATAAGGTGATATAAACAAAGGAAGGGAGGTTTCCTAAATTCTATATTGATAAAGTTAGCATAATTCAATCTAGGTCAAGAATTGTAGTGCCTTCATAACCTAATATAATGAAATATCTATTTGATTATACACATAGATCATATATCTCCATCCATCCTAGAAGTACCAAGATGTACTACGATATTGGAAAACACTCTGGTGGTCCAACAACAAGAATGATATTTTATGAGAATTCCTTTATGTTCTTATATTGTAAGTAAGTTAATAAAGATAAAAATATGTCTTAGGGATTATATAACTATTTCACACACCAACTTGGAAATTGGAGAAGATCTCAATGGAAACTATCACTAGCCTCTTTATATATTCTAAAGGATGTCATGTCATATTGGTTTTAGGGTATTGAATCACATATAATACTTACTTCATTACTATTAAGGAATAATTATTACTTTAATTCCTTGATATTATATATGTAAAGGAATTTGTGTGGGTATATGAGCAACCACTTTCCATCATATCTGATCTAGACCCAAGGTTTACCGATAAATTCTGTAGAAGTTTGAAAAATGATTAGACTCCCAAATTGAATAGCAGTACAGACTATCACCCAAACTAATGGCTAATCTTTAAGGACTATTCAGACAATAGATGACATAATTATATCTTTCTTATTGTAATCTAAAGGGGATGGGAACAAAAAATCCATTTCTTTAGTTGTCATACAATAACATATTTTACTCGAGTATTCAAATGACTCCATATAAATATATACATAGGAAACTATGTTGACACTAACATGTTTAGCTAAAGTTAGTGAAATAATTCCCTATGTAATTCATATTGGGAATATATTTATTGATAAGGAAAAATCCATTCAACAACACATTAAAGATACTCAAAGTCCAAAAAAGGATCCTTTCTAACAATTATCTATGGGACTAGGATTTTTATGTTGAAGATAATGTTTCCATTTAATTTCAACCTAGAAGAGAGTCATGTAGTATGGAAAGGAAATTATATCCTTATATAAAATTTATCCTTTGGGATCCCTAACCACGCAAGAGCATTGACCTATATTCTTAAACTTCCACGTAGCATATATCAAGTTAATGATGAATTCCATGAATCTGTCTTTTGGAATTAAATATATGATCCTTCGCATATAATAAATTAGGTGGTGGTAAAACTACAATATCACCAATCTTATGAGAAGTATTCAGCAAATATCTTTAACTAGTGATACAATGTTCTATACAATATTAAAAATCACTTTCTAAATGTCTTGTGTTAGAACCATCAATATAAAGAGGGGACATTGGAACCTATGTAACTATAAAATCTGATGTACTATTATATATTACCATTTAATAATGTGATTTGAAATTTTTAGGATCAAATTTTTAAAGTGAGAATGTAATGATCCAGAGAAACTAAATTGTCTTAGTTTTCTGAAAAATTTTGTTTTATATTATATTGTATTATATATAAACAAAATATAGAAAAAAACAATAAAAACTTATTTCCATATTTTTTATCCTTACATTGGTAAAAAATTAAACCCATGAAAATTCTATATATTATAATTGGACAAAAAATGAAAATATGAAGACTATAATGGACTAATTTGGATCACCCCAATACGCAAGATTACCACCTCTAAGAAACACTCTATGGAAATGAAACAAAATTAGTAAACAAATCGATTACTTATGAAAGGAAAATATATAAAAAAAATGATGAATTGAGGTTAATGGTGAATTATAGAATTAATTAGTATTTAAAGAAACAAATTTGACCACTCCAATAGTAACCTGACCATTAGGATTAATAACATGATTGTTGGAATTGTAACCCGACAGTTAGTAATAATAATCTGACTATTGGAATAATAGTTTAACTAAAAATATATTATAGTGTCTGGAAAATAATTTTAGCCCAACATGATTATTTTAATATTAATAGTAGAGTGCATCAAAATAAATATAAAATTTAAATAAATTATTATGGAGTTTTTATAAATAATATTTTATTCAAAATTAAAATTTTTTATTAAAAATTAAAATTACCTTTCTTAGAAAATTATTTTGATAAAAACAAAGTAATTTTTTAAATCAAAAAATATGATTTATCTAAAAAATATTGTTTAGTAATTTTATGAAATAAATCAATATTTATATAAATAGTAAAAATACAATTTTTATATAATCAGTGTTTTTAAATTACATCATCAAAGAGGTAATAGTGAAAAAATAAATTTTATAAATCATGTATCATATATAAATTAATTTAATAATATATTTTTCTCATTTAGAAACAATAATCTTAAATTCCAAACCAAAATGGTGATTTTCAAAGTCTAAATTTATAATGTATTCAACTAAAATAACAATTTGTCAATATTTTGGTTTTATTTTTTATAAACAATTGAATTAATTTATGGAAATAGTTAAAATACTTAAAATAATTTTATCTTATTCTCAAATGACTTAAAATTTTATGGATATCACGGTTATAATTTTTACCATGAAAATTATATTTTATTCAATATTTTAAGTCAAAATAACCCTCTCCCTATCTATAAATACCTATACTCCATCCCCTTGGAAAAGAAAATCCATCTAACATAAAAAATAATTATTGACCAAAATATAATCTTTTAAGTCCCTTATAATCCTTAAGGATGTTTCAGAGTCACTTTGATCCATGAATTCTAGGAGTTTAGTTCCATATTGAAAAGAATCAACAATGAGAAGAGGGTAATGTTTCATAAAATTTTCTTCTCATTTTCCTCTACACTTCATTATTTTATAGATTACATTCAAACCAAAAAATTCTAAAATTAATTAATTCATATGTTAAAATATATTAACGATGTTAAAAAACTATAATTATTAAATTTATGACATCTTTATATGTTATACTTCTCTTTCCTGCCCTTTTGATTATGTCGCATCAATGGTTGGTTAACCACCTATGAGGGAATTACCAACTCTCTTCATATCACCCCTTCATAGATGTTTAGAATTAATTTCATACAATACATAAGTATGAAATTATGTATATATTAAGCTATTGTAATTAATTTTACAAATGTATAAATTTCCTTGAATAAAAATAATGAAATCAAAATAAGATAAGTTAATTTAAAAAAAACATGATAGACCACCAATTCACGATTAATAGAGTATTATAAAAATAGAATATAATAATTATTGTTGATTAATAGTTACATAAATTAATATAATTCACTTAAAGTTTCATGGGTTAACAAACATATGTTTTTATACTATAGGTTCAAATGGGAAGACACATAACATGTTTTATGGTAACAGGATTTTTGAACCCAACTCTTTAACTTTGGTTTATCACCTCTTTCATATTATTTTAAGCATGGTTATTTATCTAATGCCTTTATAATATCCTCACACTATTCATCCCTTTTTTCATAGGGTTATAATTTTTTTTATTTTTTTTTAATATTCTCTAAGCCACATATAATTATATTTCAAGGAGACATTAATTTCCCAAAAATCACTATGAATCCTCTTGAGTTATTTCTTATAAACTCAAAAATTATAATGTTTTATGACAAAATATGAAATCTATTATTAATTTGGAAACCCAAAATGTGATTAATTAATGTATTATTTATGAAATATTTTTGAAACCCATTATTTTTCATGGGTCTATTTCATGACTACAGTTTTTGTATGTTATCTTTCCATGTTGAATCCCTGGTCATAATAATTTTATAATGTGATGGGTGGGACCAAAAGTTTATAGCCTTATAGTACATTGGGTAATGTGATATATCTTGATAGTATATTTATTATTCATGAACATTATTCTATCTTTTTTTAATTATAATGTTATAATTTATGCATATATGTTATGTGACAACCTGATGCTAGATTTGTTCACAAATTTATATGATATTTGATAAACATTCTATGGTGTTTCATTATTTTTCATATTAAAAATTACAATAAATATTGGAAAATGAAAACCTCATGATTTTTATAAGGATCCATTTCATACAATATAATGATGATGATTACACTCACCCATGTTTTAAACTATTTTATTCCTCATAATCCTTTCATTTTTTTCCAACCCTTAATAAGATTATACATTACCCCTTTCATGGTAGTATAAAATTAGGTGATCAAATGTACTAAGGTTAATATAAAAGATTTTTGGGGACTATGAATAAATAATTAAATAATATATAAATTTTATTATGTAGAAGTGATTTATGAACCTAATTTTTAAAATATGTTAAACCTTTCGATCTTTTAATTTATTATTATAATATTATTTATCAAAAAATTGATGTAATGGACATGTATGAAAAAGTAGGGTTACGATATTATGTCATAAATGATCCCTAGTCACCCATACACTAGACACCTACATTTTAATATGACAAGGCCTGAGTGTTGTTTTAAATTACCATGACCTGGAAACCAGTGTTGGGGAACCAATTGTCCTAAAATTGGAACTATTTCAACTATATAGAAAATATTTGACAAGGAATATTAAATAAAAATAATAAAATGAATAGTCTATATATTAGAGTTATATACACAGAAATACATAGTTTTATGATATAAAAATAACTAAAAATGAAACTTACACAAAAACTCTAAATGAGATTTCTAAAACAAAAAATAGGTCTAGGATACAAGAAATGCTAAACTGGTTGGACCAGCCAGTAAAAAAATATGAAAAATTAAAATTACTTTAAATTATCCCCATGTGAACTCATTGTTACAACTATTCATAATAAAATCTCACTTCTTGAACTGACCTGATTGATCCTAAACCTATATTAAAGCTTGTTTCAACAAATTCTATGTGGCATAGGTGGGGTTTAATATTTACGTCCTAATAGTTATTCACCAAATAATCCTTATATTTTAAATTTTGAAAACAATAAAACCATACTATTATGATATATATTATTTATAATAATCATTTTTACTCATTTTCAAACAACCAACTCAAAAATTTTCCACAAGCTATATAAAACACAAAATACATTTTAGAAAAATCATTTTCTGAAACCATTAAAAAAAAATTAAATATTTTTTTTCAAAATACTTCCTAATAAATAGTTAATATCATAAATAAATGTAATATAAAATTATATAAACCATCATCATAAGAATAAACTAAGTGATGAAAATAAAAAATATAATTTAATAATTTTAATAAAAAGAAACAAAACATAAATTTAGGAAACATTCTCACATTATAAACATAATAGAATCATAATGAAATAAATTAAGAGCATATAAATAAATGTATATAGATAATGAGAAATTATTAGGATTAAAATTAGTTTTCACAAGACATATTCTAGTTGGATCCATCTACTAGAATATCGATGCATTTTTATTTTTATAATCATCTGGTTTACCCTCAATTTTACTCAACGGTGGTACATCCAAAATTTCTAGCTCCATTCTCTAACAAGAGGGATTTAATTTTTATAATATGTATTAGATATTAACCATTTTTTGTGCCTCTCTATGATTACTAGGATCCCCATGAGTGTAACATTAAGAGGTGAAGTATCCTTAGTATAAAAATCATCCACATCTCACTACTCAAAACCCCCTTAGGCTGGACCATTAAAATATACAAATAAAAAACTAAAAAAAGAATCATATTTTTTATTATATAATGAACCAACCACATGGGAAATTAATTATGGAATATTTTGGATAATGAATTTTTCATCTTTTTAAAATGTTCAAAACCATTTTTATAATATTTGAAAAAAAATTCTTTGAACCATTTCATAATAATCCATTCCCCAAAACAGATTCAGGGTTATAAAGTGGTCATCTTAATAAAGTAAGGAGTTTTATATTGGATATGAATTTTTATAAAATATTTTCAATAATATATTCTTGAAAATACCAAAAAAACAAAGGACAAATTCCATTTTTAAACTGTCATATCCAATAACTCAATAAATGAAAAGGAAAAAAACACCAAAAAATAATTTTAAAAACATTAAAAACATTTTATCTTATATATCTTAAAAAAATTTCAAAAAATAAAAAATAAAATTTTATACAGTTTTTAATTCTAACTGAATTTCTTTTGAAAATAATGAATCTTTTATGTGAAAATGATTTAAATTTTGGAAACCTAGTTGAAAACTAAACTTGTTTAAAAATTAATCCTCAAATATAATAATAGTTAAATATTTATATAATTAAAAAAATACCAAATTTAAATATGAATACTAAGAAAATGGGGGTGTATTACCTACATTAATCATTGTGTAAAGGAAGTTATGACTTTGATTATAGAATGAGTGAGACCAAATGAACAAATAACAGACACATACACGAAGATACACAAATAATTAGTTTGAATAACACTCTTAGCGATTATTAAAGAAGTTTCTTAATGAATTAAATGAAGAGAAAATAAGAGAAAATAGAGGAATAGAGGAAGAAAGAAAACTACTATATAGTAATCAAAAAAATATCATGAAGAAGATCCATCAATGAAAGAGAAATAAAGGGGGTGGCATGTCTTGACTCCCTTGATCCATCTCAAATGAGTTGGTAATAAACACCCCATTTGGGGGTTTAATTTCATAAGGTAAAATATTTGGATTTAAAAAAATTAAATGTTCTACATGAACAATATAGTTAGGTAAAATAGTTTACCTAACCTCAGGGTAACTATGAAAATCAACATAGAAATTACTTTAAACCATATAGTTAGAAAAAGTGGTTAGCCACATTTTTTACCAAACATGGTAAATAGAAATTTTTAATATTAATAGTCACTTGTATTGTTTTCATAGGGTTCACTCAAACCATGAAGGTAGACCATGGACCATCTATAAAATCTCTAATATTCAAAAACATTGAGAAAACACATTAGAAAACCAATAAACATTGAAAATTACTATGAAATAATTATAATATATAGGAAATATTGATAGAGGTGTCCAAATTAAGCTATATATAACATTGTATTCCGCCATAAAGTCATAGAGTCAGATACAAATCTTGATATGAAGGACCCAATAGTGATATGGACTCTAAATGAACCCAAATACAAACTCAAAAATAAAAAATAATAATATTTTTAAATCCATAATTCACACCCTAACACTAAATCATGAGACTCAAGGGTTCAAAAAACATAGTGGTTCTCTACCCTTGAGTATATTATTAATATTTTCAGTAAATAGGTAAAAAATAATTCAAAGGGATTACTATAAATTATAATCTGAATTTCAAACCAAAAAAATTTAAACAACATGGTTTATTACATTAAATTAGTAATCTCACATAAATAATAAATTATTTCCAAAAAAGAAAATGGTATAGTATTTAAAAAATTACATGCCACAATTCAATTGGTATAATATTTAGAGAATCATTAAATGATATAATAAAAATATTCCTCAAAATTATAAGGATAATTATTATCTATATGGCTACATTGGCATTGAATCCTTCCCTAAGTAATGATTCTTGTCACCAAACATATTGAGATGTCTTAATCAACTACAATGAGAAAAGTTCCTATTAGAAATAAATTATGATTTCATAGAGTACCAAAACTAACTGAATTGGAATTAGATGACTGATCATTTGATTTTGGAATAAGAAATTACTATAGAAGATACATGTAATGACCCATAATTTTGGATCCGTTAAAATACATTTATATTTTATAATTTGGGTCACATGCTACACAAAATGTAAACAACAAATAATACATTAATATTACATTATTTGTAGAGTACTAACAAACAATAATTTCATAAATCATTAATAGTTAGTACCTTGATAAGAAAAATAATTAATATGAGTTAATATTGAAAAGGTATTTTGAGTAAAAGTTGTTTTCTGTATATTATATATTTTATTCTAAAAACAGAAATATAAAATATTTAAAATGTAAATTAAACCACATAAAATTAATTATTTAATTCCTCAAAACAAAATTATCATATTATTATTTTTGGGTATTTTTTAAAAATAATAATTTTTTAGGTGAATATTGAAAACTTTAATGGTGTTAGATGTGGTTGAAATTTTTTTATCAAGGATTGAAAGTGAGTTGTAATTGAGTGGTGGTTTTTTAAAATGAATCATTAAATGTTAATCCTCATAATATCTAGATGGATGGAAATTATTCATGATTCCTTTCCTTAATTTTTGTTTTGTACTGGTGTTGGTTGGAAGGAAGCATTGTGGTAACAAATCCTACAACGAATAAAGTCATTTCTAGTGTCATTGAATAAGTCATGCCTAAAATTACTTGATGTATTTAGTTAGTTGGAATTCATTTTACTGAATTAATTTCAAGTAGAAAACTAAAGAATCAGAACTCTTCCATGTGCACATGAAAGTGAAGATCAATAATTGGAGTTTTCTCATCCTTCTAATTGATGTTACAGACCATTATTTTGATAATATTAAAATTGATGAAGATACATGGTGGATTTTACATTAGGTAATGAATGATTATTCAGGAAAAATATTATGAAATGCTAAAGATGGATTCCTTATAGTTGATTTTGAGGTTTTTTATGGGATGGTGTCTTTGGTTCCCAGATGTCTAAAATTTTCATTTTATGGTAATGAATTCTTTTGAACTTATATTAATGATTATATTCTAACTTGTAGTTGATCCATCTCATACTGAAAATGTTTTACTGGATTTTTGTCATGATATTTTTAATATATAGTCAATCTTGTAGATCATATGAATATAATCTTACATTTCATTGGTATCATAGTTTTTCTTAAAAATGATTTTTTTTAAACAGACATGGAGTGAGTGTGAAGATTCAAAATTATGTTTCTTTTATATTGTGTTTTTTATTTGAGGCCTATCATTAATAATATGTCGAGATTTTATTTTGGTTGCTACCTTATTTGTGTTGTGTTGCAGGAAAATTTGGAACATAAATGGATATATGTTTACAAGCTACTTTATAGGTGTAGATTATGGGATAATTTGGTATCCATTCACATTGATATATCAATCCTGATGATAATTTCTGAATCATATTCTATTGAGGGATATCTTTATCACTTTCTTATATTATTGATAATATCAACTATAGATGGCCTGTAGACTATTATGATGTAGTTAAAGGAAGATTAATTGATAGATATTAGCCTACTAGAAATAGTCATTGTTATTAAGTGAAAATAACTTGGGGAAATGGAAGACTCACAAGTGGAACTGATATCAATTATCTCTATAACTAGAATATGATTACTTCTATGAATGATTAGTCATGTTGTTTTGGTGATTTAGAATGGAATGTTCCAGAAACAATGAAGATCTAAACCCATGTTGAATACTACCTAAATATCCAAAAGGCCTTTATTTTATTTATTTATTTTGGATAATCCTCTTTTTAAGAAGTTTTAGGGTCCCCGTTGCATGACCCGTAGGCCTAGTGGAACTAGGATCCGTATATGACCCGAATGCCCAGAGGCATAATTCCAAACACATTACCTGAAGGACCAACAAAAACTACACAGAAATTCCCCTTCCCATCATCTACATAATTTTAGGCACCTATCTTCCCACCTCACATTGATGATTGTCTAGAATTACACTATGAAAATATACATGGTTCCTAGTACCAATGGAGATTTCTATACCCTCTCATTCTTCTAATCTGGTTAGCACTATTCTGGTGGCATCTACTTGCTTTGAA
Organism: Viscum album; assembly: GCA_963277665.1. Classification (NCBI taxonomy): domain Eukaryota; kingdom Viridiplantae; phylum Streptophyta; class Magnoliopsida; order Santalales; family Viscaceae; genus Viscum; species Viscum album. Next base: position 1,052,809,741 of record OY728125.1, on the reverse strand, counting down.
TCCTATTCTGGGCCCTTCTCTGTCCCATGTAGAATACTGATAATATATCAGTTGAATGCATAATGTGTTCTCTTGTATTATTAGTGGATGTTTAGTTTGAAATATAGGCTACCTATTATTAGTATAATTACAGTGTTACATATTAAGTATCTAATAGGATAGGGAGTTTTCAAACTATTACTAGTTCTATATTTTCTATAATGTATTCCTCCTAAACTTCATACCTATACTTTCTATGAGTGTTTGGATGGTGTATTCTATTTACAACTCATGTTTTAATTGTACCTACTTAATAAATTTTTTAGATGCATGAGTTGGGTGACCGACTTATGTGTCAAACTGTCTTGCATATAATGATTTAATGAAAACTATTTTTAACTATTTCTTATTTAATTATAATAGGTTGGAATGATTTTTTTGATTTCTTATATTTTTAAATAAATAAATATTTATTAATAATTATTATTTTAAATTCATTGGAATAATTGGAATTGATAATTCTATCCTAATTTAAAAAACATTTTTCTTAAAAATAATATTTTTCAAAATGGTGTTTTTTCACATTACATGAGATTTGGTTAAGATTAAGTTCCCGGTAAATAATTATTAAATTTAATAAAGTTATTATTATATTTTATATAATAATTTTCATACAATTTAATAGTGAAAATATGATAACCCATATTTTAAAACACTTTAATTAATTATTTATTACATAAAGGTAAACATAATAAAATCCCAAAAAACACGAAGCCTAGTGTCTTTGAGAAATTAGGTACATATCATAATCACTTGAAACATGAATAAAATGACTTTTTTTTAAACTTCCATAACATGATCCTAAAATTAATCATTATTCTAAAACATCACTTGATAACTTGGGGACATACATAAGAAAGGGGTGATCTATAAATCCCATTAATTGAATAATTAAAGTATATAATATGGTAAAGCAGTACATGTGAGGCAAGAGGCATATAAAGGTAACATAAGAATGGTGAGAATCATAATCTTGAATAATGATGTATGATATAACAATGATAACATAAATAGAACATGGTAATGTGTGAAAAACATAAATCATTTCATAAGCATAATTCAAGGGTAAATGTCAAGAAAACATCACATGGTGGATAGATTAATGATCGCACCATGATATACTGTTTCATTTTCACCCTTACACTACTGTGCTAAACCTGTTTTATATTAAAAATTATAAAAACAATAAAAAAATTAATTCCATGTTTGAATCATTTATTTGGTTTTTATCACTGTTTAGAAGTGAAATGTTACTTTTTTAATGATTCCATTACAGGAGGAGGGGATTTGGATGCCCCAAAGATGATCCAGAAGGAAAATGGGCCAAAACTACATGGGTTTCATGAACACTTGTCCATTGTTGCATATAGAATGAAGTTTATGTTCATATAAATGGGATGATATTTTTTGATCTGGTCCAAAATCCAATTTTCTAATACTCTTATGAAGACACACAATCCCCATTCTTCCATTAAGGGTCCCAAACGAAGTAATCTATCCAGCCCACTGAATCTGTAAGGAGTCATACGTTGTGTGCTGTGTGTTGTCCATATCTCGAGTTGTAGGTTTCCAAATGAAGCCAAAATTTTAGTGGAGATATAAAAGACATGGGGAAACAACTTTATAGTTTTTTCAAAACTATTTAAGAATTTATAGAGGCATAAAACAATGGGACAAGTGGTTTTACACAATCTGTGTGCCAAAAAACACTTCCAATTTTTTCTATAAAAGACCACCATGGGTACCTCATTTAGGGAGTTCAAACCAGAAGCCATGATCTACCATTTTGGAGTCCTAGAGGAGTCTCCTCATCATCATATAAGTTATGGAGGCCCCTATCCTCATAGGTAGATCAAGGATTAAGAAGGAGTTCCACCCGATCCTCCTCCTCTCGATGGCGAGCTAAACGGTGGACGATCATTTTGAGGGAGCTACACAAACTTGGGAGGGAGTTCATAAACATGAACTTATACTGGTTTTATGTCAATTGAGAGATAAATATTTCACTTATGTTTAATTTTTATGTTATTATCCTATGAATAAATTTTGTTTGTTATAATTAATTGGAATACTTTTTATCTCAACACCAATTGGGTTGAGATTTCAAGTGGGAATATTGTATTGTTCCAATTGGAAAATACAAGAGTCCTATTTATCACACACATACATAAGATTTCAGTTTGATTTAATAGCCTTTATTTTTTATGTATGATACTCAAACCCTGACAACAATATTGTTGTGCCAAGGGGTGGTTTTTTGAGCATTATTTTAAGAGGCAAGATGAAATTTGAGATCTTAACAATCCTAAACCAAAGGATTCCATTAAACCATGTATATTTTTTCATAATGATGAACTCAACAAGATGTGTAGTGAACATTAAATCTTCACATTATCTCATAATTCTAAAACACAACTTTTATTTATCAACCATTAAACCTTTTAATTAAATCATTTTACTTTTAAAACTGTTTTGAAAACTACCACCTCTTTTAGGAATCTTTATTAAACATACAAACTATAAACTACCAATGATCCTTGAGAGATGAACTAGTGTCTTCTATAAACTAAAAAATATTCTTTAAATCACTATCAATTTTATGTGTCATGAAAAGATGGTAAAATTTTGGCGTTGTTTCTGAGGAGCACTTTGGTTTTTGGTGTGTGTTTTTGATATGTTTTTTGTAAATTTTATGAATATTTGTTTTTTTTATATTATACATTTACCTATATTTTGTGCTCTGGATTATTTATTTAGTATGTTTTATGCATTACGCATTCTAATCTGGGAGATTTACCACCTTTAAAACCTGAAATAGAGATAATCTTACGTCAGTGACCCTGAGACGCACAAGGGAACCCTTTAAAGGAGGACACGCAAGACAACAACACTCTTCTTGATCCTTCATCTTCTTCTTCTGGAACCAACATCAAAACTGAAATAAACTTTTATAAAATGTCTGAAAACAAAAGAACACTAAAAGAACTAACCTCACCTGATGTCGATATTCAACCCACATTCATTAAACTACAAGGCACGACACCTAATTTTGAACTAAAATATGGTTTAATTCATCAACTACCAAGATTCCATGGACTTTATAGAGAGTATCCACATAAGAATTTAAATAATTTCATACTATTTTTTCTAAATTAAAAGATTAAAATGTGGATGAAGAACAAGTAAATCTTAGGGAATTTCCAATTTCATTAGAGGACAATAAATAACTGGCTTTATTATGTTAATTCACCAATAAAAGCTGGGCAGAAATGAAACACCTTTCTCTTGAAAAATATTTCCCATCCTCTCGAACTATAACAATAAGGAAAGAAATTTGTGGGATAGGAAAATCTCAAGGGGAAACACTTCATGAATATTATGAAATACTTAAAAGATTATGTTCAAGTTATCCACACTGCCAAATAAGTTACCAACTTTTAATACAATGTTTTTATGATGGTTTAATCCCTATTGATTTAAACATGATTGATGATGCTATAGGTTGTGAACTAGTAGATAAAACCCTAATCGATGTAATGATCTTAATTTAGAACATGGTGAAAAACACACAACAATTCAGTTCAAGTTCCAATGTACCCATTCGGGGTGTCCATGAGGTGAAATGTACTGAATTTGAGAAGAAGGTGGACATGAAGTTTCAGGAGGTATGTACCATTATTCGACAACTCTCTCTTTCCAGAGTAAAATCCCAATCACCTCCTCCCATCCATTATGGTATATTCTCTTTTGATACCCACTAATCTGACCAATTCCCCCAACTGAGAGAAACTTCTGAGAGTTGTGAGGCAATATTTCTAGGCCCCCCCAATAACCAACCCTTTAGGAAAGAACCATACTATCAATCCAACCATGTGTGGAAAGAAAACCAAGATTATCTACAAGGGGGTATTCAAACCAACCTCAACAATAATGGAACCAATGGGGTCAGAGTAGTCATCCACCATCACCACCCAGAAATCATCAACCACCCAAAGGCCTTTATAAAACCCCCCTCCAAAGCCAAGCCCATCCTTGAATACATGATGAAACAAATGGATTCCAATAATATCAAATTCTAAAAAACCACCCAAGTACCCATACATGACCTATAAACCCAAATAAGACAACTAGATTACTCTGTGGGGGAAATCAAAAGTCATGGGTCATGTAAACTGACCTCTCAACTGGTAGTTAACCCTAGGAATAAGGGAAATGTTAGTTCCATCACCTTTAGGAGTGGGAAACAACTTAAAAACCAAACGAACCCTCTATTAGAGTAATACCCTCCTTAGGAAACCACCATCCAAACTGCTGAAAATGGTCCAAGAGAAGAAAATCCTTATCCTGAGAGAAGCCCTTTCAAAGGAAAGAGTGTGTATGTAAATTATTATCTTATCCCAACGATTCATCTTCCATTTCCCCAAAGGGACAACCAACCAATAAAACAAAAGAAAACTGCTATTGATAATGAAATATTGGAAACTTTAAAAAAAGTGTAGGTTAACATTCATTTGATTGATTCTGTGAAGAAAATTCGATGATATGCAATTTTTTTAAAGGATATGTGTACACATTGAAGAAGACTTCATGGTGACAAGAAGGTAAGTTTGGGGAGGAATGTCTCATCATTGATATAACCATCACTACCTACCAAATGCAATGATCCTAGAACCTTATTGATTCTATGAACCATAGGGGAGTATTCATTTCCCAATGACATGCTTTATTTAGGTGCTTCCATAAATGTGATGCCTCACTCAATTTACACTTCATTGCAGGTTGGATAATTGAATCCAACTAGGATAGTCATTCAGATAGAAAATTGGAGTACAACACACCCTTCTAGTGTGTTAGAGGATGTTATTGTGAGGGTGAAAATTTTAATTTTTTATGCTGATTTTTATGTGCTAAAAATTGAAGATGATAGGATGAATGGACACGCTCCAATTATATTGGGGAGAGATTTCTTAAAAACCCCAAAACCATAATTAATGTCCATAATGGTACATTATCTATGGAATTTAGTGGTGACATATTCCATTTAAAAATCCTTGATGCCATGAAGCACCCCTCAGAAGAACATTCCTCTCTCTTAGTAAATTCAATTGATGTACTCCCTTCCCCTGAAAACTCTTCTTTTCATTCCCTCGATCCCCTTTTCGAGTTTTCATCCTTGATTGAAATTCTAGGTAATGAGTCATGCATGGATTGTTGTAGTGGTCTAGAAAAGTGCCATGCATGTTTATTAATTGATAACTTCTTGAACACTGAGGATCCAATTACCATCGATGATACTGCTAAGCTTGTAAAAGTTTATTACTCATCTGAGGATGATACTATTGATAATTTAAATGAGATTTGGGACCTATCGCTTTCACACACACTTCCATCAATCAAAAATCAACCTGAATTGGAACTAAAACAACTGCCACTAGATTTAAAATATTCATATCATGATAATGGATCAAGCTACCCGTCATCATTGCTAGTTCACTCCATCTTGAGCATGAATTGAAACTACTTGAATTTTTGAGGGAGTATAAACAAGATTTGGGATGAACACTTCCTGACATTCCTGGTATTATCCCATTAATTTTTTCACATCATATTTTGTTAAATGATGAGGCTAAACCAGTGAGACATGCACAACATTGACCAAACCCAAACCTCCCAGAAGTTATGAAAAAGGAGGTAACAAAATTATTATCTAATAGAACCATTTACCCCATCTCTAATATCCAATGGGTCAGTCCTGTTCAAGTAGTTCCTAAAAAAATTGTCCGTATAGTAATCAAAAATGAAAACAATGAATTGGTTCCACCTCATGTGCAGAATAGTTGGCATGTTTGTCTATACTATCACCGATTAAACCAACAATATAGGAAGTACAATTTCCCTTTGCTATTTATTGGCCAAATGATAGTGCGTCTAGTGGTTAATTACCACTACTATTTCTTTGATTGGTATTTTGGATACTTTAGTATCAATATTTTCACCTAAGGACTAAGAAAATACAACCATCACTTGCCCCTTTGGAACATTTTCATATATGAGGATGCCGTTTGGTCTGTGCAATGCTCCAGGTACTTTCCAGTGATGCATGGTTAGTATTTTTTCGGATTACTTGGTTAATTTCATGGATGTATTCATGGATGATTTCACTGGTTATGTCTCCTATTTTTATGAATGTTTCAATAGTATTTATTTATTCCTACATCACTATATTGAAAATAATATCATATTAAATTATGAGAAATGCCATTTCATGGTGTGAAAGGGTATAGTATTCAAAAATTTCATTTCTGGGGATGGTATCCAAGTAGATAAATAAAAAGTGGATGTCATTTCTTCCCTACCATTCCACAAAAAATGGAAGGAATGTGTCGTCTTTCCTAGGTCATTCTAGATTTCACTGTCATTTCATTTCTGACTTTAGTAAAATTGAACTCCCCCTATCCTGATTACCCCGAAAGAAAAATAATTTTTTTTTGATAAAGAATGTGATGAATCTTTTAATAAGTTAAAATGGAGTCTCACATCACCCCTGGTAATCCAACCACGTCGGTGGGATTTACCATTTGAGCTCATGTGTGACTTCTCTAACTATGCAGTTGGGGAATTCTTATCACAAAGGGTCGATCGAGCTCCATATGTCATTGCATATGCCTCACATACTTTGGACCCAGCCCCAGAAAACTACACCACAATTGAAAAATAATTCCTTGCCATATTGTTTTCCTTATATTAATTTAGTTTATATCTTTTAGGGTCTAAAGTCATTGTATTCTCTGACCATGTATCCCTCCGGTATCTCCTTAAGAAACCAAAAGATAAACCACATCTCATTCACTGGATGCTCCTCCTTCAGGAATTAAATCTAGAAATTAGAGATAAAAAAGGATCAAAAAATGTGGTGGATGACCATATCAGTAGGATCCTACCATCCCCAGACATTAAATCATCCCCCTGTATTCCCATTAATGAAATTTTCTCTTATGATAAACTGTACCGAGTGAAAGAGGTTATTCCTTGGTATTCCGAAATTGTAAATTATTTGGTAGTATTTTTCATTCCTACTGAATTCAACAAAAACCATTCTAGTTTCCTACAACATGAGTCACATTGGTACATTTGGGATGACCCCTACCTCTGGTGCACATGTAGAAATCAGGTCCTTAGGCATTGTGTTCCCAATAGCGAGTTTCAATCTGTACTTAGATTCTTCCACACTCTTACTTATGGGGGACAATTTGGTCCCCAACAGACTGCTCGCAAGGTTATTGATTCTGGTTTCTTTTGGACAACAGTTTTTTGGGTTGCCCATGAATTTTGAAAATATTGTCCTCGTTGTGAAATAATGGGGAAAGTCTCTAAAAGAAATGAAATTCCACAACAACTGTTTCTCTTTCAGAACATTTTTTATGTTCGGGGAATTGAATTTATGGGTCCATTTCCCAATTCCTAGCAACCTTTACACACTTCTGGCGATCTATTATGTGTAAAAATGGGTAGAGGAATGAGACACAAGGAAAAATGATTCCAAAAGAGTTGTGGAATTTTTGAGAACTCAGATCTTTTGTAGGTTTCGATTACATAGGTTCATCATTAGTGACCAGGGTTCTCATTTCTACAACCAAACAATGCAATCACTATTGATTTAGTATGGGGCCGGCCATCAAGTGTCTACAGCATATCACCCACTGACCAATGGTGAATCCAAGGTGTCAAATAGAGAGGTAAAAAAATTCTTGAAAAAATAGTTCGACCCTAAAAAAATATTGCAGTCTTATACTTGATGATTCATTATGGGCTTACCATACTTCCTTTAAAACTCCCATTTTAATGTCACCTTATAGGCTTGTTATTGGAAAAAAATTTCACATCCTTGTTGAGATTGAGCACCGAGCCTACTGGGCCATTAAACAAAGCTATTATAACCTTTCTGGTGCAGGTTCTCATAGGAAGTTACAGATTTAGGACCTGGAGGAAATGCACAGAGATGCATATGAGAACTCTAGGATTTATAAGGAGTAAACCAAGGCTTCCCATGAATGTATCATCCTTCATCGTCGGTTCCACATTGGGTAGAAGGTCCTCCTTTAAAATGAAAGGCTGAATTTTCATCCAGGTATGCTTCGTTCCCGTTGGTTTGGACAATACACTATTACTAATTTATCTCTATTTGGTGTTGTTCAGGTTCAAAATGAAGAAACTAAGAAAACCTTCACTGTCAATGGGAAGCAGCTAAAGCACTTCCACAAATCCCTTTTAGAGTTCCTGATGGAGGATCTCCATATTCAAGAAGCAAATACAAATAACACCCACTAGGTTTTATCCTTCCTTACCACATTTTATTTTATTACAGTGAGGCCACTGAACATTCTAGGTGAGGCTGGGTGGATACATTCTTGATATCATTAGGATTTTTATTGTCTTTCTTCTTTCTTCTCTTTTAACCTTCTTTATGGTATTTTTACTTTTACCCATCTTGTTCATTTCCTTAGTATTTTCATCATATTTCTTCTTTCTTATTTTTTTCACCTTCTTTAAGGTATTTTTACTCCCCCCTTATGGTCAACAAATCATGGAACTTACCAAAATTGCATGTTGAATTTTTTGATTCCTTATTGATTTAACATTTGATGAAAACCTAACTTTGTTATAGAATGAATGTTTGTATGAATTTAACATCAGGGAGTGATTTTTAGTGAATTTTTTTTCTATCAATGATATAAATGGTTGTATATTTATGAAACCATTGATATTATTGATTCCCATTGTGTGAGTAGTTTTTGGGAAAACTATGTCACTAATATCTCCACACATTTTTTCACTAAACCATAAAGTGTGAATATTTATTACTTAATAGAAGGTAAATATATGTAAGGTTAATATTTTTCATCTTAAAATGATATTTTGATATGTTCATTCCTTATCCGGTCTATTTCATTACTATACCAGATTGACCTATGCGTGTGTACCTAATATTTGATTGTTGTATGCCCTAAGAAAACAAAAACAAAATAAAAAAAAGGTGTGTCTTGTGTAGGTCAAAAAAACAATCCTCCTAAACCTTTGATCTTGTTATAACTATTACAATTAGCGTCGTGAGGAGACCAAACAAGGGTTGAGAGATGAGTGTGATATTTTTTCCAAATGCAACTTCTGAAAAAAAACAAAAAAAATAAATGAGGGGAGTGATGAAATGTGAAACCTATGGGGATATCTGGGTAGGGAGAATATGGTTTTAATTCTGTTAATTCTTAAATTAGTGGGTATTTAAATATGATTTCAAAGGATGTAGGACATGTTCAGTGGACAAAATCATTTATGCTGATAAATGTTAAAATTACCTATATTTATTGGATAGAAAATGGAAAGAATAACATCAAATGGGTTTCAAACACAAACATGGAGAGTTAGTGTCATGGTTTAATAATGAATTCCTTTCTCAATTTGGTATCATGGATTTTTTTTAATTTCATTGTGATATTATTTATGAGACATCCATTTCCATTTTCACTAGGAAGAACTCTTTGGTGTGGTTTTTGCATTAACCACATTACTTTAATGAAATAAAATTTCTTCAAATGTTAAATATTAATGATGTTGGTAATATCAACATGCATAATTTCTAAAAATATGAATTTTCCCAGGAGTTCGAATGTTTAGGTGTGGAGGCGTGATCACACCATGATTAACTATTTCATTTTCACCCTTACACCACTGTGTTAATCTTATTTTATATTAAAAATTATAAAAATAATAACAAATTTTATTATATTTTTGAGTAATTTATTTTGTGTTTATCACTGTTAATGAGGGAAATGTTACTTGTTTTGATGATTCCATTGTAGGAGGAGGTGATTTGGAGTCCCTAGAGATGATCCAGAAGGAAAATGGGCTAAAACTGCATGGGTTCCATGAACACTTGTCCATTCTTGGGTATAATATGGAAACTACATGAATCCAAATGAGATGAGATTTTGTGTACGAGTCCAAAATTAAATTTTAGACATCTCCTCTAAATAGACCCAACCCCATTCGACCATTAAGGGTCCCAAAAAAATTAATCTGTCCAGGCCACCGAATCTGCACCGAGTCAAAAGTTGTGTGGTGTGTGATGTCCATATCTAGAGATTTTGGAGTCTAAATGAAGCTAAACCTTTGGAGGAGATATCCAAGACGTGGGGAAACAACTTACTAGTTTTTTAAAAAGTCATTGAAGACTTTATAGAGGCCGAAAACAATTGGACAAGTTGTTTTATACAATTTGTGTGAAAAAAACCTCTTCCATTTTTGCTATAAAAGAGCACCATGGCTACCTCATTTAGGGAGTTCGAACCAGGAGATAAGATCTACTGTTTTGGAGTTCTATATGAGTCTCCTAATCATCATAGATGTTCTGGAGGCCCCTATCCTCGTAGGTAGATGAAGGGTGAAGAAGGAGTTCTACCCGAGCCTCCTTCTCCTCAAGATAGCGAGCTAAATGGTGGACGATAATTTCGAGGGAGCTACACAAACTTGGGAGGGAGTTCCGACACTTGAAATTATACTGGTTTTCTCTAATTTTTGTGATAAATAATTAACTTATGTTTAATTTTTATGTTCTTATCCTCTGAATAAATTTCTTTTGTTATAATTAAGTGGAACACTTTTTATCTCATCACTGATTGGGATGACATTTCAAGTGGGAATCTTGTATTGTTCCTATTAGACAAGACAAGAGTCCTATTTATCTCACACATACATAATATTTAATTATGCTTTGGTATCATTTATATTCTATGTTTGATACCCAAACCTTGACAACATGATTTTTTTGTCATGGGGTGGCTCTTTGGGCATCATTTTAAGAGGCAAGAGGAAAGTTGATATCTTGACAACCCTCAACTAAAGGATTCCATTAAACCGCATGTATTTTTCAGAATAATGAACTCAACAAGATGTGTAGTGAACTTTAAATGATCTCCTTATCTCATAATTATAAAACATAAATTTTATTTATCAACCATTAAACACTTTAATTAATTCATTTTATTTTTTAAATTGTTTTCATAACCACCTCCTCTTTTAGTAATCTTTATTAAAAATACACGCTATAAACTACCAACTCTCCTTGAAAGATAACTTAAGGTCTGTCCTATACTACAAAATATTCTTTAAATCACTATCAATTTGACATGTCATGAAAACACAGTCAATTACCATAATTTATTATGCTTTCTAACTGATCTCATACACAATGTCTCATGAGACTATAACATTACCCAATGCATTGCAGTGATATCTCGACACACCCAACATAATATGTACATGCTAATGTGGGCCTCATAGATCACTAATCATAAGACAATATTTCATCAAATTTAATTCCATGAATAAGGACTATGGGATAAATTCATGGAAGTACCCAATTAATTAAGGATAGTTACATCTAGGTGAATACCATTGAGTGGAAATCAGGATGACTATTTACAACACAAATGTTTGTCATGTAAAATCGTAGGATAATTCCAGTTGCATAACAAGGGTACATAAAGATTCATGGGAGGGATTAATGAGGTTGAAATGGGTACATCGTAACATGGATATAATAAGGGTAGTTATAGGGATATAAAATAAAATAACCCAATATGAATAATTGGCAATTAATGGCATAGTACAAATATGGTACTTGAATAAAGAGGAGATGGAGAGGATCCCTTACCATGAGAAGGTGATTCTAAAGGCTTGTGAGGAGCTTATTGGGAGATTGGTGCACCTTTTGAGGGATATTGAGAGGGAATTTTAGAGTAATATAATTATCCAAGGGTTATTAGTGAAGATGAATGATATTTTTGGTGGGTTTATATAGTAAAATAGTGAATAATTCTTTATCAATTTCCAAAAAAAAGTTTTGGATTCTATATGATAAAGTAACCAAAATAACATTCCTTACATTGGTTTTTCCCCATGGGTTATATCAAAGTGAAGTGTATTTTATTATTTTACAAGTTTAAGAACTGATATCATTAAAATAATATCATTGGTGATGTGGAATTAAGTCATTTTTTCAAATAATTGAATTTTAAACCTTTAAATATAATATATTTTTTGGAAGATTCATTAATGGTTAATAAAATTAATAACAAAACTGAAAAAAATTATTTTAAAATAAAAATAAATATTTTTTCTGGATACATTTTTTTAATATATTAAATCACTTTTTTTCATAATTATTTCATAACATACACCATATATTTATACAATATTTAATTTTGACTCGAAAATTTGATTGTCTCAAAAAATTATGAAAAAATTATCGTTTCATATTTTTGATGATATGATTCAAAAAATAATATTTATTTCTTATAAAATATTATTGAATTGTGATAATTTACACTTTAATATAAAAAATCCACATTTATTGAAAAAAAGTTGTTTTTTGACAATAATTTTTTTCTAAACCTTATAAAAAATATTTCTCACTTCGCAAAATTATATTTACATTTATATTTAATAAAAATTATATAATAATAATATACTTTTTAAAATATCACATATTTAAAAAAAATTATGAATTACTTAAAATAAAGTTACTTGATTGAAACTATAAATTTCCAGAAAATACAATTTGTGTTTCATCGTATCATGATCTAATTTAAATCAAACTCATTATTTTATAATTTAAAAATAAATATTTAAAAGGGAAAGATATAATATTTTATTAAATAAAATAAGATATAAAAATTCATAATGTTAGGGTCTATATACATATGCCTTTATTACACAAGTGAATGACATAAGGTTAAGGTACACGATGGTGAGTTTCTCAAAACATAACCCTTAATATACTAATCTTTATGGTCACTTTACAATGACTAAATTATCTAGAGTTATGATCATAATATTATTTTAAATTTTATAGCCCATATAGCTTTTAAAAATATATAAAGTAGTATAGATTTTTTCTATAACTTAATTACATAATAGGGGATTTAATTTAATACCATAGGGAATATCATTTATGAAATTTGGATCAGTACATTATTCCCCCATTCAAAAAGTTCACCCTCAAAATTTTCATTTCATTCACTAAAATAGATGAGGGTAATTCTATTTCATCAACTCTCTTATTTCCCAAATTGATTCTTCAAACATGTGGTTCCACCACAACATTTTTCACAGGTGTGTTGTATTCTTTCATAGAACTTTGTCTTTATGATCTAAGATCGTAAATAGGTTCTCCACATATGAAAGATCATCCTCTAAAAGTTCCACCTCTTGATTAAATAAATGTTAGGGGACTGGTATGTATGATCTTAAAAGGGATACATTGAGCACATCATGTGCTTGAGATAGGTTGGGTGGGAGTTCTAGTTTATAGGACACTTCTCTAATGTGATCTAAGATCTCAAATGGGATAATGAATCTTGGAGTAAGATAAACCTACTTCCCAAACCTCATGATTTTATTCTATGAAAATATATGAAGGATCACTATATCTCTAACCTCAAACTATATATCACATCAATGATTGTTTTCATAGATTTTATGTCCAAGTTTTGTGGATTTCGTATGATGTTGAATGGTTTTAATTTTCCCTATAATTTCTTAGATAAGATCAGGCCCCATTAGTTTCATCTCCCCAACATCATCCCCAAATTTTAGAGTATATCACCTCTTCCCATACAGAGCTTCATAAAATTCCATTTGAATTATAGAATGGAAACTGTTGTTATATGATAACTCTATAATGGTAATGTGTTGATCCAAACATCCATGTAAATCCATTAAACATGATATTATCATATCATATAGGGTTTTAATGGTTTTTTAGACTTGACATCAATTTGAGGTTGATGACATGTTCTAAAGAATATTTCTACATTCAATGCTTATTGAAGGCATCTCTAAAACCTTGAGAAATCCTTGGATCTAGATTAGATATAATAAAGAGTTGAAATCCATGTTGTCTTGTGAAATCCCTTATGAATGTATTGGATTTTTTGTTAAGAAATAAATATTTATTGATGGAAATGAAAATATCTATCATCGTAAGGAAATAAACTACCACCAAGTTCACATTTTTCCATTAGATGTCTTATGGAGTCCTAAAAAACCATGGTTACGTTTTACCATCCACTTAATATTATGAGAAATGGCTGTATATTACCCTTATACTTTTTTCTCTTAACCTTGACTTGTTGGCATTCTTAACATCAAGATACAAACTCTATAATATAATTATATATGTCATCTCAGTAGAATTTTTTTTGAGATATTTATACATCTTAGTATTTCCTAGATGAATAGTAAATGATAATCTTTATGAATCATCCAAAAGTTACTTATTATTTTTATGTATTTATGGGACATATATATGGGATCAAAACCTTATAAATCCATCTTTAGAAATGTTAATCTCCAGAATATTCCCTATATTATTCTATAGAACCTCATACTCTTTATATGCCTCCTTGGTCGTCTCATGAATGGATGGTTTCAAAACTAATTGAGAAATTTAGGATGAAAATCCTTTTGTTATTATCATGTCCATCCTTTTAATTTCAATAAATATTATATCCCTTGAATTCCACATCATGGATAGATTTCTAGGATACCTTCTTCTTAGAGAATCTACCACTTTATTTTCTTTCCCTGGATGGTAATTGATTAAAAAATCATAATCCTTGATCATATCTAACCACATTCATTGGTTCATATTAAGATAATTTTTTGTGAATATAGACATTATGATTTTCTAGTCTATGTATATTTTATAGTTCTCCCCATATAGATAATGATACCAAATCCTTAATGTAGGATATTTAACTAGTGGGAGGCATAGGAACTTACTTTGTGATATGTCTTTAGTAAAAAACCCAATCCCTTTTTGGATGCATCACTTAAAGTAAAAAATTCTACCCACTGGTGGGTAATGTGAGTATAGGTACACTAATCAACCTCTTCTTCAACCCTTTCATGATTTCCTCACATTAATCATTTTAAACATACATAACTTCATTCCAAGTTATCTTGGATAGGGGGATTGATAATCATTTGAATATTTTAAAAAATTAACGATATTACTTAGATAAGACAAAGAAACTACGTACTACCATAATAGAGGTTAGTATGTGCCATTTGTCAAATGATTCTTTTTTGAAGGGTATATAGATATCCTAAATCTAGTTATAACATGAACCAAGAATGCTATATGATCCAAACAAAATTGAAATTTACTATACCTAACATACACATTTTCTTAATATGAGGTCTTTAGTGAAGTATTAAAATGCTCACCATGTTGCTTCTTACTTTGGGAGTAAATGAGAATACCATCTGTTGGAATCACCTGTTTTGATAATCCCAAATCATATTTCATTTATGCGATAATCGTGTTTTCATTTTATGATACTCATGTTTCATTAATTCTTCTTGTTTCTATAAAGTAACATCCATATACTATCAATCTCACTTCCTATTTGGTTCAGTTTATAGTACATAAATTATCTAAGTACAAGGTCACTTCTACAAGGTCACCGTTACAAGGTCACCGCTACAAGGTCACCATTACAAGGTCACCAGTACAAGGTCACTGTTACAAGGTCACCGCTACAGGGTCACCATTAAAAGGTCACCATTACAAGGTCACCACTACAAGGTCAGCGTTACAAGTTCACCACTACAAGGTCACCTTTACATGGTCACCATTACTAGGTCACCGCTACAAGGTCACAACTACATGGTCACTATTACATGGTCACCTATGTAAGCCTACTATTAGAGGTTACTGCTGAAGGCTACCATTGGAAGGTTTTAGTCGGAGATTGTCAATGTGCACCTACTGTTGAAGCCTACCGAAAAAAGGGCTACTTTACCAGTCTACCGACACTTATTCTTCCATACTTTGTCAATTTCTCAATATTTTGCTAATGATAATATTTGATAAATTAAACGCTTCTTAAATTAATTAATGATGATTGTAAACATTTTAGGAAACAGTGCATGGGATAGTATGAGGTACGAGAAATATTTCACACGATATACTCATTCCCATTGTCGGACCTCTAATATAAAAAGAGAATAAAATGAAATAAAAAGTGTGAAACATACGCACATAAGAAAAAGGGTGGAAAACAAAGTGTAAAATAGATTACTCTCTAGATAAAAGCAGAACAATCCAGCACTAACACACTGAACCCACAAGGGTCATGAAGATCACTATGGGATAAACTCACTTCTGCCTTCTACGCCTCATCAACTCTTGATCAACATCAGAAGCAGAACACTGAAAGTTAGAACCTAGAGTTATGACACTCTGTTCTGAAGACAAGTTTTAGATAAAGAATCCAATATAAAATTCGTCACCCTGAGGAGTCGGGAGCTGAACTTCCAACACATAGAGCTTTCTAAACTCAAGATTATTGTTTTTTCTCCATTTTGTTCTTTATTTTTACATTTATGAGTTGTGTGTGGCAGTTACACACACACACACACACTATCTCCTATGCTTTAACTGGGGATAGTGAAAATCCCTACTCAAATATCTCTCAAATTTGTTTCCCATTAATAACTATCGAAGAAGCCTTGTGTGGATTGGTTGCTTTTTTTCCCACGTAGAACTGTGGTAGAGGTTGTAGAACTTGGATAGTTTGTAAAAACTCTTGTAAATCCTGATACAAGATACGTATCATGTTTTTTGTTTATATAACCTGCTTGGTGGCAGGTGATCACCAACTAGAGAGGATTAAATATAGGCTTGAGACCGAACCTCTTGTTTTACTTCACTGAGTACTATAGTTTGTTATACTCTCTTTTGATATTATCCACTGCTTATATTTTCTAAAACATAAAACTTTTTTTCTCTCACATTGATAGTTAGTTTTGGTTAGTGTGTGTATTTTTTTAATTTAGTAAACTTGTTTCGAAATTTTGATATGTGTTCTACACCGATCCCTCTGAGGATTAATCACCCTTTTAGAAACCTATTGACCAACCAAACATTTACATTTCTACTTCCTCAATTGACTAGGCTATTTTGAATCGGGGTATTTTAATCGTAATGTTTTTTACAAAAATTTTAATTGAAACTCAATTCACCCCCCCCCCCTCTTGAGTATCCACTCCGACCAACATTTGGTATCAAAGGAATTTTTATCCAATGTGCAAATTCTTTTTAGCTATGATTTTAGCTGTATCTTAAAGATATTAAAATTTCTGTCATATCTTAATTTTCAGTTCTTTAAATTTTAAGTAACTATGTAAAATAGAGTTGAGGGTGCTGTTACTAATAGGACACCTTTATTTAATAGTAATAACTATGGTCAGGGAAAATTAAAAATGAAAATTTATCTAGAGAGCATGAGACCTGAAATCTGGGACACAATTGAAGATCAAAATACATTTCATGCTACTACTAGAGACACATGGTCTCAGTTTACTAAATCCACATATAACAATAACTTTAATGAAATGAATGCTTTTTATTGTTCTCTAGGTGACGAATAATTAAATAGAATATCTACTTGTAAAACTTCTTATGAAATTTGGGATACTTTAGCTATTTATCATGAGGGAACAACTAATGTTAAAGAAATGATATTAGAAACATACACTATTAAATATCATAATTTTAAAATAAAGCCTAATGAACTCATTTCTAACATGTATCTCAGGTTTAATGAGATAGAAAATACTATGAGTCTACTTGGGAAACCAGTGGAGAGCAAGGACCAGATTATGAGACTTCTTAGATGCCTACCTGACAGATGGAGGGGAAATTATAAATCTATCCGGGAATCTGGTGACATATGAAAACTACTAGTGAAGGAACTAATTGTAAAGCTTATGATGTATAAAGAATAACATAAGGTGAATCCATAAGTAGATTAAGAACCAAGGAAGAAATATGTAGCATTCAAGACTACTACCTCGAAGAACAAGGATAATGAAAAAGTTCAAACTCCTATAGATACATTGAAAAGTGAATACTTAGTTAGTGATGAGGAGATGAATCATCTTGCTTGGAGATTCAAAAAGTTATACCAAAATAAGATATTCTTTAGGAAGTCAAACTACAAGGGAAAGTATGATAGTAAAGGAAAATGGAGAAAGATAGAAAATAGAATGACAAAACAAATGAAATAATCTAATATGAGTGAAAAAAAAGTTCATGTGAAGGTAGACTACCCCAACCTGAAATTTAAGAATAAATATGAAGATAAGGTCAAGGGTTATAAAAAGGCTATGAAATCTAATTGGAGTGCTTAAAAAGACTGATCTGGTGGATCTGATGCTTCTGATAGTGAATAGAACAATCACGCTAACTTATGTTTCATGACGGAAACATCTGAGGTAACACCAAATTCCCTTATTCCTAATGATTATTACTCTGGGAATGAAGGTGAATCAAAAAATGATGAAAATATGACTAAGGATGAACTATTTGAATACTGTGGAATGCTTGAGTATACCTTTAATGAACTAAAGGATAAATATAAACTATTGAATAGACAACATGCTTTAAATACTAATTACAAAGATGATCTAGATATTGATAAAGAAAAATGTGCTCAACTATTAAAATAAAATACCAAACTGAAATGATCAAATGATAAACTAAAAAGGGATTTGGAAAAATTTTGTACTGGTACAGAGACCTTGATTCAGTTACTATGAAAACAAATTCCCCCTAAATATACAACAAGTCTAGGATATCAACCAGAACAGAGAAGGTTTATTAAAACTAAATTTGTTTCAAAATCTGGACAATTCACTACTAGTTCCAACTCCAACCATCTTTTCAGAAACAATTAACTAAAAGTCCAAACAATGTGTTCATTTATAAAGATATATGTGTTGGTTATAGAAAACCTATAAGACAAGTATGGGTTCCCAAAGTTTTACTTTCTAACCTCTATGGACCCAAAAAAATATGGGTATAGAAATTATCCCACACTTAATCTGTTTTGGAAGAAAATTGTCTGAAGAGCTCCTATAAAACTCTGTGGTACTTGGACAGTGTATGTTCAAGACATATGACAGGAGAATATTCGTGTTTCAAAATCCTAATTAAAGTTGATGGTGGATATGTCACATTCGATGATGATTCTAAAGGAAAAATCTTTAGCTTAGGCTTGATTGGTAACCCTAATACTGTATTAATTTCAAAAGTACTATTTTTTGATGGGTTAAAATACAATCTGCTATGTATTTCTCAGTTGTGTGATGATGGTTTTAATGTCAAGTTTGAAAATGATGCATGAAATTTTTTTAGTTCTAAAAATGATTTAATATTTACAGCTCTTGGAAATGATAATGTATATTCTATTTATATAGACTCTTTAGTTAATAAAAATGTTTCTTGCTTAAATGTGTTTCATAAGGAATCCTGGCAGTGTCATAGAAGACTAGGACACTAAAATGTGCACTCACTTAGCATACTGACTAGGAACGGTTTAGTTAGAGAGTTACCTAAATTGGAATTACCACTTGAAAAAGTATGTAATCCATTTCAAAAGGGAAAACAACAGAAAGTTTCTTTCAAACCAAAGAAAGAAGTTTATACTTCTCAACAACTTGAGTTGGTTCATATGTATTTTTTTGGACAATCAAGAATTTCAATTTTAAATGGGAAGCACTATGTTTATGTTCTTGTAGATGATTTTTCTAGGTACACATGGGTATACTTTCTTTCTCACAAAAATGAAGCTTATCTTTATTTTATCAAGTACTAAAAGTTTGTAAAAAATCTTAGTGGACTTAGAATTAAGACCTTGAGAAGTGATCATGGCCGGGAGTTTGAAAATCAAGAGTTTGAATCTTATTGCTCACACAATGTCTATAGTCCCAACTTTTCTACTCCTAGAACACCTCAAAAAAATGGATTTGTGGACAGAAGAAATAGGACACCGCAAGAGATTTCTATGGCAATGATCAATGAATATGATTTGCTAATTTACTTTTGGGATGAAGCTATTAATACAACTTGTTACATTATTAATAGAGTCTTGATTAGACCTGTTCTTAAGAAGACCCCTTATGAGATTTGGAACAATAAGAAGTCTAAGGTTAATTACTTTAGAGTTTTTGGTTGTAAAGTCTTTATCCTTAACACTAAAGATAATCTTGAAAAATTTACTCCCAAAAGTGATGAAGGAATTTTTCTAGGTTACTCAATCCCTAGTAAAGCCTATAGAGTTTTCAATAAGAGAACCAAATGTGTTGAAGAGTCAGTTCATTTCGAATACAATGAGGCTGATCCACATGAACCTAAAACCTCCCTTGAATATCTTGAGGAAGATATGTCAATTCTGGTCCTTAATGATAAGAATAGTGAACCCTTAGTTAAAAAAAACAGTCCTGAAAACATTCAAGAATCTGTGCATGGTGAATCTGAATCTATTGATAATCATGAGGAGTCTAGTTCAACTCTCTATATAGGTATTATAACTTTCATGAATCATCCTTTATATGCTATTGTAAGTGATTTAAATATAGGGACACAAGCTAGAGCTTCTCTGAGAAACCGGGTTGAACATCAATCTTTTCTTTCACAGCTTGAACCCAAAAATATTAATGATGAAATCAGTGATGAATTGTGGGTGATATCCATGCAAGAAGAATTGAATCAGTTTGAAAGAAATAAAGTTTGGTAATTAGTGGATAGACCTATAGACACCTTGACCATAGGCACTAAATGGGTGTTTAGGAACAAAGTTGATGAGTCTGGAAGCATAGTTAGAAACAAGGCTAGACTAGTTAAACAAGGATACAATTAAAAAAGGAATTTACTATGAGGATACCTTTTCTTCTGTAGCTAGACTATAATCCATCAAGATACTAATTTCTTATGAAGCTCATTTTAATTTAAAACTTTATCAAATGGATGTCAAAAGTGAATTTCTGAATGGATATATAATTGAAGATGTATTTGTTGAACAAATCTATGGCTTTACAAATCCCCATTTTCCAAATCGTGTTTTTAAATTGTCTAAAGACTTATATGGTATAAAGCAAGCTCCAAGAGCTTGGTATGACAAACTTAGTTATTTTATTATTTTAAAAGGTTTTACAAAAGGAATAGTAGATATTACTCTCTTTATTAAAAGGATTTCTAAATATGTTTTAATAATACAAATTTATGTAGATGATATAATTTTTGGATCTTCTAAACATTCTTTATGTAGTGATTTTTCATCAATGATGCAAGATGAATTTGAAATGAGTTTAATGGGGGAACATAAATTCTTCCTTGTATTTCAAATTTTTTTTTAAAAAAATGGTATTATTTTAAATCAAAATAAATATACTAAGGATCTTTTAAAATGTTTGGGTTTGGATTTTAGTAAAGGTAGTGATACACCTATGATTACCACTTGAAAATTGGATGCTGATGAAAATGGTAAATCAGTGGATCATACAAATTACTGAGGTATGATTGGGAGTTTTCTTAATCTTACTACTAGCAGACCTGATATTATGTTCAGTATATGCATGTGTGCTATATTTAAAGCTAATCCCAAAGATTCTCACTTAAATACTGTTAAAAGGATTTTTAAATATCTCAGGCATACTATAAATTTAGGACTATTTTATCCATGAGGACAACTATTTTATTTAATAAGTTATTTGGATGCTGACGTTGCTGGATTCAAGTTTGATAGAAAAATAATCTATGTAACATGTCACATTTTAGGCAAGTCACTAGTGTCATGGTGTTGTAAGAAACAAAATTCCATTGCATTTTCTACTACAGAGGCTGAATATATAGCTGCTGGTAGTTGTTGTGCTCAAATTCTATGGATGAAACACACTTCACTAGACTATGGACATTAATTCAAACATTTCTCTATAAACTGTGACAACACAAGTACTATTAAAATATCTAAAAATATAGTATCTCATGCTAGAACAAAGAATATTGATGTAAGACATCACTTCTTGAGAGATAATTTTCAAAATAGTGACATCAATCTTGAATTCATTGGTACTGAACACCAATTGGTTGATATATTTACAATGACTTTGAATTCTGAGAGGTTAAATTACATCTGACATGAGTTAGGTATGTTAAACTATTGAGAATATGAACTCACCATTAAACCTTACCGATAGGACCTCACTTTTATACATTACCGATAGGACCTCAATGTTAAACCATTCCGATAGGATCTCACCATTAAACCGTACTGATAGGACCTCACCATTAAACTGTATTGATAGGACCTCACTGGTAGACCTTACAGATAGGACACCACTGTTAGACCTTACCGATAGGACATCACTGTTATACCTTACCGATAGGATCTCACAGTTATACCTTACCGATAGGACCTCACCGTTAGACCTCACCTATAGGACCTCACCATTACACCTTACCGATAGGACCTCACCAATAGACCTTAATGATGCCTACTTACCGATAGATGAATTGACTCTGGGACATTGTGTTTTTTTGTTCTCAGCCGGAATCTGAAATGTTTGCTGCATTTACAAATTTATTTTATCTGATTCGCATTTTTGATCCCTAAATGATAAAAATAAAACATATATCACTATTATATCCACTTCAAACCCTTTCCCGAAACACTGCTCCCCAAATCTCAGAATCTAAACCTCTAATAAAACCCTGACCACTCTAGATCGATGGAAAGAGTCAAACGGCCATCTTTTGCTGATGATAGAGACGCACCAAATCCAAAAAGACCATGATCTGAGTCAATTAGTGGAATCCAGACATTTGAAAAGGTTCGTAACCCTCATCTATCGAAGTGGGAAATAGTGGCTGAGAAAGAGTTAAGTTCAGAGTGGCTGTTGTCGATCCACTCTTCAGTACTGAAGGCACTTGAAGCTCAGGGCTGGGTTGAGGGATTTTCAAACAACAAAGAACCATATTATTTGAAATTAGTGAAGGAGTTTTATGAGTATCTCAAATTTGGACAGTCTGAGAATGAGCATCGGATGACTTCCAGAGTGAATGGAGTAAATGTGAGTTTCTCTTCTGCTGAGTGGGATGACTGTCTGAGGGTTCCACATGAGGGGATTTATGATTATTACTCAAAATTAATTCCTCCCACCAGTAAGTTATTCTACTATGGAGAATCTTTCACTGATTTGATTGGGAATGGAGTTCCTAGTAAACTCATTGTTACTGAAATGGAAGGAGAGGATAAGCTACTTTTCATGTTTGTTCTGCATGTTCTAAGTCCCAAGAGAGGGGACTTTGTTACTTTAAAGTTTCAGGATTTTTTTCTCTTATATCTGTTGATGCATGATATAAAGATTAACTTCTGTAGGATGTTGATGATTCAAATTGATGACATGACAAAACCGAGCTCCAAATACAATGCCCTATTTCCCGATAAGTTGATATCTCTTATGTTGAAAGTGAAAGGAGTTGCTGGAGATATGGAGGAAACTATTGTTATGAAAGACAACTATTGCATCACCAAAGTGATTTTCAAGCTGATGAAGATCAAATGGAATCCATGGCTGAGGAAATGGGTGAATGATGAGGCTAAAGTATATGAAGAGTTTAATCCTATTTCTCATCCTACTATGCCTAAAAATAAGAAAGACCCAGGTCTTAAGCCTGGTGAAGTGGCACTTGCCTATTCATATGAAGAAAAAGAGGATGTTGTTGTGCAGGGAAGAGAGGATTCTCCTATAGATGATAGGAGTGATCCTGACCTTCCCACGAATCCTCGTGCTAACACTGTATCCTTTGGTGAGACTATCCCACCAAAGAGACTGCCTATATGAGAGACTATCCTAAGGGACAGTGATGAGGAAACCAGGGAAGAAGAAGGGGATGAAAATATCTTAAGATACATAGGGATACCTCATATGAAGATGATGATTCTAATTCAAGTCAAGATGACATTGAGATAGATGCTGCTGAAATTGAAGAGGAATGTTTAAGTCTCAATCATCTAATGGGACATACAGAAAGGGTAGAATGTGGAAATGAAGAATTGGATTATTCAGTTGAAGCTGGACTTTCTTTGGAAGTTGTTGAAGATTCTATGGTGGAAGTGGTTGTGGACCTTCCTGTTCAAGAATTTTATCAAGGGGGAAGATGGAGATAGATGTCGATGATCCGGAGAATTCTCCAAGTGAGAAGGAGGAACCTGATGTTATAGGTTCAGTTGTTGTTGTCCATGAGATAGAGGACTGGACAGATTCTCCTGGGTTTGTGGTTTTAGGCTTGGATTATAGAGATTATAAAGATGACCAGCCTGTTAGAAATGTTCCAATTCCTACTATATTAGAAACCACCATTGTACAGCCAGTGGTTTTGTTACCTCATGACTATGTTAAGAAGGATGAATTGGATTCTTTGAAATCAGACCTGGAGAGGCATTTGGATGAGAAAGACCCTAAAATAGCAAGCACAATATCATTCAATCAAGAACTCATGACATATACAGTGAAAATGATAGTCTCTACCTATCACATAGCTGAGTTGCATTGAGTTCAAGGAATGTCAGAATCAAGTAAAAGCAGTGGCAGCCTCTATAGTTTCAGTGAGACAATCCATTTCCAACTTAGATGCTTACATGGATTCAAGGGCTCAGGTGGACAGAGACCTTGCATATGTCAAAAGTGTAATCCAAAAAATGGTTACAGTGTTTGAGGATTTCAAGAAGTTCAGGGAAACATATGTGAAAGTCCAAGATGATGATTTCAAAAGGCTGATCAGTGGATTGACCAAATCCTTGATGGAGATAGTGGCCTTCTCTCTGGCACCTTTAGATACATCTGATTCCACTTCAGCCTCTCCTCTAGTTGATATTGAAGCCCTCAGGACCATTTTTAGATAAAAATTTTACAAGGTATCTGGTGTTAGTACCTCAGACTCTCAGGTTATTTCCATTACCAGGGAAATTCATAAGCTTGTGGGAGACTATCTAAGGCAAACTGTTCAGGATCAGAAGGTCATCAAGGATCAAGTTGATTTATATTACAAACAGTTATATACTAAGAATCAGATGTATGGTCACATTAAGTTTTTGTTCGAGAATTTAAGGATCCCACCTATCACTTAGGCCTTTAAGGATCAGTTTATTAGGCTTAGGGCATTAACTCCTGCCTTGGAATGATTCATGGAAAACAAAGATGATTTCATCACAGCTATAGAAAGAGGGGGAAGCATCATTATGGACTTCAGGAATATTCTGTTACCCTTCCTCCATATAAACTCCAATCCCATCAATGTTCCTCCTGCTTTTCCTACTTCTTCACATGCCTCTGGTTCCACCAGTGCTGCTCTTTTGATGACTTCTGCACAGAACATTAGAAGTTTGACCCCAACAATTACTCAGAGATCTACTCATTATTGGCCTAATGATGCCTCGGTGGCCGCTACTCCTACCCTTATCACTGCCATCCCTCGGCCAATCCCTCCACCTTCAAAACCTACATCCTCAGCTTCCAAAGACAAAGATCTTTTGGACATCTCCGATGTGGATTGAGTGTGGACTATCTTAGCTGATATGGATTGATGTATTCTTTTGGTCTATTATACTCCTATTTTATTAATACAACAACTCTCCTTTCTCTCTTTCTCTTGTGAATTCTTTTTGTTAATCACAAAGGGGGAAAAGATGTAGTGTTCACAGTTTCACTTGTATATAATCAGTTGTTTCTAAAACATCACTAAGGACTTTATCAGATGCGTGTTACCCTTAATTCAATAGTCTTAAACCTAATGATTCAATGATATAATTTGTGATTATCAAAAAGGGGGAGATTGTTGGACTCACCTATTTTTATAATCACAAATAATGTTTCATTTATGTGATAATCATGTATTCATTTTATGATACTCATGTTTCATTAATGTTTCTTGTTTCAATAATGTAACTTCTATATACTCTCAATCCCACAGCATGTTTGGTTCAGTTTATAGTATAGAAATTATCTATGTACATGGTCACCACTACATGGTCACCGTTACGAGGTCTCTATTACAAGGTCACCACTACAAGGTCACCATTACAAGGTCACTACTACAAGGTCACCATTACAAGGTCACCATTACAAGGTCACCATTACAAGGTCATTACTACAAGTTCACCATTACAAGGTCACCGCTACAAGGTCACCGTTATAAGGTCACCTCTACTAGGTCACCGTTACAAGGTCACCATTACAAGGTCACTGCTACAAGGTCCCCACTACATGGTCACCGTTATATGGTCACCGATGTAAACCTACTGTTAAAGGTTACCACTGAAGGCTACCATTGTAATGTTGTAGTTTGAGATGGTCAATGTGCACCTACTTTTGAAGCCTACTGATACAAGGGATACCGTTACCAGTCTACCAATGCCTATTCTTCCATAATTTTTATATTTCTTAGTATTTTTCTAACGGTTATATTTGATAAATTAAATTCTGATGACATTAATTAATGTTGATTGTAAAAGTTTCAAGAGGCAGTACGTGAGATAGTACGAGGTACGAGAAATATTGCACGTGATCTACTCATTCCCATTGTCAGACCTTTAATATAAAAAGAGAATACCACGAAAGAAAAAGTGTGACCAATATGCACATATGAAGAATGGTTCCATACAAAGTGTGAAATAGCTTACTCTCTAGATAAAAGAAGAACCATAAAACACTAACACTCTGAACCCACAAGTGTCATGAAGATCATTCTGAGAAAAACTCAATTATGCCTTTATCAACTCTTGATCAACATCAGAAGAAGAACACTGAAAGATAGAACCTAGAGTTACGACACTTTGTTCTGAAGGCAAGTTTCATATAAAGAATCCAACATAAAATTCTTCACTCTGAGGATTCGAGAGCAGAACTACCAATACATAGAGCTTTATAAACTCAATCTTATTGTCTTAGCTTCATTTTGTTCTTTCTTTATAAATTTCTAAGCAGTGTGTGACTGTTACACACACACACACACATTTTCTCCTATGCTTTAATGGGGGATACTAAAAAACCCTTCTCAAATCTCTCTCAACTCTGTTTCCCATGCATAACTATGGAAGAATCCTTGTGTTGCTTGGTTGTTTATTTTACCTTGTAGAATTGTGGTAGAGGTTGTAGAACCTGGACAGTTTGTAAAAACTGTTGTAAAGACCGATACAAGTTGTGTATCATGTTTTTTGTTTATATAAACTGATTGGGGGCAGGTGATCACCAAGTGGAGAGGATTAAGTCTCCGTTTGAGACTAAACCCCTTATTTTACTTCACTGAGTACTATATTTTTTATAATCTGTTTTGATATTATTCGTTGATTATATTTTCTAAAACATAAAACTGTTTTTCTCTCACTTTGATAGTTAGTTTTGGTTAGTGTGTGTATTTGTTTAATTTAGTAAACTTGTTTCAAAAGTTGGACTGGTGTTCTACACCGATCCATCTGCGGACTAATCACCCTTTAAGAAACATGTTGACCAATCAAAAATTTACATTTCTACTACCTTAATTGACTAGGATGTTTTTAATTGGGGGATTTTAATCATAATTTGTTTTGCAGAAATTTTAATTGGAACTAAATTCACCCCTCCCCCTTCTTAAGTATCTACTCCAACCAACACCATCTATAAAGACTACCATCTATTTACAAAGGTTATACCTAAATACTCTATTAAAGAAATCCATGAATATTTTAGGATAATTAGTGAGTTAAAAAGGAATCACTATTAAATTATATTTCTTAAACCTTATATGAAATTTAGTTTTGGGTATATCAACTTTTTTCACCTTTATATAATAATACATTTACCAAAGATCCACCATAGTGAAATACTTGACTCCCCATAACTGATTAAACAAGTCATGCATCCATTGTACAAGATGGTTTTTATTTATCTTGATCTTATTAAGATCATGATAATCAATACATAGGTGCATTGATGCATCATTATTCTTGATGAAGTGGGTGGTACACCCCACAATGAAGAACGTTTGTGTATGAACCATTTATCCCAATTCTCCTATAGTTTCATCATTAACACATTATGTTTTGAAATATCCATTATATATGGAGTCTTGGATATTGTTAAAGAACTAGGTATAATATTGATTAAAATTTCAACCTATCGACAAGGAGGAGGACTAGACAATTCTTCATAAAACACATTTTTCTATTCCCTGACAATGAGAATGTCTTCAAGGATGATATTTTCTTTAGTCTCAATCATTTGAGAAAGATATGGTTACTCAAAAGGTAATAATATCCATACTTGAGATATTGGAACCGTATAAGATTCATTTTCCTCATTTAACATTTATTGATTCAAAGGTTGATCTGTGATATAGAGGGTGATTTACATATCTCATAAATTTATGTTATATCTATACAAGGAAAGAGATTTTATTCCCATAATAGCATCAAATTCTAATAAAGATTGTGTCATAAGGTGTGCTGGTAAGTTCATCCCACAAATATAGATAGAGGATGAGTAATTTTCTCAGGATGTAATAATTGACTCATTCATGTTCTTCACTAGTAACTAAACAACCATGTTTTGATGTAGTGTTTGAATAGTTCTACTAAACATGCATGATTTGGAAGAATTCATGGAACCAGAATAAAAAAGTATGTTTTCTATTAATAAATGAATAACTATCATTCCTTGAACCAATTCATTATCTAGATCCACCTCATCATTTTTATGGAATAATATTTCCCTTACTTCCATGGAGGTTTTTGGGGTTGATTTTCTCTAAAAAAACATCGATTGTAGAATTGGATTGTATAATACCAGTGTTCATTAGAACTAAAACACTATAATACTAGCTGAGGGTTTACTTGGAACATTCCAATATTTGATCATAATGGTTTTTTTAATATTGGGAATCTCTAGACAGGTCCCCTTCCTTCTCACAACTAAATATTTTCCTCATCTCTATTGGGTAATTTTTGGGAGGCTTCTTCAAATACTTTTGAAAATGGTATTTTGTTCATTCATTCAACCATTAGATTTTTCTATCATACCGCTAGAATTAATCATAATCTTCCGCTTCTTATCCCTATGAAAAACATGAGATTTCATAAACCCCATTTCAACATTTATAGAACATCGGAAAATTTCCTCTTAGATAACATAGTGTAGAATGTAAAAGGATTTTTGTAGACTCTAATTTAGATCAAAAAGGAAGGAATCAAAATTAAATTTAGGGGTAATGAAAATTATGGAGGCATATCGTGAAATTATTATCAACTTTTACTTATATGTCCTAAAGGATTCAACATCGATTTTTTAGGATAAGTAATTCCATCACCATTTTTAGTCAAAGAGTGTGAGGAAAATATTTGTCGATGTCTTTCCAGAAATACTTCCACTCCATCGCTTCAATCTCCTCCTCAAGCTTCATATTTTTGACTAACCTACGTCATTGATTAGCTTATCCTTCCATACCATAAAAATCATGTGCAACCTTATCTTTATTAGATAATTTCAGTATAAAGAAGATCATCTCAATAGATTTTATCCATTATTATGTGATTAAGGGGTCATAAGATGAACTGAGATTTGAAGGATTTTTCACATAAAGGAATAAATTAAAACAAGCTCTTTCTTAGTGGGATTTGGGTGTTCCCATTGATTCAGATTTTTGTTTAAAATATGATTTAAATGAGAATGTATTTTCATGAAGTACCAAACTAAGATAGCCATAATGTTAGTAATATCATTTGGGTATCAATTACATTACTCATCACATTGATTATTAACTCAATTTATCCCATTTCAAGCCATTTGACAAGAAGAAAGGGACAATCATGTATGATTATTTTTAAATAATTAAACCCATAAACTTAAAACCATGAACATTAAAGGAATAGATCATTAATGATATATATTATTTAACCTGTGTATTTCTAGGTTTTAATCTATGTTTTCCATGATATTTTTCCAACATTTTTTATGGGCATTATTTTCCCCCTAATAATGGTTCATACGGAGCTTGTGAATTTACCAAAGCATATCCCATGGGATTGAAAAACATGGTGTGTAGCAAGGTCCATTTCTATATGATAGGAGACAATCGAGTCCAGCTCAATGTGCCCTTTTCAGGGGTTTTCATACCTATGTACATCTATTTGAAATACACAGCATCTTGTAGTATCCATATAGAGGTGTATTTTATTTCAAACCACTTACTCTACACTTTAAAAAAAATTCAGATGTTTTCCTATGTTTAGTCTTACCCCTATTATTTTAACTAGTGTTTTTGAATCCAACTCCAAAAAATAACTAGACTGTACTATGATAACAGCTATAAAATCCCATATTTTAATACACAATAATTCATGATTTATTACATAAAGGTACACATAATACAATCCCAAAAGAATGTGATTCTTGGTTTTTTTTTTGAAAAATTAGATACATATCATAACAACTTGCGATAAAAATATAGTGAAATTATTGAAAACTTGCATAACGTGATCAAAAAATTACATTGTTCTTATAAATGTTCATGAGATATACTTAGGATGTAAATCAAAATGGGGTGACCTATAAAGCCCATTATGGTAATAAAAAAGAATATAATAAGGAAAAGTAGTACATGTGAGAAAATAGTCATATAAAGGTAACATAATAGGGGTGAGATTCATAATCTTGAACAATGAAGAATTCATAGAAGTCCCAGATAAATTAAGGATTGGTACATATAGGTGAATACCTTTGAGTGGAAATAGGGTTGAGTATTCACAACAAAAATATTTGGCATGGAAAATAACAGGATAATTTCTTTAGCATAATGGGGGTACTTAAAGATTCATGGGGCTACTTAATGATATTGAAATGGATCTCTCATAACTTGGATATGATAATGTCAATAATAAGGAAATGTTAAATCATAACCCAAGATGAATAATAATAAATTAATGGCATGGTATAAATAAGGTTATTAAATAAATTGGAGGATGAGAGGATCCCATACGTTGAGGGGGTGATTCTTAAAAGAATGGGAATAACATATTAAATCACTGGGGTGAATTTGGAGGCATCTAGAGAGGTAATAGTTAAGTAATTTCATGCCACAAGGGTAGTGAAGTGTAATGGTAGTTTGGGTTGGTTTATAGAGAAAAATAGATGATAATTCTTTATTAATTTCCAAACATATTTTTGGACTCTATAAGATAAAGTAATCAAAACCACAAACCTTCCTATGATTTTTGGTAATTTTTTTAGAAAACGCATTTTTTTCATTATTTTTCATTTTTAATAACCGATATCATTAAAATAATACGTTTTGTGATGTGAAGGTGATTCATATTTAGAAATAATTGGTTTTAAAACCTTAAAATATATTATATATTTTTTATGATTCATTAAGGGTTTATAAAATTAATAAAATAACATAAAAACATATTATTTTAAAGGGGAAATATATATTTGACCATGGATACCTTTTATAGCTTATATTAATTCATTTTTGTTCATTATGATGTCATAATACACACTTTATATTTATACAATGTTTAATTTTTACCCAAAAATTTGACTCTCCAAAAAAATTATGAACTAATAACTATTGGATAATATTGAAATGATGATTTCAAAAATATCAATAATTTTATCCAAATAATTTTCTATGTATTAAAATTTACACCTATAATTATAAATCCATATTTATTGAGAAATATTGTTCTTTTGAAAATAATAGTTAAATGACCATTATAAAAATTATTTTTGACATCATAAAATTATAATATAATTTATATTTAATAAAAATTATTTAATAATATTGTGTTATTCTAATATAATTTATTTTTTAAACTCATGATTTCATTAAAATAGAGTGCCTTGATTGGATGTATAAATTTCCAAAAATTTCAATTTTTGTGTCATTATATAAGAATCTATTTTTTCCCAAACTCATTATTTAATCAATTAATAAGTAATATTAAAATGGGATCAATATAATCATTGTTTAATTAAAATAAGATATAAAATTTCATACTATTATGGTCTAGACACATAGCCCTTTATTACACCCGTGAATGCCATAATGGTAAGGTATGCAATGGTGATGTTTTCATGGGGTGGTTTGGTGAAAATGCTTTGGGTTATTATCTTAATGAGCATGAAATTATCCAACATATGGTATTTATCATGAATTAGTTGTTGAATCTTATATTTGGCTTGATAATGGGAAAAGACCAGTGATGTTATCTCAATCGTAATCTTCATTAAATTGGATTCATAGGGTATAATCCTACTTTTCAAGGCCATAAATTATTTCATCTATATCAACCGGAGTTTATTATAACCCTTAATATACTGATCATATTGTTCATTGTGAAATTTCTATATTATCAATGGTTATGATGCATAATAACCTTTTAAATTTGATAGACCAAATAACTATTCAAAATAAACAAATTAGTGCATGTATTTTCTATAACCTCATTGCATAATATGGAATTTAATTTCATCAAAAAGAGAAATTCATTTATAAATGTTTGGGTTATTACATAAAAGTTCTTTTTTAGTTATAATATTTATATTTTTTGGATTCCTGCTAATTACCACAATAATAGTGAAATAATTATTTAAATATTAGTGTTTTATTATGACCAATGCATTTCAATCGAATAAAGTAAATTGAAATACTTTATGTAATGAATCTAATGTGATATGAAAACAAATTAACAAATATATTAACACTCATTTAATTGGTAATAAATACTAAATAAGATTAAGAATTAATAATTGTCAAAATTTCATTCTCTACGGAAATAGATTTTATACACAATACCTCTTTTAATTTAAAATTTTACTTTTTATTATTTTAATATTTAATTAGAAAAAATATATGTTAAATTTGTTCCCATTACACCCAATTTTTTTATAATGGTTATTTTATATTTTTAATAATGCATAAAATCACATTGCTAAAAACAAGTTACCTATTTTAAAAGTAAACAAGAAAAATTTAAACATATAACGGTGAAAACCCTATAAATTGTTAAAAATTTGTGTTTGAATGCACAATTATTCCTTGACAGACCTAGAGACACTCCTTTCTCAATAAATTCAAAAAATTAGAGCCATTGAACATGGAATATTTTCATCGCACTGTTGAAAAATTATGAGTGTTTCCAAAAGTGTCACTTTTCCACCCATATATAAAGATACCACAACCACACATCAATGCTATGCATATCCTACTGATTCACCTTTGAAAATATACAATTTTATTCCCCCAAAAAAACTCTCCACCAAACATATTCTCATATTCACTCAAATTTATCCTAATCACTTCTATTTCAAGAGAACTTCCAAAGGAAAAATCAAGACTCCAACACAAGTATTATATATTTTTTAGAATTTTCATCTTAATCTTACTCTTCCAAATAAATTATCATTATAATAATATAATTAATTAATAATCCTTATGATATTGATATGTTGTTATATTAATGGTACAAACCTTATTTATTTTTTTCTATCGATATAAAAAAACCAAAGAATGCTGTTAGTTCGTTAAGATGAATATCACCTCCACAAAACATCATCATTCTCTTTTCAATAATTATTCCATGGGTGGTCTCACTGCACTGAAATTTGCATTTAGTGGTGGGTTTTTTGATTAGCGGTGATTTAAACAGACGTTAAATCGTGAGTTGGAAATCAATTAGTGACATTTTTTTAAAACCATTGCAGAATGATTTTTCGACGGTTTAAACCATCGGTAATTCATTATATATTTTTTATTTTTCTAAATTTTTTATATTTTTATATTGTTTATTTTACTAATTAATAAATTTTATTTATTTTCGTAATTTATTTATTTATTTATTTATTTCTTATTTATGTATTATTTATTTGTTATTTATTATTTATTTATTTTTGTAATTAATTTATTTATTAATTTGTATATTGCGTTGGGTGAAATGTGAACCCCTACCCTCTTGATTATTCTCCAAAGAGTTTACCACTCTAGTAGGCTCTTCATGTGGTCAATAATTTGAAATTAATATACTTATGTTTATATATATATATATATGTAAATTGGAAAAACAAATAATACATAACAAATAGATAAAAACTAAATAATTATTAATCAATAATGATTAATCAATAATGATTAATCAATAATTAATATTCAATAATCATTAATCATTAATTAATTATTAATAAGTAATAAGTAATTATTAATATTTAGTAATTACTAATTACAAATTTCTAATTAATAAATAGAATATAAATGAATAATAAATAAAGAAATATATATTTTGGAAATAATCGAAAAATAAAAAAAGTAAATAATTAATTGTAAATAGTAAATAATAAATAGTAAATAGTAAATAGTAAATAGTAAATAGTAAATTGTCAATAAGAGATACTAAATACTATAGAATATATAATATATAATATATAATATATGATACATAATAAATAATAAAAAATACATAATATATAATATATAATACAAAATACAAAATATATAATACATAGTATATAGTATATAGTATATAGTATATAATATATAATATATAATATATAATATATAATATATAATATATAATATATAATATAAAATATATAATATAAAATATATAATATACAATATATAATATATAAGTAATGTAAAAAAAGTATTTATAAAATAAATTAATATATGATAAATAAAAAAGAAATTAATAAATAATAGATAATAAATAATAAATAATAAATCATAAACAATGAATAGATAAATAATAAATATATAATGAATATATAAGGAATATATAATAAATAAGTAATTAATAATTCATTAACAATAAATTAATAGTATAAAAATAAAATTATAAATAATAAATAAATAAATGAATAAATAATAAATGAATAATAAACTAATCATAAAAAATGAATTAATAAATTAACAATAAATTAACAATTAATAAATAATTAATAATTAATAATTAATAATCACTAATAAATAATAATTGATTATTCAGAATTAGTAATTTCTAATTAATAGTTAACATTTATAAATTTATAAATAATTAATAAATAATTAATAAATAATTAATAAATAATTAATTAATAATCAATAAATAATTAATATTGAATAAGTAATAAATAAATAAATAAATAAATAAATAAATAATAAACTGATAATCAATAAATATTTAATAAATTAAAAATAAATTAATAAATAATACATAAATACATAAATACATAAATAAATAATAAATAAATAATATATTAATAATAAATAAATAAATAATAATTAATTAACATATTAAAAATAAATTAATAATTAATGTGCACATAATAATTAATAATAAAATAAATAAATAAATAATATTAAATATTAAATAAATAATAGATAAATAAATAATACTTACCTAATTAATTAACTATTAATTAATTAATTAATTAATATTAAATAAATAAATAACAAATAAAATAAATAAATAAATAAATCATTGAACATTAAGAACCTCTAAAAACCCTAAAAACACTGAATTGACCATAAAATCCGATCTGAGACTCCTTTTTCAGTGCCCCAACTAGTCAAATCAAATTTCATGAAATGAGCTTCATTATGGTATGTGGTACATGCCGAACAGACACTTGGATCAGAAGTTATAGTCGTTTGAATTTTAAGAAATCAGGGCTGGTGATTAAAACTCTATTTTGACAGCCTCTTGGGCTTTTCTGGGGAACAAAAAAGGGGGACAATGATCAAGGAGCTGTGTAACATCCTCAACCCGAAATCCACTAAACTGGTGCCCTAATTCGGGTTGCCACATGACCTCAAGTGCACCTCCTTATACGCCAGAGGTTACCATCTAGCAGTAAGGGTCTAATAGGATACATAGGGAGACTATACCCTCTTTACCAGAGTATGTCACCACAGAAAATAGTTTAAATAGTAGAAACAAGAGAGAAAACACAATAACATGCATAAATAACCAATTCCCAAGCTGGGTACAACCACATACAACAGTAAATATGTCATGCCATGCTACAGTACCAAGTGAAGAAAACCCCAAAAGAAAGACTGTAACGCCCATATGCTTTTATGAAATATTTAAATAATTTTTATTCTTCAATAGCTTTCTTTGTATGAAATCATGATTCTAAACAAACTGTGAGATGCCTTTAATATAAAATTACCATTATAGCCTACCTGTTAGGTTAGCAGGAATAATTGTAACTAACTTATTTATATTCATTATAAAAAATATAAATAAATTAGATATTTGTATTTTAGAGTGAATTACTTTTGGTACTGAAATTAATAATATATTTATGTGTGATATACTAAATAAAATATTTTTTATATTCTTTCAATGAATATTTTAGTCATATGTTATGAATAAAACCCTATTTGATGCATTTTTTTTAAAAAGATTAATTTTAAACCTTTGAATGGAGAACCCATTTTAAATTAATACTTTGACACATTAGTGATTTTTATATAACAACATAAACATTCTATTTTGAAGCGAGGTATAAAAATTTACTTTGGATAAATTTTTGATATTTTTCTGATAGCATTTATATTTTGATGAATAGTAAAAATACGCTAAAATTTAATTAAAAACAACTTTTTTTCATTGAGATAATTTATATGGATAAATTATAATATTTAATAGTTTTAAATTATAAGTAGAATATATTTTTACCATTTAGTATAATGTATGTCATTATCATTTGTTTTACATTGAATTCAAAGGTAAAAACATTTCAATCTTTTGCAATGTTTTAACTTTTAAAACCCATTTTCTCAACAAGATTAATTTTAAATTAATTAATGAAAATTATATGTTTTTAATTTTGAAAAATTGATTCCATATTTGGAATCATTAGGCCCAAATTATGTTAATAGGCTAGTTTTATTTTTGGGCATTATGAATAGTAACTTTGGTAATTAATTTTATTACCATGGTTAAAGGTGAATCAGGTAATTAAGTGTAAATATAATATTATAAAATTATCTTACCACCTATAAAAATTATATTGGATGATTAGATTATCCCCTTATCATATATGTTTCGAAATTGAATCACTTTATTGCCACTTACCTATGAAAATGAGATGAATATAATAAAAACTAATGAAATCGACAAAGTCTCACAATATATTTTTATATTGGTGTATTAATTTTAATATATGGATAACTAGGATATGAAATAGGCTATATATAGTCTATATAAAGATAAAATAATTACCCACATCATAAAATATTATTTATAATTTTTAGAGATTAAATAATTAACATTAATGTTGACACAATAGTGATGTAGAAATGATTTTATTAATTGAAATATTGAATAAATTGTTTTAAAAATGTTAAAAGAAATATTATATGAACTAATTAATGTTCTGCATGAATTTTGAATGTGACTGTGACATGTTAAAAGTGTATTAAATATTTTTTTTTGAACTTTTCTTTTGTGTGAAGTTTATTTAATGTCCAATAAATGCATAGTATCAAAATTGATACTACTGATATTTTATAAATATAACATTATATTAATTTTTTAAAAAATAAAAAAAATATTGAAAAAATATAAAGTTATAATTATAAAGATTAAAACATCATAAAGTATGCATTTATGTTCAATTAACACCACATAAGTAAATATTCATTATCATTAAATATTTAGAATGTTATTACCAAAATTAATCATTAATAGAATAACTAAGGTTCAATTAAAAAGATGAAGATTAAATTGACAAACATAGTTGTCCAAAATTTATTGGTTGATGGTATTAAAAACCTATATAATCTAATATTTTAATTAGGTACACTTTCGTGGTTTTTTGGTGGTGTTTTATTTTATTATAAATTAATATTTTTGAGAGTTTTCTAAAGTGCCCTTCTCCACTCTTATAAAAGGGCACCTCCTACATCTCCTCTTCACTCCATTTTGAGCCTTCAAACTTATCGAAACCATGACCATTACCCTTATAAACTTCTCTAGTAACATTCTGGAGGAGCTGGTCTTCTCAAAAGACCGACTCTAGTGCCCTAAGTGGAAATTCAAAGGTGGCATGTTGAGGAAGAGGTAATCTCTTCTACCGATTCTTTCAAGTTTCTTTCTACTTATACTTACTCTTATTTAGTTGTTGAATTGTAAAATAATAACATCAGTATCAATAATATACTGATATGTTATTATAAATATGAAACAACCCGATTTCACCTTCTATCCATCATAAGAAAAAAATGAAATCACCGTGTGTGCGTATGTACGACTTACCGTCTCCACGCCGTTGTGTAATATATTTTTCACCACCACATTACTTGGGTGGGTATAATGGTGTAAATAATACCAATATATGAATAATATAACATTATACTAATTTTGAGATACTATACACCATCCACTTTAATACCATTCAATAATTATGGTAATGATATCGTCGCTCGTGCGTACGTACGGCTTGACGTCTCCACAGTGTGATGTGATTCGTTCTACATGATCTTCATTAAACCATGATTATATAAATGAATTGAATGAATTGATTTAATAGATATGATATATATTATACTAATACCATGTTGTAAATGATATAACTATAACCTAAAAAGAGGAACAAGAACTTATCCGACAAAACATACGTAAGAACGTAAAGCTGTTAATACCAGAATAATGAGTGACAATGAAATGTTACTAAAAAATTGATGAAAATATGATCATAAATGTTATCATAAAAATAATAATTATGATTTAATAAAACTGTAACATTATTTAAATCATTATACATGGGATTCAAATACATACAAAGTATATCATATCTAAGGTAAGGGATAACTTTTCTAATCTCGTTTTATTTGAGATTGTTTATTTACAACTATTTACTAGGGTTATATTTATAATCCATGTCCATGTTTTTCTAAAAATGTTTTCATAAAATATTTACTATTCTTCCATGTATTTTTAAAATCATTTTTACCATTTTTTAGTTTTACCACATGGTATGGAAGGAATCGTTCTTTTGTTTACCATATGAGGTACTTTTTTCATTTTCCAGAAAAAGTATGAGGAGGGTGTTTTTAACATATACAGCATGAATAAAGTTTTACGCTTTCATAGAGAATTATTTCCATGAATATTAATTTACAAATTTTCATTCTTATTTTTAATTAACTTCTTTTCTTTTAAAATTGCATGATATATTGAGAAAAGAAAATGGTTTTTGAAGAAGAAATGATATTTTCCTCAAGAACTGAGTTCAAGTGTGTTATCAAAATTATTTTCCATATAAGATGATATAGGGTTATATTTCTATCCTTATTATTACTTTTATTTGATTACATTATGATGGAATTATTTTTATGAAGTCATTTTATCTTATATAGATTATGTTATGAGGGCATGATGTTTAAGAATCCCATTTTATTATATGGTTTATGCTATGATGTATGACTTATATTTTGTGGAACACATAATAATGGTTTCATTATGAGATGGGTGGTACCTATATCTCCCTCTAATTCATTGGGTAAATATTTATATCTCATGAGATCGACATGGATGGAATGGAAAGTTAATCCAGTTTAGTGATACAAGACTGGAACGAGGAATGAACTCAGTTCAATAATGTATTTTTTCTGCTATGATAGTCTTGGAAATGAGACTTGACTAACATGAAATAATTTTCTATGATTATGTGTGTATTCCACACAGTTTTATGTCTTATGTTATGATTATTGGGATTACATTTTACTTCTATGATTTATCCCATGACATGATATTATGATCTCTTATGCAGGATAATATTTAAAAATATTACATTCTTATGAATATGATATGATTGATATTTCCTTTGTTTACCCTTACTGAGAATTTGATCTCACCCTTTTGTATGTTTATTTTCTAGATATCAGGAAGAAGGGTATTAAATATGATATTCCAAAAGGATTCTAGTTATGATGAAATAAACAGGAGACAATGTAGATGATTTATGAACCAGTTATTTTTGTTTCC
The DNA here is from genome assembly GCA_963277665.1 of Viscum album. Lineage (NCBI taxonomy): Eukaryota > Viridiplantae > Streptophyta > Magnoliopsida > Santalales > Viscaceae > Viscum > Viscum album. Next base: position 1,052,769,788 of record OY728125.1, on the reverse strand, counting down.
CAGTTTCTAAAGACACTATACCTGTATGGTCCTATCATTGTTTTGTTATATGTTGTAATAAATATAATTAAATTTTTAAGTAATAACAATGTATTTAAAGTATGGTTTGTTATAGTTGGTATCAGAGGAAAGTTATAGTTATCCTTTGGAAACTAGGATATGAAAGACTTAATAAGAACTCTAAGGATATTTCTAAGTATAGGATACAATCCTAGTGTTTTATAAATGACCATGAATAATCTAGGATAAAACCTAAAGTGTCGTAATTTGAATTTTCATTCTTGATTATGTGGTTTTTCTATTATAATTAGTGTTTCTCACACTATACTTCTTGGTTTTAGTCAATGTCTAGAACCCGAAGGAACCGCGTTAATGCCGAATGCAATGGGAAATCCAATGATTGTCCCCCTGAGAAACCAAATATTGTGGGAGTTGGAATGAAAAATCTTGTAGCCATGCTCACACAACTTTCTCAAGCTATGAATCATGCCAGACTTCCGAACGAGAAAAGGAGGGGGCAACACTTTTTTGAATCCTTCATATGTCAGTGTCCACCTTTATTCAACGGGTCTTCTGATCCATTAGTGGCTGAACAATGGATCAGTACAATTTAAAAAGATATTTGCATTCCTACAATGTTTTGAACATGATAAATTCATCTTAGTAGTATATCGTTTGGAAGGTAAAGATGATCAATGGTGGAATCTTATCACGAATTCAAGAAAAAGAGATGAAATTGAGTACATGTAAGGGGATGAGTTCAAGATATTATTTTTCAATAAGTACTTCCCTCGTATTCTTCAAAAAAATATAGAGGAGTTTCTTGAACAGAAGCAAAAGGATGATGATTCTATTGGTACCTACAAAGAAAATTTTACAAGACTTTCAAGGTGCGCTTCCAGAATTATTATCCAATCTGAGTGTAAGATCGATCGATTCTTTAGTGGCATAAAATTGAGTCTCTAAAGGGAATTATCTATAAGAGACTTCAATAGATACATGGAAATTCTTCATTGTTCTCTCAAGGTTTATATGGCGATTGGAGTAACCCATCTGTCATATGGGTTTGATAAGAAGAGGAAAATGAAATTCAAAATAAAATATAAAGACCACACTGAAAAGAAGACGAGTTTTCCATTATTCTCAAAGTGTGGAAAGAAACATGGAGGTAATATTCTTAAAGGGACAAGTAAATCTTTTAAGCATGGAAAATAAGGTCATCGTGCAATTTATTACTGAAGTGATGGGAAAAAGATGTCTAATGATGTGAACAAATAAAAGGTAACAAAGAATTCACCTCATACACTTCAATGTTTTAAGTGAAAGGAAATGGGGTATTATTCAAATCAATGCCCTAATCCATGGGTTATTGATGATGATCAATTTCAACAAACTCTAAGGCCAAAGATAAAGGAATGTCACATGCAATTACTATCAGCAATGTGGAGTACGATAATGAAGCGGTGAAAGGTAAACTTAACATCAACTCTAAAGTAGTAAATGTTTTATTTCCTCCAATGGCCCGAAGGCCTTCATTTTTTTGAGTTTTGATAATTCACCTTTCAATGGGTGATGTGGAACCCTTACAATTCCCATAGGCATAAATATTACATGGCCCATAGACCTTAGAGAAATTCAGTGCCCGTGGGATTCAAACATTACATATAACCCAGACTAACTACTTGGAACTGCTCCTCCCCATCATCTTTATCATGAAATCAGCTCTCCACCTTTGCATGGATATTCGGCTAGGCTTTCCTGTGCATGAATAGGCTTGTCCAGATGGCAGGCTCCATACCCTCTCATTCTTGCAATCCTTTTAGCTTCTGCTTTGGTGAAAGCTCATTGCTCCTCCTCCTTCTGAAACTTGTTCCTTGTAGGTTGTCTGGTTTGTATCTGCACTTTAAGGTGGCCTGAAGGCCTTGAGGTGGCCCGAAGGCCTTACTGACCCAAAGGCCTGGGTGGCCCAAAGACCTTAAAAGACACAGGGACCAAATCAGTGGCCCAAAGCCCCAAACATGGGCATATTCCCGACTGCTACAGTGCCAAATAGTGCCTGCTATAGTTCCCACTACATTACCTGCTACAGTTCTGCACAGTTCCTACTACAATACCTACTACAGTACTGCTACAATACTGCTATAGTACCCTAGAAATTATCCCCCACCTAGATTTGATCCTGGATCTCTTAGATTCACTTAAGGATCCCACCCACTCTTTTATTTATGATTAATTTTCTAAGGGTATCGAAATATTACCTCAACAATTAGATGTTGAGTTAGTTGTGACAACTCCTAATGGCACAAAAATCACACCAAAAGTTTTCAATTCTTCTCCGATTGAAGATTGTGGGAAAGTTCTTCCTACAAATATTGTTGTCCTTCCTATAGTTTAATTTGATGTGATTCTTAGCATGGATTTTTTTCTTTATAAAGATCTCGTATCAATTTCCAAAGAATGGAAGTAACATTTTATATTCCAAATCAATCTACGATCATATATGGATGCAAGGATGAATATAACCTTCTAGAAGAAATTTGTTTCATCATATGGGTCTTGATTCCAATAAATGAAGGTTATTTATCTCAAATGGTTAGTGAGAAAATCGTGATTAAGAATACACCCACTGTATAAGAGTTTGATGATGTCTTTCCAGAGGAATTTTCAGTTCTTCCACCAAAACATGAAGTTGAGTTTTCAATATAACTCATACAGGGTTCTATGCCTATTTCTAAGACACCTTATTGAATGGCCCCAATTAAGTTATAGGAATTGAAGAAGAAACTCCAAGATAATCTTGATAATCATACGCCCTAGTGTGTCACTTTGGGGAGAACATGTTGTTTTTGTTAAGAAGAAATATGGATCAATGAGACTCTGCATTGATTATCGAGGACTTAACAAGATCACTATCAAGAGCAAATATCCTCTCCCACTCATTAATAAATTATTTGACAAACTATGCGGAGCTCAATACTTTTTCAAGATTGATCTTCATTTAGGATATCATCAATTAAGGGTCATAAATGAGGATATACTAAAGATGACATTTCGTACAAGGTATGGAAACTATTAATTTATAGTTATTCCTTTTGGTCTTACTAATTCCCCTACTATCTTCATGGATCTAATGGATAAATTCTTTATAGACTATTTGGATATTTTCTTGGTATTCTTTATAGAGGATATTATTGTCTATTCAAATAGAAAGGAATAACATGAAGATCACTTGAGAATTGTATTGAAGACCCCAAGAAAGGAGTAGATTTATGCCAAATTTACCATGTGTGAATTTTGGATTCAAAAAGTTTCATTTTTGGGTCACATAATCTCAAGAGAGGGGATATCTGTGGATCCAGAAAAAATAGAGTTTATTGAAGGATGGTCGAGACCAAAAATAATAACTGAGATCCAATGTTTTCTTAGTTTTGCTAGATATTATTGACTTGTTGTGAAATATTTTTCATGATTATCTAATCCACTCACCAAGATTACTCAGAAAGGAGTTAGGTTCATTTGGACAGAGGAATGTGAAGAGAATTTAAAAGAGATAAAAATAAGGTTAGTGAGTGCACCTATGCTCACACTACCTTGTAGTGGAGAAAGGTTTATGATCTATAGTGATGCATCTAAGAAGGGGTTGGGGAGTGTTCTCATGAAAAATGATATGGTGATATCTTATTCCTCACAATAATTGAAAATACATGTGCAAAATTACCCAACTCATGATTTGAAGTTAGTTACAGTAATTTTTGCATTAAAAATATGGAGGCATTATCTTTATGGTGAAAGGAGTGATATTTATACTAATCATAAAAGTTTATATTTTATTTTCACAAAAAAGGAGTTGAATATGCGCTAAAGAAGATGGTTGGATTTGATTAAAGATTATGAATACTCAATATATTATCACCCTAGGAAAGTTAACAAGGTAGAAAATGCTTTGAGTCAAAAAGACTATGCCATCTTATCCATGATGAGGATCACAAAAATATTCAATATTTATGGATTTACAAAGGATGGATCTTGATATTTTAATGGAAGGGGAGAAATAATATCTTTCTCAAATTAATGTTGAACCATATATACATGTGAAGATTAAAGAGGTATAGAAGGAAGATGTAGAGTTAAAAAAGGTGAGAAATGTTCCTAAATTCAACCTTGATTACGATGAAATAATAAGGTTTCAGAACTGGATTTTTATTCCTCTCATACAATAATTAAAGAAGGAATTATTAGAAAAGGCTCATAGGTATTCATTCTCTATACACCCTGGAAGCACGAAGATATACAGGCACATGAAATAGTACTTCTGGTTGGATGGCATGAAAAGAGATGTCGCTGAATATGTCTCTTGATGCTTGGTTTGCCAGCAAGTTAATACTGAAAGACAGAAGTCTAAGGAGATGTTATAACCATTACACATACTAGAATGGAAATTGGAAAACATGTCTATGGACTTTGTCATTAAACTTCCAAAAACATCCAAAGGAAATAATTCTATCTGGGTTATAGTTGACCGTCTTACGAAGTCATCACACTTCATTAATATTAGAGGGGATTTCTCTCTGGATCACTATGCCATGATATATGTAAAGTGGTAATATTTCATGGATTACCACTTTATATTATATATGATCGTGGTCAAAGGTTTACTTTGATGTTCTGGAAAAGTCTTCAGTATGCTCTGGATACAAAGTTATGTTTCAGCACTACTTATCATCCTCAGACAGACGGTCAGTCGAAGAGGACAATTCAAACTCTAGAAGACATGTTGATATCTTTCTATATGGATTTCAAAGGTGGTTGGGATCAACACGAAACATCGGTGGAATTTTCTTATAACAATAGCTTTCACTCTAATATTCAGATGGATCCTTATGAATCCCTCTATGGAAAGAAGTGTAGAACTCTGACTTGCTGGGATGAATTTGGAGAAAGAAATCTATTAGGACTTGATCTTGTTGATGAAATATAAGAAAAGGTTAGATCTATTCAACAACATATAAGAGCAGCGCAGAGTCGACAAAAACGTTATGATGACAACCAAACATAAGACCTAGAGTTTGAAGTGGGTGATAAGGTGTTCTTATGAATATCTTCTTGGAAGAGAGTAATGAGATTTGGAAAGAAGGGAAAGGTGAGCCCTAGGTATATCGGTCCTTTTGAAATTTTGGATCATGTTGGGAAGGTAGATTACTGATTGGAGTTTCCACCAAATCTCTCTCAAGTTAATGATGTATTCCATGTATCTCTCTTGAGAAAGTACATACCTGATCCTTCACATGTACTAAGCTCAGAAGTCATACTGCTAGAGGAAGATCTTTCTTATGAAGAACAACTGATAGAGATTCTAGATCGTAGAGAAATATTTCTACGAAACAAGACCACTCGCTTGGTTAAAGTTTTATGGGGGAACCACCAATTTGAAGAAGCTAAATGAGAACTTGAGGATATGATGAAGGAGATGTATCATCATCTGTTTGTTTCCAAGTGGTGAATTTTGAGGGTGAAATTCAATTTAAGGGGGGTAGAATGTAACGCTCGTATGTTTTTATGAAATATTTAAATAAATTTTTTTTCTTAAGTATATTTTATTGCACTAAATCATGAGATTAAACAATCTATGATATGCCCTTAATATAAAATTACCATTACAAGCTAGTTGTTATGTTATTGGGAATAATTATAACTAACGTATGAAAATGCATTATAAAAAATATAAATCAATTAGATATTTTTATTTTAGAGTGAATTAATTTTGGAAATGAAATTAATAACACAGACATATATATATATATGTGTGTGTGTGTGTGTGTTATATACTTAATAAAATATTTTTTATATTCATTAAATGAATATTTTAGTCATGAGTTATGAATAAAACCTTATTTGATGTATTTTTTTAAGGTCAATTTTACACCTTTGAATGGAGAACCTAATTTAAATTAAGACTTTGACACATTAATTATTTTTATATGAAAAAATAAACATTTTATTTTGAATCGGGGTATAAAAATTTACTTTGGATAAAATTTTGATATTTTTCTGATAACTTTCATATTTTTAAGAATATTAAAAATATGCTAAATTTTAATTAAAAACAAATTTTTTCATTGAAATAATTTATATGGTTAAATTATAATATTTAATTGTTTTAAATTATAAATAGTATATATTTTTACCATTTAATATAATTTAGGTAATTTTCATTAGTTTTACATTGAATTCACAGGTAAAATTTTTTTAATATTTTTCATGGTTTTAACTTTTAAAACCCATTTTCTCAATAATTTGATTAATTTTAAATTATTTACTGGAACTTCTGTGTTTTGAATTTTAAAAAATTGATTCCATATTTGGAATCATTAGGTCTGAATTATGATAATAGGATACTTTTATTTTTGGGAATTATAAATATTAACTTTGGTAATTATTTTTATTACCATGGTTAAAGGTGAATCAGGTAATTAAGGGTAAAAATAATATTATAAAATTACCTTAACACTAGTAAAAATCATATTTGATGATTAAATTCGACCCTTATCATCTATTTTTCAAAATTTAATCACTTTATTTTCACTTACCTATGAAAATGACATGAATGTAATAAAAAATAATGAAATGCACAAAGTGTCACAATATTTTTTTATATAAGTTTATTAATTTTAATATATGGATAAATAGGATATAAAATATACTATAGATAGTATCTAGAAATCTAAAATAAATACACACATCATAAAAATTTATTTATAATTTTTAGAGATTAAATAATTATTATTTTCTGACGACACAATAGTGATGTAGAAATTATTTTATTAATAGAAATATCAAATAAATGTTTTAAAAAATTTTAAAATAAATATCATATGAAATAATTATTGTTATCCATGAATTTTCAAGATGACTATGACATGTTATAGGTTTATTTAATATTTTTTTTGAATTCTTATTCTGTTTTAATTTTATTTAAAGTCTAATAAATGAATAATGTCAAAATTGACACTATTGATATTTTATAAACATAACATTTTAATAATTTTTTTTAAAAATGATAAAATTTTTAAAAATTAAAAAGTTATAATTATAAGGTCTAAAATATCATAAATTATCCATTTATGGTCAATTAAGACCACATAAGTAAATATTCATTTCCATTAAATATTTAGAATGTTATTACCAAAATTAAACTTTAATAGTATAACTAAGGGTCAATTGTAAAGATAGTGTTTAAATTGATAAAATAAGTAGTCCAAAATTTATTGGTTGAGGCGATTAAAACATTATATCATCTCATATTCTAATTAAGGACACTTTGGTGGTTTTTTGGGAGGGTTTTATTTTATTGTAAATTAATATTTTTGAGAGTTTCCTAAAGTGATCCTCTCCTCTTTTATAAAAGGGAACCTCCTACCTCTCATATTAACTCCATTTTGATCCTTCAAGCTTGGGAAAACCAGAACCATTACTCTTATAAACTTTCCTAGTAACATTCTGGAGGTGCTGGCCTTATCAAAAGACAAACTCTAGTGCCCTAAGTGGAAATTCAAAGGATGCACGTTGAGGAAGAGTTAATCTCTTCTACTGATTCATTCAAGTTTGTTTCTTCTTATAATTACTCTTATTCAGTTGTTTCATTATATATTAATAAATCAGTATCACTCATATTATAATATTTTTTTATAAATATAAAAGAACCCTATTTCACCTTCTATTCATGCAATGAAAAAATGAAATCACCTCGCGTGCGTACGTACGGCTTACCGTCTCCACGCCATGGTGTAATATGTTTTTCACCACAACCTTACTAGGATGGGTATAATGGTGTAAATAATACCTATATATGAATAATAAAAAATTATACAAACCATGAGATATTATACACCATCCACTTCAATACCATTCAACAATTATGGGAATGATATCGTCGCTTGTGAGTACGTATGACTTACCGTCTCCACAGTGAGATGTGATTTATTTTACATGATCTTCATTAAACAATGACTATATAAATTAATTGAATGAATTGAATGAATAAATATGATATATATTATACTAATACCATGAAGTAAATGATATAACTATAACCTAAAAATAAGAACAATAACTTCTCTGACAAAACATATGTAAGAACATAAAGCAGTTAGTACCCGAATAATGAGAAAAAATGAAATGTTACTAACAAACAAATGAAAATATGATAATAAATGTTACCATAAATATTATCATGATTCTGGAATAAATTCATAACATCATTTAAATCATTATACAGAAGGTTTGGATACATACGAAGCATATCGGACCTAAGGTAAGGGATAACTTTTCCAATCTCGTTTTTATCCGAGATTTTTTATTCATAAGAATTTACTAGGGTTATATTTACCATACATGTCCTTGTTTTCTAATTATTTTTTCATAAAATGTTTACTATTATTCCATGTATTTTTAAAGTCATTTTAACCTTTTTTTACTTTTACCACATGGTATGGAAGGAATCTTTCTTTTGTTTACCATATGAGGTACTTTTTGACTTTTCCAGCAAAAGTACGAGGAGAATGTTTTTTAACTTATACGTCATGAAAAAAAAATTACGCTTTCATAGGGAATTATTTCCATGAATCTAACTTTAAAAGTTTTCAAGTTTATTTTCAATTATATTATTTTATTTTAAAATTGCACAACATATTGAGAAAATAAATTTTTTTTGAAGAAGAAAGGATATTTTCCTCAAGAACTATGTTCATGTGTTTTATCAAAATTATTTTCAATCTAAGATGATATAGAGTTGTGTTTATATCCCTATTATTACTTTTGTTTTATTTTGTTATGATGGAATTTTTTTATAAAGTCCTTTTATCTTATATAGATTATGTTATGATGGCATGATGTTTAAGAATCCCATATTATTAAAAGGGTTATGATATGATGTATGATTTATGTTTTGTGGAACACATAAGAATTGTTTCATTATTATATGGGAGGGGCCTATATCTCCCTCTAATTAATTGGGTAAAGATTTATATCTCATGACATAGACATGGCTATAATGACAAGTTAATCTAGTTCAGTGATACAAGACTAGAACGAGGAGTGAACTTAGTTTAGTAATGGACTTTGTCTGCTATAATGGTCATGGAAATGAACCTTGACTAACATGAAATGATTTTCTATGCTTATATGTGTATGCCAAAAAGTTTCATGTCTTATGTTATGATTATTGGTATTACATTTTATTTATATGATTTACCCCATGACATGATATTAGGATCTCTTATTCAGGATAATATTTTAAAATGTTATGTTCTTATGAATCTGATATGATTGATATTTCCTTTGATTACACTTACTGAGCATTTGAGAACACCCTTTTGTATGTTTATTTTCCCCAGGTAAGGAAGAAGGGTGTTAAATATGATATTCCTAAAAAGAGTCTATTTATGATGAAATAAACGTGAGAAAATGTAGAAGTTTTATGACCTAGTTTTTTATGTTTCCCAGTTTCTAAAGACACTATACCAATATAGTCTTGTCATGGTTTTGTTATATGTTGTAATAAATGTACTTCAATTTTGAATTAATAATAATTTATGTAAAGTATGGGTTTTTATAAATACAAAACTTAGGATCCCCAAAATGGTCCGGACTCCGAGTCTGGAACCTCACCCGTACATGTCCCATGTCCAACTCAACTCCCTAGCATAGGGACCTTTCCCTTGCCCTGACATGCAAGCATGAAATTTTCTCTAGTACCCAATGGATACCTGAGAAGGGTGTGACTATAGATCAGTAGTCCACCACCAATAGTGTCTACAAAATATCCAGCAAAAATAGATAGCGCATGAAAATGATAAATAATAGAAAAAAGGTAAACAGTTCAATATATCAATGTAGAATATGCTTATTTAAATTAAACGACCATTGAACATCAGTTCACTACATTAACATTTCATAGTTTAATCTAACCTTTTCATGTGTTCAATAGATTAGGAATTTTAAAATATTCCCATGAATGTGGGGATAAAAATCAATTCCTATCTCACTAGACATCACATTATGACAACCTTGTAATCCTCACCTCAAAGCCTCAGTCCTGGTGGAATGCAACCATAAGGGGAATATAACTCTGTCCCCATCCCTAAACCATTAATTTAGTGGTGGAGCTAGAATCTTGGTCCAACTCAACCCGTGGGTATCGATCTTCAAGTCAATACCCCACTATATCAAGCTATGTGCATATACTTATTTATCATTTTCCACAATTAACCATATCACAACAAGCCTAGACCCTATAATTTTCAACATCACAAAAATATAAATAGATGTGGAATTAACATTATGATTCAATCCATTAACACATTGATAATATATATTACTTACCCCTTTATCCCCATTTCAAATTTCACATGCCTATCTCAATAAGAATATTCAAGTGTAAACATAATTCCTTATCATATTCCCATTAATCCCATTAAACCAATTTAGATGTCAACAGAAAATCCCTTAGACTTTAACAAATATCGAAAAAACTTGTTACAATCCATTATAACCCATTACCTAGACCAATTATCATACTCTCTAAGTCTCTACATCATCATGTATCAATTTCACGCCTTATATTTTCGTTATCCCCATCGGAAGGGACGATACACCCCATGGGTGGACCTATTTTGGTCAAGTCATCCTTCTTGCATCCCATGGAGATCAAGAAGGGTTAAATTAATTGTTTAGACACCCAACACATCACATCATGCCAAAGGCACCAAGAACTCATCAAAAGAGGGAAAGAATAAAGACCCTACATTAAAAAATCTACACATCAACCAAGGGATATAACTTATAGACCACTTACCTTGAATCCATTGGTGAACACACCCATAATCAAATACTTAGATCCTGATTCAACACACATTTGAAGCCTCAACCTAGATATAACCAAAAAAGAAAGGTTTTAGAGCTTTGGATGGAGAGAAGAGAAAGATACCAACCCTAAACAATAAAAAGAAGCAAGGAGGGATTTAACCTTACCTGGATCTACGTTTTTCAACAGAGGGAACTACAAACAGCCTATTATTAAAGGATAAACACCCTTAGGAGATATTAGGAGCATTGGTTTGTTCCTAGGGTTACAAGAGGGGAGGAGGAGGTAAATCCCGAGTTGGTACTTAATTCCCCATAACGGAAATTTTTGTAATTTTTTAAAAGTTCATTGGCCTTACAGTTTACCCGCACGGTTTGTCAAACTGTGCACAAACCATGAATATGATACTATCCAAAAATCCTTCTTCTGTATGGTTTACCTAGGCTGTCCACATGGTTTGGTCTAACTGTGCGCAGACCGTGCAGGTTTCCCAGAAAACTCCTTTCTCCCTTTTTTTCCTCGAAACCCCCGAACACCCCCTGAGAATTCTTAAGGACTTGGGAAAACACTTAATCGATCAAAATAAAGGAATTAAATTGAAGTAGAAGTAAAACATACCTTGATGAGAAATCCATGATCTTAAAATCTCCCCACCTTATAATGGCTCGTGCTTGAGCCACTCATTCTGAGCATCACTGAGTCTCTGAAGAAAAGTGTGTGGGCCACTGGGCCCGCATATTAGATTCATGCTCCCAAGTTTCCTTCTAAATGTTTCCATGATACCATAAAACATGAAATAAAGGTGTGATTCTTCACTGTAAAACATTATCACTACGATCCACAATACAGACTGGGTGCTCCTCAAAGGATGCATCAGACTCAAGCTCAAAATCCTCAGCATTTAACACATGAGACAGATCAGGGTGATACTGTCGGAGTTGTGAAATGTGAAAAACATCATGCATCCCACTATACCATTGTGGAAGAGACAAACAGTATGACATAGGTCTGACCCTCTCCACAATCTAAAATGTCCCCACATATCTGGGTTCCAACTTTCCCTGCATCCAAATTCGACGGTGAACCAACCTTGGTGACACCCGACGTAACAAACTATCACCCACAACGAACACAAGAAGTCCACAACTCTGATCTGCATATGAATTTTGTTTACTCTAAGCTGTTTCCATATGCTTTTGAATCAAATGAACCTTATCTGAAATCTCTTTCATAAGACTTAGTCTTAATAACTGAAACTCCCCAGCCTCTGACTAGCACAACGAAGATCTACACAGTCTCCCATAAAGTGCCTCAAAAGGTTCCATCTGAGCTGTATCCTAAAATCTATTGTTGTAAGAAAACTGAACAAGAAACAAGTGCTTTTCCCACAAACCATCAAAATCTAGAACACATGTTCTCAACATGTCTTCTAATACCTGAATTGTACGCTCTGATTTCCCATCAATATGTGGGTGGTAAGCCATACTCAAAAACACCTGGGTACCAAGTTACTTCTATAATCCCCTCCATAAGAATGATGTGAAACATATATCACAATCCGAAACTATGGCTCTCCACAACCCATTCACCCATACTATTTATCAAACATACAATTCCTCCAACAGGTTGACTATATAGGTCTCCTGGATCGGTAATAAATGAGCCATTTTGTTAGCTAATCTACCACCACCCAAATTTCATCATTCTTATGAGGCATCCTCAGAATACACACTATGAAGTACATTGTGATTTCATTCCACTTCAACTCTGGAATAGGAAATGAATTCCACAATCCAACTAGATGCTGATGTCCATCCCTCGCCTGCTGGTAGGTAAGGAATCGTTCCACAAAACTCGAAACTTATTTACTCATTCCTGACCACCAAAACTACCTACGAAGATCAAAATACATCTTAGTCAAGCCTAGATGCACTACCCACTTCTACATGTGAAACTCACTCATCAACCCCTCCCATGCATCTTCCAATACCACAACATGACCATGAACATAAGCTACTCCATCAGCACCAAAAGTCTAACAAGAAGGTGACTCCACACCTTTAAACATATCCTTCACATCCAAACACTCTGGGTCTACCAGATAACTCTCTTTAGCTTGGCTCAAAAGTGCGAACTCAATTTCTATAGAAGCAAGGGTCATCTTCATGTGCCCATCTTATACCTCCAAATGAATCTGAGCAAACAAGGCCATCATCACCCTCTCTGAACTGGATTCCTCAACTACTTAATTCTGAGTCTTCTAGATCAGAGAATTGGTGACATTATTCCTTTTCCCTGGTGTGTACACCAACTCAAAATCAAATGACTGCAGGTACTCAACCCACCGTCACTGTTGAAGATTAAAATCCTACCTAGAAAAGATGTATTTGGGACTTTTATGGGCGGTAAACATCATAAAGGGTTCTCCAAACAAGTAATGCCTCCAATAATTTAAGGCATGAACCACATAAGATACCTCTAGGTCATGAGAAGGATAATTCATTTCATGCAGCCTCAAATGTCTAGACCTATAAGCTACAACCCAATCATCATGCATCAACACTTCCTCAAGTACAACATCAGATGCATCACAGAACATGGTATACCTTTTACCTAGTTCGGGAATGATCAAAATTGGTTTAGTAGTCAACTCCTTCTTCAACTCTTCAAAATCATTATTACAAGCCTATGAACAAAAAATCATAACCCCCTTCTTGGTTAGGCCTGTGAGCGGCACTGCCAAATGAGAGATATATCTAATAAACCTTTATTAATAACTAGGCAAACCCAGAAAACTTCTAACATCAGATACATTATTAGGTTTCTCCCAAGACACCATAACCCACACCTTTTCTATATCCACTGACATTCCTAACTCAGAAATGATGTGTCCCAAAAAGTTCACCTCATCAATCCAAATATAACACATTGATATCTCGACATAAATCATATGATTTCTTAGTGTACTCAAAATGATTTCAATATTGTTGGAATGATCGTCATGAGTTCTGGAGTACACCAAGATGTCATCAACGAAGAAAACTACAAACTGATCTTGAGATGGGTGGAATATCTAGTTCACTAAGGCCATTAACATAGCTAGTGCATTGGTAAATCCAAATGTCATTACCAAAAATTCATACAACTTGTACCTTCTTTGGAAAGCTGTCCGGGGTATGTCAAAAGGTCTCACCCTTAACTGATGGTATACCGATCTCAAATCTATCTTGGAAAATACTATGGGACTTCTAAGATGATCAAACAAGTCATCGATTCTAGGAAGAGGGTATCAGTTATTAACTATCATCTAGTTCATCTTCATATAATAGACACATATCCTCATTGATCTATAATAATTTTTAGAATACAACATAGGATATCCCAAAGGTGATGTAATAGGAGCTATAAACCCCTTATGCTCTAATTAATCTAATTGAACCTTCAGGTCTTGGATCTCTACTGGAGCTATCCGATAGGGTGGAATAGAGACTGGCTCTGCTCCTAGAAACAATTTGATCATAAACTCAACATCTCTCTCAAGTGGTAACCCTGAGAAGTCCTTAAGAAACACACCCTAAAACTGTTCCACAAAAAAGGAATAATGGTTTTCCTTTCTCCCCATAATCTAACATAAGGCATGACACTTGGGTTTTGAGTTCCCCCAACTGCTGGTGTAACAGCCATGTGCAGCCCGCTCGAGTATCCCACTCACCGAGAAGGAAAAGAGTACTCCCATATAGAGATGTGAACATTACCCGATGTCAGTAAAAATCGATATGGGATTGATATAACACTATCCAGTCCATTCCCATGATTAAGTCAAAACCTGACATCCCTAGGACAAACAGATTTTACCGAAAATGATTCCCACTAATATCTAGAGTACAAACCCTACACTACCTGATGTCCTCAACTCGTACCCCTAGCGGAGTATCAAGTGACATTACCCCAAATGCAGTCTCCAAAGTTAAGCCCAACACAACTATGAACTGATCAGAAATAAAATAATGTGTAGCACTAGTATCAAATAAAGCACTAGAAATCATGTAATCTAAAAGAATCGTTCCTCAAATAGTAGATGTTCCTACCTCATCACCTTTAGGTGTTTCCTGAATTTCATGGAGATGACCGGACCCTTTACCCTGGACTCCAGCCTAAGTACCCTGCACTGCATTGCTCTGTTGGTAAAGATGATCTTTCCCCAAAGTTCCACATCCACCGCCTCTACCAATACAACCCGTGGAGCTCTAACTACCTTCCTGATACAAGGTAACTGACTCCCTACCTATACTCACCATCTGCCTCTAACATCCATCATTCCCTGACGGTCGTGAGTTCCTACAGAACCTCTGCATGTGGCCTAACTTTCCGCATGCTCAGCACTCAACCAATGGGCGGAGAAATTGGTCACGCTTGTGTCTCATCCTTCCACAATGATAACAGAATACTTGGTCACCACCTTGAGAAGTTTATACCCTCTTTTGGCTACTTTTTTCACTTCCACCCAACTGAAAGATTCCAAAGCGGTGCTTCCTACTTTCAAAATATGCACCACTTTCTTAACCAGCTAGAACCAAAAGTTCACTACCTAAAACTACCTTTAGGTTTCCCTCTGAGTTATGTTCTTGATCCACCACTTTAGAAAACCTCTTCACATAAAATATATTCACCTGATATCTGATCTCGTGTCTCAACCCATCCTGGTAGCGTTTTCTATGGCTTCCTCATTTCCTATCAACGTCGGAACAAAGTATCTAGAATCAGTGAAATGACTGGCATAGTCCATTATCTAAATTGTGCCATAAGTTAAAATCATAAAATCTATATCCTTCTCTTGCCTCAAGTTTTTTGGGTAGAATTTCTTAAGGAACTTCTTCTGAAAAGCATTCCACATCATTCCTTCAGCCTGCTTCGTTTGGACCATGATGTCCCACCAACATTTTTCCTGACACCTCATAATATAGGATAGAAACATGACTCAAATCTCAATAGGTGTCTCTATATAGTCACGAATTGTTTAGGATATACTCTATCCAAAACTTTTCTTCCTCTACCCCCCTCTTCAATAAAGGTTGGAGGGTGCTATAGCTAAAACTCCCTGGTCAGCTCAAACGTACTCGGTACAACCCACCCTAGGTCTTGTTCCATCATTTACATAAAATGAGAAAATTTATCCCAGAACTATTCTTCCCTATCTTCATGGATCACCATGTTCTGTTTCCCTATTACTAGAGGAGAATTGTCGGAAATTTCCTCATGTCGCCCAACCGACACACATCTTCAATGTGGCATTTCCCTATAATTCCAAACATGAGCTTTAGAACGCAACCATAATGCTTTTATGATAAAGAAATAGATATATGTAGGCTCATCACTTTCCACTACTAAACCCTTTTTCTTAATCTACCCAAACAAGACCACACACAATTGAATCACTACCTTTGGACATATCTCCTAAGGCCTTAGCTAACACGGTATTTTATTCAAATAGTTACATGCCTTATCTTTACCCAATTTAATATAGTTTCCATATTTAAATTTACTCTAAAACATGTTAATAAAATTTTTATTCATTGTTAATCACAATTTTATAATTACTACTTTAACAATTTCTCCTCCCTTTTTACCCATTCATACCATCTTATTAGGCACAATTTTCATTACATTTAATAGAACAAACACATCCTAACCTTTATATCCCGCACACCCATCACATGTGTATTCTTATCATGATGCATTTAACTTACCTACCTAGGTTCCTAGAATGATGCATGAATGTTCAACCTCGTACCCGTATAGTCATGAGAGAAATATCACAAAACCTTCAAATCACACAATAAGTGCATCACTCGATGGTGAAATAACATCAATTATAAAAACACATATTAACAACAACAATCCCATCCTTGGGTGACTTGGGTTTTCCCTATACATGGGTTAGGTAATCCTAAGAACGAGCTCATTAGTAAGGCCCGATACATTCCTAACCTCCTATCTACCATCCCCAAATAGTAAGAAAGTGAAAAAAACCTCTGATACCACTTTGTAACTTTCTCGACCCTAAATCCACTAAAAAGGGTCCCTGAGTCGGGTCACCACATGACCTCAATAGTACCTCCCTGTATTCCAGAGGTTGCTAACTATTAGTAAGGGTATAACAGGACACGTGGGGAGACTACCCTTTAAAATAGAGTATGCCACCACATAAAATTGTTTAAATAGAAGAAATTAGAATGCACAATAAATAACATGCATAAATAACCAATTCCCAAGATGGGTACAACCATATAAAACATTAAATATGTCATTCCACACTATAGTGACAACTGAACAAAACCATAGAAGAAAGTCAAAATTAATAATACCCAAATGGTCCAGACATCGAGTCTGGAACCTCACACATACATGTCCCATGTCCAACTCAACTCCCTAGCATAGGTCTATTTCCCTTTCCCTGACCTGCAAGAATGAAATATTCTCGGGTACCCAATGGAGTCCCGAGAAGTGTGTGAGTAAAACATAGTAGTCCACATCTAATAATTTATATAAAATATCCATAAAAAAATAGATAGTTCATGCAAGTGATAAATAATGGAAAAAAGGTAAATAGTTCAATATGTCATTCTAGACTACTCTCCTTTAAATTATACTAACATTGAGTCCAGATTCACTACTTAGACATTTCATATTTTAATATACCATTTCTATGTGTTCAATATATTAGGCATGTTCAAATATTCTCAAGAATGTGGGGATAAAAATCAAGTACTATCTCACTAGGAATCACATTATAACAACCTCATAATCCTCACCTCAAAGACTCAATCCAGTTGGAATGAAACCGTTAGTGGAATGGAATTATGTCCCTTTCCCTAATCTGTGCATTTAGGGGTGGAGCTAGAACCTCAGTAAAACTCAACCTGTGGGAATAAAACATCAAGTCGATACCCCACTCTACGAATCCATGTGCACATGCTTATTTATCATTCACCACAATCAACTATATCACAACAAGAATAGCCAATATCATTTGCTACATCACAACAATATCAATTAATAGGGAATTAACATTATTCATAAATCCATTAACACATTAATAATTTATATTACTTACCCCTTTATCCCTATTTCCCATTTCCCATTCCTATCTCACTATGTATATTCAAGTGTAAACATTATTCCTTATCATATTCCCATTATTCCCATTAAAAAAATTTAAATTTCAACCAATAATCCCTTATCCTTTAACCACTCTAGGAAAAAAGTGTCACCAACCATTATAACCCATTACCTAGACAAATTATCTTACTCGAAAAATCCCTACATCATCATGTGTTAATTTCAGACCATAAATTTCTGTTTGCCCCATTATAAGGGACAACACACCCCATGGGTGGACCTATTTTTGTCAAGTCATCCTCCTTGCATCCTATGGGGACCAAGAGGGGCTTAATTAATTTTTTAGACACCCAATACATAACATCAGGAAAAAGGCACCAAGAACTCATCAAAAGAGGGAAAAAATAAATACCCTACATGCAAAAATCTACACATCAGCCAATAGGTGTAACTTGTATACCACCTACCTTGAATCAGTTGGTGAACACACCCTTAATCAAGGCCTTAGATCCTGATTCAACGCACCTTTAAATACTAAACCTAGATATCACTGGAAAAGAAAGGTTTTATAGTTTCGGATGGAGAGAAGAGAAATATACCAACCCTAAATAAAAAAAGTAGGGGAGATTTAGCCTTACCCAGATCATCATTTCGCAACTAACGACACTCCAAATAGCCTAGGATTAAAGGAGAAACACCCTTGAGAGATTTTCGAAGATTTGGATCATTACTAGGGTTGAATGACGGGGGAGGAGGTAAATCTTGAGTTGGTACATAATTTCCCATAATGGATTTTTTGTATTTTTTTAAAATTTTCTAGGCCGCACTGTTTACCATCACAGTTTGTCAAAATGTTTGCAAACTGTGCAGAGGATACTATTCGAAAATACCTATTCTCTATGGTTTACCTGGGATATCTGCATGGTTAGTTCTAACCATACACATGCTGTGTGGATTTCCCAAAAAACTCTTTTCCCCCTTTTTTGTGCCCCAAACCCCCGGAACACCCCTGGGCCTTCTTAAGGACTTGGGAAAAAACTTAATTAACAAAAATAAAGGGATTAAACTAAAACAAAAGTAAAAAATACCTTAAGGAGAAATTATGGATCTTACAATCTGGTCCTAGACCTACACAATGTATATATCATCGTAGGATTCGATTTGATATGCGGTAGAGCCTAAACGGTCTCCCAGATCAAAAGTTATAACAGTTTGATGTTCAAGATTGATTTTCAACTTTTTTGAAATTGTAATAAATTTTATTCCTTTAGTTTTTACCCAATTTTAATGTAAATTTGTTTTATATCTTTTTATAAGCTTCTACTTTACTAGTTTTATAGATAAAACTAACTCTCAGATCAAAATTTATGGCCATTTGATGTTGAAGTCTCTTTTTCACCTTTTTTGAGATTTGATTTCTATATAAAAATATTATTAACTAATAATTTTAAATATTTACTAATTGAAACATTATAAATAATTAAAATTATAAATAATAAAATATATTTTATTTTAAATAATAATTAATAAATAATAATTAATAAATATATATATTTTTTAAAAACATTCTTCAATTTTGTGGCGGTTTTCAAAAAACCGCCCCTAAAAATAGTTTTATTTTTTGGAATTTTTTTAACACAATTATAAAAAAAATTAAAAAATTTAGAGGTGGTTTTTAAAAATGCCACTAAAAACCACCGATAAATTTTTGATCGAAAAACATTTTGCAATGGTTTTTGAAAACCTCCACGAAAAAACTGCGACTAAAACACTATTTTCCTGTAGTGTATTAATATTTGTAATGATGAATAAATATGATATATCACATATAATTTTTATTATAAAATTTTAAATTGAATATCCCACTTCATCCCCTCTCACAGATTGGGAAACATGAACATTAGTCGTGGGTACGTGCAGATTACCTCCTCAATGATGAATAATTTTTTGTTCTACATTTAAATTTTCATTCATTATCTATAAATATTAAAATATTGTTTACAATCATAAAAATAATAATCATAATATAATTATCCTATGGTTGTGTTGATATTTTTTCTAAATAATCACCTACTTAACAATACTCTCCAATTGAGATAAATCGTGTTCAAGTCCGGGTTTGTATATCTACCTACATGTACAATGATTTAAATTCTAATTATGGATGACTATAGGAACATAAAAACTAAAATCATTAAAATATATTATGTAAATTATTATTATTATATTCTTTTGTAAATATTATATGAAGTATTAATTTTATTATGAAAGTAGAATTTTAATTTGATAAAATTAATTAAATAAGTCATAATCAATATGGTTTTCACATAACATAACCAAAATTCACATGAGATGAATTAAAAAATATAAGTTATAAGTTAAATAATATTAAATGATATATAAATAGTTAACATGGTATCATAATATGGGTAATAATATTAAAATTATTAAACATGCACCAAATAGTTAAAGTTATTAACAAATGATGGCCATAATACACTATAACAAATTAAATTACTTATGAGGAAAAATTAAAATAAGCATTATAAAAGGGTAATATTTATGAGAAATGTTTTGAAATATGTTATTAAGTTATCTATGTTTGTTTTAAATGAATTTATATTGTCTTAAAATTACTAATGAAGGAAGGTAAGGGTTTGTTGTCTCAAGTTCAATTTCATTATGGCAAGATTTCAAATTTTTCACCTAATACTCATTGATGTATTGTGGATACTTAAAAATGTATTACATAACTATAAATCACCCATTTTAATTATAAATACTGGTTCATTTTTAGAATATATATGATACGTTCTTTCAATCCATTATTTTTGAAGTTGTAAGAGTTTATTTATCTCAAATTTAAATCCTTTGAGACATGTTTTTACAAAACACAATGTTTCCTTTTATTTAGTACAAATACTACCCCATTTTAATTTAGTATAATGATATTATTTTATTTCATTATATTTAATTATTTAATGACTTACTACCTCTCATGGGTTTCTATTCAAAATGTACGAAAGCAGTAAATGATTTTCATGAATCGAATATCTCTCTCAAGTCATAATCACTCTTGTTTGACTATAATTATTCAAATTTGATTTGTTATAACATATGTTGATTTTATGTTTTATATTTAAATTATATTATAGATAAATTACTTATATTTATTAATATATAATTATTTTATTAAAATTTTCCCAATAATAAGGTTTATCATTTATAATAATAAAACCCATTCGTACAAATAGATCTATTTTTCTTGTCAAAATTTGTATTTCTATCAATGATCTAATCTCTTTTTGGAAATGTAATATGGATTATTTTATATTATTCTAATAATTACTTATATCATTTAGAAAGGAAAATTTAATACTCTTTTAACAATGCCAGTTTTTCAATAAGGTTATTTCAAAGTGCTCAGAAGTTTTTTTTTCAGCCCTACAAAATAAAATGTTTTATCTTCCACTTTACATTTCATTTTTGAAACCCTTATGAATTTTTTATTTATTAAAGATTCATTTTAAATCCAATATTTTAAAAAAATATTTTCATATTCTATTTTTTAAAAAATCTTCTCCTTTTCATATTCCCATTATTAACAACTATTTTTGTGAGTTAACGCTACCTACTTTTTTAAAACATGAATATGATTCTTTTAAGAGAAAATGTCTTCAACGTATTTTCACTTTTCCTTTTTGAAACAATGATGTATTTAATTTTTTTTACTCTTAATAATAAGGTTTTCAGGGTTTGTTTACTTTCCCATGATCTAAGATTTTATGAAATCCGTAATCAACTTAGTAACTCAAAATCCTTTCATTCAGTTATAAAATTTCTAATTTTATCATTGTATTTCCACGAGGTTCCATAATGGTCATTTTTTTACTTCTGGGGGAAATAATTTTTAAACCAATTATATTTCCATGAATGTTTTTATTTTCATATCTCTTCAATTTTTTTTAGAAAAAAGACTTATAACCATGTCTTTTATAACTATGAATACAAAATGTTTTTAAAATAAATTTTTTATGATTTTTTTCATTATCATTAAATGATTTATATCCAATGGAGTTATGTTTCATATTTCACCCAATATAATATTTGTGTGTTAGTATCTTGGTTGATCATATTTCGGTATGAAATGATTTAGTTCATGAGGTTATTTGATACCTTTCATATGTTTTGTGATACTCATTTTATTTTCATGAGTTCCTTATGAAAATCGAATAATTTACATTTTTGATTCTCTATGAATCCAATTTAATTTCCATGAGTTATTTATGTGATGATTTTGAAATTTCATGATACCCATTTTCTTTATATAGGTAATTTTATCACATGATGATTGTTCCTATGTGGAATATAAATATGTGGAATATGGGATTGGTAGGACATATATATCACTCCAATGAATTTTGTAAATGTTTATATCTTGTAATATTGAAATGTTATATGAATGGTTTATAAAGTTTATAGGTTCACAAAGGGTGAGTGTGATGGTGTTTTTCACCACTCTCAATTTTATGAGTGAAAGGGTTGATTAGAATATTGGTTAAAAAAGACAATAAATAATATCTTTATAATTAAAAAACATTTTTTTCTTTGTTCTTGAATACTATTATATACTTCATTTTTTAAATTCTCATATCTTGGTAAACATGTTATTATTTGTAGTGGTATTCCTTTCTTCGATGCTGATGGTTAAAATTTTATTATGTTTTTTTAAAATAATATATATTTCTATATTCATCCTTTTCAACATGTTTGTGATCTAACTGTTGTGGCCTTCGTTATGTTATCTCTTAATGAACATTTGATTTCTCTTATTATTATATTTCCATTCCCTAGGATTTGAAGAGTATTATGTCTCATTTAATGTATAAGAGTTTATTTATATTATGGATAAATGTTTAGATAATTTGAAATTAGTATTCATATATTTATATTCTATAAGACATTAAATATTTAGGCCCTTGGGTTGTCTAAATTTTTTGTGGATGCAATGATTAAACTATGTTTTCGATGTATTTTTTATCTATGCATACCTTGGTTCCATTAAATTGGTATTATAATAGGGTTTAGTAATTTTTTAGATAATTTTTTTTATGTTAGTTATGTGACCATTTTTGTTAGTGTTATATATCCTTAGTAAAACCCATTGAGGTTAGTATAAGTATCAGATGATATCCTGAAATATTGTTAAAGTTATGAGTAATGGGTTTTTCTAGAAATCCCTTAGTGGATACTAGGATTTGGATGTGGTTGTTTCCTATATGAAACTTGGGGTAATCACTTTAAAATTGTTAGTTTTTCATTGAATTTATCATCAAACATATACATGATGAGTGGGAATAAGACTACAGTCCTTGATAGACACTATTTTGAGATTTGATTGGTTGATTATATTCCCCTTATAACCCACTATAAAGGATTGATTTATAGGTTACATTGAGGAATTATTTTTATAATAATATGAAAAAACAACTTAATGAAACCTAGATAAAAACTAATATCTATATTGGTTAAACTAAAGAAACTATATGCCAACAAGGAAATGTAAAAGGAAAATATTCTTTAAGGATGAATTCCCTTTATGATTATGATTATTTTTCCCATGTTATTAATTTTTTTACACTCATATAATCCTTTCTTATTTAATAATGGTTATAACTATAAGGAACCATGAGTGTGAAGGACAATGTGAAGGTTTAAGAAATGAACAACCCTTCAGAATTAGATCTAGAATGAGAAAACTTGTGATTATACCAAACTATATATCACAAAAATCGGTTAAAAACGGTATCATAGTCAAAGTCCCAAATTCAAAAAATAAGATAATGTTTTATTTTTCGGCATAATCATGTCACCATAATAATTAAGGAGAACATGTTTAATTTATTACAAGTAAAAAATATTAAAATAAGCACCATGGGAATTTCCTTATGGGGACTAGAGGATAATTTTATTTTGGAATAGGGGGTCATCACAAATAAAAATATCATAGTAAGCTGAAGAGGTCGATTGGAACAATGATAATGGAAAATATGTGTAACATCCTACCACTAATCCATTGGATTAGGAACATGCGGTGGGTGTTACCAGCCTTAGGTGACATCCCCAAGACAGCAAAGGCTTCCAATAAATTCCAAGGACATCAAGGAGATTTGGAGGATGATTTTCCTTTTGAAATATAAACATCCAAACTACAATAATACAAACAATAAACCTCTTTATGATGCATGATTAAGAAAATACAACTCAAAACATGAAAAATGACAACCATATCAGAGTATAAGTTGAAACCAAGTGACATAACCAATGGAATCAAAGACAAAAAACTAAAGACACCAAATACATCCAACCAGCAACTCCCAACCTACTCTAGGCTCCAACACAAAACTCCATTACCATGGTACCAATAAGAAACACTAAATAACTTAGATATCCTACATTTACCCATGTCTTGATAGGTGAAATCTACAAATTCACAATAGTTACCAAGAAAGGGGTGAGTCTAAAAATATTATTATTTCTTAAATGACTTACCAACTCACAAAAATATGAAAAATGTGTTAACATATTAAAATAAAACTACTTAAAATAGTTAAATGTAATGTAAAACAGTTTATATCAAATCCAAAATAGTTTTTCAATAGAAATAAATAAAATAATCCTTTAAAACATCCTCAATTCCATTTTAATACCCATTCCACGATTACAAACATCCTCACATCCACACATACACACATGCAAGCTCAGATGATAGTTCCATAATCATTATCACTCTCTCATCGATCTAAAAATTCATTACAAGGTAACCAATACTTGGTTCCCTAATGGAACACACCCCTTCCATAGGGTCATGTCCACTAAAAATGAACCCACACCAACCATGTATGCCCAAACCCACACCAAGCCATTTAACAGAAAAATAGTATTTCTTTAAAAAAATTGAAAAACTATAATGAACCAGGCTAGACATATAAGGAAATTGCATTTCTTTTTTAGAATACTTAATATATTACACAAATATATTCCCAAAGTTCATATTAGTTTAGTGTCTTTGGAAACTTTGAACATTATATTCTATCTTGGTGAAGAATCTTTAACATCTCCTATAAAGATCTTCTCCTTTTGTTTTCCTACCTAAAACATTTATTTATATCTTGGGAAAAATAAACATTCGAAAGGTGTGATCTCAAATGCTCAGTAAGGGTAAACATGAATAACATCTAACAAAACATAAACATAACAATGTGAAAACATGAACATAAATTTTGAATATAAAAATTGCAAGTCATGAAATAAATCTTGGTAGTGAATAAGAAATAAACTATAAAAGAACATTAACCATGATAGAATAAAATTGGAATAAAACATGTAAATTTAGAGAACTAACATGAACATAATATTATTTCTATAGTATCCAAGGCATTGTTTCTAAGACCATCATATTTGACAAAGTCCATTAGTGAACTGGCTTTTCTTTCCCTTCTATTCATGTCTATCTCATGAGATATAAATATTTAACCAATGCATTGTAGATAGATATAGGTCCCACCCATCTCATAATGAAATCATTCTTACATGTTCCAAAAAAACATAAATCATTCATTATAGCATAACCCATGGAATAAAATGGGTTTCTTAAACATCATTCCATCATAACATAATCCATATAAAATAAATGGATTTTATAAAAATAATTATATCATAAACCAACAAAATAAAAGTAATAATAGGGATAGAAACATAAAACTATGTCATCTTAGATGGAAAATAAGTTTGATAAAATACTTAAACTTAATTCCTGAGGAAAATATCCTTTTTTCTTCAAAAACATTTTCTTTTCTCAAAATTCCGAGAAATTTTAAAATAAAAGAATTTAGTTGAAAATACACTTGAAAACATGTAGAGGAAGATTCATGGAAATAATTATTTATGAAAATGTAAAAATACACTCATTCTGTATAAGTTAAAAAAACAATATCCTCATACTTTTGTCAGAATAGTCAAAAAGTACCTCATTTGGTAAAACAAGAAAGATTCCTTCCATACCTTGTAGTAAAAGTTAAAATGGTAAAAATGAATTTAAATAGATATGGAAGAATAGAAAACACTTTATGATAATATTTTTATAAAACATGGACATGGATGATAAATATACCCCCAGTAAATACTTATGTATAAACAATCTCAGATAAAAATAAGATTGCAAAATTATCCCTTACCTTAGGTCCAATTTCTTCCGTATGTGTCTGAAACTCTTGTATAGTGGTTTTAAACATATTATTAGATTATAACATAACCATAATAATATATATGATATCATATCTTGTGACTTTATATTACCCGTTCATTTGTCAATTCCAAGTTAAAACAATGTTTTGGGTAATAATCCTATTATTTATCATACTTGTTTGGATTTATTATTCTTGATATTATTACTTAGATCATGATTTACTTACTTGAAGAATGTAAAAAATGATTTATATATCATATATATTTATTATATAAATATATATTTAATATATAGATAAATTAAATGGAATACACCGTTTACGGAGATGGTAGGCCATACGTACGCATAAACATTGTCTTCGTTTCCTTACTGAAATGAATGGATGTAAATAAATGAAATATATATATACATAAATAAAGTAGCATTATTATTTCATATATTTCATGATTATTTTTTATATATACTTTATAATCATTCTTTAATGGTTAACATAAATAATGAATCTCATCGCATCGTGGAGACGGTAGGTCGTACGTACAAACAAGTAATGATATCATTCCCATAATTCTTTAATCATATTGAATTGTATAGTGTACAATATTTCAGAATAAATATCATTTTATAATAATCAAATATATTTACTATATCCATTTTTATACTCATCCACGTAAGGTGGTGGTGAAAAAGAAATTACACAATGGCATGGAGACGGTAAGCTATACGTATGCATTCGTGGTGATTTTGTTTTCTTAAAATGGATAGAAAGTGGAATATGGTTTTTTCATAAGTATAATAAAATATCATTATATAATTTCTACAAGAATTATAATTTTATATGAAATAACTCAGGAAGTATATGTATAATTAGAAATAAATATGAATGAATCAATAGAGGGGATTACCTCTTCTTTAACGTGCTCTCTTTAGATCTCCTCTTAATGGAACTAGAGTTGGCCTTTTGAGAAGTCTAGAACCTCTAGAATGTTACTAGGAAAGTTGAAAAGAGCAATGTTTAGGGGTTTTCTGAGATTGAAGGTTCAAAATGGAGTGAAGAGTAGAGGGAGGAGGTTCCCTTTTATAATGGAAGTGAGGGGAACATTTAGAAACTGCATAAATATTAAATTATAATAAAATCAAAACCTTCCCAAAAAACACCAAAATATCCCAATTTAGAATATTATATAAGAAATGGTTTTAATATCAATAACCAATAATTTTTTACAAGTTATTTTGTCAATTTAAACCATATATTTTTAATATACACATAGTTATTCTATTTAAATTTAATTGTGGTAATAACATTCTAAATATTTAATGGTTATAAATATTTACTTATATGGTATTAATTTAGCATAAATGGGTATTTAATGATCTTTTATATATTATAATTATCACTTTGTAATTTTTTAATATTATTATGATTTTTAAATAATTTATTTAAATGTAATTTTTATAAAATAACAATAGTGTCAATTTTGACACTATTCATTTATTTGACGTTAAATAAAATCCTCACAAATGATAAATAAAAAACAATTAATACAATAATAACATTTAATAATCACCTATAAAATTCTTGGATCACATTAATTAGTTCATATGATATTTATTTCAATATTTTTAAAACCATTTATTTTATATTTCTATTAATAAAATAAGTTTTACATCACTATCAGGTCATTATTAATGGTAAATAATTAATATCTAAAAATTAAAAATAAATTCACATGATGTAGATAATTTCAGTATATTTTTATAGACTATTTATATTATTGGTTATATTAAGTTTATCACTATATGAAAATTATTATACTTATAATATATAAGAGGGTGACCTGTTGTCACTTTCTTTTGTTTTAATAATAATTACATCATTTTCATGGACAAAATTCCATGAAATGAATAAATTACAACCCTTAGGTGATATGGGTATACTTTTATTCATCCAATATAATTTTTGAAGTTGTTAGGGTACTTTTATAATATTATATTTACTGTTAATTAGTCGATTTACCTTTAACCATGGTAATAAAAATAATTACCAAAGTTACTATTCATAATGCCCAAAAATAAAAGTAGTCTATTATCATAATTTTGAAATACTGATTCAAAATATGGAATCCATTTTTCAAAATTCAAAACACAGAAGTTGAAGTAAATAATTTAAAATTAATCCAGTTGTTGAAATTAGAAAACGTGTTTTAAAAGTTAAAACGTTATAAAAGATTGAAATGTTTTTACCTATGAATTCAATGTAAATTACTGATAATGACTTAAATTATATTTAATTATAAAAATATATTCTATTTATACTTTAAAATCATTAAATAGTATTATTTAACCATATAAATTATCTTGATGAAAAACGTTTTTTTAATTAAAATTTAGTGTATTTTTACTATTTATCAAAATATGAAAGTTATCATAAAAATTTCAAAATTTCATCCAAATTAAATATTTATGTCCCAATTCCAAAAAAAAAGTTAATTTTTTCAAATAGAATATATAAAAGTGTTAGAAACTAAATTTAAAATGGGTGCACCACGAAAAGGTGGAAAACTACATTTTTTTCTAAAAAATACATCTTTTATCTGAAAAATTGAATCTGTTCTTATATATTGTATAGAAAATACATAATATTAATGTTAATAAAATTAAAAACGTGGTTAATAATATTTATAATGGATATTTTATATGCTATTAGATAACAATATTTTAATAATATATCATTGTTTAGTTAATGTTGGTATTGAGTACAACATAAGCTATTGAGAAAGGTTTCTCTTACGTGTAACACAAGCCAAGAATTTTGTTGTTTATACTACAAGATAATACAGTGTTGTGTATATTGCAATATAATATTTCTCTAGCCTACAACACAATACATAAATGAAATTAAAAATTATATATCTCATAAAATCTTGGGGTGTCACATTCTACCCCCCTTAAAATGAATTTCTCCCTTGAAATTTGTCGGATTTATAAATGGTTTGCATATTTAAAGTTTATTTCATGGAAAACCAAATCATAAAAAGGAATACTAAAACTTTATTTTAAAAAGTAAATTTAAGAACATAAAAGTTACCCAAATTTACTCATCACTAGGTTTCCTCACAGGAGAACAAATGTGAGAAGTGAAAACATGCATATAGAAGAGAAATCTGACCATCAAGTTCTGATGGATAATGATAGAGAGTAAGGTTTGGAGAAAGTTAGCAACCAGAAATCCATAAATATTTTATTATTCAATGTACCATATGATTCATCATATTAGAAGGTACTAGGATACCATTTTTGGTTTGAAGATCCTTTTATTAAAGTTGATAAATTTTTACATGAGAAGAAATACTTGATTTCAGCACAATATCACCGTTAATCATTCCCTGATCAATTTCCACTTCATATCTTATTTAAATAAATGAATTTTAATTTTTCATTATTTAAGTGTTATCAGATCATGCGATATAATGATAGGCCATTCCATATGTTTCAAAAAAACAGGTAGAACATGTTATCAAATATGCATAAGTCCACATACAGTGAGATAATACATTAATCTAACAAACCTAAACTAGAATATAGCTGATAATTTCCATAAATGGATAATATTACAATCCTTCCAAAAAACTGAAAATATAAATCTTTAGAAATAGGTGAACTAAATAAACCTAACATTTGTCTCTCATATCTCATTTGGCAGTTCTTGGTTTTCACATTCAAAAATTGTGAATACCTTAATCATGTATTCTCTTGAAACATGATAATATCATGATTTACTATATAACATTAGTGAAAACATGAATTCTGTTAAAATTAACTCTTTACACACACTAAATATATGAAAAATTCTATATACTCAAACCATGATATCACTTTTTCCTTTTATCAGTCATGAACCCATTAATACTATCAAACATCTCATTATATCCTTATCCCTTCATTATGGGCATATCATGTGTTTTCTAAAAAAATTTTAATCACTTTTCATGGATACTGATACTATATACTAATGGAAAATCAAAATGGACTAATACATAGATAATCCAATATTCCATAATACTATAAATGAGATTCAACAGTACTATTTTGGAATCCCATTACAAAAAACACTTAATCATTCCACCACATTGTTTTCATACTCAACATCAACAATATTGATCACATGTGCCTTCCCTTTGTATTTTTCATTAAGAGGTTTCTAAAATTGATCATCATTAACCCTTGTATTATGGAATTGGTTAGAATAATGACACATTCCCTTTCACTTGTAGTATTGAAGTGTTGGTGGTGCGTTCTCTATAGTCTATTCTCTATTCACATAATTAGAAACCTTTTTACTATTAATTCAGAACTCAACTACTCAATGACCCTATTTTCCACACTTGAAACATTTTCTAGTCCCTTTAAGATAATCTCCACCATGATTCTTTTCACACTTTGAGCATAAGGAAACATTCATCTTCTTTTCACTGTTCTTTTGAAATATTCCCTTGGACTCCATCTTTCATTTCTTGTCAAAACGATGAGATTGATATGTAACACCAAATTCCATTTCTACCTTGATAGTAAAACGCCCAATATCTTCATTGAAACTAAAATATATTATATCCAATTCCCTTCTATGACTTGGTTTTAAGCCATAGAATAATTGATCAACTTTACTTTCAGGTTGGATGACAAAACCAGAAGCATACCTTGAAAGTATTTTAAAATTTTCCTTGTATGTACCAACAGATTAGTCATCATTTTTCCTATTCTAAAACAAAAAATATTTATATATTTTTTTAAGAATAATATGGAAGTACTTATTGAAAAACAAGTTCTTAATCTCATCCCATTCCATGGATTCAATTTCATCTTACTTCCTTGTATTCTTAATTAGAGTCCACCACTAGTGTGCTTCACCTTATAAACGATAAACAATTAAAATGAATTTTTCATGTTCCGAACAATGAAGGATGTAAAATATCTTATCAACGGTACTGATCCATTTTTCATCAACAAGTGGATCACAGGACCCACTGAAAGAAGGTGGACATTACCTCATGAAGGACATAATAGAATGTTGTTCCCTTCTCTGCTCATTTGGGAGTCCATAATGATTCATAGGTTGTTTATGTATTGAAATATGATTTTTCATTCCATCTCCCATATAATTTGGTTGTTCGAGAGGATAATCATTGCATTTCCCATTGCGTTGATCATTAACACGGTTCCTTTCGGTTCCATCCATTGTGTAAAACCTAAAAAGAATAGTGTGAGAGGGAAAAATCATACTTACAAAAAAATATAATGAAGGGGGATTACTTTCAATATCTAACATGTTAAGTTTAATCCTAAGTTATTCATGATTGTTACCATAATTATTGGACTGTATCCTATAGTTATACTTAACCTTAGGGACATCCCTAGACATACCTTAGAAATATCTCTAGAGATCTCACTAATGTTTTCGCATCCTAGTTTCGAAAGGTTGACTAAAACGTTTCTCTGATACCAACTCTAACAACACAATCTTGACATACATGGACATTGCATTTTTTTTCATAATACATAATACATTACAAAAATATATTTCTAAACACCATAGTATTTTAGTGTCTTTGGAAACATGGAACATAATATTCTATCTTGATGAAAGATCTTCAACATCTCTCATAAAGATCTTCCCCTTTTTATTTCATACCTAAAAACATTCTTTATATCCTCAGGAAAATAAACATTTGAAAGGGGTGGGATCAATTGATTATTAAGGGTAAACATTAATAACATCTAACAAAACATAAACATAATAATGTTAAAACATAACATAAATTATGAATATCAAAATCATGAGTTATGAAATAAATCTTGGTAGTGCATAAGGAATAGACCATAAAGTAACATTAACCATGATATAATAACATTGTCATAAAACATGTAACTATTGAAAACTAATAACCACATAATATTATTTCCATAGTATCCATAGAATTGCTGCCAAGACAATCATATTGGACAAAGTCTATTACTAAACCAGTTTTACTTATCCATCTAGTCATGTCTATCTCATGAGATATAAATATTTACCCAATGAATTGGTGGGAGATATAGGTATCACCCATCTTATAATTAAATCATTCTTACATGTTCTATAAAAACCTAAACCATTCATCATAGCATAACCCAATAAATAAATGGGTTTCTTATAATCATTCCATCATAACATAATCCATATAAAATCAATGAATTTCATAAAAATAATTTCATCATAAATACAATAAAATAAAAGTAATAATAGGGATATAAACATAACCCTATTTCATCTTATATGGGAAATAATTTTGATAAAACACTTGAACTCAATTACTAAGGAAAATATCCCTTCTTCTTTAAAAACATTTTCTTTTCTCAAAATGCTGAGAAATTTTAAAAGAAATGAATTTAGTTAAAAATACACTTGAAAAATTATAGAAGAATATTCTTGGAAATAAGTCATTATGAATATTTAAAAATTGGTTCATGCCATATAAGTTAAAAAAACATTCTCCTCATACTTTTACTGGAAAAGTCAAAAGTACCTCATATGGTAAAAAAATAAATATTCCTTCCATACCTTGTAGTAGAAGTCAAAATGGTAAAAATAAATTTAATCACACAGAGAAGAATATAAATAAATTTATGATAATATGTTTAGAAAATATGGAAATGGATGATAAATATACCCCCATTAAATACTTACATATAAAAAATCTCAGATAAAAATGAGATTGTAAAATTATCCCTTACCTTAGGTCCGATTTCTTTTGTATGTGTCCAAAACTCCTGTAAAGTGGGTTTACACATATTGTTAACTTGTAACAGAACCATAATAATTTTTATTATATCATATATTATTTACTTGTGACTTTATATTATCCGTTCATTTGTCAATTCCATGTTAAAGCAACGTTTTGGGTAATAATCATTTTATTTATCATACTTGTTTGGACTTGTTATTCTTGATATTACTAAATAGATCATGATTTACTTCCAGAATTTAAAATATTATTTATATATAATATATATTCAGTATATAAATATATATATATATATATAATATGGATAAATGAAATGGAATACACTGTTCATGGAGACGATAGGTCGTACGTAGGAATAAACACTGTTTTCATTTCCATATTGAATTGAATGGAAGTAAATAAATGATATATATATATATAACTTGTAGCATTATTGTTTCATATATTTCATGACTATTTATTATATATAATTTATAATCATTCTTGAATGTTTAACATGGAGAATGAATTTCATCGCATCATGGGGACGGTAGGTCGTACGCACGCACGAGCAATGATATCATTCCGATTATTATTTAATGGTATTGAATTATATAGTGTAATATATTTTAGAATAGATATAATTTTATAATAATCATATATGGTTATTACACCCATTTTTATACCCATCCATGTAAGGTGGTGGTGATAAGCAAATTACACCACGACGTGGAGATGGTAAGTCGTACGTATGCACACGTGGTGATTTCATTTTTCTTAAGATGGATAGAAAGTGGAATATGGTTGTTTAATAATTATAATAACATATTAGTGTATAATTTCTATATGTGTTATTATTTAATAATGAAAAAAATAACAAAGGATAAGTATAAGTTTAAAGAAATATGAAAGAATCGGCAGAGGAGATTACCTCTTCTTTGACGTTCTCTCTTTAGATGTCATCTTAATGGAACTAGATATGGTCTTCTAAGAAGTCCAGAACATCTAGAATATAACTAGTGAAGGTGAGAAGAGAAATGGGTAGTTTATGGTCTAGTTTCAATGTTAAAAATGGATTGAATAGGAGAGGGAGGATGTTATCTATTATAATTGAGGTGAGGGGCACTTTTGGAAACTCCATAAATAATAATTTATAATAAAATAAAATCCTTCCAAAAAACCACAAAAATGTGCCAATATTAATGATTTTATGAGATAGGGTTGTAATGTCATCATCCAATAAAATTGGGACAAGTTATTTTTCCAATTTAAACTATATATTTTTAATAGACACTTAGTTATTCTATTTAAAATTAATTGCAGTAATACCATTATAAATATTTAATAGTTATAAATATTTACTTATATGGTGTTAATTAACCATAAATGGGTATTTTATGACATTTTAGATCTTATAATTTTCAATTAGTAATTTTTAAATAATTTAATAAAATTTTATGTTTATAAAATATCAATAGTGTCAATTTTGACACTTTTCATTTATTTTACTTGAAATAAAATCCTCACAAAAGATAAATTCGAACTAAAATATTTAATACACTCCTAAAAAGTAATATTCACCTAGAAAATTATTTTTTCACATTAATTAGTTCATATAAATTTTATTTTATTATATTAAAAACAATTTGTTTATTTATATTAATAAACTAATTTTTGCATCACTATTGTGTCATCATTAATGGTAATTAATTAACATATAAAAATTATAAATAAATTCACATGATGTAGATAATTTTATTATATTTCTATAAAATATTTAATTTTTATGTTTTATAGTGTTTATCAATATATTAATATTATTTTACTTATATGATATAAGAGAGTGACATGTTGTCACTTTATTTTGTTTTAATAATAATTACATCATTTTCATGTAAAAAGTATATCAAATAAATTAATTATAACCATTAGGTGATATGGGTAGACATTTAGTCATCCAATAAAAATTTGGCAGGTGTTAGGGTAATTTTATAATATTATTTTTACCATTAATTACCTGATTTACCTTTAACCATAGTAATGAAAATAATTACCAAAGTTATTGATCATAATTCCCAAGAAAAAGTAGCATATTAACATAATTTGGACATAGTGATTTAAAATATGGAATCCATTTTTCAAAATTCAAGATACAGAATTTGTACTAATCAATTTAAAATTAATCCCATTGTGGAAATGAGAAAACAAGTTTTAAAAGTTAAAACATTACAAAAGATTGAAATGTTTTTATGTGTGAAATCAATGTAAAATTAATGATAATGAATTAAATTATATTTAATGATAAAAATATATTCTATTTATACTTTATAACCATTAAATATTATAATACAACCAAATAAATTATCCCAATAAAAAAGTTGTTTTTAAATAAAATTCAGTATATTTTTACTATTCATCAAAATATGAAAGTTATCAGAAAAATATCAAAAATTCATCCAAAGTAAATTTTTATATTCCTAATACAAAGAAGAATATTATTTTTCCATATATAATATATAAAATTGTTAAAAACTAAATTTAAAATGGGTGCTCCATCAAAAGGTGGAAAAACTAATTTTTTGAAAAATACTTCTTTTATCATAAAAATAGAATTTTTTCTTATATAATGTCTAGAAAATAAATAAGATGAATGTTAATAAAACTTAAAATATGGTAAATAATATTCATAATGGCTAGTTTATATCCCATTAAATTATGATATTTTAATAATATATCGTAATTTAGTGAAACTCGGTATTGAGTACAGTGCAAGATATTGAGGAAGGTCGTTCTTGCGTGTAACATAAGCCTAGAATTGTGCCGCATATAATGCAAGATAATACAGTGTTGTGTATAGCGCAAGATAATATTGGTGTATCATACAACACAATACATCAAAGAAATTACAAATAATCTATGTCATAAAATCTTAGGGTGTCACAAAAACCATTTCTCATGTATCAAATCAAAACCATCATTTTAAAATCACCATCTTAAAATTATCATCAATGTGGTTTTTCCTGAAACCATCCAATTTACAAAAATTCTCAAAACCATCACTAAATAAGTTTCCAATGATAATCACACAAGAATTTCAAAATCCTTTCAAGAAAAACATTTATTTCAATTTAATAATTCACGTTGAGTTGAGAGAAAATCTACCTACCCCAAAAATGGATAGAAAAATGAAGAATAACATAATGATTCTCTAGATTTGTTTATGAACCATCTTTACTTAACTAAACATAACTATAAAACATCACAATTACCAAAAAGTAATAAAGATCTATCCCTATCAGATTTTATCTATGGTTCCAGGAAAGAGAAGAAGAAGAAGAGATGTAAGAAGAGAATCCACAAATGAAGACTTACCATAAATATGTATCTCGAATGGGAATTAAATAACTTGAAACATGCTCTCGAATTGAAGGGAATTACCTCTAAATCCTTAATTAGAAAAGTAATTGGAGTTATGAGAGAATTAGGGGAAAATCAGAGTGATTACATTGAATTAAATCAACTAATTTTAGAGGGACAATTGTATGTCACATGGTTTGGACACACAGTTTAGCAAACCATGTGCCAGTTATGCGGTGAAACCACCTTAATAAAACCACACCAATGGTTGGATCACATGATTAGACAAACTGTACGACAACCATGTGCTTCCCACTATTTCAAGGTGCACTATTTCTCATGGGAACTCTCATGGTTCATCTAAATCATGTGCTAACTGTGGACCTGGTTAGTGCCCACTGTCTTACCTTGCACGATTTCCTGGAGGTGCTTCACGGTTTTTACTAACCATGCTCAAACCGTGTGCCTCCAAAAAGCCAAAAAAACATGACAAAACCTCTTAGAGAATCTTTAAACATAACCTAATCATTATATATATAAAAAATATACATAAATAAAGGTCATTGTACCTCAAACTGAGGTTGATACATTCTCCCAACAATTGGTCTTTTATTCATAGTAAAGTAGGAAACTTGAGTTTTCCCAGAAAAGTTCGGGCCATTACTGCAACATTTCCTTTTCATTCTACCATGTTTCTTAGAGAATCCAATTTTTTCCATAAAACCCTCACTATACTAATTCTTTTCCAACTAAAGACATTCATATTCCTATCCACAATTCATACAAGTGCCTAAATAAATGTAGCATGCAGCTCTAGGTTAATGTTATCTCATTGAATCACATGGCTAGTATTAGGTTCGTACTTCTTCAATTGAGATACATGAAAAAAATAATGTACTGAACTGATCCTTGGTAGAAAATTCAACCGATATGGCACCTCACCAACTCATTAAAATACCTCATAAGGGCCTACGTATTGAGGATACAATATACCCCACTTACCAAAATGTTGATGACTAAGAAATGGAGAGATACTCGAGAACACACGATCACTCACCTCAAATGATAGTGGCTATAAATTATTATCCGTTTATGATATTTGATGACTCTGAGCCATCTCCATTCTCCTCAAGATCAGCTGAATCTTTTTTGTTGTCACTCTTACATGGCTGGGTCCAACCTATGAATTATCACCTATTTCCATCCAACAAAGTATAGAACGACAAGGAAAACCATACAATCCTTCAATAAGATCCATAAGTATCAATTCCGGATAACGTTTTTGTACCAGAACTCCACTAATGGTATGTTCTCTTCCCATGATCTACTAAAATTAATCACACATGACCTAAGAATGTCCTCCAAATTTTGGAAATCCTTTTTTATTTTCAATACGTTTGGTGATTATATGTTTTTATCATAGTCAAATAATTATTAAGGGAAAAATGTAAGGATTTTAAAAAATAATACATAAAGATAGGGTCTTGTTTATATACAATTGAAACTGGAAATTCAAGAATCATTAAAACTACTTAGATAATGTTTTTGGACAAGTAATTCAAAGAATTAGTTTCATGAATAGGGATTAAATGAGCTGAATTTGTGATATGATCCACTATAATCCATATAGAATTGTGTTTCCTAACCGTACATGGTAAACTTGTCACAAAATTCATGGATATCTTCTCTCAATTCTACATGGGAATTGGTAAATACTACAACATGCTCGTTGGTCGTTGGTGTTCAACCTTGACCTCCTGACAGGCGAGGTATCTCAAAACATACCCCACCACTTCTATTTTCATGAAAACCCATCAAAACAATGATTTAATTGCTCTATACATATTTTTAATTCCTAGATGAATAGTACATTTTGAATTGTCCTAAGAATTATTAATTTTTACTTGATAGACCACATGTACCATGATCTAATCTCCAAACCTCAATACTGAAATCCCATCTAGATTCCATCCCTTAATGGGATCCCCAACATTGAGTATTTGAACTCATGGTAACACATTTAGAATAATATATTTGAGACTTTATAACTTTCTTAACCAAATCTGAGAAAAATAGAACTGGGAAGAAAACAACAACATCACCCTAGTCGGTACGATCCTGGTGAATGTCTTTAGTAACTATCATTAACTGCAACGGATCTTAAGATTCATTAGCCAACTAAAAATTAGACTTCATTATTAATGCATCAACCATAGAATTTCTTTTAACTAGTGTATAAATCAAATCAAAGTCAAAAAATTTAAGGTATTCTATCCATATTCATTTTCATACATTAAAATATCTTTGTGAGAAATTGTTTTTCAAACTCTTATGATCCACAAACACTGTAAATTTATGATCAACAAGATAATGATGAAATGTATTCAAATCAAAAACTACAATAGATAATTTCAAATCCTATATTGATTAGTTCTTCTCATGAAATTTTAACATCCATGAACCATAAGTAACAAAATGATCTCTATGCATGATAACACATCACAACCCAGGTTCTAATGCATTCCAATATAATACATATCCATTTATAGACTCTATAAATGTAAGTATATGTGCCGATGTAAGTATAAAATTATTATTTTTAAATTATTTATGAAATTTATCATTATATTGGAAAATAATTAATTTTATCATCAAATCTATCATCAGTGATTCTAAACATGAAAATTTGCAATCAAAAATTCTATAGTATCCATCCAAGCTAGAGAGATAAATATATCAAATACATTTGTTGTGGGGTTTTCTAGAGATAAAATATTCTATCTTTTTAGGATTTATAGTGACTCTTTTTTTAAAAATAACATGGACATGGAAATGTACCTCTTGTGTCAAGAAATCCCACATTGATAAATTGACATAAAGATGATAATCCTGCAAGATACCCAACACTATACCAAGTATTTCTCACGAGCCTCCTTAGTTCTGGAGTAAACTATAATATCACCCATAAACACCACCACAAGGGAAAAATGATTCCTTTGAAAAATCATATTAAAAAATTCTATAAAGATGGGTGTTTCATTCACAAGACAAAAAGGAATAACAAACAACTAATAACAGTTTTATCTACTTTTGATAGATATCTTCAGATATATTTTTTATGAACCCACAATTGATGATATCCTGAATGTAAAATAAATTTTATAGAACCATTATTCCTATGGATTTCACTCCATTTTAGAGGATGTGTGGGTTAGGCTACTCAGACTCTTGCTTCCGCTTCAAAACTTGGCTTAGGAAACATAGTTGGGAAGTTTATTTTCTCTGATAAGAATACTCGATGCTTGAAATTGGATTCATCTCCTTGTATTTTTGTGTAATTTTATTTGAAAGAATCAGTGCCATCATGGGTGTTTATAAGGGTAGGGGAGTAGATTTCTTGATGGAATAAGATTTCCTTTCATGAGGATACATTTTACTAGGCTTAGTGCGGTAGATAGGGAGACTCAGTGGAGTTTTTCAGATGAATAAGTGATCCAATTGTTTCTTGGAGCGGTGTACCTGGTTCATCAGATGCTCATGTTCTTTTAACTATGAGGTGTTATTATTGTGGTTCTATGACCACTAATAAATATTAATGGAGGGAAAACAAAACTTTATTTTATAAGAAAAAAGGATTACAATGTCCCCTCCCACACCTCCCTTTCTTTCACGAACATGGAGCTCTCAAGGTTCTCTCATAGATGGATCTCTCTTGGCTCAGATTTGATCTCTGGCTTGGATCTATAATCTTCTCAAAGGAATCACCCCAAGGCCTCCTTAAATAGCCATGGTGGGGGTGTCAATTTTTACCCAACCCCCCCCCCCACCAATTCTCCACCAATACCCCCACCCACCATGGACTTATCCCATGGCTTCCACCTACAATGGTGGGTGGAGTTGATGCACCAGTCACCTTCCAAGGTAGCTGGAAAAGTACAAGTTACAACATTTTCCCCCTCCAACTGTAATCCGTTAGAGAATCTGTAAAGTTACTACTTATCCCAGGAAACCAACTTGGCCAATATATCTGTCGGGTTCTCCATCGTGTAAATCTTCACAAGTCGCACCAGCTATTGATCCATCACTTCGCATATCAAATGATAGAAAATGTTGATATGCTTCTTGATACCCTTATAGATTCCCCTCATCAGTCAACAATAGGTAATATGACTCTGAATATTTTTTTATATAATCCTTCCTCATGAAGATCTTCAAACCTGTGAAATGTTAGGTTTAGGAGGCACAACATCATCAATCTCCTATGATGGTTCTAAAAATTCTTGCGGAGAGGATTGAGGGTTCCCCTGCTCAATATCATCCTCCACTGCCTCATGGTATTCTACCGACGAGTCTTCTTTGACCTCTTCCTCTTTAATGATAGGTGGTTGTGGTATCGGTGTTGGATAATGAATTGAGTCCTCAACACGTTCTCTTCTAAACATTATAGGATTTTGAATTTCCTCTATCGTCTGGTTGCCATAGAACACAACATCTATGCTTCTGAACACCTTCTTCTCCTTCGGGTCCCAAAAAATGTATCCAAACTCCTCATCTCCATAGACAATGACGATGCATGGAGTATATCTCTATTCTAGCTTCTTCCTAAGCTCCTTGGATGCATTTGAAAATTACAAACATCTAAATACTCATAAACAATAGTAAGGGGGATGTTTACTAGACCATATCTTCTGTGGAATCTCAAAATTCAGTTTGACTGACCGTGATCGGTTGATGAGGTAGCATGAAACCTAGAAAGATTCTCCCTAAAATGGCTTAGGGAGCATATCCAAACTCATCCTACTTCTGACCTTCTCCATGATGGTTATGTTCATCCTTTATACAACTATGTTGTGTTGTGGGGTGCGAGGGACTATCCAAACATGTTGGATTCCCTGACTCCTGCAATAAGATTCAAATTCTCTGGATGTGTACTCTCCTCCATTGTCTGAACGAATACACTTCATCTTCCTTATAGTTTCACACTCCACCGTGGTGTGGAACATCTTGAAGTAGTCCATTACTTGGTCCTTAATCCACAAGAATAAAACCCACACCCTTCTAGATGAATCATCAATAAAAGATATAAAATATTTTTTACCTTCGAGTGAATCCACCTTAATGGGTCCACATACATCAGAGTGTGCCAGATCTAGAAAATCTGATATCTGGGATAAAGAAGTATTGAATGAGACTCTATGCTGCTTCCCATACAAGCAGTATTTACAGGGATCAAGTGATGCATGTTTGTCAATAATGATGTACTTCTTCGTTGATAGGGTAGATAACCATGTTTCACTCATGTGGCTGAGTCTCATATGCAACATATTGGATGACATTTCTCCTTCCACTGTGTTGAAGCTATTTTCACATATATTCACATGATTTTTATACAACATACCACATATGTGTCCTAGATCAATGATGATGGATCCTTTTTTCATCTTCCATGCCCAATTACTGAAGGTGTTGTCATAGCCTTGTCGATTAAAGGATATACATGATAATAGGTTGACCTAAAGGATTAGAACATGCCAAACATCCTTTAGGGTGATTTTGTATCCAACATTCGTCTTGATTTATATATCACCCATGCCAAAAATATCCTCCGAACTTCCATTCCACATCTTCACTACACCAACCAGCTTAATAAGTCATGAAATACTCATAATGCGGCATGATGTGGTATGATGCTACAGTATCAACCACCCATTTTTTGTCTTGGCCTGATGTCTGAAAGCATGTATCTTCTTAGTCATTGGAGAAAAGAACAACTTCTCTGGTGATGGGAACATGTGCATCTTCATTTCCTCTTCGTTGATTGCTACTTTGACTATTCTCTTGTAGAAAATTTCTGAAGTTCTTCTTCATGTGTCCCTCCATGCCACAATGGTAGCATTTTTATATTGGCCTCCTTCTATATGTGGACCTTACTCTATTCCTTATTATACCACTAGTTCATGCCCCCAAGACATCCTCTTTGTTGTCTCCCTCGCTTCTCTAGAATGACTTCTTGCATCTGGTTGTAACTCGCATCCTTCCTTCGATCTTCCTCGCTGAAAAGTGCATCTCTTACCATCACCATGGTAAGTTTTCCTCTGGGCGCTGAGTCTCTAAGTGAGACAACAAGAATATCCCGACTATCGAGAAGTGTGCAGTTTAAGTGGTTCACCTGATCATCATTATTTAGAGTCTTACCAACAGCCACCAACTAGTTCACGAGGCATTGGAATAGACTGGTGTGTTTGGATGTAGATTTTCCACTATGTAGTCAAAGATTCATCAACCACTTCAACAAAAGGATCTTGTTTTGAGCCTTCTTTGACTGGTATGTATTTTCCAACTTTTTCCAAAGTTTTTATGCACTAGTCTCTTGAGAAACATGGTGGTAAACTTTTTTATTGATCCATTGGACTATTTGATCAATCTTCTTCTTATTCAGATTCTTCCACTTTGCTTCCTTGGTGTCATCGGTGTTGACTCCCTCATTCTAAATGGGGTCAAAAAGATCTTTAGCATTGAGGAGATCTTCCATTTGAGACATTAAAATATAGTAGTTTATAGAATTCAACCTGATCATCCCTCCCATGGACAATCCCTCCATTGGATTTTAATTCAGTTAAAATTGGTGCAGAATCTAGAAAAATGGAGCTCACCATTGTGCCCGGAACAATAAAAAATTGTTGAATAGACTCCTGGATCATTGAAATTGGATACTTATTGATCAAGTTAGGATT
Organism: Viscum album; assembly: GCA_963277665.1. Lineage (NCBI taxonomy): Eukaryota > Viridiplantae > Streptophyta > Magnoliopsida > Santalales > Viscaceae > Viscum > Viscum album. The sequence goes on along the minus strand of OY728125.1, from coordinate 1,052,726,711 downwards.
AAAATAGTATCAACGGATGAGATCGTCCAATGATGTGTCGATGATGTGTAATGCCGGAGATACTACCAAAATCTCACTGGAAAAGTCACCAGCGTTGGAACAATACCTTCTTATCAGGCTAGGGGTACTGTTGAACCCTAAGTTTGAAAAAACTTTGACCAGGCCTAGGAAGCTCATTTTAGCTCTGTTTTCAATGTAATATTCATCTTTGAAATCCTATCAACACAGAATTTCTGAATCTTTCTTCAAAACATGATTTTAGGAAAGTTGAATTTTTTGGTCACTGGAAAATTTCCATTGCCCGTCACCGTTTCACCGGAACCTCCTCTGATACCACTTGTTGTGGTTCACTTACCACTAAGAGAGATGAATGGAGGGAAAACATGACATTATTTCATAAGAAGAAAGGATTACAATGACCCCTCCCACACCTCCCTTTCGTTCACAAACATGGAGATATTAAGGATCTCTCAAGGATGGAGCTCTTTTGGCTCAGATTTGATCTCTGGATTTGATCTATAATCTTGTATAAGGAAGAACCCCAATGCCTCCTTAAATATCCATGGTGGGGGTGACAAGTTTGACACAACTCCCCCAACAATTCTCCACCAATACCCCACCCACCATGGACTCCTCCCATGGCTGACACCTACCATGGTGGGTGGAGTTGATGCACCAACCTCCTACCAAGGGAACTAGAAAATTAAAAGTAACATCATTTCTTATTCTACAAGGTTAGAGGAAGAGGCTCTAATGTTGGCCCCTTCACTTCCCCCTTCAGGCTCGAAGGAGGTTTGATATGGGTATTATTTAGATGGAGATCCTTAGAGTGCGAGTTCTCAAGATACTGGGGATGATAGACTATTGATTCCAGATACGGGGCCACCAGTCACCACCATTCCTCCATGGAGATGTACAAAGGATTAAATAATGGAAAGATATTCAAATTTGGAGTCTGAGGTTTACTAATGTAGATCCAGATCACAGTAATCATGATGAATCCTCATCCTGCCTCATTTTGAACTAACCAAATCTTTATCTCGACTTTACAGTATTGGACTCGTGGTTCTTGTTAGGTCAACCGAATTTCGTGCTTTCCAAATCCTTACTGGAGGGAGTGATGGAAGAATATTTCACTTATTATTTTACACAAGAAGGTTACTGATAGTCTTTTTGTTTCTGAAGGGGGTTCCTCCGTTGAATCAGACTTCAGTGGTCCATACTTCCAATAAGCCTTCCGTTTAGGATCTTTCTGTGCAAGACGAGCAAGATGAACTAGTCAGAAGAAGATGCTCCACTAGGGATGCTTCAAATGGATATTGGATGTATCACTAGGGTTAATGAAAGGGAGCCATCTTTTTGAGTTTTGGGTTATAAGACATGTATGCTTGGTTATAAATCAGCTTCTCCTATTGATTAATGTTTACCATCGTCATATATAATTCTCAGGTGTTGGGGGCGTGGTTGAAGAGTGCCTACTTTTCTACTAAGTTGAGATGTTGTAATTATTCCATCAAAACAATTATGGACCCCAATAAGGGTGTGGAATAGATATAATCCCTCATGAAACGTGTTTGATTCAATGAATGCATTCGTGTAAACAAATACAATAGACATATATGGGTGTTACGGAAATGGGGTATTTTAGTGGAGTTTGTGGAGGTGTCTTCACAATAAATTATAACAAAAATAAGTATAGGGGTTAGCCAATTATTATTCTCCATTGTGTATGAAATTTGTGAGGTTATTTAGATAATTAGACTATAGAGACATCTCGGTGATTTTAAGGTAGGTATTTTACCATGGTTTTTCAGGGGGTATTAAAACAGTAGCCGAAGCCTCAAAGAAAAGAGGAGGTGTTTGTTTGAATCAATTTGGAATACAAGACATCATGGATGCAAGGGGTTTAATGGATATGGGGTTTATTAGAGGAATTTGTAGGTACTATAATAACCAAAAAAGAACCAGAAGATTTTAGAGCAGGCTTTATAGGTGTCTTCTGAATCTTTAAGGATTGGATAATTTTTCACAGGCCATAGTCACCCATTTTACCAGGTCCCTATCAGATCATTCTCCAAACTTGGTTCAACAAAAGAGGGGGGACTGGAGGAAAAACCAATCTATTCTAGTAGGTTACTCTGAAGGGATGATTTTTTGAAGATGGATAAGAAGTCTTGGAATCAATAAGAGGGGGTTAATGCTTGGATCAATCTAACATAGCAACTTTAGTGATTGAGGAGGGATATTTAGGAATGGAAATCCAATAAAACATAAGATGATCTCAGTCTTGAAGGTATAAGGGAGAACATTAAACACCTAGAAATAAGTCTTTAAGATGGTTGGGATTATGATAGGTTTGCAATGTTGGTTGAAAAGAAAAAATTACTAGTATAAAAAATCCTGGAAATGGATAGGGTTTACAGAAAAAAGCCTTGAGTAGTGTGGATTATGGAGGGGGACAATAATACTTCATTTTTAGGTGTTTTTGAAATAAAAATAGATTAGAAAGAGGATCAATATAATATTTAAATGATGGTACCTTCACTTCAGATGTGGACGTGGATGTAAAGTTGGCGTTTAATTATTTTGAGGGTCTCCTTATAGAACCAATCAGAGGAAATAAAGGGGGAACAATATGGAAGAGGATACCTTATGGAATGTGTCCCCATCATGGTTGATGACTGGGAGAACAATGCCTTAAAAGAAATACCATAAGAGGATGAGATCAAAGGAACTATTTTTATCATGAAGAGGGTGAGTTCCCCTAGCTATGACGGGTTTCCTAGAGCCTTTTTTGTTTCTACATGGGATATTTTCAAAGATAATGTGAAAGAGGTGGTGCAATATTATTCTATAGGTGGGAAACTAAACAGGTTGGCTTGTGCTTCCAAGATATTCCTGATTCCAAAAGTGAAAGACCATGTTTCCCTTAATCAATATAGAGTAATATTCATGTGTCATTTTTCATATAATATTCTTTCTAGACTTATTAACAAGATACATAGAAATATTTTACCAAGATTTATATCAGTGCAGGAACATTGTTTTGTCCAAGAGAGAACTATCCAAGAGGCAATTGGTATTGCCAAAGAAATGGTGGAGGATATAAATAAGAAGACTATTGGATATAATTTCATGGTCAAGGTGGACATTTTCACGATCCTTCCTAGAGGGGTCCGTTTCGTGACTACCCCAAACCTACCTCCGATAGGGTAGGGGATGATGACTAGCACGAAGTAGACATATCCCACAAATTGGAGCCATTTGCCTAAGTAACAATGTACACACACCCAAATATCCCAACCCAGAATGATGAAATGTAAAAACACTAAGTAAAAAAGCATGCATAACACTAAGAAACCAAAAACAGAGTCTGATAGTAGGAAAACTATAAAGTAAACAGGGTCAAAATACAAGCCCAACAAAAGTAAAGTCTGCCAAAGTAAATGTATAGGTTCCTGAAACTTGTTCGTAGAAAACTCTACCTAAAGGGTAGGTACAGAAACAACTCTATGAAATCGCTGAAGTACACATCGTCTGTCAGACCTCTCTCCAGGAACCACCAAGCCCCAACCCACCAAATACTCTGTCAAAGCATCAATCATCTGCACAAGACACAACACGTGCAGGCATAGCCCATGCAAGGGTGATTAAAAAAATACTCATTAGGGACCCTAAAACAAAAAATGAAAAACACCAATAATGATTACACAAATCATAAAAAAAGGAAACATATGAATTCCACCACAAAGGAAAAATACAAAATACACCACAATGGAAACACACGATGTACTCGATACAATCAGCTCATACAGATATATGTATAAATCACACATATCAAGAACATCCAGATATACTCATCTCAGACACTAAGTATCATAAGGTTCCAACCTTATGACCAACAATTGGATTCTCATCATAGGTTCTAATCGTAACATGAAAATCATAAAGAAACACTCCATGAGTTCAACCATCTCAGTTGACACCTGTATGAGAGATTCACTTCATAGAGAACATCTTACTAGGTCTAAATCTAGTACCCAACACTAGGGGTCTAGTTGTCACTGTCTTGCACCCAGTTCAAGCTATGTAAAACCAAGTGAAGAGGCCCACCCATCACCACTACACACAGTTCAGGGATCACTTCTCCCGGCTGACTCAGGAAACCTCTGTCGCTGCTGAAGGAGTGGTCTGCTCCTCAGTCTATCAAGGGAGAACTAAATCTTATCTAGGTATTGTTCACATTGATTGAAAGTTCTTTCTCCTCATAACTGTATCCAACATCTGATGGAGCTCCATTTCCAATAGAGGACCTAATCCCTGCCGCTACTCGGCATCGAGGGTGTATTAATCTCTAAATGAGGACACATGCCCTGGTTCCAATAGGGGAGTACTACTCCTGAATACACACAACCTAACATGACAGGGGAGTAATACTTCATATATCGAGGACCCTCACCCTATCTCGGTAGGGGAGTACCACTCAGTGATCAGAGGACCCGCACAATGGTAGGACAAGGGAGTACTGACTCAGTCAAGATAACACACAGAGTGTTGATAAAGAACAGAGTGTCGATGGCGCATGGAGCATTGATGGTGCACAAAGTATTGATGGTGCACAGATCTTCGATCAGTCATGAAGCTCCCAAGTCACGTAGTCACCAAGTAACATATTCATCAAGTCATAGCCAAAAGTAGGATTCTACTCATAGCGCAATTGTACTTGGAGAATTTGATCCTTGAGCCATTAGGTCAGATGCCAACTTCATCAAAAACTCACTTAAGAGTATTTAGAAAGGACCATCTTGTCTCAAGGGTCCCAACACCATGAACGACTTGTAAAATGGACACACAGTTAGAAAGATATGACCAATTTAGTAAAAAGGGTCTAGTCTGGGTCTGACCCAACCCGGTCCTGCCGACCCAACCCGCTTAGTCTAGGTCGGCCCAAACTGGCCCGGCCCATGAGGCCAACAGAGAGGCCCAGTTCTCCAGCCCGGACTGTGTCGCGTGGGTCGGATCTTCTTCGACGGAAGCATCCCTCCCTAGATGTGTCAACCTAGTCCACTCTATCTCTCGACCGTGTGGACAACCAGCACCCATGATCAATGTGGCTGGCTGCCGCATTTAATGTTGCCGACCGCCGCATCCCCAATCTCGTGACTGCCACTATGGGTTCTACTGCGGTCCTGCTTGGTTCATGGCTTCGGTCATCACTAGAAGATTACGCCACTGTGGGCCCCATCACCAACGCGGTTCCACCAAGACTGAGTTTCGTCGCCACCTCCAGCCATCCCGTCGATGGCCTCACCCTGCCACACTCCACTTGAAATGGCTAGATCCACCCCCTTGTTATTCGGCCACCTTAAACTTCTGTAGTTTCGGATCCCCATCTCAGATCGTTGTTCCATTGATCAAAGGAGCAATGAGCCTCTAATTTTAAATCGCAAGGAATGAGGAATGTTGGTTGAAAGAGACAAAGTACACGAAGGCCCAATATGGATAGATATTGGCCCGGTTCATGCTGGCCTTGATCCGTTCATGTTATAAGTTTTAAGGAAGAACAATCAATCGATATTCACAAAGATATAACATCCCTTTTATCCCTGCAACAAAATCTGTCCTATAAGAACGATCAAACCACAGATCAACCTGTTTTTGGGTTGGTCTATGTTCATCATTTGAATCTAAGAAGGGGAAGGAAATCCCAAAAATATTGACACCCTGCCTGGATTTTGATCACTCCCTGATGAAGATCGATCGTTGTGTTGTTGTCGTTGGCGAGATCCTTCTAATCTGAGGCACGTCACTGATTGTTGAGCCACAATCCATTTCTGTTTTTTTGAGATAGTTCTCCAAAGGTTCTCTCCACCATCTATCCAATGTTTCTAGGGTTATGCTACTAACCCTAGAAATTCTCCATAATAATAATTTTAAATATTTTAACCACTACGTCTAAAAAATAATTTTTATTGAATTATTTTAATGACGTTTACGTACAAAATCTATCTTTCATGGTTGGCCTGTGCCGACCGATGATAGGCCTTGAAGGATCCGAGATCAGCAAAACCACGACGTTTTGGAGGACCCAACTTTTCTTTTGTAGTAATCTATGAAAAATCCATAATTAATACGATGATGAATGCCAGTATCAACGTATTAAAATCAATGAATTAGAGGTGCATATAAATAGCGCTGGATATGAAAAATAGGATCTTTTACATCATTTTTATAATTAATTTATTAATTTCTGCAAAAATTAAATACCTGGGTCTTTGGTACATTCTTCTTTGGTGATCGTAGATTGTCTAGAATGACCCTTCCAAATTTTCTTTATTGCGCTCATGAGGATCCAAAGTAGAATCCCTCTAGCGGTGATCCACATGTGCTCCAATGGTCTCCAAACAATACCACTTGTTCTCTGAGTGCTAGCGCATTGAAGCGAATGTCATTCATTGATCGTTCTTTATCGCTCGTTCTTTGGTCTTTAAGAACTTCTCCCATTCTTGAGAGGGAGAGAGGAGAGGAGTCAAGAGACAAAATGTTTGACTAAAAAATTCTCAATTCCTCGGGGTTTGGAACAATAGACATACATTCCTATTAATTGATATGTGGTTTCTATTAAAATATTTAATTATGAAACAAAAATTAAACACAATTATAACTACTAAAAAACCCATTCCACATAATAAAAATAACAACACCATTATTTATGGTGCACCAACATGCGAAAAATGGAACCATAAATGAAATCTCATGGTACATAATGATAAAAATGTTATTATTATTTTTTAGACCAACTGGATAAACATTATTTACCAACTTATAAATAATTAATTTATCAACGGACATTGTCTTGGTTCGTTCGAACTCCCCTTCCGTTTATTTAACATTTTAATAAAATATTTTATTCTGTTAAATAATTTATTTATTTACAAACTAGTAAATAAATATTTATTAAATGTTCAATAAAATAAATAAATATATTTTATTCGCAATCCGGTTAAGACACCCATGAGAAAGAACATAAGTCTAAACAACAACAACCACATACAAACGCTCACTATGTAATATAAACCCTTTATCACAATATATCATCAAACAGGTTTCATGATAATATCATCAACCAATATGCTTGATACGTTATTCTTTGACTAATTGAAATAAACTAGTCATTACACACTAACCATGGAATTTTGGGAAACCATTCTATTTCAATCAAAGTTTCGATATATAAACTTCCATTAATGGAAGGGAGAAATCATTATTTGACTTATCCATTTATAACATGTTATTCGTGACGCACCCAACATACCCTACTTCCCGCTAACATAAGGTGTAACGGTTTTCATCAAAAAATCTAAATTCATGAGTCATGACACGTATTAATGATAATATTAATGTCTAAGGACCATTACAAATTCTCGTAAATAGGAATATCTGATGACACCAAACCATTCAGAATTCATATTGGCTTGTATGTTCTCACATTCTCCTATATTGGAGATTACTAAGTGTAAACTTCATGAGAATAAGTCTCATCTTCATATGAGCACTATCACATGATAATCTATATACTATGTGTCCCATCATAGTATTTTATCCAACCACATAACTATATTTAAGAATATTTTCATAGCACTTCAAGGTGCTCATCATAGCGTGGAACTACTATGACCTAATTAATGTGACAAATACTATAAGACATTATTTCATTATAGTCATGAAGAACAATAAAAAATATGAAATAAGATGTTTCATATTTAAATATATTAAATATTCATGTATTCAAAGTAAAAATAGTTGGGTACAGGAAACCAACTCCAAAAAACTCCCCCTTGGACAAGAACTAACTATCTACGACTTTCAGTCTGCTAGACCTCACATGATGATCATGTTTCTGCTGACTTAAGCCTTTAGTCAAAGGGTTTTCCACATTGTCTTCTGTGGAAATAATTCTTACTACAACTTAAACTCTATCAGCAAAATCCCTCAAGAGATGATCTTCCATAGTACGTGCTTCGTCCGCTGATGTGACCTTATCTCTTTTGCGAGAGCCACCACTTCAATATTATCATAATAAAGTGTGATGAGATATTTACTGTTAGGTACAACATCCATATCATGGATGAATCTCAGCATCCAAACTGCTTCTTTACCTGCCTCATAAGATGGGATATACTCAAACTCTGCTATATAATCTTCGACCACACCTTTCTTTAAGCTCTTCTAGCTCACAACACTTCCATTAAAAGTGAAGATGTATCCCATTTGTGAGTTCATGTCATCTTGATCAGTTTGGAAACTAGAATCTATATATCCTTTGATGACCAGTTCCTCATCTCCTCCATAAACATGGATCATATCCTTAGTACGCCTTAGATACTTAAGGATAGTCTTGACTGTTATCCAATGAAGGTCACCTGGATCAGATTGATATCATCCAACCACACTCAATTCATAGGCAATATCTTGCCCAATACATATAATAACATGAAAGACTGACCCAATCGTTGATGCATATGAAATCCTTTCCATTATCTTTCTTTCCCCATGCATCTGAGGACACATTTTCTTGGAAAGATGAAGCCACATGACACTGAAAATGATCCCCTCTTGGATTGGTCCATATTGAATCTCTTCAGTATCCTGTTAATGTATGCACTTTGACTTAGGCCTAGTAATCTTTTGGATCTATCATTATGGATATTGGTCCCAAGAATATATGATGCCTCTCCCAAGTCCTTCATGGAGAAGAATTTTGTCATGACCTATCCCTTGGGGCCCCTTCCTTGACTACCCCAAGACCGCCTTCCATAGGCCAGAGGATGGAGACTAGCACCGGAAAGACATATCCCTAATATTGGGAAGGCAATTCCTTTACTCCTACAAACACACAGACTAGGTACAGAAAAAGAAAAACCACATAGTATAACTACTAAAGGCAATAGTGTGAACTGAAGTAGAATGGTCCAGAATACAAACCAAACTAAAAGAAAATATAGCAGAAAGGAAAAACTACTCTTGAGGCTGTCCATCAAGGATCCTACCTAAAGGGCAGGTAAAGCTCGTCACTGTGGCTCCCCACGTCAAATGGTCACATCCATGCAAGCTCCCAAATCTCGGTCAAAGCTGTTTGTTGTCTGCATATGACACAAACATTTGTGGGGGAAGACCATGAAAGGGTGAGTATAACAATACCCAGTAGGGACCCCGAGACCCCCAGAGGTCTCTCAGAATTCAAAAAAGGAAAAACCACACAACATTATATCAATAACTAAGCATGATGTAAAGACAGGTCACACCAGGTATACAACTTAAAGTATATGAATAAATATGATTAGTCATAAAGCTAGATCATCTTATTCTATCGAGAGGCTTTTTCTGCTAGACTGCACAAGGTCACTAGGTGTTGATCCACAAAGGATCGCTAGGTGTTGACCCATAGAGGATCTCTAGGTGCCAACCCACATAGGATCACTACGTACTAACCCAAAGAGGGTCTCTAGGTTCTAAATCCTAAAGGGTCGCTAGGTGATGACCTGCAGAGGATCCCAAACTGCTGACCCTCTGAGGATCATTAAGTGCTGACCCACAGAGAATCGTTAACTGATGACCCATAGATAATCTCTAGGTGCTTCATCACATCACATCTAGTCACTTGATTCCTTCACTTAGCATTATTTATTCTTGGAGGATCCTCTCCTCAAGCCATCAGTCATACCTCAACCACCACAAAGTCTCATGAAGAAGTAACCTGAAGAACTGCCATGTCATAAGGGCTCAAATACAATAGGTGGTGCATCAATCAGACGTCCTCTATGAAACATGGATTGCAAGGCCTCATACGGTGCATTAATCTAACGTCCCATTTATGAGTTAGGTCCTATTCAAGAATCCAAAAATAATAATAGTTAATTTATTATTATTAGAAATTAGGAGTTTTGTGCCACAACCCTTCAGCATGGGAATTAAAAATTCCCAAGACTATCTCAAAAATTCCAACTCGACTCAACGATTGCACTGCCATAGATGGCGTGTGATTTGGAGCCATGTATCAAATGATATAGGCATTTAGAGTTTTTAAGCCCAAAATGGGTCAGTCCGGCCCAAACTAGATGGACCCCTATGCCTGGGCCGACCCGCTTCGGCCGACCCATTTTTATTTCGTTGGGCCATCCTATGCGCCTCTGGTTTGTCCTGCACCTCGCGGCCGGCCCACAATACACCAACCAGTAAGGATGGAATGTCCTCCCTTTCACACCACGTCACACAGAGACCTGTGCAAGGTGGAACTTACTCCCGAGGTCGTCACCTCGGTCTCCTTGTCTGATGCCTGCCATTCGCCGCCTAATCCTTGGCCTACTCTGCCACCTGAATCCCCAACCCACTCCACCGCCTGAAGCACGGGCCTACTCCGCTGCTCATAGACCCACGTTCGTTAGCCCTGGCCTTGCCTTCATCCGCTCATCGTGCACCTCCTGTTGACGTTGCCTATCCCCCGGTGCTCCTTCTCCAAACCACGCTGGTAGCGTCCTACTCTGGCCTTCTCTACACCGGATCGCCCCCCTGGTCCTACTCGACCGCACTTCCCTAGCGCCGCTCGAAGCCTCCACCCTGGCCACTGGCCCTCCACCACGCCTCCTGGCCGGTCTGCCGCACTTCCTTGTCACTTCACCGCGTGACACTTCATGGCCGCCGATAGAGGATTAGCTCTGGTAGTCCCTTCAGTGAACCACCACGACTCGATCAGAAACCCGATTCCAGATCTGAGGACATTTTTTCAATCCATATGACTGGACCGTCACATCTCCTACCTTGGATCAACGATTCGACGGTCAGTTGACGCATCCAAAAATTATAGCGGTTATCCGCAAAGAACAAAAAGAAGAAAGAGGTTCCAAATAGAGATTGATGACCATGTTCATGAATCCATCAATGATTTTTCATGTAAATGATGGAAAACAAACTGTGAAACTGATAATCTAAGTAGAAATTGTATTGGAGCTCAAAAACATAAGAGATCCAACTTCGAATCGGTGCTTCGTCATTGGCAGTGGGTCCACGATGCTCATGATTCAATTTTCTAACGTTCTAGCAGAGATCTCTCCTCTATCCTATGAAGAATAAGGAATATTGACTAGATAGAGAGAGATCTTGAGTTCAAAGAGAGAGAGTGAGAGTGAATTAGGTTTATTCTTAACCCTAAACACATAACTTCTATTTATAGGGATCCCACTCAGTGCGGAATCAGAATTCACTAGAACCTCTTACATTATGTCGCACCTAGGTAAAAGGCCCCATTTAGAACTCAACAGAAGTCTCAAATTTCCATTTGGATACTTTTTTTGAAATTAATTTTAAAAGAAAATGAGGGATGGAAATCACTAAGTGATTATTCAAAATGATGATTTTTCCCCTAGGTGACTTTTTCCCATAGCAGTCCTATGCCAACAAAGTTTATATGCCTCCTAGGGTAAATGGTATTCTATGGAATAAACTGCGGACTCATATTTCTGATATGAGTTACCAATTGATAGTTATTTAGGTTTGAACTATTAAATGAATGAATTATTAAATTAATTCCTGTATTTAACATACTGATAACGAGCGAGGGGTCCGAACGTCCCAAAATGACATATTTTATATCGCGCCTAGGGTAAAAACCACATTATGGACCCCAACCGTGGTCTTGGATTTTTGACATGATCAACCTTTTAAGAGATATCCTATTTCTATTTCGTGAATAGTACAAAAACAATTAATGTTTTTGTATAATTTCTTTCTGGAACATTGGGCCTCATAATTTCACTCCGTCTCAGCATATAGCTTTGGAAATATATGTAGAAATATTGAAAATTCTTAAAAGGTAAAAATTGGGTCTCTACAACATTCCATCCTTCATGTTTTTCATCCCCGAAAAGCAAAATTAGGAAAAACATCTTGGGATACTGAGCTCAGATCTAGTTCTCCCGCTCCGAGGAAAACATGCATATCACCATGCTGGCACAACACACGAACCAAAGGGATGATCTGTAATCATAAGGTCTACTCTTTCCAATGACATGCATAATAACACACATATATCTCATCAACTATGACATGTGGAAGACGGTGTGCACCCACTCTAGCTGTTGGTGGGTAGGGAAAGGTTGAAGGAAACCTCACAAGCCCCTTCACGATCTCATACGACACAAAGAAACCTGGGGAATAGTTTACTACCCCAACCGAACCTCTATATTCCACATCGTGACTAGAATCACGATTTGTCCCTAGAACTTGGTCTTGTGATTCCCTCCTTCAGAATATACAACTGGTGAAACACTCAAGGATATCTGGTCACGCAATATATCACAGTCGGTGGAAGACAACCGAGACTCTCTAACATGCTCAAGAAGCGAAGCAGTCAGCACCATTGACTGAAGAAAAGTTGTACCCACATTCTCCACAAAGGGTCAACTGTAGGGAAACTAACTGCTCTGAAACATTCTGCATCTAGAGAGCCTGAGATTTTCTACTAAGGACATATTCTACAATGATGCCTCTTTCCAAAGCATAGACTACCTCGAAGTCACAGTCCTGTAATAATTTCAACTAGAACTACCCTCTTAGGTTCAAGACCCTCTAGGTAAAGACACACTTGAGACATTGGTGGTCTGAGAAAACCACAAAGTGCTCTCCCAAGAAGATAGCGTCTATACATTCCCAAGGAAAAGACTACCACTTCTAGCACCATATAGTGAGTCGCATTGTTCTATTTATTGGGTGTCCATCACCTTGACCTATGCTTGATAACAGTATCAAGATTGACGTTGAGCACACAAGGTACCAAAAAACAGGAAAGGTGAGCTAGCTCATCCAACAACAAGAGGTTAGACACAGAAATCATGTGACATACCCCGTGCATCTTTTCCCCTCTTGGAAGGATAGTAATCCCCAAAACAAGAACTAATTCAAACCCACTCGTGGAACCTCAAGCAATGGGAAGTCAATAAGAGAAACCCCACATAAAAAACTAGGAAACTCTCTTACACTCCACTACACAACCTTGCAATGAACAAACAACTCGGAGGGACTCATCCACCACACCTCAATACTATCCGGATTGGGTGGCACTAATTCTCCCTCACGATTTTTCTCACATCAGAAAAACTTGTCTCAGTGGGGAAGAACCTGTCACGACTCATCCCCCAGGTCTCATGTTGTGACTCCCCTAAGCCTGCCTCCTGAAGGAAAAGGGTTGGCAACTAGCGCCGATGGCATCAAAGTACAAGTGAGAGACATTTTCTTGAGTACCTATACACACGCACACACAACCACATCTTAAGAAAATAGAAAAAGAGAACATTCAAGATACTCAACAACCAACGAGTGTAATTGTACAATTGGAAGTAAATAGGTCAGAATACAAACCCAAAAAAATACAACAAGATTAAGTACAAGATCAATGAAGAGTCATCCACTGAAAATCGTACCTAATGGATAAATACAGAGTAGATCCCAGAAGCTGTAGAAGAACGTCTTACCTGCCTGATCTCACTGGGAACCCCCTGGTCCTAGGCCACCAAGTCCTCCGCGAAGTCATCGGTAGTCTTCACTAGATACAACATGTGCGGGCAGAACTCATGCAGGGGTAGTAAAAATATATTCATTAGGGACCCCAAACCAACAAGGAAAGACCAGAAAAAATCCACAATGAAAACCACAAAGAAAGTCAACTCACACCAGGTATAATCTGAAGTAGGAAAGTAACACCACCAGTCGTATCACTGAAAACCATGGGCTGCTAGGGTACTCCTCCCTGATGAGTACTGTGGGTATTCTAGGTCACACAGAGCCTCTCCACAATGTGGGACTATTGGGTCACACAGAGCTTCTTCCCACTAGCCTTAGACTATTGTGGCACTCAGCCCTGATGAGTACCAGGGGTTTTCCGAGTCACACAAATCCACTCCCCACCATAGGCATGCCGGGTCACACAGATCCACTTCCCACTAAGCCATCATAGTTGATCCACACAGGGTAACTTGTCAGTAGTCTTCAGTTCTTAGTTAGTAGTAGGATTCATGTACGTAGTGCGCTTGATTTTTGGATAAACCACTACTCAAGCCATTCGTCGTATTTTAAATTCTTTAAAAACCTCCCTAGAGTATGCCAAAAGAACAGACTAATCATAAGGGTTCCAACACCACAAAACAATCGTCAATTAGAAACTCAATTTCTATGTTATTGGAATTTTAATAAATAGGGACCGGTTGCATTCAGGCCTGGTCACACCTGGTTAGACCATCCCAACCAACCCAGACCAGGGGCCCTGTATGCACCTACTCGGTTCGACTGACCCAACCTGACGCAGTTCAGGTTTGGGCCAACCCAGTCTGGTTTGGCCACTTGGCAAGGCACATTGGGCCTTGCGGGACCAGCTACAGTTCGGCCAGGGGTCCAGCCTACCGGATTTCCCAATGACCCAGTCTTATCTAGTCTGACCCACAATCGGCTGACCCATCTATTCCCAGCTTGGGATACCCAGCGGTCTAGTTTTCGCACCCCAGTCCAGCTCGCCGGTAGGACCGGTCTTGTCCTCTTGGCTCACGAGCACGGGTTGGTTCTCCTCCAACTAGACGAGTGGGAATCCAGCTTGCAGTGCATCACGACTTGCTAGTTTGGCCAAAATTTGTGTCCCGCATGCGGTTTTTGGACTGCATGCAAGTGAGGGACCACAGGCCACAGACATGGGCCACTTCATTGTTGCGGTCGGGTGGCCGCGTCTGCCACTGCCTGCCGCCGGCCATTACATATGTCTTCTTCTGCCTCGCTGAGGCCCGAGTTGGCTGTGGATACCGTTCCCCATAGTGTCATCATGTCACGTCTCCATCCACTCACGACCGCTACTATAGGCCACCGTCGTCCCGCTGTCGGTGCTAGTACACTGATGGGTTCTTCCGCGGACCACCAGGTCTACTCCGGTGGTCCATTCTTCACACCGTCTACGCCTCCGATCTCTATGGGGTGTCACCTTCCCTTCTAAGGCCTTAAAATCACCTCGATGTCAGTTTGGAGAATTGGACTCGAAGAACGCACAATGTGGAGGGGCTCAAGCCTTGTTTTTTTCAGCCTGTGACCTCCACATTAGAGTTTAAACATGGGGAGTTTTTGGATTGGAGTTATATAAAACAAATAATTAATACTGGTTCACGAATCCCGGGAAAAATGAACTCTCCCACAAGAACATGCGATCCGTGGATCAACCTCTTCGTGGGTTGATCCCAATTATTCATTTTAGAATGAATAACATTAAAAAGGAAATTAAAACATACACAACACCTACCTAAAAGAGGTTCGTCATTGGAGTGATCTATTCGCAGGGATTTTTTTGGCGTTCGTCACTCTACGGTCCCGTTATCGGGGTGCGTTGATGTCATTGGAGATTCGACGGAGTTATTCATTCATCATTGGAGAAGATTTTCTCTGTAGGTTCATCATATAAATTCCACATTTTATTCCCCAGCATGTTATCTCATTAATAGAGAAGCACCTTGTAGTATTTTTGTTACGATGCGTCACCACGTCATTATGATCATTAATTAATGAAACAACATGTCTGTTTCACTACTGTTAGGGAGTCTCATTAAATTTGCTCGTCACTGCTTCGTTGCCACACCGTAGTGCTGACATGCCACCATTCAATGGTGAGAAAATAAAAATAAAATAACTTTTTAAGTTATTTTATTTTTTTCTGAACAGTCCCAAAACTATATTTTCCGGTCAACCCTCGTCTGTCGAAGTTAAGTTCTTTCTAGGAGAATCCTGATATTTTAAGTTCAACAGTGCCCTCAAATTTTTGATCCGAGAACTGGTGTAAAATTTAGTAAAACCCGATCACACTTTTACTTAAATGAACTAAAAAAAGTTCAAAATTATATTCTAGGTAAAATGGACCTCGGAATCAGGTTCCATCAAAGCATTTGGTCTTCAAATAATCCCATATAATTAAAAAAAATACATAGAATTTTCAGGACATTACATTACCCCCACCTTTAGGTATTCACATCCTCTTAAGCCATAACAAATATAAACAAACAGATGGGGGTATTGAGCACAAATTTGAGCCTCCTGCTCCCATGTGATATGCTGTAGGTTCTCGTGCTACAACCAAACATGCACCAGATGAATCGACCATACACGATGTACCCACTCCTATCAATCCTCAATATCCACCAAGAACACCAGAAATGTCACTCCATCATCAGTTTCTAGCTCGTCCCAATCGATGAACTTTAATGGATCATGCACGTACATTCTCAATTGTGACATATCGAAAACATCGTGCACCATGTGCATCTGTGAGGGGAGAGCTAGGCAGTACGCCACTATTCCAAATCTTCTTAGAATCTGAAAAGGTCTGATGAATCTCTAAGATAACTTGCCACCCCGGCCAAATCTCTACAATCCCCGTCGAGGTGAGACCTAGAAGAAAACGTGGTCTCCTTCCTCGAATGCCTAGGGCCTTCATCTTCTGTCATTATAAGATTTATGCCATCTCTGTGCAGTCCCCATCCACTCCTGGATGATCTGCACCTTTTCAGTGGTAACCCATACCAACTCTGGTCCCATGAGCACTGACTCCCCTGGGTTTGTCTAGCATAGAGCTGATCTACATGGCCTACCATACAAGGCTTCAAATGGTGCCATGAAAACGGTATATTGATAGCAGTTATTGTATGTAAACTCCACCAGTGGTAGGTGGTCCTGCCAACTGACACCAAAATCAAGGATGCAAACACGAAGAATTCCCTTAAAGGTGCGTATGGTCCGCTCTGTCTAACTGTGTTTTTGAGGTTTAAAGACTGCATTCAAGCATAGTTGAGTCCCAAACACCTCCTATAATCCCTCCCACAGCCGGGTTGTAAAGAAAACATCATGGTCTGAAAAGATCATTGAAGGCACCCCATGTAGTAACACTATCTCTTGGACATAGAGGCTTCCCAAGCCCTCTACCGATCCCTGGTCTCGGATGGGTAGGAAGTGAGATGACATGGTTAGTCAATCAACGATCACCCAAATAGAATCATGGCCCTTGGATGTGTGTGGTAATCCCATCATGAAATCCATTTAGATACTATATCACTTCAACTATAGTACCTCAATTGGTTGGGCCAAGCCTATTGGGACTTGATGCTCAACCTTCACCTGTAGACAAGTGAGGAATCGTGAAATGAACTCGGTCACTGATTTCATCATCCCTGGCCACCAGTACTAACATCAGAGATCCTAGTACATTTAATCCACTTTATGATGTACTTACAAGGGTGGGTATGAAACTCCCTCAAAATCTCCTCTTGTAATTCCACTGGTACTACTGTGGACCCTTTGAAAAGGATGATGTGCTCTCCACCTACCGAAAATCCATCGGGTGCTTGTGTTCAGGATAACTGAGCACATCAAGTCTCACAGTAAATATACACATGTTGTGCCTCCCTAACTCACTATAAGAGTAGGGGATTCACAATAATGAGATGAATGAAATCTTCTCCATCATCATCCATGTAGGATATCAACATCGTAGCTACTTATCCCATCGCCTCACTCAGCATCGCCAAATGGACCTCTTGCTGAGCGTGTCAACCACCACAATCCCCTTCCCAGGGGTATAGACTATCTCAAAGTCATAGTCCTTTAGGAACCCTATCCATCACCGATGCCTCAAGTTCAGGTCCTTCTGGTAGAAGTTATACCTAAGAATCTTATGGTCAGAGTAGACTATAAACTGCTCACCCATTATGTAGTTCCACGACATCTTCAAATCAATGACTGCTATTGCCAACTCCAGGTCATGGGTCACATAATTCTTCTCATGCTACCTCAACTTCCATGAACCACATGAGATCACAAATCTCTCCTACATTCAGGCACAACCTAGTCCGGTCCCTGATGCATCACATAAAACTACATAACCAACGCCCACCTCTGGTAGTCTCAAGATGGGGGAACTCTTCAGTCTCCACCTTAGGTTCTGGAAACTCTGCTGGCACTTTTCTATCCACACAAAGGGTGGTACCTTCCATGGAAAAGCATATAAGGATGTTCCTACTCTAGAAAATTCAGGCACAAACCTCCAGTAGTATCTGGACAACCCCAAGAAACTCCACACCTCAGTCACGCTCTGGGGTGGCTCCCAAGAAAGCACTGCCTCAGTCTTTTCTGGATCCGCTGTAACTCTAGCCATTGAGAAGTCGTGTCCTAGAAAGTGTACCTCTGAATCTATAACTGGAACTTCAAGAACTTCCCATAAAGCTGGTTCTCTCAGAGTGTATCCAGGACTATTCACATGTGTGTAGTGTGCTCCTCTTATGATGTAGAATACTCTAAGATGTCATTAATTAAGACTACCATGAAATGACTGATCTAGGGTAGAAGATCCTTTTAATGAGTCCCATGAACACTTCTGGGGGATTGGTCATGCTGAAAGGCATCACGAAGAATGTGTAGTGTCCATACCGGCATCTGAAGGCTATCTTTGGTACATCTTCATCCCATACCCAAAGCTGGTGATAGCCTGATCTGAGATCTAACTTTGAGAACCACATTGCCCCCTTCAGCTGGTTGAAGAGGTCATCAATTATTGGCAGTTGATATTTTTTCCTCACAGTCACCTGGTTCAGGTGTCGATAGTCCATGCACAACCTCAATCTTCTATCTGCCTTCTTAGAAAATAACACTTGGGCTTCCCATAGTGAAACACTATTCCTCACGAAGACCTTCTCCTGCAAGTCCTCTGGCTATACTCTCAAATCACAAAGCTCTAAGGGGGCCATTCGATATGCTGGTGTGAATATTGGTTCCATCCTAGGGTACTGGTCAATGCAGAAGTCTACCTCCCTATGGGGAGGTATCCCAGAAACATCCTTAGGAAAAATGTCTTCATACTCATCCACCACTATAGGAAAGTGAGGAATCGTCTCATCCATCGAAATGAGGTTGAGGCTATCCAAATGGTGAGTGATCGGTTGCACCCTCCTCTGAGAGAGTCTATCCTGTGCTTCAAGAGTTCCCTTTTCACTGGTAAAGGAAAACCTGGTCCCATCATCATGGACACACCACACCCTATGCATAATACAATCAATATGAGCATGAACTGTGGATAACTAGTTCATTCCCAAGATGACATTGTAAGGAATCGACTCAACTACTAGGAGATCTCAGCTAAAGCTCTCGCCTCCAAGAGTAAGCTCACACTACTGGAACCAGTGTTTAATCTTTGAATCCCCTCCCATTGGAGTCTCAAATCGTAAGTATCGAGCCAATGGTTCCATCGGAATATCCGAGCCTCAAATGAGGTCTGCATAAAGAAAAGAGTGACTGACACCTATGTCTATAAGAACTACAGCTATGGTGGAGAAGACCTAGATCATACCTCAAATAATATTTAGAGAACCGTGGTCATAGGCCTCCACCACATGAAGCTAAACTCGCCCTTGTCCACCTACTCTCGGAGGCCATGGTGGACCACCTAGGGGTGGTGGAGGTAGAAACTCAAACTGTCGCCCACTACCTACTGCTCAGCCTGCTCCCCTTCCATGCTCGTTGCCCTGTGGACGTCCTTTCTCGAGCATCATCCTCTACCTCAGTGGTCCCTCGAATATCTTCTGATTTTCTGTGTGACAGGCCAGGCAGTCACGAGCCAGGTGTACCTACCCATCAAATGTGAAGTAAATCCTAACTCCCTGTTAACTCCCTTTGCTCTAGGATCCCTGCACTACTGACCTTGAGTCGTGGGGTCATTACCTAAAAGATATAACCCACTTAGGTCCCCGCATATACTGCCTTCTTCCCACTACTGAAGACTCTATCGCCTGTATACTAGTGGTTTCTCCCACCATCGGTTCCTTCTCTACGAGTAACCACTCTACTAGTAGATCTCGTTCTATCACTCTATCCTAATTTGGGATACAGAGAGAAGTAATTGATGCCCTAATCTCCCTTCTGAGTCCTTTCTCAATGGTCTGATCCCTGAAGAAAGGGTCCCACACCATATCCATATAGTAGTGGGATAGGTCTGTGAACTTTGTAGAGTAATCAACCATCAACATGTTTCCTTTCTCTTGGTGAAGCAGCTCATGCATGCACACTGAGCACAATGTCACAGGGAAGAACTTCTCCCAGAAAATCTACTCGAATTTAGACCAAGAGAGGGTCGCCTCATCATGATTCTTAATCATCAGGATCCACCATCTCCATGTCGAGCCCTAAAGAAGGCTCCTGGCTATGATTACCATCTGGTCTAGTGGTGTCCTCACTAAGTGAAAGACTCGCGTCACTGCCTCCAACCAGTCCTCTGCGGCCTGAGGATCTGTCTCTCCCCTAAACTTGGGAGGTATCTGTCTTTTGAACTCATTCAAGGTGCTAAGACTACGTGCATCCTCTACCAATAATGCCGGTAGTAATTTCCAATCAATGGGTGGTGGTAACACTGGTGCACCACCTGGTGGGGCCGTCTCTATTACTGGTCCCTGAGCTGATGCCTCATCGCTAAGCAAATTATCCTCAAGGTCACTCATTGGAATAATAGCCAACTATCTGTCTGGAGGAATCCTGATACAGATCAAGATGTGCAATGGTCAATATATTATACTTGTTGAGATGACTATAATTTAAGAAGAACATAAGGAAACAATTCATTCCTATATGATGCATGCAACCAATGTTTTTATGTAGAGTCAAAAAACAGAATTCAAGGTACTAGTGTATGGATATTTTGGCCGCCACACCAACACTGGATTCCCCAAATCTAAAAGTCAAACTCAAAAAATTTAACACTATATCCCAAACACAAAACAACAGACTCTCGGTCTTTGAGGAAAAATTGACCACCTTTGATACTACTTTGTCATGAACCATCCCCCAGGGCCTATGTTGTTACTCCCCTAAGCTCACCTACCGAAGGCCAGGGGTTGGTGACTAGCGCTGAAGGTGTCAACTTGCAAGTGGGAGATATTCGCCTGAGTAGCTATACACACACACACACACAACCACGTCCCAAGAAAATTGGAAAATAGAATATGCATGCTACTCAACAACCACTTTTTATAGAGGTACAATTTAAACTAAATGGGTCAAAAGAGAAACCCAAAAAAGACAACCACAACAAGAGTAAGTACAAGATCGGTGGAAATACATCCACTAAAAATCCCATATGATGGGTAAGTAAAGAGTATCTTCCGGAAGCGGTAGAAGCACGTCCTGCTGTCCTGATATCACTGAGCACCACCTGGTCCTAGGTCACCAAGTCCCCTGCCAAGTCGTCAATCATCTGCACCTGATACAACACATGTGGGAGAAGGCCTTATAGGGGTGAGTAACAATATACTCAGTTGGGACCCAAAGATAATAAGGAAACACCACAAAACAATTCCAAAAGAAAACCCCGAAGAAATATAGCTCACACCGTGTATAATCTAGAGTAGGAAAGTAAGACCATCAGTCATATCACTGAACAGATTGGGATGCTGGGGTACTCCTCCCTAATAATTACAATGGGTATGCTGGGTCATATAGAGTCGATCCCCACCGTGGGCCTTCCGGGTCACAAAGATATTCTTCCCACTAGCCTTGCACTACTATGGCACTCATCTGTGATGAATACCATGGGTATGTTGGGTCACACAGAGCTGCTCCCCACTGTGGGCCTTTTGGGTCACACAAAGACACTTCCCAATAGCCTTGGACGATTGTGGCACTCATCCCCGATGAGTAACATGGATATGTCGAGTCACACAGATCTCCTCCCCACCATGGGCTTCCTGGGTCACACAGATCCACTTCCCACCTTAACCATTGTATTGAGGTACTCATCATGGGAAAAAGTCACCCTCTAACAAGAACGAGAAATCTGTGGATCAACCTGTTAGTGGGTTGACCTGCATTGGTTGTTTTAGATGGAAGAAAAGGGAAGAGAAAATTAAAACAAACAGAACCCCTAGCTGGAGGAGGTTCTTCATTGGATTGATCCATTCGTGGGGATTCTGTTGGCATTCATCGCTCTTCGGTCTCATTCTTGGGGCGCGTTGATGTCACTGGCGATTCTTTGATGTTCATTGTTTAGCGTTGGAAAGTATTTTTTCCATAGGTTTGTTATAGGAATTAAATGTTTTATTCTCGAACGTGTTATCTCATTAATAGAGAGACATGTTATAGTGTTTCCGTTACATTGCGTCGCCATGTCATCATGCTATTTAATTAATGAAACAACGTGTTTGTTTTTCTTCTGTTAAAGAGTCTAAATAACAAGGATCTTTGCCACCTTGTCTCCACAAAGTAGTGCTGACGTTCCACCTCTCAATGGTGATAAAAAGAAAATAAAATTACTTTTTAGGTTATTTTATTTTTTTCTGAAACGTCCAAAAATTATCTTTTTCGGTCAGCCCTCACCAGTCGAAGTTAAGTTCTTTTTTGGCAGATATTGACATTCTATGTTCAACTGTACCGTCAGATTTACGATCCAAACACCGATTTAAAAGATAGAAAATCATCATCACAAATTTACTTAAATGAACTAAAAAATGATCGATATTTTATTTTGGGCTCATCGGGTCTCAAAATTAGGTGTCGTCAAAGCATCTGGTCTCAAAATAATCCCATATAATATTAAAAAATTGAAATGGAATTTCCAGGACATTAAAAACCCCCCTCTTTCTCATGAATTCAAATCTACATCAAAAAACACCGACACGAGGTTACACCAATTCCCCACATCACCCTCGGTAACTCCTCGATCAAGGAGTTGGAAGAAAAGAGTACCTCACACAGTGTATAACAAAATCTACTAAAAAATGTAGAAAAGACACAGATCATACCTCTTATCATCTCATGCACTGCTGGATTATAGAAATCTATAGCATGCGGCTTCCCACAACCCTAGCCGCCTGCTCCCTCAGCCTAACATGGGTTGCCTAGTGGTGGTATAAGGACCATGAAACTTCGTCCACCAACCAATATTCTTCCTACTCTTCTGCTAACACCGCCTCACCGGGGACCACCCGATCCTCACCTGGGAGATCTATGATCATGACACTGTCCATACTGTTGAGGTGCATCTACCGACTGCCTGGGAATCTAAACACATTTGGCCGGGTTATCTCATTCCATGTGACCTCACCCATCACAAGCATATCATTATCCCTCCCTAGGATATTCCGATGCTCTACGCTATCCCTGACCATGTGTCTAAGCCTTATCAAGCGGAGGAATCCTATGTTGAGGGTCTGTCAACTAACATCTATTAGCTGCGATAGACGTCCAAACTCTATTGTTTCCACTACCAAAACTGGTCAACTGGCGCCCCTCTGAAAGAAAGATCTCTGTCACTAGCGCCTTCTCTAGCACCCTGAGATAGGTGGGGATCCAAAAGGGAACTAATCTAGTGAAAATATTATCTACGGAGACCCTACTCTAACATATGTGCATGGAAGATTCCATCATGGATCACGACAAAAGAGTACCAGTTAAGGTCAGTGATCCTAATCGTGCACTCATCCACCATCATCCCTTTACACTGAATCTCCATTAGCTCCTAAAACTGCACCAAGAATAAAAATGAGGGTCAGTACTCCTCACAAAATAGTTTCTAGAAGTCATCCCATGAGAGTGCGACACATTGTGCATCTGAGTAACCCGACTCTACCAATTCCAAACTGCTTCGTGGAAAAAGATTAGCTATCAAAGCCACCATCTAACCTGTTGGTGTCCGAACAAGCCTGAAGTGGAGAACCATCGACTCTAGCCAACCCTTCCCCGCCTGAGGGTATAGCTCACTGGAGATCCTCAACAGTCTATGATGCTGGAACTCATGGAGCATGCTTGGCATGCGCTCGTCATCGACCTATGTTTTCCGGTACTTACTACCACTACACAGGTGGAGGTGAAAATACCTGCCCTCATGAAGAAAGGGATTCATATGATGGATCCTGAACTGAGGCCTCATCGCTCACAGAATTTTAGTCACAAACTAGAGCTAGTATATTCACTGGCTATCATCACGGAGGCATCCTGAATCTGATCAAAGAGTACCACAGTCAAATGAGCATATATATATATATCAACAATTATGGGAAGCTGACTGAAGAAGGATAGTCAAAGACTCAATCCTATAATATGTATGTACTAATGGTACCTGCAACAAGTGTCTCAACACACCGAGTTGACAAGCGGGTAATCAGGGTCCTGGTGAATAGCTATGTCGACCACCACACCATCATTGGACTCCCTGGCATAAGAGATGTCCTCGAGACACATTGACACTATTTCCCTAAAACCCAACCAATTCTTTTTTAGGGATCATCCAAACAACGTCCCAAGAAATGAACCACCTCTGATACCACTTTTTCACGACCCAACCTGTGCCGGGGCTCGAGTCAAAACTACCTCAAGAAAATCTCCATAGTCTAGGGGCTGGAGACCATCACTGAAGATATAACAACTCAAGGAGGCCTTTTCCTATGTACCTGTATACACACACACACACAACCAAATCAATGAAAAAGTGTAGAGGGAAATGAAAACAAGGTACAACACTGCTATATATGTAAACCTCAAATATGCATCGACCTCTAATCAGTACATGTACATAAAAGTAAAAAAAGGGAAAGGGAAAAAATACATACCCAACAAGAATAGTGCCACAACCCAAAAATAGGTGGAATGTAAAACAAAAAAGAGATTCTCTCTCGTGGATCCCAAGCTAAGACCACCGCATGCGGTCCAAGAAAAATGTATCCCTATGCTCCTCTAAAGTCATGATCAACATTTCCATCATCTGCAAGGTCTCACCAAGTGTAGGAAAAACCCAAATAGTGGTGAGTATAAAAATACTCAAGGGAGTAGAAAGAGAGGAATTGAAGAGAGAAGCATTAGATAGAAGAAAGTATAGTAAAAGAGTACATCTCAACCCAAAAAAGAAGTGGAGTAAGATCATCCAAAAATGAGGAGATAAAAACAATGAGAAGATGATATTTGTGTAGATTCTTCGGTACATATAGTAGGAGAGTAGACTCATCAAACCATGAGAAGCTAGTAACAGAAAGCACGTGGAATACCATGCACGTCTGCGCCTCTCTTGGAAGGAGAGTAATCAAAACCCACAGAGTGGGTACGAAAAATATGATATATATATATGCTCAAAAAATAATCCCAAAAGAGAGATTAAGGGGATATCCACATCAATAGATCATCCTAGGAAAGGAGTCACCAACAGTTCTAGAAGTAAACACCATCAATGCCGAATATCCCACACATCTGACCTGAACTGCAAGTCAATGGGGCTTAATCACCGCACTTTGATACTATCCATTTTGGGTTGGTCTATCTCACCTGCATGGTTTTAGGTCACGTCACAAGGATTCATCTTGGTGGTAAAAGTGCCTCTCGTTCTTGAGAGTCCAATGTCACATCAAGAACGTCTTTTTATTTTGCCGCACAATCAAGAGATCATGTCATAATGTCATGAACCCACTACCCAGCCCCACTGAAAGATATGCTCAAAAGATTTATCGGCGAACCCACTGCCCATCCCAGCTGGAGGGTAAGCCCAAAAGAGTAAAGGAAGAACCTCACTGCCCAGCCGTGCTAGAGGGTATGTCCTAAAATAGTAACTGGTGAACCTCACTACCTATCCATGTTGGAGGGTAACCCCGAAGAGAGAATGAAGAACCTCATTTCCCAACCCTGATAGAGGGTAATCCTTGAATAGAGAATGATGAACCTCACTACCCAGCCCTACTAAAGGGTAAGTCCTGAAGAGAGAGAAGTGAACCTCATTGCCAATCCATGCTGTAGGGTAAGCCAGTATTGCTCTGGTGTTTCTGAAATCATCACTTCCATCACTATCACCATCGAGCGTCTCCTTGGATTGGAATCATTCCCAGAACATCAATCGTCACCTCAAATAGGCATCCAACTCAGAATATCTTGAATCATATTTTGAAATCCACTATGGATGGTAGCATTGCATTATTCAAGGAAAAATACTCATTATAGATACTCGCATGCCAAAATCCAATTTCATAAGAAAGAGACAAGGGAGGTAGAATATTCATAAAGTTGTAAATGACACATGTGGATCCCACATGACCTGCGACCCCACCTTATCATCTAGAAGTGTACCTAGACATACTTAGGTACTAAACTATGATTAAGTACCCACAATCCATGCCAGTGTACTCCCAGAGTACCCAACACCTCTAGCCACAAGATTGATGAGCGCATGTTGTTCGTTACTAATCCAAAGGGAGAAAATGCATGTATACCAACATGTCTCCTAAAGAAAGTCCTGTATAACCAAACAGATCACATTGTTGTGATCCTTATAGAAAAACACACATGATCTATTATTCATTCACCCGAAATAGACTCCCGGTGAAGAAGTTGCAGTCCATCGCGCTGTGCACAAATAGTGCCCTGTGGAGCCCATGCCTCGATCCCGAAACACATCACACAAATCATTCCATTGAGATCCCCTGAAAAAAATACAATGGACCATCTATTAATTCATTAAAAACATACAACCAATGAAAAGGGTTCTTTTTACCGCAAATGCCTGATTGATGCTCGATCCCTACCGATCAAGAAAAGGATACACACATCCAAATGGATCACACTATTGGGATCCTTGCAGAAAAATACGCATGGTAGAATATTCACATTCCCCAAATGAGTTTCTGATGTAGAAGTTGTAAAATGATACATTACACTCAAAAAGGCATCCCATGTGGCCCACATCTCCACCCCATATTTAGTTAGGTGCATCGCGCCATTGAAATCCTTACAAGAAAACACACATGATCGACTACTCGATCATCCAAAATAGATATGCAGTGGAAAATCCACATTCCTCCACAAATGCCCGAAACAGGCCTCATGGGGACCGCACTACTATTTCAATTTAAGTGCCCTAAAATGGCCTTGAAATTTTTTCCACAACACCAGGGTCACAACACCTCTGACAACATGGCAATCGGCTGTCGGACACAGAAGTTACGCTTGGTACAAGAATCATCAAATAGTAATAATTATATTATTATTTTAAATGGAAGTTTCATATCACTGATTCAAGATCCAGATAAAAAAAAGTTCTCAAAACATCCTAGAAAGGTCTTCTGCGAAACAATGATCGCATGGCCACAGACGGCACGTCAATCAGACGTCCCATTTAAAAGTTAGTTCCGATACCAAAAAATTGAAATAATAATAATTGGTTTACTATTATTAGACATTAGGTGTTTTATGCCACCTGACATTAGCATGGGAGCTAAAAAATCTCAAAACCATCTTAACAAGTCTGACTTGACTCAAGGATCGTGTTGCCACAGACAGTGCATGATATGCAGCCCTCTATCAAAAGATAAAGGTGTTTATAGTTATCGTGCCCAAAATGGGCCAGTCCGACCCAAATTGGCTGGACCCCACCTCCTGGGCCAGTCCACTCTGGCCGGACCATTTTTATTTTTCCAGCTCATCTCAGCCCGCACGCCTCTAGCCAGGCCCGTAACCCACGGGCAGCCCCCACTACACCAACCGACCAGGCTGGCCGGTCCTCCCTCGCATGCCGCGTCCCGCAGAGACCCATACAAGGAGGGTCCAACTCTTGAGTTCACCACCTCGGTCTCCCTGCCTGACGCCCACCGTCCACTTCCTGAGCCCTGGCCTACTATGCTACTCGAAGACCCATGCTCGCCGGCCCTGGGCACACCTTCCTCTGCACGTTTCACACCTTCGGTCAACACCTCTTATCCCTCGGTGCTCCGCCGTCGATCCATGTTGGTCACACCCCACTCCGGCCTCCTCTGCACTGGCATGCATCCTCGACCTTGCTCGACCACACTTCCCTGGAATCACCTGGTGCCTCCGCCCTAGCCATCGGCCCTCCGCCGCACCTCCTGGCCTCTCCGCCATGCGACCGCTGCACTCCTCCCACAGTGGCTTAGCTCTGGTGGTCCCTTTGGTGGACCATCGTGACTCGATCAGACACCTGATTCCATATATAAGGACATGTTTACGATCCCTGTAATGAGATCTTCGTAGAACCTATCTCTGATTGATGGTCTGCGGTCAGTTTATGCGTCCAAAAATTACACTGGGTATCAGCGAAGAACGAAACGAAGAACGAGGTTCCATACAGAGATAGATAACCGTGTTTGTGAAGCCATCGTAAATTTTGAAAACAAATTTTAAAAAACAAACAATGAAACCAATAATCAAAGTAGAAATTGAATCATAGGTCAAAAAAAAAGACCCTACCTCGAATCGGTGCTCCTTCATTGGAGGCGCGTCGATGACGCTCTTGATTTTATCCACTGAAGTTCCGGAGGAGATCACTCCTCAATCCGGCGAAGAATGGATAGATAGAGAGAGAGAGAGAGAGCTTCAGAATAGAGAGAGAGTGAATTAGGTTTTTTCCTTAACCATTCACACTTAATTTATATTTATTCGGATCCCTCTTAGCGAGAAATCCAAATTCACCGTGTCCTCTTATTTTTGTTGTGCCTAGGTAAAATAACCCATTTCAAACTCAATGGATGTCTTGAATTTCATTTATGAGCCTTTTTTATAATGTTATTTGAAAAGAATGCCTGGGATAAAAATCACTAATTGAATATTTAAAATGATGATTTTCCCCTAGGTGACCTTTTCTCACAAAATTCCTATACTGAAATAGATTATACCCCTCCTAGGGTAAATGGAATACTCTGGACTCAACCGTGAACTCATATTTCTGACCAGAGTAACCATTTGAGAGTTATTTTGGTTTGAGCTATTAAGTGAATGAATTAATAAATTAATTAATCTATTTAACATACTGCTAATGAGCGAGGGGTCCGAGCAACAAAAAATTACATATTTTATGTCGCGCCTAGGGTAAAACCCACATTTTGGATCCAACTGTGGTATCATATTTCTGATATGATCAACCATTTAAGAGTTGTCCTGTTTCCATTGCATGAATAGTACAAAAAACATTTTGTATTTTTCTATAATTTATTCCGAGAACACTAGGCCTAATAATTGCATGTCATTCCAGCACCTATCTCTGGAAACATATGTAGAAAAATTCCACAGTCTTACAAGAAAAAAAACGGGTCTCTAAAACACTTGCCTCCAAATTTACCCCAAGTCTAGCAAGAGATACTCCTCTTGATGTAAAATGGTTAATTAAACCCAGAAATTTTAAAATATCTTCCTTTATAAATGTAAGTGTCCCAAAAAGGGTTGGTCAAACACATAGTTTTATCAAGTCATTCCCTTAATCAAATAACAGAAGTCTTAGTATGAATTAATATTTTATTGGGGGGTTTTTATCTCTTATATGTAAATTTCTATATTATATTTATCACATGCTTGTTAATATTAAGTGGAACTTATTTAAGTGATTAACCATGTCTTGATAATATATACGCCTAAGCCTAGTTTTTTTAGTTCCATCTTCCATGTTTGTTAATTTATTAATTATGTAGCCGCGACAACACATCAATAATGAAAAACAATGAAACTGACATAAATATAGTAAAGTGAAGGGAATGATCATGAGCTCTTATAATGGTTAGATTATCTAGGGGTTGATAAGATAACCACAGAACTAGGGGAGAAACACCTTAAACCATTTATGGTTCGTGTCTACAGATTTCCACCTATCCACCTTTTTATCACCTTGGATTGGTTTCACCTCGGCCCCTTACTTGAACTGCCTCCACAAGCTTGGGAGCTCCGTCCATTACATATTCTTTTTATCTCACACACGGGTGAGAGGTAAAATGAGGGGTTTACATAAATGAAACCATGGGCACACAGACCCTACATATTAATGAGGAGATATGGAACACAGGATAACTATTTAATTTAAAATAATTTAAAGGGAAACCAATCACATACAATGGTCTGGTCTAGCTAATGATTATCCACATACATGAAACGAATTATGTATTTAAAAAAACTATCATTAAATTCTATAATCATTCTTGTTAAGATAAATCTCTCTTGAATCGATTAATTATTATTTTTAATTAATAAATCATTTTATCTTAATCCTTTTCTGAATTTCCCTAATATTCTCATCCATAAAATTAGAGGTTACACGATGAACACTTGCTAAAATCTACATGATATGTAATTCTAAACATTACACAAACATTAAAGTTTAATGTTTTAATAAAGAACATGGCGTGTAGTTCCAACTACATGGTGTGTACTGCATTTATTGTCTTATCCGAAGTAAACGCCCAGGGACTCATCATGTGAGGCGTACTTCAGAAATCTTGGAGTACATGGTGCATCCAGTGGGCCACACACTGTGTTGTCTCAGGGTTACACAGTTACCGGTCGACTTAGCCATGTATGTGATACACAGTTCGGACCATGACCCAAAGGGACTACACACCGTGTCCAGGGGGCCACACGACATGTAATCCAGGTGACCGTGAAACAGTCTATCTTTGTCAACACATGATGTAAGAGTTAACTAAACCTCGTGTCATTAATGCATATGAATTGAGTAATTTCCTAATTACTCCCAATGAATTGAAAACAACTACACGGTGTGTAATCCAGATGACATTGTGTGTATGGAAGATTACACAATGTGTAACTCTGAATACAAGGTGTGTATTGTCATGTTACCTAGACATAATCATCAGCACCTCCTGCTAAGATCCTCGATTTAATTTTAATTAAAATATTATATGTTTCAATTAGATCTACGAGAAATGAAAAGAGGAAGAAAATATCTCTAAATTTACATTACAAGAACAATTAAACATGGATTGAAAAACTAAATTATTAAAAAATAAATCATAAATGAATTATTTAAATAATTATATACAATGATGATCCCCATTTTATACCACTTGAAGGATCTAGGTTTAGTAGAAGAATGGCATTTGGGAGGACTCAACTCTGTTTTTTTAGAAATCGATGACCAATCTGGGATCAATATGATGATGAACACTAGTATCTACAAATTAGAATCAAAGAATTAGTAAAATTGAAGAATAAAACTGGATCCAGGAAAGAGGATATTGAAAATAATGTTTATAATTAATTTATTAATTTATGAAGAAATTAAATACCTGGGTCTTTGGTACATTCTTCATTAATGATCATTGATCGTCTGGAATGAACCGTCTGGATTGTATTCATTGCGATTGTGAGGATCCAAAGTAGAATCACTCTAGAAATGATCCATACATGCTCCAATGGTCCCCAAACAATTACACTCATTCTTCTAATGCTATCATGACGTAGCAAATGTCTTACGTCAATCATTATTGATCGCTCGTTTTTGGTCTTGAAGAACTTATCTCTTTCTTGAGAGGGAGATATAAGAGAAGTAGAGAGAGAAAATGTTTGGATCAACAATTATCAATTCCCTGGGGTTTAGCACAATAGACGTACCTGCCTATTAATCAACATGAGGTTTCAGTTACAATATTTAATTACCAAATAAAAATTAAATGCAATTATTAGATAAAATCCATGTCATATAATAATAATAACAGCACACTTATTTGTGGTGCACCAACTTGCATAAAACAGAACCATAAATGAAATATCGTTCCACATAATGATAGCAATATTATCATTATTTATTAAGACAACTAGATAAAAATTATTTACTAACTTGTAAATAATTAATTTATCAATGGAAATAGTCTCAGTCCGTTTGAACTCCTCTACCATTTATTTAACATCTGAATAAAATATTTTATTCTATTAAATAAATATTTTTTATTTATAAACTAGTAAATAAATATTTATCAAATGTTCAATAAAATAAATAAATAAATTTTATTCACAATACAGTGAATAAATATTTATCTAAGTTATACGATCATTTTAACTTGATATGCCATTCTTTCAAAACCTAAAATAAACTCATCATTACACCATGACCATGGAATTTAGAGAGACAGTTATATTTCATTCCATGAATTGAGATGTCAACTTCCATAAATGGAAGGGACAAATCCTTCCTCGACTTATCTATTAATAACATTTCATTCATGACACACCCAACACACCCTACTTCCCGCCATAATATGGAGTGATTGTTTTCATCAGCAAATCTAAATGCGCGAGTCATGACATGTATTAATGATATTCATAAAGTCTAAGGATCATTACACAAGATCGTAGATATGAATATTTGATGAAACCAAAACATACAGAATTTCTACAGGCAGGTCTGTTCTCATACTCTCCCATCTTGGAGATTACCAAGTGAGAACTTCATGAGAAGTAGTCTCATCTTCTTAAGAGTACTAAAACCTGAAAGTCTGTATACTATGTGTCCCATCATTATATGTCATCCAACCACATAACTATATTTATGAATAATGTTATAGATCTTCAATGATCTCATCATAGCGGGGAAATTCTATGACCTAATTAATGAGACAAACACTATAGGACATTATTACATTATAGTCATTCAGAAAAATGAACAATATGTAATTAGATGTTTAATATTTAAATAAATTAAATATTCATGTAATCAAAGTATAAATAGTTGGTTCTTGGACACCAACTCCAACAGGCCTTGTCTAAGGAAAACATGCCCTACGAACTCAATGGTGGTATCAAATTTCGAATATGAGTTACCATTTAGGAGTTATTATTATTCTAAAATAAAATAATTTTATTTACGGTTATGTCCCAAAAACTACTTTTCACTGTTGACCCTTGCCGACCAACCTTAGGTCGTGTCTAGGGTAAAATAGTTGATCTGAATCCAGTGGTGCTCTTAGATTTTTGATTCGGGTACCCATTTGAAAGTTATTCCACTTTTTTAGGAAAACTACTCACACATACTATTAAAAGTTTTACATTTTTTAAACAATCATTATGGGAACTATGGGCCTCGGAATATCACATCGTCTCAGCGCCTCGTCTCAAAATTTTCTCAAATAATTTCTAAAAATAAAATTGGGAAAATATGGGTCATTAAATTCTCCCCATTTTATGGATTTGCATCCATGAAAGCTGAACCAATGGTTAATTAAATAGATGAAGGTGATAATAATGAACCTGAGCCTCCCGCTCCCATGTTCCCTTCTAGCGATTCTCGTACTGTCATCGAACACACACTAAAGAATTCACTCATCCACGAATGATCTTATCCTTTCAATCCTCGATCCCCATGACTAGGATGAAAAGTGAGCGTCATGATCTAGAAATATCATGGACATAATTCCTTGGAGTCAAAATATCTCTTGCACATAAAGGCATCCTAATCCCTCTACTGAACTATACTCCCATTTATCTAGGAGGTGTTCTGACGTGGTGAGGTGGTTAACGATCACCCAGATAGTATTGTGCCCTCTGGACATACACAGTAAACCGATCAAGAAGTCCATTGAGATCCTTTCCCACATCTTGGGACCTTAATAAAGAAAAGGATAAACCCTTTCCAAACACAGGTGGCTCAACACAGTGAGATGACAAACCGAGAAACTGATTCAGATAGGCACCTAGATTTCATATCAACAGGTAATCCCAACATCAACCCATTCCATCATCTTCTATATCCTCCCTAACACCCACATGCATATCTCGATGCAACTAGCCACTATAAGTGTGCACTACTTCCACAAAAATTTGGCGTCCCTATCACGCATTACAAAATCCATTCAGGCCTAGCCATCCCAGTCTCTCATTACATCACAAGCAGCACGAAACAACCATAGACTCTGAGATCTTGTCCCCAAAGAAAGGTATTCAGACTTTCCACACTATGATATCTCATGGATCAAAAAGGGGGTAATGTACTACCCAAGGGGAAAGTATGAAACTTCCTCAGAACCTCTTGGACAACGTTACTATTACTATTGTGAATCCTATGAAAAAACGATGTGATCCCTAGATTTCAAATATCCATAAGGGGTATGCCCTGTCGAAATCTTAGAACGTAAAGTCTCATAGTCAGTATCTCCATATTTTTCCTACCTGACTCACTATAAGAGTGTAGGGTAAACAAGCATCGACTAGAGATAAGCTGCCCCAACTCCATCCACCATGGGTAATTGTAATGAGGCCAACCACTCTGATGCATCATTCAGTAACTGTGAAATAAGGTCTCCTATTGAGAGAATCTGCTACCACGTTCCCCTTCCCAGGAGTATATATAAATTTCAAAGTCATAGTCTTTGAGGAACTCTATCCAATGCCTCTATCTCAACCTTCACTAGATCCACTACAACTCCACCACTATTTTAGGGAATTTAGGACTCACAACATCTACAGAACTGAGGGTTGGGCTAGCCAATTGATGAGTAATCATCTTCACCCTTCTATGTGTGAATCCATCCAATGTTGTCTGGGTTTCCTTTTCACTAAGGAAAACCTCATTCCACCACTGTGGGAACACCACAATCTTCACCTAAAATAGTCTAACTGAGCATGAACTATGGATAACAAGTTCATACCAAGAATGACATCATAAGGCCTATATGCCACTACCAAGAGATCCCAACTGAAAATGTCACCTATAAGAGTTAGGTCACACTGTTGGAATCAATGTGTGATCATTGGGTATCCTCTAGTAGGAGTCTCCAAGCATGAGGATCGATTCAATGGTTCAACCAGAATCTCTGAGTTTGAAACATGATTCATGGAAAGAAGATAATAACTAGTATATGTGTCTATCAATATGGAAACTAAAGTAGAATGGACACATATCATACTTTGAATCATTCTTGGAGCCCTTGGGTCATATGCCTTGACAACATGCATCTATCCCCTCACCTATTCTCTAGCTCCCTATGCCTAGTGTGGGACACCTGGGGGTGGTGGTGGTAATGTGTGAAAATGTACACCACCTAATACTACTCTCATAGCTCCTCTTCCACGTCCTCTACCTTGCAGATCTGTCTGTTCCTGCTTTCCCATTTTTGACTATCACTGGATGTGACTGTCCATCCAAGGGACTCTTAACCACAAACGTTTTATCTAGAACCCTATCTTGGGTAGGAATTCATGGAGTGATAAAGCTAACTCAAATGTCCTTAATAACCACTTTCTTGAAAGTCCGAGCCCTAAAGCACTAGTCGTGTTTCCTATTCATCGAGTACCTAGAAAGGTCGGTATGCCTCAATGAACACTCAGATATCGACATGTCGTCTTGTCAGAATGGAAGAAGATCCTAGAAATGCATATCCCTTATCTTATAAGTCCAGAATTCATATCTGAAAAGGTTCTCAAACTATGTCCACAGAAGAGTCGCCTCATCGTATGACCATGTAACTAAACACCATCGTCGCCCTGCTAAGCTATGTAAAAGGCTCTTTGCCTAGACCTCCATTTAATCTGGTGGTGTCCTGACTAGAGGAAAAAATTGTTCACCACCTCAATTTAGTCCTCACCACATATATGTCGGGATCACCTCAGAACCTAAGATGTCCCTACTATTGAAACTCGTGAAGCGCGCTCAGCCTGCACATCTCATCCGTTGGTATTACCAGTACCATGTACAAATCTATAGGTGGTGGTATAGCTGGTACACCACTAGGAGGTGCTATTTCTGGTATAGATCCATATACCAATATCTCATCACCTAATGGATCATCCTCGTGATCACATGGTAGAATCATGGATGGCTATCTATGTGGAAGTATCTTGACGTAAAACAAGATGTACCAAGGTCTATAGAGTATATTTAGAGAGATGAATCAAGAAGGTCATGGAATAAACAACATTTACTATATGATACATGTACCATTTTTTTCTTTTCAACTATTTTTCTCATGTACTAAGCAGAAAAGAAGTTTTTTAGAGTCCTGGTGTACGGATACGTCATCCGCCGCACCAACTTTAGAATCTCTGGCCTGAAATCCAAACTCGAAATACATAAAATTGTTGCACCAAACCAATATCACGGACTCCAAATCCTAATGTAGAACCAAATAAATATAATACAACTCTTTCATGACCTATCCCAGAGGGGACTAGGCTATGACTACCATAATCCCACCTCCGATAGGCCAGGGGCTAGCGGCTAGCACTGAGTAGGCCTATCCCACAAACGGGAGACATTTTTTTAAGTACCTGTACAAACACACACACATCTCCAAGCACAAAATGTTGAAATATAAAAATACTAAGTAAATAAGAAAGCATAGAACTAAGATACAAAAAAAAGAGTACGAAAGTAGGAAAACTAGAAAGTATACAGGGACATAATATAATCCCAACAAATTTAATGTCCGCCAAAATAAATGCACAAGTTCCTGAAACTCGTCCACATAAAACCCTACTTGAAGGGTAAGTATAGAAATAGCTATTTGAAGTTGCTGAAGCACACCTCATCTATCTGAACTCTCTCTAATTTCCACCTAACCCTAGCCCACAAAGGAATCGGTCAAAGAATCAATCATCTACACAAGACATTTGCAATCATAGCCCGTGCTAGGGTGAGTAAAACAATACTGAATAGAGACCCCAAAACCACAATGAAAAAATATCTCTAAGGATTACACGAAGTATATCACAAAGGAAATAAATGGAGTACACCACAAAGTAATCACATAAAGTACATCGCAAAAGGAATCACATGAAGTACAGTCAATACGATGAGCTCAAAAAGATATATGTCTATAACACATATATCAAGAACATCCAGATATACTCATCTTAGACAGTAAGAATCATAACATCACAACCTTATGGAAAAAATATTATTCTCATCATAGGCTCAAATCATAACATGAAAACCAAGAGGATCCACTCCAAGAGCTCATCTATCACAGATGGAACCCATCTGAGAGATGCACTCCATCGAGAACATGTTACTATGTCTAGCTCCAATTCCCATCACCAGGGGTTCAGTCATCATTGTCTTGCACCCAACGCAAATAAAGTAAACCCAAGTAAATAGTTCTACCCCTCGCCACTTCTCATAGTTGAGGGAGCACTACTCTGGACTAACTTGTGAAACCATTGTCGTTGCTGTAAGGAGTGGCCCGCTCCTCAATCCATCGAGGGAGCACTAACATATATCTACATATCATTCACATCAATTGAATGGGACCACTACTTGTAACTGTATCCAAAAACCGAGGGATATCCATTTCCAATGAAGGATCCACTCCTCGCCACTACTCAGAGACAAGGGAGTACAACTTCATAAGTGAGGACCCGACCCATGGTCCCAACAGGGGAGTAATACTTATGAAGGACCTGAACCCTGATATGATAGGGGAGTACTAATTCATATTTTGAGGAACAACACACTAACTCAGTAGGGGATTACCGATTAGTGACCAGAGGACCCACACCTTGATTTGACAGGGGATTACTAATTCGTATATCTAGGACCCGCACCCTACCTCGGTAGGGGAGTACCACTCATTGACTAGAGGACTCGCACCCTAGTGGGATAGGGGAGTACCGACTCAGTCACGATAACACACAGAGTGTGGATAAAGCATAGAGAGTGGAAGGAACATGGGGTATTGATGGAGGACAAAGCGTCGATGGTGCACAGAGCATCGATGGGTCATGCAGCCCCCAAGTCACGTAGTCACTAAGTCAAATAGTCACCAAGCCAAAACAAAAAGTAGGATTATACTCAAAGCATTCTTGTCCTAGGAGAATTTTCTCCTTGATCCATTAGGCCATATGACAAAATAAATAAAAAAGCACTTAGAGTATCTCGAAAGTACTACTTTATCGCAAGGGTCCTAATGACGCAAACAAATCATCAAACAGACACACTGTTTGAAAGATATGACCAATTTAGTAAAAAAAGGTCTTGTCCGGGCCTGACCCGGCCTGGTTTGACCAACTCGATCTGGTTGGTCTGGGATGGATTGAATCTTCCTTGACTACTGAGCCACACAATCTAGTACACAGGGATGCTGGATTGGCCCAGTTCTCTAGCCCAGGCTGCGTTGTGCGGGTCGGCTCCTCTCCGCCGAATGCATCCTGCTCTAGTCGTCTTCCTATGGTCCATACAGTCACCCAATTATGTGGCCATCCAACCCCCTGATCAGTGCAGTCGGCTGCCACATTCAACGTGGATGGCCACCATGGGTTCCACCATGGTCCCACCTAGACCGAGGATCTTATCACCGCACGCGGCATGCACCGCTATTATCCCCTTCTCTGTTGTGGTCCAGCCTTGACTGCATCTCTTCACGGCCGCTGGCCACCCTACCTCCCTACTAGCGAGTGTCCTTCTGCGCTCTGCCTGGACCAACCTACCTTTCCAGACCAATGTTGTCTCTACCACCGGCTGCCCCACATGTACCCTCTCCCCGCAGTGCTTCACCAGAAATAGCTGGATCCACTGCCTCCGGCTACCGCCTTACAGTTCCTCCGCCTTTAACGGCCATAGTTTTGGATCCCCATCTTAGATCGTTGCGCCACATATCAAAGGCACAATGATCCTCTAATAGTAAATTGTGAGGAACCAAGAATGAGGAACATTAAGGGATAGAGAAAAATAACATGAATGCCCAATATGGACAGATCTTGGACTTGTACATGTCAACCTTGATCCATTCATGTTAGAAGGTTTAATGAAGAACAATCAACCAATATTTACAAAAATATTACACCCCTTTTATCCCCACAACAAAATCTATCCCACAAGAACAATCAAACCACGAAGCAACCTATTCTAGGGTTGGTCCTCATTATTTGTTTGAATCTATGAAGGGGAAAGAAATCACAATGAGATCAACACCCTACCTGGATTTTTATTTCTCACTATTGAAGATCAATCGTAGTGTCATTGTCGTTGGTGAGATCCTTCAAATCTGAGGCATGTCTTTGATTTTAGATTCATGATCTGTCACTGTTTGTTTGAGAGAGTTCTCCAAAGGTTCTCTCTAGTGGATCTCCAATGTTTCCAGAGTTATAAGGCTAACCCTGAAAATTCTACATATCAATCATTTTATAGATTTTAGTAGTTGCATCTTTAAAATAATTTTTGTTTAATTATTTTAATGATTTTTACGTCCAAAATCTATCTTTAATATACCGGATGCACTGGCCGATCATAGGACTCATCTAAGGAACACCCCCTACAAACTCAATGGTGGTCTCAGATTTTCAATCCGAGTTACCCTTTATGAGTTATTAAGATTGGAAAATATAAATAATTTTATTTAATAATTTTATTTACAGTTACATCCCAAAAACTACTTTTCATAATTGACCCTCGTCGGAAAACCTTACATCGTGCCTAAGGTAAAATCACTACTCTTAATCAAATAGTTCCCTCTTATTTTTTATTTGTGCACCCATTTGTATGTTATTATATTTTTTTCAGGAAAACCACCCGTACGCACTATTATAAGTTTAACATTTCTCAAACAATCATTTTGGGAACTCCATGCCTCAAAATCACATATCGTCTCAGCAATTGGTCTTGTAATTTTTCCAAATAGTTTCTAAAAACAAAATTGGGAAAATCTGAGTAATTAAAGAAATGGAAAATTCATATGAAATATTATAATGAAATTTATTTTTATGGAAGATGAGGAAGTTTGGATTTCATGAATGGTTCTATTATTTATAATTCAGGTTCAATTCATCACCATGGATTACCATATCACTTATGGGGAAGGGTTTTGGTTTTTTAAAATTGGTGGGAGGAGTTAGGAAATGGGATCCACTCTATCCTAATATTTTTATCATGAACTGGGAGGTTCTCATAAGAAATATAAGGTAATGGATGGAGGAAGGAAAAATCATGCCATATAAGAGCAGGCTGGGGAGCAGTATGGTGTATCATCTCATGTATGTTGACGACATGTTATTTTTTATGAATGGAATTAAAAGGTCAACTTGTTGGTTAATGGAAATTAGGAGGAATCATATTAATCTGAGAAAAAAACCCAATAATAAAAATGGAAAAAATGTTTATATTTCCAATAAATATTCAGTAAGGTTTAGAAACACCATCCAGGAGAAGCTAGGAATCTAGATGTAGAAACTTCCAATGGTCTACCTTGGTGTTCCTATTTCAAATGGAAGGATAGAAAAGGTTAATTTTAATGATATCATTAATCAGATGATGGGTCACATATACAATTGGACAAAAAAAAATCATTTTCGTTGGAGGGAATATTACACTGGTCAACAATGTCCTTACATCTATACCAATGCATGTACTTTCCATAATCAAGCCTCTAATGTGGAAAAATAAAAATCTAGATAATTTTATAAATTATTTCTTATGAGATGATAATCATTCTGGTCGATGTCATTGAGAATCACATATGTTCCTTAAAAAACTAGTGGAGGAAGGAGGCATTGGGTTGTTTAGTGTGGAAGAGAAGATACAAGCCATGCAGGCAAGGTTGGCATGGGACATTATCGGGGGTACATCATTGTGGGGTATGTTAATTAAATATAGGTATGGTGATGACTTGAGGGACAAGAAATATAGAGCAAAGAGACTCTCAGGCCTCTCATGGTGGCGGATCAAGAATTTATAGGTACTGTAGTGTGCGACTTAATGTATTGTAGGATGTAGTGATATTAATATTTGGAAGAATAACTAGGCATTTGATTTTCATCATTTTTTGGTGTGTCCAATGCCGAATATATTCTCCAAGGAGAAGAGTATGTTTCCTGAAATTCATTGAATCCATTATGAATAATGATCAGGAAAATTTTTATGAGAGTATCATACTGATTTATGAGATAGAAAGGTGCAATGTTTTGG
This sequence comes from Viscum album, assembly GCA_963277665.1. NCBI lineage: Eukaryota > Viridiplantae > Streptophyta > Magnoliopsida > Santalales > Viscaceae > Viscum > Viscum album. The sequence continues at coordinate 1,052,685,997 of OY728125.1, read as the reverse complement.
GTTCAGTTTCATGTAAATTATGTGGTTAGAAGTACATGATGATAATTCATGTAGGAGGTGAGTTGGATGATTAGGATTCTAAATATTGGTGAAAAGTGGTTCCAGGAACGATGGATTTTCTAGTATAGAGAATAATGAATCACTCAGTACCGACAAATGAACATGTCTATAAGAAAATAGTGTATTTGGATTCTAGCTGTAAGTGTTGTACATGACCATAACAGGGAAAAACGTGCCATGTTTTCCTGCAGGGTGAGTGGGAGATAAAGGTATGGTATCTCTTGAGGTAAGGAATGAATTTTAATGTTGGTGACAACCTAGATTAGGATCTCTTTTAAGATTGGTTTCATGGAACTGGACAGTAAGGTGTGGAGGTTAAATTCCATGCCATGGATTTCTTGTTTGCGTGTTTTATCCTATGAGAAGAAATAAACAAGGTATAAGAAGGAATAATTAACTCCTTTAGTTTCTTACATCTACATTTTAAGTCATTATTTGTTGAATTGGGGCCCCTAATTAAGGGTGGAATAAATACTAAGTTATTAATGAAACTTCTTCTAGGGCTCTGCTAGAAACTGGGAGCTTCCATTTGAAGTGCTCAAAGCCATTGGGTAAGATGGAAGCCCCTCGATATGGTGTTTAAGTTGAATGTGGATGGATCTTATATAGATTTCATGGTGAGGGGATACATTTTGGTATGATATTATATGGGATTAGTGATTCAGGGATTTAGTTCTTATTATGGTCCAGGTAATTCTATCAGAGAGAAGGAAAGAGTTGTGGAATCTATTCTTATGTTATGAATGAGACATAATATTCAGATTGAGGAAGTTGAATAAGACTCTACAGTTTTTATTGACCTTCTTAAAAAAGGAAACCTTCCCATGGGAGTTGTCTTATTTTAGTATAACTGGAATTTCATCAATCCAGGTATCTATACCAGACATACCTGGAGAGAAGGGAACTCTGTGGCGGATGCATTATCTAGCAAAGGGAGGCCAGATGAGAGAGTTGTTTTATTCACTACCTTGGGAGCCTTACCCAATGATTGTAAGCTTATTGTTAGTGGTGATTCCTCAGTTCATCATCACATTCTCAAACCATGATCTATGAATGATTCTCCATGTATGTTTTTTATTAATAAAAATTTACCTTTTAGTCAAAAAAGGTTACCAATTCTTTATCATAACATGGTTAAGCATGTGATAATAATAAAATCCCAAGAGTTATATCTACTCTCTTAAAAAAAGAACTATTTCTTCCCATAGAGACGTACTCAATCAGATGAAACCTTTATTTTCAAACTCTTTCAACTAATCTTTCAATTACCTCATTGTTGTTTGTTCTATATGATAATATAGAAATGAAATAGGATTGTTCCTCTTATAAGATCAATTGTAAACACCACAAATCTTATCGGTGGTAACACCGAGAAATTTTCTGGAAAAACATAACGGAACAGGTCCAATGTGGTTGGAAAATAATTATTCCTAATCGAATCTACTGACTCCAAAGAAACTTTTCTCCACTAGTAAGAGGTAGTTCCAAATATTCGTACCAATGGTGCTCCTATTTTTGAATACACTTCCCAATCTCAGTTAAGTGCCACCTAACACCAACGAATGATTTTAAAATCACCTTCCCTGCATAACAAAAGTTTTAGGATATAATGTTTTTCAGAAAATCCATTCCCAAAATCAAGGCATAAACATCCATCTCTATCATAGAGAAATACTATACCAACTCTGTCTCATCGATTGTTATCGAACATGCTACACATTTCAATTCTTGACACACTCATTTTCACAAATGTGTTTGGAGTTTCAAAATAGAAGGAATCATCTCAACATGTAAACACATCTGATCAACGACATGAGAAGAAATAAATGAATGAGACATGACCATTTGAAACAAATATTACATAATGGTGGAATTTAAAAGAATCGTTCCTATCACAGTCAAAGGATCTGATTGATCATCCATGGTAACTTACTTATCTTGATAATTTTTCTTACTCACTGTACATTTCTCTTTATTACCATGTTGATATTTCATTGGTTGATTATTTATTATGTTCTTCACATCACCATGGATTTCTCGGTTCTACTAACAATAGGTATTCTGCTGCACTCATCCCGTCAAATCATATGATGCTTGAGAAACATGATATGTATCCATAAAAACCATCCTTGCAGCACTGTGATAATAACACTAATCATATAATATTTAGTTACAATTGTGAGATTCCCTAGGTGGTTCTATACAATCTCATTTTATATACTCAAAAGAAATACACTAAAAACATATGGTCTTACTCTTCAGGTGAGGAGGATAGTTGAATGATCCCATAGTATAGTTATGAGATACAACACCCCCTTTGGAATAAGTGTCCCTCTTTCACTTGTTTCTAGCATTGGAGTTCCCACCTATTCTTATAGGAATAAACATTCTTCCTAGGATTGTGTTTCTTGAGATGTCACATTCTTCCACTGTCTCTCTATTGACCATTTTTGTATAATCCATTATACATATATTGGAAATGTTTGATAAAATTTATTATTTCAACCATGAAACAAAAATGAATTCCCTCTAGGATGAACTTGTATAAACATCCAGTGGAAATAGTACTATATTTATAAATTTATCCACATACTCTATTACCAAGAGATTCTCATTATTTAAACTAAAGAAGTCATTTTTTATAGAAATTATGAGCGGGTGAGTATAGAATTATTTATTTAATAATTCATCAAAATCCTCCCATCCTATTCCTCGATCAAATTTATCCTGAACTATTAAATACTACCACTAACATACTAGATCCTCCAGCATAAACGCTCCCAAACTGATATTCAGCTCTGCTGGTGTTCTAAGGAAGTCGATGATTAGATTCAATATATTCAACCAGACCTCTTATTTTTCTAGTTCAAAATCACCTTGAAAGATTCGTGTATTATGATTTTGTAATTGAACTGAATGATCCACTTTTCTTGGTTCATCCTTTCTATTACCTCTATCCATGGCCTCAAAATCCTAGGCAATACATTGGAATAATTGATAGTTCATTTATGCCTTTGGGGAAACCAAATTTTCAACATCCTCTTCCATTTGGTTCTTATGGATTATACCTAGTTCCATTCACTATAACCAAAATAAAATCCATTTACTCTCAATATATAGAAACTAACAGCTTATAAGTTTCTAATTAAAATTTCAACAAGTTCCACAGTCATGTTAATCCACAATAAAACATTTTAAATATTTTCAAAATACCACCATCAATCCTTCTCAAAATATCATCTTTTGAAAACATTTTCAATGATTCAAAAAAACATTACTTCTTACCATTTTCATAAATAATTGACTCAATAATAAAGAATACATTCCTAGAAGGAAGTCATACTACTAATTCATGTCATGAAATTCTCATCAGCTAAACATGTGATGTTGTGGTAACAATTCACCTAGAAGTGTCTATAAACACTCATGTACCCAAATCCTTGGTAACTTCAAGTTCAAAATAAATAGGTTAGCTACACCTTTTTATGATCTATAATTCATGATTTGAAAATTCTACATCATTCATACAATCACAAGAAACAATCAAACTTATCAAGACTAATATAATTTCCAACTCTATGACTGCAAAAATCGATACAAAAGGATCGAACAAATGGATACAATTTTTATAAAAAATATATTTGGACCAAATAAGTATGATAACAATTTTAACATACGACCCTCACCAATTAGATTGGGAAGAGGAGTTGGGTGTTACTGGCCTTAGGTGATATACATAAGACACCAAAGGATGACAATAAATTCCAAGGGACTCAATTAAATTTAGTGGATTATTTTCCCTTCGATAGATAAACATCTAAAACACAGGAATATAATCAATAAACCTCTATATGATGTATGAGTACTATAATACAACTAAAAACATGACCTACCGACAACAATATTAGACTAAAAGTAGAAACCATGTGACATAACCAATGATTTCAATGACAAAAAAACCCAGACACCAAATAAATCTAACCAAAAACTCCCAACCTACTCCAAGATCCAACTCAAGAAGCCATGACCATTGTTTTAAGAAGAATCACTAAAGAAATTAGATACCTTTATTTTACCCATGACTTGATATATGTCAACTACAAATGAAGAATAGTACCCAAATTGGGGTCGAGTATAAACTATGTAGGATTTCCCTAACAACTTCCCAACTCAAGACACTAGGAAAAAACTTGTTATCACAAATATAAAAAATAGTTTAAAATAGTTAAAAGAAAGTTGAAATAGGTTATATCAAAGGAAAAATATTTTTACATGGAAATAAATAAACCTAGACTCTAAAACATTTCTCAATCCTATTGGCATGACCATTCCATGATTCCACACATCCATACAATACACATACAGACATTCATTCCCAAGTGACAGATCTACACTCAGGAGTTGTCACTCATTGATATACCAAGTCATTATAAGGCAACCTATATCACATGTCCCAATGGTACACACCCTTTCCACAGAGTCATGTATAATGAAAATATACCAACACCAACCATGTATTCCAAAACCCCTTCCAAGAAATTTCACATAAAACCTTTCTCCTTTAAAAAATTTCAATAACCATTTTCATTGTCTCAAATCAAAAATGGAATTTTAAAATAGCCATTTTAAAATTATAATCAAAGGGGATTTTCCATGAAAACATAAAATTTACAAAATTTATTAAATCCATCACTAATGTGGTTTAAAATGATAATCACACAATAATTTCTCTATCATTTGAAGAAAACCATTTCTTTTAATCTAATCCTTCATGTTCTAATCAAGTGGAGTCAAGAGAAAATCCACCTACTATACAAAGGGTTGAAAAAACAAAGAATGACACAAAAATTCTCTATATCTGACCACAAACCACCTTTACAAACCTAAATCCAACCATAAAATATCACAATTCAGATCAAGGAATAAGGATATATCCCTATAGGATTAGATATAAGGTAATGGGAAAGGGAATGAGAAGATATCTAAGAAGGATGAATATGAATGAAGAATTACTAGAAAATATGGATCTCCAAATGGATTTGAATCACCTAAAAATTTCACCCGAATCTAAGGTAATCGCCTCTCAGGCCATGGGAGGAAACGTAATCAATGTTGTGGGAGAATTAGGGGTAACCAAGGCTTTAAATGAGATGGATTGTATTAACTAAATCAACGAATTTGGAATTATATATATGAAAACATTATTCTAGGCACTCTTTGTTTCCTAGTTTCTTCTCGTAGTTTAACACACTGATGACTTTTAATAAAATAAAATATCTAGTTTCATGACAATTTATTTTCTCAATATATGTTAATGAGAAAATAAATATTGGTCTGGGTCCTTTAGATGGATTTTTATTAATGGATTAATTATTTGGATATAGACTCCCTATTCATGAGTAATGGTTAGATTACCTATAATAACATCATTATTGGGAATGTTGGGGGGGTAGAGACAACAACAAGAAACCACTATGTAGAGATCTTAACATTATTACAATAACGAAATAAAACACCATGACTTCTACATTGTCACCTATCAATACACTACCACCATGTGTAGGCCCAAATGTTTCCAGATATACATGGTGTTCAGGTGAAAATTGGTGAGGCCGCCTATGGATTTTGGAGATGTGTGTAGTTCAAGAATCAGGTTTGATGCCCTAGAACATGTGATCTGATGTGGAGGGTGTGGAATATTTTTTGATAATGGAATGAACTATTTGGACACATGAAATTCTATCTAAAGAGGACATTGTTAGGAATCCATCCCCTCCAACCTTTGACCAAGAGGGTTTTATGGAGAGGGAGTCTACATTATTGGTGAAACAAGTTGGCAAGGAGGTGGGTGGTTATCTGTTAAAGCCAATGATAAGATAGATATGATGAAGGTATATTAATTTCACATAATCACTTTAGAAATTCCTAGGATGGATCTGAATGTGGATCCCAATGATCCCTATATAGATGGGGAGAATTCATCGCCTACTTCATAATTTGACCTCAATGTTCCCATGTATCCAAAAAGATAATGAACTATAGGGTTTATGAGATAAGTGTGTAAGGTGTAACTATTATAAACTAGGGGATCATATTTATTTAATTAAACCATTTTAAGATACTTTTTCACTGTATTTTATAACTATAGACATATGGAAAATATAAATATGTTTTAATACCAAAACATGAAAGGTATTCAACTCAAATGGTTGGGAAAAATAAGAATATTTTGATTATTATTATTATAAATAGATATAATTCATTGACACCTCCCTAAAAAAATTAAATCTCAAACCATCTGAAAATAAATTTAAATTTTTTTTTCAATAATTAATATTTAAATTTTGAGGATGAAATTTATTTAAGGGGGTAAAATGTAACAACTCGAGATTTTGGATCCTTTAAAATACATTCAATATTCTATAACTTTTCTCACGTTCTACACCAAACAGAAACAAACCACATGACATTAAGACAAAATTATTAATAATTCTATAGTTATTGTTGTGATTGTAGAACATTAAAATTTATTACATTTAGAAGGTAAATATCTAATACAAGTTAATATTAAAAAAAACTATTTTCAATAAAAGTAGTTTTCATCATATTAAATATATTATTTTAAAAAACTAAATTTACATGTTTTTTAAAATAAATTTGACACATTAAAATTCATGTTTGAATTTTTCACTATAAAATTATCTTATGATATATTTTTGAGTTTTTTTCAAAAATAATTAATTTTCATGTGAATAGTGAAATTATTATTTTATTAGTCTCCTCAATTTAATAAAATTATTTTATTATAGGAATACACTGATTTTTTTGAAATAATTTTACTTTTAAATAATATATTATAAAATATGATATATCATTTTAAGATATTATATTAAATTTATTAACCTATGCTCATCATTTTGAATGTTTATAAGATGATATATTAATAATATATTTTTCAACTATTTTTTAATAAATTATAACATGATGAAATGAAGTTTTTGATTGATTTTATTTTAATATAATTAATTTTTGAATGAAAAAATGTATGTTAAATTCATTTACATAAATGAAATTGATAATAATATTCTAATCGTAAATCTTTTTCCTTAAATACAACATTTTTTAGAAAACATGTTCTTCAAGAATTACACGATCGAACGTTAAAATTTATTTCACTATACATATAAAGGAAATTTGATAAGGTGATTCTTATATTTAAGATAATAATTTTCATACAATTTAATATACCAAATTTATTTTTTAGGTATAAAATTTATTTTTTTGGATTAATGCTAATTACCACAATAATGGTGAAACAATTATTTTAAAATTATTGTTTTATTATCAAGTTGAAATTTATATCAAATAAATTAAATAAAAATACATAAAATTGTGAATATTATTTGATTTATAAATATATAGATAATATATTAAAACTCATTTAATTTTTAATCAATACTAAATACTATTAAGAATCTATAAGGGTCAAAAAAAATTCTTTACTAAAACTAATTTGTTACACATTATCTATTTTAAATTAATAGTTAATTATATAGTATTTAGAAATTTAATTAGATTATATAGATGTTAAAATAATTTCACCAGACCCAAAGTTTTTATATAGGTTATGTTATATGTTAAATAAACCATAGAATTCCATAGTTGAAAAATTATGTAGTTTAAAAGTAAAAATGTAAAATGTAAAGAAATAATGTGAAACACCTTATAACATATTTATAAAATGTGTGAAAAAAATGTATGTGACTTCAAAAAACAATACAATCCACACACTCAATAATTTGGAACATTTGATCCATTTACCTTGTAATAATTTCATGGAATTATTGAGAATTAATGAGTGTTTTTAAAAGTACCTCTTTTATTCCATTATAAAAGGATTGCACCACCACCCTTCAATGATACACCTATACTATGAAATAATCCTTAAGAATATTAAATTTTACTCTCCATATAACCCTATTCCATATTAATAATCATATGTTTACTCATAGTTATCCCAATCCCTTTAATTTGAAGGAAACTTTCAATGGAAAATCAAGTCTCTAACAAAAGTATTATCTCATTATTATGTTTTTAATGTTAATATCACTCTTCTAAATAACCTGAAAATAATTATAATTTGATTAATTCAATATAATTAGTATACTTATATGTTTACATATTAATGATACAATCCTTAGCTATTCATTTCTATCGACATAGAAAAAATGAATATCATTAGTGCATTGTGGAGACTACTGCCTCCACGAAGCGACATCTATTTTTTCAGTACCTCATTTAATTGGTGGCATTAATAGTGAAAATGATGAATATATTAGATATATAATATGTATATATCACTATAAAATTTCAATTTAATTTCCACCTTCTCCCCCTTTAACACATTGAGAAACATGAATGCTAATCATGCATATGTGCAGATTACCACCTCTATGATGAATCATATTTCAATTAGATTTTCGTTCATAATATAAAAGTCATAAAATATGTTTAATCATAATAAAAACATAAATAAAGATCATTTTTATTAATTTATAATGATATTATGTCAGAATAAATACTACCTTAACCATATTCACCAATCGAGTTAAAGAGTGTTCAGGTCTGGGTCTATTTAACCACCTACAAGAATAACGAATTATAATACGATTATAAATTTCTATGGGAACACAAAAAGTATTATTATTATTATTTATTAAGTAAATAATTAGTATTTTATGGTTTTGGAAAGATTAAATTAAGTATTTTAAATATTGTTAAAGTAACATTTTCATCTTCAAAAATTATAGAAATAAGTTGTTATCTAATCAGTTATCACATAACGTAACCAAAACAAATATGGCACAAGAAAATTTAATCAATATAGTAGATATTATAGAACCCCTAATGATATATCAATAGTTAAATTTTTATCAAATTAGGGTAGTGATATCAAAATTTTTAAACATGCACAAAATAGTTAACGTTGTTAACACCACATGGTCATACTACTCTAGAATAATCTAATGATAAATAATTATGAAAATCATTATTAATGTTTAATATTTATTTTTAAGGTTCATTAATTTGTTACTAAGGTGTCTATTTTTTTAGTACAACAGGTAAGAGTGTCATAAACTAATCATGTATGGAAGGTAAGGGTATGTTATCTCATGTTCACATTCATTGAGGAAGGATTTAATGTTTTCTCCTATTGGTATATAATGTGGTATAGTTATTTCCATAATGAACTACTTAATAATTAATAACCTTTGGACATGAGATATAAAATTTTATTTCAAAATCTATGTTACATGTTCCTTATATCCATTCAAATATCTACCTTCAATAGGTTCCTTGTGTAACAACCCAGGTAATGGTATGAAAAATAAATTTTATGTCTTATTGATATTCATTAATTAATTGTATAGTATTTTATTAATTATAAGGCAATGGTAAAAGTAAAAACTTTATTCGTAAGGACCCGACCGTAAATAATATATATTCTCTTGAATTTTTACTAGAATTAAATTTCATATATTCCCAATTATATTCTATGATTAGAGTTTTAAAGATATAACTATTAAATAAAAAACCTACATATATACAATGTAAACACTTCTAATTAGTATCCATTAATCCCATAATATAGAACTTTTCGAATAAAAAAAGATATCCTTTCATGGAAATTTTTAATGACTATCAATTTAACTTCTTCCTATCCCTTAACCATCGTTAAACCATGTGAAAACATTTTAAAACATGGGATAAACACAAAAATATTTTAATGGGGCATAAAAAGAAAGAAAAATCATTAGACTAGTGAAAATCACAAAAATCCAAAAAAAATCCCCTTATTCTCAATGTTCTTTGAGTGAAATAAATAAGTCATATAAAGATGAAAAATATGTACAAATTTTAGTCAAAGAAATCCATTAAAACACATAGGGAGAAAATATAAAACACTTTTTTGAAACATTCAACATCACATTAAAAACCCAGTTTAAAACCATGTCATAAATAACTAGAGAACAGTTAAATCCATAAGATAAAACCTTTGATAACTCCATACTTATTTCCTATTATGAGAAGAAACATTACCTATTGAATTGATGGATTATCTAGGTGAACCCATCATATAAGTTATATCGGTATCACTTAGTGTTATTTGAGTGCACCCATAATATTATATATATTGGCCTCACCCAACTATATCTATGCGCACCTATCTTATAAGCTATTTTGAGCTCAATAATTGAATATAATTATCAAGTTCCCTATCATGAATATAACATTTTATTATTTCAAATTTTCATCATAAAAAATTTTAAACACACTTTTAATCGCATATTTATATTACTATTGGTTATGAAAATACAATTTTCTTTTAAAACCCCATTTAATATGAAAATACAATATTCTCTTAAGAACACATTTTCAAAAAATTAATACCCTTTTATTTTAAAAAAATATTTTCAATACAAAAATACCATGAAATTATAGGATCGAAAAAAGAATATAGATGCTCAATATACAAGAGGGGGGGTAAATTGTATACTTTAAAAATTACTTTGGAACCTTTAAAGTTGGTATAAACATTCGTCTTTTAACCTTAAAGAAGACTATGTTTATCAAAGTTAAATTCACAAGACCTCTTAGTTTTAAAATATTGCTAGGTTCTGGAAATATTGTTCTGGAAGTGAAACTTAAGAAATGTTTACAAGGAAAAGATTCTACCTTAATGTGTATAGAATATTTCTAATTAGAGTACAAATAAAATAAAGTATAAGATAGTTATACTTTCATTATTAATCAAAATACAGGGGAAAATAAACTTGAAACAAAACAAGTAACAAGTATGAGATCTTTTAACCTAAAGAGTAGGGTATCCAAAAACCGTGGATAAATGTCCCTTGATTTATAATTTCAAGAAAGTCTATCTTACCCACACTAGGGTAAGCCCTTGATAGGAATATTGGAATCTGTCATTCTATCCCTACAAGACCTCAAACTTCAAGGTAGTCAGCACCTTTGTCTTTCTTATCAAGGAAGTCCTCGAACTTTAATGTAGTTGACAACTCTGTCTTCCAATACCCAGAAGCACTCGAATGTACTCAGCAACATTCTAAGTCAAACAAAGAAATTTGAACAAGTTTTTTAATATGAACAAAGCATGAGAGTATCTCTCTATAGAAATCACTTCAGTAGCATGCAATCTAAATAGTGATGGAACAGTCTTCTCTAAAGTTATGAGCTCGTTCAAACGATCTCCTATTTATAGGAACTTCTCCAACGGTCGGCTCCCTCCTCCGACAGTAATATTTTTCCTTGAATCTCGGAGGGACCTGTACATGTGTCACTCAAACAAAAGTTAGTTAATAACAGAATGGACGACATCATTTCATAACAAGGTATGAAAAATATGGTTGCTTAAACAAATCCATTTTTCGGAGTCTAAAGAAAATAAAAGTGAGGAGTCTAAGAAAATGAATATTCGATGTCTAAAATACATAGATATTCATATTCTTTTTTTCATGGAATTTGGTGTTTGAATTCTGAGGAATTAAGAGTTTTAATTCTGAGGAATTGGGATTCTGAATTCTAAGGAATTAAGAATACGAATTCTAAGGAATTTGGAGTCCAAATTCTGAAGATATCGGAGTCAAAATTATGAGGAATTCGAAGTTGGAATTCTATGTATTTCAGAGTCAGAATAATGAGGAATTCGGATTCAAACATATGAAGAATTCATAGTCGGAATTCTAAGTAATTCAGAGTCTTAATTATAAGGAATTCGGAGTCTAAATTTTAGAGAATTCGGTGTTTGAATTTCATAGAATTCAGACTCTGAAATTTGGAGAATTCAGAGTCTGAATTTCAGAGAATTCGGAGTCTGAATTTCAATGAATTCAGAGTCTGAATTTCTGAGAATTTGGAACCTAAATTCGGATCATGAAAACATAATACTCTATATCTAAGTATTTATATAATTCCGTGTTTTTATATGTGAAACCAAATTTTACACTTATAAATTAAATGAGTTGGATTTAGAAAAAATTAAATATGAACAATGAAATATAGGTAAGGACAAATTTTCCTTAGGGGAAGAAAGTTTTCCTTATTAAGATAAATCTTAGGGGAAATGAAATTTTCCATTAGATAGGGTGTTTTTGATTTTCAAAACATGAAGTAATGGAAAATTCATACAGAAACATTATTGACTCAACACTCTCCCCCTTTTTGGAAAGCACAAACATCCTTACTAAAAAGAATATAAGGACATTGAAAACTATATAGAAACTTATCTCCCTTTAGTTATGGATCATAGTGAATATGAATAACTCCCCCTTAGGATCTAAAATCCCTAAGGATCATATTCTTCATTTCTTGAATGAGATTTTTTCATTATCCTGTATACAAAAATCTCCATAATAAACCCCCCCTTAGATGAACTCCCCCTTACATAGGGAAATTTATTATTTACTTTCTTTTCTTTTTAACATTCCTATCTCACACTTTGTGATTTTCAAAAACTAATAATGAATAGAAAAATAATGGGTACCTTAAATATTAGTACTAAACAACCAAATATAGAGAATAACCAAAAAAATCATTAGGATTGTAAATCATTGTACAAGGAAAGAGATAAAAAAGATCGGAATTGAGAAATATTATCCTTATTTCTTCTTCTGTAATAACTTGTTCACAATAGTCTTCATCTTCTTGAGTTCCTTATGATCATATTCCATGTGATTGAGTAGCTGATCTTGATCTTCATTCTTATTTTCTATGACTTTTATCTTCTCTTACTGAGCCTTAAGAATCACCGCTGGATCCTTTAGAACTTCAACTTGCTTAACATTCTTTTCTTGAAACTCAATTTTGAGATCTCTTCCTACATTCCAATTCATGGTCATGGAGTTGAGCTTGCCATTCAGATCCTTAACCTCCTGCTTCCGAGTAGTCTATTCGAGACTTAACTTCTCCTCAAAATTCTTAGTAATATCATTAATCTTGTATCTTTGGTGTCAAATGAATCCTTGATATTGTCATGAAATTCATCAAAGATTTTCATTTATTCGATTTTCTTCTTTGACCATCTTGTAATTTTCTTACATTATATTTTATGAGCCTTATAACCAATAAGAAAAGATTTTGAATCTGCCTTGAGACTGACACATTTATCCATCACTATGGAGATTGAATCTGATTTCTGATTTATCGTATGCTAAATCATTTGGCATCTTGAGTATATACTAATGAAAAGAGGAATAATATCAACCAATTTATTTAAAGACTAAACCAAAAAATATTGACCAAGAGAGGACGATTCCGAATCAGAGATTTTGGTTGGTTAGGAATCATTTTCTAAATCAATAGCTTTCCTCTTTGATGAAATTCCAACAACTTCATTTTTCACCACATGGTTTTAAGGTGTAGAAACCAACACCTACTTTACTTTATCAGCTTTCTGAACAATCTATTCTGTCGTGGCTGATTCCTGCTCACTATCAGATAATTGACCAATTTTAACCTCCTGAAAAACTTCTTTCTCAGTACCAACCACATGATCTTCCAGATGAATGAAATCATGATTGCTACTTTCATCATCTATTGGATTATTTTCTTCTTCCTGAACCTTCTATTTATTCACTAGAGTAACAAATTTTGAGGATTTGGCTTCAAATGTTGGGATTGAGATCTTCTTAGAATGAATATCCTTCTCAAGATAATCCTCTTATTTCCTAATCATATCCTTAGTATCATCATTGTCTTTTTATTCTTCTTTTTCCACTTCTTCTTCTTGCGCTATTTCTTATTATTGATCTCGTTCCAGAATCAAAACCTTCTTTGCTGGAGTCTCTGGGAGTGATTCTATTAAAAAGGATTCTGGTACAGGAATTTTCTCAAAGACTTTTTCAGAATATTTAAGAAGGGATTGGACGATTTCATCTTTAGATAACTTTTTCTTTTTCTTTTTCTATTTTTTTTCTTCACAATCTCTTTAGAAGCCTTTATCTTTAAGGATTTTTCCTCAGCAGGATCCAAAGCAAAACTAAGCTCCCCCGCTTTCTTGTTCTTTTTATCCTCTATTCACATAGCAACAACTTCATTAGTATACATCTTTTTTTTTTCATAGGTTTTGGGGGTGCGGATTGAGTTTCCTTATCCACAAGAGTTTTTCCTTTTCCTTCTTGTTCCTTCAACTTCCTCTTCCTTCCACCATTTTTCAAGTATCAACCACTTCCTTCTTCTTTGAAAGATCTTGTATATCATCTTTCAACAGATCATAGAAATATCCAGACTAACTATTAAATCCAATCATAATTATCCTTAATGTATCATTGCTTTGCAACATCACTTTGAAATTTCTTGGCTTGGAACTGCATGGGATTTTGAAAGACTGAAGGAAAATAAAAATAATATTTGAAAGGATTGCTGGATACATGATAATTTGAGACTTCAGATTTTCAATCTTAATATTCTCAATTGTCACCAAGATATACTTAACCATGTTTATCTTCTTGAGGTTGACCAGGAAATCTAATATGTATATATATATCACTCTTCTTCAGGGTATCCTTATCCCCTTTCCATGGAATTATAAAACCTTGAACCCAAAGGTGATGAAGCCGCAAATTTGCAGACATGTGAACAATCTTCAAAGTATTCACATCTTTCAAGCCAAGACACTCTATTTCCTTTTACTTATCAAAAGATACTGATACCTTACATAACTTGTGAGTACAAAACTTTGCTTCCTCTTCGTAAGGAATACCAAGCAGACTCACAGCCTTTCTATACGAAAGAGTGTAGGTCTTTCCTTAATATTTTAAAGAATATTTATCTTTCCCTCCTTCTTTGAAAAAGCTAAACATTTCATACAATTATACCTTCAATTCCGGATACACTGGATCCTGTGATCTTGGTTTCAATATACATTCACTCTCCGATCCATTTAGCTTGTTGTTCTTCAAAATGATAGATTCATACTTAACATAAAACTTCAGATATACTAACCACTCTCGATATATCTGTCATTTAGAAATTTCCTTAGCGGTCGACATTTCTTTTTTATAAGAGGCTTCAAAAGACATTAAAACTAAAGAAACATTGAAGATTCAGAATGAACGTAAAATACAAGGGTAAAGCTTCAGCATGCAAAGGCATGAGAAACGGTGTGGGACAAGCATCAGGGAGGCTTTATATAAGCATTTGAGGCTACAATTCAGCTTACATTCTTGATCCAACGACTGAAACCCTTCTAATTAGATCTGATGGATGAGATGATAGTCGATGAAAGAATTTTTTAGGTTCCAATATTTTGAGGTTTTTGAGATAAAAATTCAGATTTAAGGAAAAGTGAATCCGAAAATTTTAAAAAAAATAAAAATACCAAAAAAATGAAAATACAAACATGTAGAAGGTGATTACAAAAATTTAGTAAAGGAAACATAACTTTTGTATTTTAAGGAATATTATTCATAATGTGGAAAATTTTTCATGAAGAACTTTAGATTTTGAAGATTTTGATTATGAAAAAGTTTTAGATTATGAAAAAAATTTAGATTGAAAAAAATTAGATTACGAAATATTTTAGATTATGAAGAGCTTTTCAATTACAAAATTTTTAGTTTACGAAAAAGATTTAGATTATGAAAAAAATTTAGATTAGGAAAAAAATTTAGATTAAAAAAATTTAGATTATGAAAACTTTTAAGATTAAAAAAAATAGACTAAAAAAATTTAGATTATGAAAAAAAAAAATTTACGAAAAAATTTTTGATTACAGAAAATTTTCTAACTAATTATTAGAAAATGTACTCCCCCTATGAAAATAATTTTCTTACTGTAAGGAGATAGGTTCCAACATGAAGTTAACAAGGAAGACTAACTTACGGTTATCATTACTAACTTCTGTTTAATGAATTTAAATATATCGGAGGGTAAATATTTTTGTACAAATATCAAAAAGTTGATATTGTATTATGATAAATTGAAGAATGATATCTCCTTTTTGTGTGTGATCCCTAAGAAATTGATGCCTAATATCTATGTGTTTTTCAAGAGATTGATGTGCAGGTTTTTTTCTTAGGGAAATGGTATTCATATTATCACACTGAATTTGTGTTTTGGTAAAACACATACCATAGTCTTTGAGTGTGTGTTGCATCCACAACACTTGAGCACAGCAACTTCCAGCAGCTACATATTCATCTTCAGCAGTGGAAAGTGCTGCTAAGTGTTTCTTTTTTCATGACTAAAAAAATAATTTATATCCTTAGAAATGAAAAGTTCCGGATGTAATTTTCTTATCCATTATACATCCACCAAAGTCAGCATCCAAAAATATTTTCAAAACAAATTCATTTTTAGAAGTATAAAAGATTCCTAAATCCATGGTTCCCTTTAAGTAGTGAAAAATTATTTTCACTACCTTTAAATGAGACTCCTTAAGATTAGATTGATATCTGGCACATAAGAATAATGAAAACATTAAGTCTGGATAACTAGCTGTTAAGTAAATTAAACTTCCTATCATACCACTAAAAGATGTTTGATTAACTAGTTTCCCAGCTTCATCATGATCAAGTGAATTTGAGGTACCAATGGGAGTACTTATACTTTTAGTTTTATCATATCCATACTTTTTAAGAAGATCTTTGATATACATATATTTAGATATATAAGTTCTTTCTGGTTTTGGAGAGATTTTAAAACCTAGGAAAAATGTTAACTCAGTAATCATACTCATTTCAAACGTATATTTCATTATATCTATAAAGGAATCAGTTAATGATTATTGAGTTGAAACAAATATAATTTCATCAACATAAATTTGAACAATCAATTTTTTTTCTTATCTTTCTTTATAAAAAGGGTCGGATCAACATTTCCCATAACATAATTATTTTGAAGAAAAAAATCATGTAAGTCTATCATACCAGGCTCTAGGGGCTTGATTAAGTCCACACAAAGCTTTGGTAAGTATGAAAAGATGTTTAGGATGTTTTGTATCTTCAAAACCAGGAGTTTTTTCAACAAAAAAATCCTCTTGAACATAACCATTAAGGAAAGAATATTTAACATCCATTTGAAAAATTTTGAAGTTGAAGAATGCTAGAAAGCAAGTAAAATGAAAATAGATTGAAGTCCAGCTACTAGAGAATAGGTTTCTGCATAGTCTATTCCTTCTTGTTGATTATAGCCTTTAGAAACTAATTTATCCTTATTTATTACTATGATTCCATTTTCATCACATTTATTTCTAAAACCCCATTTTACCCCAGTAATAGAAGTTTATTTAGGTCTTTCAACAAAACTCTAGACTTTATTCCTTTCAAATTCATATATCTCATCTTGCATGGATTTAATCCAATCATCATCACCTAAAGATTCATCAGTCCTTTTAGGTTCTAATTGGGAAAGGAATGCTAGATGTACTACTTCATTTTTTAAGGAACTTCTAGTACTTACAGGTTGATTTACATCACCAATGATGCTATCACTAAGATGATATTTCAGAAACACCTAATTTTGGTTTTGTAAAACCTATTCATCAACATATGGTAGAAAATATTCTGGGGTAAATGTGTCAGAAACGTTTTCTTGAACATTTTCTTTATCAGAAGGATCTTCTATCAAGGGTTGAAAATTAGTCTTTGAAAACACATCCAATGATTTTGGTTGAGATTGTTTAAAAACAAAAGGATCAGTTTCATCAAATTTGACATGTACTATTTCTACAATAGTACAGGTATTTTAATAAAAACTCAATAAGCATTAGATGTTTTGGAGTTGCCTAGGAAAATTCCTTCATCCTATTTGGGTGAGAATATAAGTAAATTATCTTTAGTATTCTGAATAAACTCTTTGAAACCAAATACCTTGAAGTAGTAAAGTCTAGGTTTTATACCATTCCATAACTCATAAGGGGTTTTATTAAGAAAAGGTCTAAACAAAACTCGAGTTATAGTATAAAAAGCAGTACATACAGCTTCAGCAAAAAAATGATTAGCTATAAAATATTCACTCAACATGGTTTTATTTATATCTTGAAGAATTTGATTTCTTCTTTCAACAACACTATTCTGTTGAGGGGTTCTTTGTGCTGAAAATTTATGAGTAATACCTTTTTTACTTCAAAAACTTTCAAAATCAGAATTTTTTAAATTCTCCTCCATAATCACTATGAATAGTTATCAATGGATAGATTTTATCATTTTTAACTTGGGCTCTAAAACTTTTGAAATAAGAAAAATCTTCAGACTTCTTTGCTAGAAAATAAACCCATATGAATCTGGTAAAATCGTCAATTAAGACAAAGACATAATATTTGCCTCCTATGCTTCCAATTTGTGTAGGACCAAAAAGATCCATGTACACAAACTGTAATGAATTATAAGATTAAAATTCACCGATTTCTTTAAATATTGATTTATGTTTCTTGAAAAATTTACAAGGATCACAAATTTTGAATAATCAAATCCAAGCTCCGGTAGATATTTAACAAGTCTTTTCCTATAGAGTTTACATAAGTTCCTTTGGTTACAGTGTCCTAACCTTCTATTCCACAACCAAGAATGGTCTTCCATTGCACTAAGGCAAGGTAGATCTTGGATCTTATGGTCTTTTATGTTAAGTTTATAAACATTCTCTTTTCTATGGGAATAAAGAATAAACTCTTCCTTGGAATTGTGTACTAAGCATTTAACATTCCTAAAATTCAGAAGGTAGCCTTATTCACACAATTGACTTATGCTAATGAGGTTATGCTTAAGAACCATAACAAATAAAACATTTTAAATCAATGTTTTTTCAAGAATAACAATGTTACCTATACCAATAATTTCTACCTGATCATTATCTACGAATGTTACTTCTCCTACTTTCATCTTGATAATATTTTCAAAGAAGTTTTTGTTTCCTGTCATATACCGAGAACATCCACTATCCATGTACCATGTATTGTTGTTGGTACCTTCTTTATTTTTAAGAAAATAAAATAGTTATACTTTTGGAATCCAAACATTCTTGGATCTGGAAATTTCATAAAGTAAAATTTTATGTACCCACATTTTATTTGAAAAATAGGCTTTATGAAATCCTAAAGATTGAGTTTTGTTTAAAGAACAATTTTTCACCCAATGTCCACCAAACTAACATTTAGTGTAGAATGGATCACTTTGAGGAATAATATAGTTATTACAAAAGACTAGATTAGAATGGGTATAACCAAATCTAGAACTATTCCTTAGAGGTCGAATTTGGGAATACATCTTGTCAATGTTTTCCTTACCAGAAGTAAAGTTTGAAAAGCACCTCCTTAAAGAGAATATTTATGACTTCAGCTTTATAACCATGTTTTTGTCTTCAAAAACAATATATTTTTAACTAAATCTAGTTTATAAAACATTTTTCTCAAAATTATATTTTTTTAGTTCTTTAGAAAGTTTATCCTTTTCAGAAATTACATCCTCAAGATTTTTTGAAATACTTTCAAAATTAAAAATTTTCTAATCAAGGTATTTATAAAGATCTGATAATTCCTTATTAAGAATAGAAATTATATAATTTTCCTTATCATGTTTTTTCTTGAGTTTGAAATTTTCATTCTCAAGAAGTTTAGAAAACCTAGAAACTTCGTCATAAGTATGTAAAGTATTATCTTCATCAGAAGAAGATACTTCATATGAAGAATCAAAATATTTATCATCACAATAATTTTTATTCAATGAATCATTTGTGATAGATTCATCATTTTGTACCTTATCCATTAGACAATGATTTTCAATAGGTAATCTGGCTAGTAAACCAAGATTCTTCTGATTGGAAGATTCATACTCTCAAGATTCATCAGAAGAGTATTCACAACTGGCAGTCCAGGTGTCATTGGATTTCAAAACATTAATAGCCTTAGCATTGTAGTATTTCGTTCTATTCCTTTCAGAATTTTTCTTCTTTCTAACATTTTTCTTAAGCATAGGAAAATATGGCCTAATATGCCCTTCTCTTTTTCATTCATAACAAGTAACTTCTGGGTCTTTCTTATCTTTCCTCTTTTTTTTCTTATATCTATACAGAAAGTCTTTCTTCCTAACTATATGGTTCATCCTTCAAGTAATATTAGCTAGTTCATTCTTAGAATGTTCACTTTCACTATATTCTGATAAAATAGTGACTTTCTTAGACTTGGATCTTGTAACCCTTTCAGGATTCTTTTTTCTAGTAGTCGTAAAGGCTACACTCCCATTTCTATTTTTCTTCTTATTCATATCAGCTTCTCTTTTCATTTTGTCTCATGTTGAAGTAGAGTTACAAAAATCTCATCAAGTGTTATTTGAGAAACATTCTTATTCTCATCAATAGTTGTTGTCTTAGATTCTCACTCATTAGGCATGATATCTATAATATTGTCCAAAAGATATTCATCATCTAAACATTTTTAACCCAAATACTGCAAACTACTAACAATAGTCATAAACCTTTTTTGTACCTTGCATACTAGTTCTCTATAAGGAAATAGAAATCCATGATATTCTTCTCTAAGCATAGCTCTTCTAGTTTCTATAACTTTTGATTTACCAAAATGAGTAACTTATGATTTTTTCAAATACCATTTGCAGCTTCACATGAGGAAATATGACTATATATATTCCTGGTCATGGAACACAACAAAGTATTACATACCTTATAGTTTAGTTGATATTATGTATTTTCATGATTAGTAAAAGTTCTGACTTCCTTATCAAGAATATTGTAGTCTTTAGTAAGCATAACAAAGTTGTCCACTCTAGTATTAATAAAAAAATCTTCATATGATCTCTCCAATATTCATAATCAT
Organism: Viscum album; assembly: GCA_963277665.1. Classification (NCBI taxonomy): domain Eukaryota; kingdom Viridiplantae; phylum Streptophyta; class Magnoliopsida; order Santalales; family Viscaceae; genus Viscum; species Viscum album. The sequence goes on along the minus strand of OY728125.1, from coordinate 1,052,665,092 downwards.
TCCTATCAAAAATAGGTGGTCTAGTAGGATTTATATTTTCAATCGAACCAACATTCATTCCTGTATTATAAAAGAAAATATATTTCCATAAAAATGTTTTAAGAGTAAAAGTTTGTAAACAATGGAAATTTTCTAAGCAAGGAAAAAATTAAAACTTGATCAAGAAAAACTTATATATAAATATAAGTATTTCAAATACCTCCTCTGATACCAATTGTAGGATCGAAATAAGAATGTAGCTGATCAATATACAAGAGGGGGTGAATTTTATACTTTAAAAATTATTTTGGAAAATTTAAAGTTGGTATAAAACATTAATTTTTTAACATTAAGGAAAACTATTTTTAACAAAGTTAATGTAAATTCACTAGCCCACTTAGTTCTACAAACATGCTAGGTTCCAGAAATATGGTTCTGGAAGTGAAACATATGAAAATTTTAGAAGGAAAAGATTCTAAATTAAAGCATATAGAATCTTGCTAATCTGAGTACAAATACAAGAAAGTATAATATAGTTATAATTTTCTTATTAATCAAAATGTAGAGGAATAAATACATGAAAAAAACATATAACAAGTATGATATCTTTTAACCAAAAGATTAGGGTATCCAATAACCTTGGAGAAAGGTCCCTTGATTTATACTTTTAAGAAAGTCTATCTTACCCACACTAGGGTAAGCCCTTGATAGTAATATCAGAATCTGTCTTGCGATCCCCACAAGCCCTTGAACATCAAGGTAGTCAGCACCTTTTTATTCCTTACCAAGGAAGTCCTCAAACATTAAGGTAGTCGACACCTCTGTCTTCCTATCCTCGGAAGCCCTTGATTGTACTTAGCAACATTCAGAGTCGCACAAAGTATTCTAAACAAGATGTTCAGTATGCACAATGCATGAGAGTATCTCTCTCTAGAAATCACTTCAACAGTATGCAATATCTATAGTTACGGAATAGTCTTTTCTAAAGTTATGATCTCGTTCAAATGAGCTTCTATTTATAGGCACTTCTCCAACAGCCGACTCCCTCCTCCAATGGTCAAATATTTCCTTGAATCTCAGAGGGACCTATACACATGTCACTCAAACAATGGTTATTTAATAATATAATACACGACATCATTTCATAATATGGTTATAAAAATATGGTTTCTTAAAAAAACCCATTTTTCGTAGTCTAAGAAAAATAAAAGTTCATATTCTAAGAAAATGAACATTCGGTGTCTAGAATACATAGATATTCGTAGTTTGTTTTTCAACGAATTTAGAGACTGGATTCTGAGGAATTCATAGTCTAAATTAGGTCGAATTTCGAGGCCTAATTCTAAGGAATTTGGAGTATGAATTCAGAGCAATTCAGAGACTTAATTTTAGAGAATTTCGAATCTGAATTGTAGAGAATTTAGAGTCTAAATTTCAGAGAATTCGGAGTCTGAATTTCAGAGAATTCAGAGTCTAAATTTCAGAGAATTCGGAACCCGAATTCAGATCCTGAAAATAGAATACTCTATATCTAAGTATTTATAGAATTATGAGGTTTTAGAAGTGAAACCGAATTTTACACTTAGAAATTAAATGAGTTGGATTTATAAAAACTGAAATATGAACAATGAAAAATAGGTAAGGATAAATTTTCCTTGGGGAAGAATTTTTTTTATTTAGATAAATCTTAGGGGAAATGAAATTTTCTTTTAGATAGGGTTTTTGTGATTTTCAAAACATGAAGGAATTGAAAAGTCATAAGGAAACCTTATTGAATCAATAAAATTGGGGTTTTCTATGAATAAAAAATTAATTATTTTAATGGAATACAATCTTCAAATAATGGTTATGGAATCGAGAAAAGTCATTGTCACGGTATATGCTAAAATAAAAAATTCTTTGTGTCGATTATAAAGAAAGTCATAGATTCCATACAAAGATTCCATTTTTTAAAAAAATGAATCAATGGAAAAAAATTGTTTTATAAAACTCTAATGTCCATATAATTACATTAATATAATCATTTTAAGAATATGGACATTAAAGAAAAAGAGGGTTAAAAGGAAACCACTAAAGGAGGCATTTTTAATGAAAAGCCCATTACCAATTTGGACACATTTGATTCCTAAACCACATAAAATAATATCATTAAACACACTATAACTATCATGAAATAGATAAATTCAAGATATAACATGTCCAAGGTGCTGTATATACACCTCATATAAGGATATATTTTCATAACATAAAAAATATTCCTCAATGAAATGAAATTGAGACGAAGTCACTTTCGTTGAGTCTAGATCATCACGTACGTTCTTTATCTTACTGAATATTAAAATTATGTTAATTATTTACTTGATTAAGAAGTTTTTTAAGTTTATTATAACTTTTATTTTAAGTAGTACCATTTTATATACAATTACATAATCAATGAAGTTTACATAGGATGTTTTGAAAATATTTGGATTATATTTCCAAACTGATTCAGGTATGGTGACTATAGTCAAAGGGGTCAGTTTTCAACTTCTATAATATAATAAAAATGAAATAATTATCATTTTATACAGAAATTATACTTTTAAATCTAATCCTTAATGATGGTTATGATAAATTAACTACGTTCCAATCATGGAAACGGTTAGTCGTACGTGTGTATGTGTACCGTTTCCATTTGTTCAACGATCATTATAGAATGTAAGAAAGTACTATTTTATCGTTAAAGAAAGATCATAATATCATAAATACCATATGTTTATAAATATTTTTATATATATCATCCAAGTTATCTGATGACAAAAAAGAGTCACATCTCTATGTGGAGGCATTATTCCATATATATGAATGAATGATGTTATAATTTTTTAGTGTAAGAAAGAAAATGATATATTGTATTTTTAGAATGATAAAAATGTCATTAATATCATAAATATTTCTTTATATGACATATATTTATTAAAATTATCCTTATCTATTTCAGTGAAAGGAGTTAGTAAAAATCTCATTACATCGTTTCATGAGGTGGTAGTCCACAGTATGCACGAAACATAATCATATCCCCAAAAATAGAAACTAAGATGGTATATGTGATATAATAACTCAATAAGTAAAACTATGTTCCAAATATAATATATATTCATTGAATTCATCATTATAAAAATCCATATGCGTTGATAACAAAAAAATAATGACATTAGTTCTTGAGGGGATATTTCACCGTACACACGAATGATTCTTTTGTTCTGCATTTGATGGAAGAGGATATATGTTTAAGTTATTAAATTAACATAATAACATCTCAGTATATGGGATATTATTTTTTATTATATCATTATAATTTAATATAATTTTAAGGAGGTATAAGAAGAAATATTATGAAGCCTCTCGGTTAATCATGATACCTCTTCTTTTAATAACCACATTAGCTAATCACCCAAAGGATTAATATGATGGATTTATGATAAATATATGAGATCTAGGTAATGGGGAAGAAATTTTGGAAGAAATTTTAGAATTTAATGGACAAGAATAAATGTTTTGAATATATGAAGAGGATAGGAGAAGATGTGACCTTTTATATGTGAGGTAAGTGGCACACTTGTAATTTTTGAAAATAAAAAGGTGTTCCCAAATTTTTCACATGACACAAGGCTCAAAAATAGACCATTATTGATATTTATACATTATTACATTTCAATATTTCCATAAAATAGTTTCTAGACACATATTATGGTAATTTTAACTCTTATCCATTTATTTTAACCCTGATAAAACTGTTTTTACCTTAACTGTGTTAATTAGTTTTTACATTTTTCACTATTAATTTTGGATAAAAATTAAGGTTATCAAATTAGATAAAATAAATTATTCTTATTATAAATATGGAATCTATTTTTCCAAATTAATTTCACAAAATTGGAATAATTTCATATAAAATTTAACACACAGACGCATTGAAAAACGTGTTTCAAGAAGTGTATTTTTAATGAAAAAGATAATTTTTTATTAACTCTATCACTAGTAATAATCATTATATGAATTTAAATTCATATTTATGGATAGATAATATATAAATTTTAATTAAATAATTCATCATTTATTTTAAATTAATTAAAATGGAGAATAATTACATATATTAATATAGATCTAAAAAATCCCGTTTTTAAACAAAAAAACTTTTATTAAAATAAAATATGAAGTTGATTAAAAATAAATTAATTGTATTTAATATAACTAATGAATAATTATTATTCCTAAAATAATATTCAATACATAATATTACTTATAAATTACATAATTTATATAAAAAATAATATATTTTTTACAAAAATCGATATATTTCACTATTCATTGAAAAATAATTATTTTTTGAAAAATACCAAAATTTAATTCTAAGTTAATTTTATATGATGATTAAAAAATGTTTTTTTATATAATAATTCTAAATTTTATAAATTACTATTTTAAATAATTAATTATTATTTTTTAAATAATAACAATTTCCTTTTTTATTTAAAAATTACTTAATATTTTGATAATGAATATAAAAATATAATTCATATTAATTGTAACACCCCAGGATTTCATAGTGTGTTATTTCTTAAAAATAATTCAATAACTTGCACTACACGCAACACCAAGTTCAATCACACCATGACGTACAAAAAAAAAGCCATTAAAAGAGGTCATGAATAGTATTAACAACATTTTGAACTTTATATAATCCTTATAATTTTAGAATCCCTATTATGAGTTTCTTAGTCATAATGCAACAACAGATTCATTTTCAGTATTGCACTTTTATAAACTTTAATAGTGAAACCTTTTTAAATAAAATATTTTAAACTATCTGAATAAATTGGGACATCAAAAAAATTTAAAATGAAACATCCCAAGCTTCCACGGTACGCTTTCCTTTGAATAAAATAGTAGCGTGTGTTGTACGCAACCTTGAGTTTTAACACACGCCACAACCAATCAAACTAGCCGTTATGAATAGTAATACCTAAATTTTGAAATTATATATATTTTATATTTTATAATGGACTTCATTTTTGGATTCGGAATATCGAATTTAGCCTAAGGTGAAATTTTGGTACTTTTCGGATAACTTTCATATTTTGATGAATAGTGAAAATTACTAAATTTTAATTAAAAACAACTTTTTTAATCAAAATAATTAATAGTGATAAATTATGAATTTTAGTAGTTTTAAAGTATATTTATAATATATTTTTACCATTTAATATAATGTTGGTCATTGTACATAATTTTACAATTAAACCGAACATAAACAAGTGTCAATCTTTTGATAGTTATTACCTCTTAAAAACACGCTTTTTGTTTTGACAGCGGGAATTAATTTTAAATTAATTTCTGCCAGTTATGTGTTTTGAATTTAGAAAAATGGATTCCATAATTGGAATCAGGATGTCCAAATTGTGTAAATAGGTAACTTTTATTTTTAGACATTTTGAATAATTATTGTGGTAAATATTTTATTTACCATGGTTAAGGGTAAATCCGGTAAATAAGGGTTAAAAAAATAATATTATAATAATACAAAATTAACCTAAAACGTGTCCTAACCTTATTGGTAGACACATACCCGACCATGATCATCCATGGGTCAATTTGGGGACCCCTTGGATCCACTTGTATGTGGAAGGGACACTTTATATTAATAAAGTTAAAATAAAAATAAAAATGGCATAAGCTTACATCTTTTAGAAGAACAATTTTTACATAAGGTTATACATGTTGGATTTTCGATTATAAATATTCATTAGAAAGATAAAAAGATTTCCTACATAATGATATTTTATTTATAATTTTTAGACATCAAATAATTTAAATTATTAATGACACAATAATGATGCAATGTTTACCTCATTAATAAATCATTTAAATAAATAAGATTATAATGATTAAAATATTATCTAAAACCTGTCCAATTCTTATTGGTTGATGTTATTTAGAATATGAGTCATCTTATCTTCGACCTCAATGATTTTTTGACCATTATAAACCGAATATAATTATATTATAAAGTAATACTTTCACTCTTTCCTAAAGAGCCCCTCTTCTCCCTTATAAAAGGAGACCACTTCTACTCATTCCTCACACCTCTCAAGCCACTTGGCTCGTCCAAACTCTGCCCAACTAAGCTCCCCACATCCCTCTCCTCCTCCTTGAAGCTTCCCCTTAGGCAGAAAGCATTTCAAGAAGTCCTTTGGTTCCAACCAAAGTGAGTTACCTAAATTAAAGGAGGTTAACCTACCCCAACCAAGGAAAAGTACAAGGTAAGGGATTTTCTTATCTCACATTCAATTCCGTGAGATTTCCATTATTCGCCACTAAATTATTGAAAGTGGTGTATTGTGTACTGGCATTTGATATATATTATCATATTCATGTTATTCTGTAAATAATTTGGTGGTTATTAACTTTTGGCCATACGACTCAGTTGATTAACGTGGTAAGGGGTTTTCATCTCACTCCTTATTCCCGTGAGATTCATGCCATATTGCCACCATTACCTTTTGTGTGGTGTATGTACTGCCCATAATTATATTATTTGTGTAATACACTCTAATTTATGTGTAATTACATATTAATTGTATGATACCTCTTTCATGGGTTGTATGTTTCATAAGTTACCAAACTGGTAATGGTTATTTCACAATCTCTTCATTATCCGAGGTTGTTTATACGTAATAATCTACTGGGATCTCGTTATCATCCACATCCATGTTTCTTCAAAATGTATTTCAAAACATTTTTAATATATAAAATAATATGGGTTAAAGTCATTTATACCCTTGTTTGACTTTTTATAAGAGGTTTATAAGGGAATCTTTCCGTCGTTTTCCAAACAAGGTGCTTTTTAACCTTTTCGACAGAATTAAGATAAGAATGTTTTTTTTAACTTACACGGCGGGTGTGGTTATTTTCAGCCGTTATAAAATCGTCAAAGCTTCCCTTAAAAGCTTATAAGATTATTTTCAAAGAAAATGTTTGATTTTATATGGATCTTAAATGATTTCAAAATAAAAGGAGATATTTCTTTAAAAAGAATTTTGATTTCATCTATGTCAACATCCTTTGATGGGTTTTAAGAATATTTGAAGTTGATTTATTATGATACAAAACTTCTATATTGTTTTGAAGGTTTTGTGATATGTTTGACTGTGGATGTGCTATTTTTATACCATTCATAGTTTATGGTGAAAGTATTGACATTTCGTATGCTAGTTCCAATAAGAATGTTTATGTTATATTTCAATCTTTACTTCATATGAATGTGTTGGACAAGTATGTTCCAGGTTGGGGACTGGTTAAAGTAAGCCCTCCAGGTTGGGGACTGGTTAAAGTAAGCCCTCCAGGTTGGGGACTGGTAAAAGTAAGCCCTCCAGGTTAGGGACTGGTAAAAGTAAGCCCTCCGGGTTGGTGTCCGGTTATTAGAGGCACTCCGGGTTGGTGTCCGGTTATTAGAGGCACTCCGGGTTGGTGTCCGGTTATTAGAGGCACTCCGGGTTGGTGTCCGGTTATTAGAGGCACTCCGGGTTGGGTTCCGGTTACAGTTAGCCCCAAGGTCTTGGGACGAGGCCTTGAAAAGTAATTAAAGTTTAGCATTATGCATTCCAACATTATGAAAGTGGTTATTGATTTTTCATGTGATTATTCGATTAGTAGAATATACATGTGAACAAGTAAATGGCATTATTTCATTGTACTTTTGCCATACTATGTTGAAGTTCAAGTTTAAAAGGCTTTTGTTTTAGTAATTCATTGCCTTAAATGTTTATGCTTATTTTTGAATGTTCCGCTATATTGTTATCCTTACTGGGCATTTGAGCTCACCCCTTTTCTATGTTTTATTTTTCCCAGGATGTGAAGATATAAGTTATGAATGACCTGTAGGGATATTATGAGGGGATTATAGTGTGGACTGTGGAAACATTATGTTGTTGTAGTAGTTTTTCATTTTATGATGTAATGTAAAACTTATGAATATATCTAGTGTTTCCAAGGCTACTAAACCAATCGGTCTTTCGAGATTTGATCTTTCTTGTGATCATGCCAATGTTATGTAATAATGCACCGACTCTGGGTAACTGGGGTCGGGGCGTTACAGTTGGTATCAGAGGAAGTTTAGTACATACCTTGGAATCTAGATTTAGATAAACTCTGATTAGAGCACGTAGACCTAAGATGAACTTTGAGGATTACTATAGAAGAACTTCCTAGAATTTTGGTATTGTAGAGTTTTGTGAGTTTTCCGAGCAATACATCCCTGTCTGGATACGAGCAGGTAGAGGCGGCTCTGGCACAGATGTACCTAGGGGTAAAACCCGAAAACACCGCTTTGAGCTAGACTCGAACGAGAACTGGTGCACGACAACGGGCCTTGCTGCACTCTTGGTTACGACACTCCCGGGGGATATGCTTAGGATAACTCTCATTTTCTTTACAAATCATTATGAAGGGTTTATGAGTATATACTTCCTCAAAGAAAACATTTTTATGATTATGGATTATATCCATAAATAGTTCAATTTATGTTAAGTGTTTTATAAGTATGGGATTATGTATTTTGATTCATAAACTGATCTAGTTTATTCCATTGTTTAGAAATGGCACCCAGTAGAAGGAATGAGAACTCCAGAAATACACATGATTCAAAGAGATGGAAGGATCATATATTTCATGGTCTTAAGCTAGAATTTATAAGAGAAATAGTCTCCCATGTATTATCATCATATGAAGAAATAATATCATGTGTTGATAAGATAAGTAAAGAGTTTACTGAGTCCTATGGCTTTGAAGGGAATCAAGAGAAGAAAAGGATGGAAGAGAGAAAGATGGATAAAGGGAAAAGGGAAAAGAAGAATTTTCCCATATGTGGTAACTGTGGAAAGAAACACCCTGGAACTTGCCTGAAAGGAATGGGAGTTTGTTATAAGTGTGGAGGAAAAGGGCACAAAGTACGTGACTGCAAGGGTAAGAAAATGGTTTTAAATGTACAATGCTTCATTTGCAAGGAGTTTGGACACTACGCGAACCTATGTCCCAGTCATCAGACTATGCCGCAAATGATGTTATTGGATAATAATCAAGTTATGATACTACCACAGATGAAGAGGAATGATTAGAGTTCTTATGTTGATTATGTCAATTGAGTGTTGTATCAACAATGTACTTGTTACAATAATCATGGATTATATAAGGATTGTACTGCAGTACTATTTCATTAAGGACTTGAGATTGTGTGGAACAAAGAAAAGTGACTCAATAGTAGGATAAATTTTTGGAAAATATATGGTTGAGAGAATATAGTTCTGATACTGAGGTAGTGATTTTGGAATAATATGTGATTGTTTTGGATAAATTATATTGGATATTCTTGACTACCCTGGAACTGATTAATGATTTGTATATTCCATCATTGTTGGGGTTTAAAACATTTTTGGATTAATGAAGTATATCCAGCTTTCTATATGGAATAAGGGAGCATGAATGTAATCAATAAGGAATATGGTAATTCAGGATGTTTCGGTGTATTAAAAGAATACATGATGAAGGTATTCATATGCTATTACGGGGTAAAAAGGTTCTACATTATGTTTACCTTACTTATAAATGTTGGACTGTGAGTTTGGATAGAAGTATTTTGGATAGTTCTAGTTTGGATTATTTTGGATTTCCATAAAAGGACAACCCAGAGGTCGGGCGGCAACCCGTCGCGTCCGGCAAGGCTGCGAGACTTGAACCCGCAACCGAAGGGCGACAAGGGTGTATCACCTACCACTGGCCCATGAGATGTCCTAGATTAAATAATGTAGTTTTTATTAAAAGATCATGTAGATGAATTATAAATTCGTTTATTTTGGAACCCTATACGAATAGTGTAAATAGAATTTTTTTTACATTCTATTATCTTTTAGAGTGAAAGATGAGTTTGTGGTAGAAATTTATTAATGGATAAAACACTAATTATAAAGTAAGTATATCTCCTTATGATCTTATCCAATCTCATAAATAAATTCCTCAACATTAAGAAAAGAAACTTGTAACAAAAATGTTTTCCTAGATGATACCTTAAATCATCACTAAATAATGGCTTTGGGATTGTTGGCCTTTTCATAGCCATGTTCTCTACCACTCTCCATCAGATAATTGATGGTTATATTTTTCTTCCATATCCATATTTTCCTACATGGAACCCTAGTATGAGTTATTTTCGGTAATCTTCATACGTTCGACTCTTTATTTTAAATAGAGGCCTCATTAATTCATTTTTCGATGTGGGATTTCAACTAAGATATTTTGAAACGTCAAAAATGTGTTATCCTAATACCCTATGTTTTGTTGAACCGATGGTATTTCAAATCATCATAGAATGATGAATTTAAGGACCTCAATTATACACTTGTTTATGATTGATGATCTCAATCACTACCTATAAATATTTACGTTTTTCCTCCAATTATATGTCTCTAATTGCCACCAATGTTCTCCTAATCGAGATCATAATTTGGTGGTGACTCTTTCATTTCTCTTTTCCTCATATTAAGACTAAATTTTAGTAACCTAATTTCCGATGTGGGTTTTCCCACAAAGATATTTTCTATTTTCAACCTTTTATTTTCGAAGAACAATTTCAAATTGCAAGGACGCAATTTATTGAAGGAGGGGAGAATGTAACACCCCAGGATTTCATAGTGTGTTATTTCTTAAAAATAATTCAATAACTTGCACTACACGCAACACCGAGTTCAATCACACCATGACGTACAAAAAAAAGCCATTAAAAGAGGTCATGAATAGTATTAACAACATTTTGAACTTTATATAATCCTTATAATTTTAGAATCCCTATTATGAGTTTCTTAGTCATAATGCAAGAACAGATTCATTTTCAGTATTGCACTTTTATCAACTTTAATAGTGAAACCTTTTTAAATAAAATATTTTAAACTATCTGAATAAATTGGGACATCAAAAAAATTTAAAATGAAACATCCCAAGCTTCCACGGTACGCTTTCCTTTGAATAAAATAGTAGCGTGTGTTGTACGCAACCTTGAGTTTTAACACACGCCACAACCAATCAAACTAGCCGTTATGAATAGTAATACCTAAATTTTGAAATTATATATATTTTATATTTTAAAATGGACTTCATTTTTGGACTCGGAATATCGAATTTAGCCTAAGGTGAAATTTTGGTACTTTTCGGATAACTTTCATATTTTGATGAATAGTGAAAATTACTAAATTTTAATTAAAAACAACTTTTTTAATCAAAATAATTAATAGTGATAAATTATGAATTTTAGTAGTTTTAAAGTATATTTAGAATATATTTTTACCATTTAATATAATGTTGGTCATTGTACATAATTTTACAATTAAACCGAACATAAACAAGTGTCAATCTTTTGATAGTTATTACCTCTTAAAAACACGCTTTTTGTTTTGACAGCGGGAATTAATTTTAAATTAATTTCTGCCACTTGTGTGTTTTGAATTTAGAAAAATGGATTCCATATTTGGAATCAGGATGTCCAAATTGTGTAAATAGGTAAGTTTTATTTTTAGACATTTTGAATAATTACTGTGGTAAATATTTTATTTACCATGGTTAAGGGTAAATCCGGTAAATAAGGGTTAAAAAAATAATATTATAATAATACAAAATTAACCTAAAACGTGTCCTAACCTTATTGGTGGACACATACCCGACCATGATCATCCTTGGGTCCATTTGGGGACCCCTTGGATCCACTTGTATGTGGTAGGGACACTTTATATTAATAAAGTTAAAATAAAAATAAAAATGGCATAAGCTTACATCTTTTAGAAGAACAATTTTTACATAGGGTTATACATGTTGGATTTTCGATTATAAATATTCATTAGAAAGCTAAAAAGATTTCCTACATAATGATATTTTATTTATAATTTTTAGACATCAAATAATTTAAATTATTAATGACACAATAATGATGCAATGTTTACCTCATTAATAAATCATTTAAATAAATAAGATTATAATGATTAAAATATTATCTAAAACCTGTCCAATTCTTATTGGTTGATGTTATTTAGAATATGAGTCATCTTATCTTCGACCTCAATGATTTATGGACCATTATAAACCGAATATAATTATATTATAAAGTAATACTTTCACTCTTTCCTAAAGAGCCCCTCTTCTCCCTTATAAAAGGAGACCACCTCTACTCATTCCTCACACATCTCAAGCCACTTGGCTCGTCCAAACTCTGCCCAACTAAGCTCCCCACATCCCTCTCCTCCTCCTTGAAGCTTCCCCTTAGGCAGAAATCATTTCAAGAAGTCCTTTGGTTCCAACCAAAGTGAGTTACCTAAATTAAAGGAGGTTAACCTACCCCAACCAAGGAAAAGTACAAGGTAAGGGATTTTCTTATCTCACATTCAATTCCGTGAGATTTCCATTATTCGCCACTAAATTATTGAAATTGGTGTATTGTGTACTAGAATTTGATATATATTATCATATTCATGTTATTCTGTAAATAATTTGGTGGTTATTAACTTTTGGCCATACGACTCAGTTGATTAACATGGTAAGGGGTTTTCATCTCACTCCTTATTCCCGTGAGATTCATGCCATATTGCCACCATTACCTTTTGTGTGGTGTATGTACTGCCCATAATTATATTATTTGTGTAATACACTCTAATTTATGTGTAAGTACATATTAATTGTATGATACCTCTTTCATGGGTTGTATGTTTCATAAGTTACCAAACTGGTAAGGGTTATTTCACAATCTCTTCATTATCCGAGGTTGTTTATACGTAATAATCTACTGGGATCTCGTTATCATCCACATCCATGTTTCTTCAAAATGTATTTCAAAACATTTTTAATATTTAAAAGAATATGGGTTAAAGTCATTTATACCCTTGTTTGACTTTTTATAAGAGGTTTATAAGGGAATCTTTCCGTCGTTTTCCAAACAAGGTGCTTTTTAACCTTTTCGACAGAATTAAGATAAGAATGTTTTTTTTAACTTACACGGCGGGTGCGGTTATTTTCCGCCATTATAAAATCGTCAAAGATTCCCTTAAAAGCTTATAAGATTATTTTCAAAGAAAATGTTTGATTTTATATGGATCTTAAATGATTTCAAAATAAAAGGAGATATTTCTTTAAAAAGAATTTTGATTTCATCTATGTCAACATCCTTTGATGGGTTTTAAGATTATTTGAAGTTGATTTATTATGATACAAAACTTCTATATTTTTTTGAAGGTTTTGTGATATGTTTGACTGTGGATGTGCTATTTTTATACCATTCATAGTTTATGGTGAAAGTATTGACATTTCGTATGCTAGTTCCAATAAGAATGTTTATGTTATATTTCAATCTTTACTTCATATGAATGTGTTGGACAAGTATGTTCCAGGTTGGGGACTGGTTAAAGTAAGCCCTCCAGGTTGGGGACTGGTTAATGTAAGCCCTCCAGGTTGGGGACTGGTAAAAGTAAGCCCTCCAGGTTAGGGACTGGTAAAAGTAAGCCCTCCGGGTTGGTGTCCGGTTATTAGAGGCACTCCGGGTTGGTCTCCGGTTATTAGAGGCACTCTGGGTTGGTGTCCGGTTATTAGAGGCACTCCGGGTTGGTGTCCGGTTATTAGAGGCACTCCGGGTTGGGTTCCGGTTACAGTTAGCCCCAAGGTCTTGGGACGAGGCCTTGAAAAGTAATTAAAGTTTAGCATTATGCATTCCAACATTATGAAAGTGGTTATTGATTTTTCATGTGATTATTCGATTAGTATAATATCCATGTGAACAAGTAAATGGCATTATTTCATTTTACTTTTGCCATACTATGTTGAAGTTCAAGTTTAAAAGGCTTTTGTTTTAGTAATTCATTGCCTTAAATGTTTATGCTTATTTTTGAATGTTCCGCTATATTGTTATCCTTACTGGGCATTTGAGCTCACCCCTTTTCTATGTTTTATTTTTCCCAGGATGTGAAGATATAAGTTATGAATGACCTGCAGGGATATTATGAGGGGATTATAGTGTGGACTGTGGAAACATTATGTTGTTGTAGTAGTTTTTCATTTTATGATGTAATGTAAAACTTATGAATATATCTAGTGTTTCCAAGGCTACTAAACCAATCGGTCTTTCGAGATTTGATCTTTCTTGTGATCATGCCAATGTTATGTAATAATGCACCGACTCTGGGTAACTGGGGTCGGGGCGTTACATTAATAAAAAAATAAAATGAATTATTCTACCATTACATTGGTTGTTCAATTATTCCCTATATTTGAAATTCCATCATGAAAATTTTATTCACTTATTAAACTAGCGGAGATATATTTCCCTCATACCATTTTACGATTCTCATGTTGCCTCATCAACCATATAGTTTTTCCATAAAACCATAACTTGGTGAATAACCATATTCTGGAACAATTTCTCTAAATGTAAAAATACCTGAACAAGTTTTTCCTCATAATAATGTTTCTCTTCCAACTGAACTACTTTAGGGCTCAAAACATGAGTAGAATCTGGAACATTTATGCTTAATATTGAAACATGAAACATGTTTTTTATAAATGATAAAATTGTATTTAGATCCACTTGGTAAGAAACTAATCCAAATTTCTCTATGATTTCATATTATCTAATAAACCATGGACATAACTTCCCATTTTTACCAAAATTCATAAAACGTTTCCATGGAGATACTTTATGAAAAACATGATCATGTACCTAAAAAGAACGATCTTTCCTCTGGTCACCCACATAATATTTCTTTCATATCTGAGCTATCCTCATATGTTACTGAATAAATAACACCTCAACCATTTACCCCACCATCTATGGTCCCATAAACATCCATTCTCCAACTTTATCCCAATTAGATGGACTCCAAAAATGATTTCCATATAATACCCAAAAAGGATCCATCTTTATTATAGAATAAAACTTTTATAAAACAAATCAACCACTGAAAGATGATCCAATATCCCTTGTTATCATTTAAAAAGAATGAAGAATAACATCCATGGTTTGAATTATTCTTTCAAACTGTCCATCAGATTGAGGATAAAAATCTATGGTGAAATTTAATTCAATACCAAATGAATTCTGAAGTCCATTACAAAAAAAGAATGTAAAACTAAGAACACATTCTTATTTAATTGAGAGAGGAACTGAATATAACCTATATATAACCTTTAGATATAGGTGGGAAGGTGGATTTGAAGACATTTAATATCAAATGGTAAAAATATGAATAGATTTAATTAATCAATAAGCATTAACCCAAATAGGATTATTACCTTATGTAGTCTATGGGAATCCCACCCCAAAATCAGTATACATATTTTTCATTTCCACTCTAGCATTGGAAAAGGTTGAAACAATCACATCAGTAATTAAATTCTATATTAACCTTATCACAAGTAAAAAATGTAATGTTAATTCCCGTAATATCTCATTTCATTCCATCCAACTAGTAATACTATTGATGGTCTCTATACATATTAGTGATTCTCGAATGAATAGAGAACAATGATCTATAAGCTTAACTCAATATATACCCCTTAAAATACTAATAACAAGGAAGATAAAATCCCATTTCCAATATAATATAATATTCTTTATCAAAATTAAACCGAGGTATCATACCCTTATAAATGGATTCTACCTTTTCAATAAAATCATGATCTTCCTTATGATATTACTTAATTATTTTTGAAAAATGTCCACTTCACTAAAAAATGAAACAAAATATAGGATGTCCCTATATCCATAATATTTATTCAAAAATTCATCAAATAATTATCCAAAGGTCCATTTTCCAAATGCAACATGGTTAATGTATCATTATTTTTCTGACTCAAAGCATTGAATACATTGTTTTATTTTTCATGTTTGTAATTAATCATCCAATAATAATCCTTTATTACATGAAACTATCTTCTCAATATCCTATTTAATTATTTCTAAGTGAATTTTTACTTCAATATTTTAGGATCATTATATATTTTACACTTTACTCAATAAATCTGATGACTCTAAATTTTTAAAGAAAAAACCAAAGTAGATAATTCCCAATCATGTGTCGTGTAATTTAGCTCATGAGGTTTTAGTTGATGTGAGGCCTAAAGAATTACTTGATCATTCTAAATCAAGACACAACAAAGTCTCTTCAATGAATAAATCATTGTAGATGAAAAATTCTATATTTATGGATATATTGGGAAAAACATACTATTAACAAATCATCTTTTTGAGTTCCTAAAAGCAATCATCACATTCATTTCTCTATATGAATTCTACTTCTTTTAGATTTAACATAGTCAACGGGATAGACAACTGGAATTTTTCTCAAAAACCTACATTAGTAACCTGCTAAACCAAGAAAACTACAAATCTCTATGACATTTTTTGGTCATGAAAAATATTCAACAACTATTTTTTTAGAAGGGTAAATAGTTATTCCTTTTTAGAAACAATATGTTTAAGAAAATAAATTTTTTGAAATAAAAATTCACACTTACTAAATTTCCCATAAATATTATTTTATTTTATGTTTTATAAAAAAAATAATTAGTTTTCATTCTTTTTCCTCCTTAATTTTAGAATATTCGAAAAATAATATATAAATAAAACCAAAATATTATCCAAGATGTCATGGAAAACTCTATTCATAATGACCATAAATATATAAGTTGTGTTAAATAATCAAAAGTTCATAAATACAAACTCATTATTCCTATATCTAGTGGGAAACCATGTCTTATAAATCAAATCCTTCTTCACTACTAGCTAATGGTAACTTAACCTTGGATAAAACATTCAAAAATTTATGTGCACCCTGGAGCTGATAAAACAAATCATCAATACGATGAAAATTATATTTTTTTCATAATAGGGAAGTTATTAAATACTCTATAATAAACTCAAAGCCTTAGTGAACTATCATTATTTTTTAAGAAAAAAATAGGATCACTAGAGAGTGAAGTACTAAGTGGCATGAAACCTCTATCTAAAAACTCCATCAATTTCTATTTCAATTATAAAAGTTATTCTTCATCCATTTGATAAGGGGACTAATAAATAATATTAGCATAAAACACTAATTTAATACAAAAATCAACCTCCCAATTAGGAGTAACATTAGAAAAATCATTTGGAAATGAATTAATTTATTCATTCACTACTAGAACATCACTAATTTTAACAGTTTCTCTCCTTTTAATAATATGATCAATGTAAATTTCAGTACCATCTCAACTGATTTTCTTATAATCATGGTATGTTATCAAAGGCATGAAATCATTTAAAATAACTTTAATAGATTTTATATATATCTCAACATGATAAAATAAAATAAAATCCATAATAATAATTATATCAAACTCTACTATGTGAATTTCTCCAAGATTTTTAGGAAAGACCACTCAACTAATAACAACAGGTAGAATCCTATAAACTTCATTACTTTAATATTTCAACTTGGTGTTTTCACCTAAATTTCTTTCATCATTTCCTGTGTTGATATTCCCATTTACTTAAAAATTTCTCATAAATTAAATAATGTGAATATCTATAGTTAAACAAGTTATTGGTATAATTTTAATAAACAAGTATCATACCTATTACCACTTCATTCAATGGTCAAACTTCAACTATAGTAGTAGAAAATGTCCTTTCTACCCCCTTTTTCTAATCATGATAATTTTGAAATTGTAAAACTAACACTAGACACATGTTATCATAATGACCCAAATCATTTCAACTAAAACTCATCACCATTAGATGGATATCAGTTACCTCTTTCCTTGAATGTTCTAAAATCCATTCATTATAGTCATGAGCCCTGTGACCATACTATCCCACCAGTAACACTTTCTAGATCATATGAAACACTCCTTGAAATTTAATTTACCACATTAAGAACATATTTTTGTATTACCATTGGATAAATTATCTATTTAATTCTTTTTTTCATATCACCTTGACCTTTTCTTATTGCTTTCATCTCGAAGGACATAATTGTTGGAAAAATCCATCTGAAATTTCTCATTATAATGAAACACTATCTCATAAATATTAAATTCTTTTGAGGGTAAATATGTTCATTAACGTGGTTTCAAACCTGAGAAAAATTCAATAATTTTACTACCATTATCCTAAAAAAATCTACCATATACCTGGCCAGTATTGTGATGTTTTCTTCATATGAAGCTATACAATATTAATTATTTTTACTCAATTCCATGAATTTTTTCTCAATACTGAGTCCAAAAAAATAGGTAAATATTTATCAAGGAATTGATTCTTAAATTTTTCCCATTATAAGGAAAAATTACCATCTCTCTCTTTGGTATTTTTAATTAAATACCACAATTGATTAACTTCACCTTTAAATGAAAAATGGAATGGGTTACATTTTGACCATATAAATTTTCCTTGAATTCAAATATCTTCCCCAAAGAATTAATCCATATTTAATGTACCATAGGTTTAGATTATCCACTAAATGATGAAAGATTTTTTCTCGTGAAATTATCCACTATTGATAAGTTCCTCTGTGGTAGATCTAGATTCTCCCAATCATGGTTACCACCAACATTTATAGCTCAAGTCAACAGATCCATCACAGAAAAAATGGATCAATTCCAATTTTAACCATCTCTAGGTACTATTTGGAAGGATAATTTCTTCTCAGTGCCTTACTAATATAACTAATTTGATTCATTCATGAAAACCCATCCTAAAAATACTTATTTTAGATAAACTAACATGATAATTATAAAATTATATTTAGTTTTAATTAAACCATAAAGTGAAATCATACAATGGAATACTATTAACATTATCTTAACCTCTGAATTTATCTAAACATGGATCTAATACCGACTATAAGGACCCAAACATAAATATTACATATTCTAGTGTCATTAATGTATAAATCAATTTATTATATTCCCAATGATATTTTATGTTTAGAGAACTAGAGAGAGAGATCACAACTATTACATAAAAAACCTATATGTATACAAAGTGGACACTTATAATTTGTATCCATTTTTTCCACAATATAATTTTTTTAAAATAAAAAATTATTTATTTTTATGTAAAATCAACTTGGATTTTAACTTGACTGCTTCCATTCCATTTACCATCATTAAACCCTAGGAAGAAATTTTTTGAACATGATGGTTTGAGAGAGAGACTAGAGAGATAATGTATCAAATCATACCAATTTCTATTACTAATACATTATCCTAAACAAATGGGTTCAAGTACCCTTATATAGACCATTAGGATTAACTTTATTAAGAATTTGACTCTACATCCACTTACAGTGCACACTTTTGACAAAGAAATGGAAAATTCAAAAGAAAAATGAAATGAAAAAGAAACATATAGAGTGCACAACCATGAAATTCCATCACAAAATTCACATATAAAATCAAACCATATAATTGAAATTTATAATTTGATTTAATCATCCACGTTGAATATGAAATCATTACTCGTCATTTTTTTTCAATTAGATGAAAACTCCATGTGATTTGGATACATTCATAATGGATTCTATTTAAACAAAATTCTAGCCAGTGTTTACAACAAAACTGTTATTTCTCAAATTTTTTCAGGATAGTTCATTTTGTGTAGTGTACTAGGTAAAGTTCCATAACATGGCCAATCTATCTAGTAATCTTATAGGCTCAATGTGTGAAACCGACCATTTAAAATGGGGATATGAATTGTTTATAATTGTATCCACCATATATGGTACCCAATTAAATATGGAATTTATTATCTTAAATGCCAATAATTTTACTTCATCAATTCAGAATGATTTTTGGAACTCAATGAAATATTTTCGTTCTAATTTCATATTTTCTACATAGAGATTTAGAATCCTGGTTCCTTACATCCTCCAAATCCTTTTTAGGATTAAATATTCTTCCATGGAAATATTGTTGATCTTATTAAATTTAAAATGAATATAATAAACATTCATCTTTTTCTAGATCTCTTCAGTGAAAATCATAATAATAATATCTTGACCTGTCTTTTTATAATCCTTTATAAGGTCTTAAATTTCATTGAGAATATCTAGATCTTGGTTTAGACCTCTCTTAAATATCTGATAATACTTACTCTAATAAATATTATATACAATTATGTATTTATTCCACATGATATTTGGAATCCTTTATTTCTATATTTCATTTACTGGATTTGGATACTCATTTAGCTCATTATCCCAAATTTATTTTTCTTATTCCTACTAAACATTCTATAGATGAAGTTAATTATAAACCTTATAATGATTTTCAAGTTATTATTCCGCTTCATCATCGCTAATATTAAAAATACTCTTCACTATTCCTTTAGATATTACTCATATTTCTATCCTATGTTTCTTTTAAGACTTCCATTTTCATGTATTTTCTACACAATGAGTGTTGTAATATAATTTATGACCACATACGAATAATTTAATATGGATTTTGTCCGTAGAATTTATATTGAGTGATATTTATGCAATGTTCACTAGTTATTCATCCTTCCTGGATGAAGAACCTATACCATCTGAACAATAAACTACACTGAATAATGATCTTTTCTTTTGAAGAATATTATCTTCTTGAATCCCATTTCTTTTTTGGATTTTTTCATTAATTTATTTGATAACTAGAATTATTATCTAGAATGGTTATCAATGCAGATTTTACAACACATTGATCTACTGCCATGTTCTATTTCACCTCTAAGAGAAAAAGTAGTGTGTTAGTGTATCTAGAATAACATTATATTTCCTTGTAATATTTCCTATATTAATGTTATATTATTTCAATTAATTCCTCCATAACACTATTTGTTCTTAGGTAATACTTTTTAATTTTATTTTCATGAAATATTTTATATAATAACTATTTTTTCTTATAGTGAATGTTTCTTTCCCATGAGAATATCATCATCCCTAATTCTTTTTAATACTTCAAGAAATTATCATTCATGACTGAATGGCCCGAAGGCCCCAATTTTTATTAATTTTTAGATAAACCCACTTTTAAGGAAAAAGGGGGAAACCTCACATGACTTAAAAGAAATAGATATATAAACACAACCCAATACCAAAACATGACTACTTTAAATGCCCCTCCCTAACATCAACATCATTATAGAAAGCCTCCACCGATGCATGGCTACTCAGAGAACTATCTCGTGCAAAGATGCACAGGCCAGGTACGAATGGCTAGGCCATACCCTCTAAATATTCCAAATCCTAATAGCCTTGCATAGTTAAAGATACCTGCTCTAAGTCCTCATCTGAAGCAATTACTTGTAGAATGTTTGGACCAAGACATCATCCAAAAAATTTGAACCATCAAATATAAAACTGATTCAGTTTTCCAAAATGTTCTGACCATACTCCAAACAAAAACAAAACACTAGAGAACCTCTATCATCAAGCTGCAGCTCCACTGAGCATTATATATTTTTAAGATAATTTCATATTCACTTCCTTCTGGATACTCATATTCAGGAAGGTTAGGAACTTTCCTCTTTAGAATTCTAGTTACTGTGGAATCATATTATTTATAATTCCAAGGCACCTTACCAGACACCTTTCTTAGTATTGGAATTGAGACTTCATCTAAATCAATAATATATGATCTTTCTTAACATAATATACTAAAAAATACCTGTATTAGATTATAATCTATAAGTTCATTGAGGAAAATTTCTATCTTCTCTACAATATGTGGTTGAAGCTTCTCCCTACTACCTTGGATATGAAATCCAAATAATTCTATCTTTGTTCGCATCTGAATGATAATTATTTTTAAAAGTATAATCCCTTTTTCTCTAAATATTTCAGGCACCAACTTTAAGTTCCCTATATGATCATCTAATTTTTAACAAAATATGATAACATCATCAATATATACTCCCTTGAACAATGACAATGTACTAAATCCCTTTCCCATTTCCCTCTAGATTATTCAATATAATTGTTTAGTCTAAATGGAATAAATTTCCCTTAAAACAAGGCAATTGATAATTTAAATAATTTTAATGTTATATCCTCCTTATTAATCTTATTCTGTGAATATCCTATGATGAGATCAAAATTAGAATATTCCATTATCCATTTATCTATAATCATTCTTATTAAATCCTCCTGATTAGAAATATTACATCCATCATCCTTTGTGTCCCAATCAAGATCACAATAATCAATTATTAACCTAGATTTACCTTATCGAATCTTAGAATGATTCATTACCATGAATTCCACAATTCTGTTAATACTTTCACTATGCTTTATTAGTCAAATACTAATTAAAACTAGAATATATTTCTCAAATTAATTAACCATTATATTTGGATAGGACATTCTCTTTCTGTAGATCACTATACTAGGATCACTAAGTGTGATATTAGATTATGGGATTTACTTTTGCCACAATTTCAGAATGATCTTTAACTATTTTTATGATAAATAATCTCTTATTTGGGATAATACCACTTCTTTATTTATCCTTTAAAAATTATATCAAACAAATTTTATCCACTGCTTAATATTTTTTTGTATTCTCTATCCTCATTTAGATTATTTTTTAATTTCATTATAGATACATTAAATTCTAGAATCATTATGATTTTCCAAAAAAAAATAGAATGAAATAATTTTTGAGTGAAATTCCTTCTGAAAAAACATTATAGGACGATATCTTATAAAGAATCAATTCCCAATCATGAAGACATATAGAAATTAATAAATAAAGAAAAGAATATTTTCTAAAAATGTTCTCTCATTGAGTTCAATCTATACATCCTTTCATACTTCCTATATAAAAACTGTTTAATTAATAAAAATCATAACTTAAAACTATGTAGATTCCCAGGTTACTCATAAAAATCATATTCTTGTGAAAATGAATATATATCCTATATCAACTAGGGAAGTACATGTATTTACATCAATACATAGCTTTACCAATGTATCCCATTACTATATCTTTTCATGGAGTAATAAATATCCCATATATTCTATATGAGATTCTTCATCCTCATATATTGGTAATTGAATATTTCTTAGTCCAACTATCCTTCTGGAAAATGATGTTCTAGGTTCTTCTACTAAAGTTCCTTCATCTTTTTGAATTAAATGCCTTAGATTCTCTAATAGTTTTTTGAGTACCATTTCCCTGTGATATTCAATTTTCAAATTTAAATGTCCTAATCTTGATCATTCTAATATGAGATCGTAATCATCTTCTCTGATTTTAGAGATGAAAAGTATACTACTTACTTGATTAATCACATCATGAATAAGTAGCTTCTAAATTCATTATTCATCAAAATCTGGTGAAATTAATTCAATGGGATTTGTTATCCTCTTAGGGTTTACCATGTGTGGTTTCATTACTCTAATTTATGTTTCCTCTTCTTGAAAAATATGTGTAAATATTTACCCACCCTTATTTAGAGTTGGTCTTCTAGTATTGTATAAAATTACATAAAGATGAGTAATTATTGTGACACATATCCTTTTGGATGGACAACCCACTATATTCTAAAAGTCTCTCATGTCCATATTAAATTATAAAGGTCTACTGATACATTTCTCCATAAGTACTATGGGAAATCTATGATCAAATTCTCCCATGAATCTCTTTCATGAATAATTTATCATTATTATAAAAATTCATTAGATAAATTAGCTAAAATATCATATTAATCTATAACTAATATTGGTAGATCTTGAAATTTTCTAATAATAGGATCTACTCTAATTTATAATACTCCAAAATTTACATACACAAAATTTTTCTTTATAACCTCACTAACCCATTCTAGTTTTAGAAAATGCATTATAAATAATCCACTTTTTATTTTATATAATTTATTTATCTCTTAATCCTTTATGATCGTGGTTATTTTACAATATGGTACAAACTATATTTGGTATAACTCAGACCAATCAACACTAGGAATCTTCCATTCTTGAAAATTTATTTCTTCTAAAGGTATTTCAGTTTCCAAAGAATACACTGGATCACCTTCCATATCATCCAGCTTTACAATCACTTGAGATTCTTCTAGGGAACTGGCACCTGATCAAATCATGTCTATTCGAAGCTAGAATTAAATTATATTGGTATAATTTCTTTTTTCATCATATGATCTGGTCTCTTCAACATTTAATTACTTATAATATATTGAATATATACACTTATCATATGATTCTATATAATCTTCCCAGATAGTCTCAAATATGAATCTTATATAATTATTTCTTTGTCATTACCGCTTCTTATATATTTATTTGGTAATTTGTTATCTCTTTTACCTTTCTTCCCATATAACCAATAGTAATCATAGATGGACAGATATTTTCCTTTAGGAAATCTGGGATACTTCCCATATTTTTCCTTATATTTTTCTATCACAACCTTGTAGATTCTATTTGTTCTAAGAAACCTCTTATTTTTTTATTTATGTTTAAAAACATACATGATTATTTCCTTTTACCAAATTTATTCTATAAATTCTTGTGATATTTCTTTCATATACACCAGATATCTTGAAACTTTGTTCTAAAAGAGTTTTTATTTTATTTTTCATGCTCCTAATTGGTTCGAATAGACTCATATATTCATGTGAAACCCTCTACCTTTTGGAAAAGAAAAACCCATATATGGAATATTTATTTCCTCATACAAGACAAGACTCTATATAAAATATAGTCTAATATCTTACCTTATTATATCAACTAAAACTCACATAGGAACTTACAGGTATTTAATTTTAGAAATATGAGTCTTGATGTTTTTTGAATTACTTCAGACGAGCTTCCTGGATGTTTCTAGATAAATACATCTATAGAATATTCTTGATCTCATGGTCCAAGAATATAATACCAATGATGAAACACAAAAATATTTTTCAAAATAGCACATGTCATAGATTTGGATTTGTGTTAAAGATATTGTAAATTTTTTCTACCAATTATATATACTAATAGACTAGTAAATTTCACAAAAGATATAGTTTCAATAAATTAGAAACTACTGTTATAACATTGATTGAGAATGTTACATATTCTTAGATAGACATTCTCACTTATGATTATCTTAACAACCTACCCCAAAACACCTATGTATTAACTCTTAAGGTAGATCCTATGAAATTGAGTGCACTATCTATGGTCCATGACTAAAATAATGAAATAATATAATATTGAAGTTCTAGATCCCATTAATCTATGGATTCTCTAGGATCCATTTCTACATCTAGCTTAAAATTCATCCCATGTTGTGGAACACCTTATAGATTTGATTCCTTTGCCTTTATTATTATTGAATATAGCCAGGATATAAGGGATTGAATTCCCTATTGATCTTTAAAAGAAATAACAGAGAAACCCTTTTTTCACTCTGAAGGGATTGGTTTCTAGGAGATCGACTTCCACTCTAGATTTTCTTCCCAAGGGTTCACATCGATCCCTTTGGTGGGAGATAACTTGGTATCTCTCTTATTATTTTATTTGATTTTGTATTTTATATATTTTAATTTATTGATATTTTTATTTATGTATTTTTAGACACATTATATATCTTCAAACTCCAATTTATCCTGAGTAATAGTATCAGGGATCTGTTTATGGTATTCTTGGATAAACCAAGGAGTACTCAACAATTATTTCAATAATCTTGGGATTCTCCTACTAATGGACATATAGAATCTTCTATAAAATATCATCTAGAAATAATTGATACATATATATATAAATCTCAATGGGGATTCATATCAAATAAATTCGGTCCATTTTGAATGGAATATTTCCCTTAAAGCCCCTAATAAATATCTGAAATATTTTGTCCAACACTTGAACCTCTTCCTACTATAATTTCACTATTTGAAGAAAAATAATTCGCAGTCTATATTTCCTAGAATCCTTTTATATATTAGAACATCTACCTGGATTCTCAAATCTATGATTCAATATGGATTATTTCTATCATTAATCATTCAATATTGTCATGATTCGCCTGGGCTTCCTACACCAACATGATAACTTCATGTTATTTTTTGGAGGAAAATATGACTTATGGTATTTGATTATACTTTATAAGCCAAATATAATTTGTTGTTTGCATAATAACTCTAATTACCTTTTAAATGCTTCTCATCATAATAGATTACTTTAAACGTATAATCTAGAAGTTTTTTTACTCCAAACATTGCTGAAGCAGTAGTCTGACTAGATCCCTCCCGCCATGATTTCTAGATAGATTATGGGGCATGGAATTTCATTTTTTGATACATTGTAATTTATTTATTTAGGGTATATAGGTTAAAT
Source organism: Viscum album (assembly GCA_963277665.1). Classification (NCBI taxonomy): domain Eukaryota; kingdom Viridiplantae; phylum Streptophyta; class Magnoliopsida; order Santalales; family Viscaceae; genus Viscum; species Viscum album. Next base: position 1,052,638,696 of record OY728125.1, on the reverse strand, counting down.
TGTAAATCCAAATCCAAAATCTTATGCTCAATACAAATGGGTCCACTCTGAATATAATTATGGAAGGAAGAGGGGTGGTTTGTGATATTAAAGGCTCGTTGGTGTTCAATTTTATGGAATGCAACATATTTGAGATATTTTATTGGTATAAATAAATTAAAAGTTATTCTTATTATCTTTGTGTGTAGAAAAAGGGGAAAATTAGTTTTTGAGATATATGCATCACTATTAATCAAATTTCTAATACGCTATTTAATAGTGGATTTTTCTATAGAATATCATTATTTGGAATGGAAAATTAATTTAATGGAACACATCATAGTCTATTATACATGGAAGGAAGGTAATACATCTTCTAATTCTATCACTATGTTTGGTCATATGTCACTAACAATGTTATTTTTTATTATGTTAATATTTTACCTATGTAATGTTCATGTGTTCTAATGAATTATGTCTACTTATCTTTAAACCACTCTAAAGTTTTTTTTATATCATGTTTTATATGGTTTTTAATAAATTATATTCTATTATTATTACAATATTGAGAACCATATAATTTCATTATAGTATTATTAAACTATATCTTATGGTTTCAATTCTTAGTATAACATAATATTAATTTTGTTTGATTATCTAGTGTTTGATAATCATAATACATTGATACTTTTTCTCATGAAGTTAAAAAATAGTAATATTCATGAAAGAATATAATGATGAATAACCCATAAAATGAGCCCCACATTTTTCTTATGTTATTGGATGTTTCCACCATCATGGAAGTGAATTATTCTATAAACTTGAATAAATTATTGACATGTACCATGATTTTAGAAATTAGATTGATGTTAAACATTTTATCATGTGGAGAAACTATGTGAGGTGTGAAATAAGTGGTATTAATGTAATTTAATGTTCAATATATAATATATCCTATTGATACAAGGAGGTTTTGAGATTATTTTGTGTGGAGTTTGTTAAAAAATAAGTTGGAGAAGATGTGATTCATTTTTTGGTATTTATTTTCAATACAGAAATCATATTCAATATCACATTTCATGTGTGGTGAAAAATACTTGGATATAAATTCATATTATTATTAAGTGGATTTTTAATGATTTCATATCATGAATGGATTTTATAATTCTTGTTATTTAAGGAAACAATATCTCATTGTAGATGTTATGATTCCACTATAAATATGGTTGAAGAAGAATTTTTGCACTATAAATCATAGGCTACACCACAATATAGAATTTGTTGGTTTTGGGTGGGCCTATCTATTTGAAAGAATACACATCATAAGTGGATTTTTACTCTTTAAATAAATCTAAGAATAATTTTTGTGTCCCTAGAATATAAAGGAACACTACTTCATAAAATAGAACCATGTGCCAATTGATACTTAGATGATTTACTTATATCATGGATGTAGGACTATGTCACCTAGGAGAGTAACACATATTTTTTAGTGTCTTTAATGTTTTTAAGGAGCATGTTTTGTAATTAGTCTAACACATTTAAAGTATGGATATCACACTATGGGTGAGGATTACACACTACAAAGGTGTTTGAGTGTTTATTTTCATATCAATTTTATTTATAAGGCCTATATTCCCCAATTACCACATCACATCACAATGTGTTTTAGTAGTTAAATAATTACTATTTTGGACTACTATACTATGATTTAATGGATGAGGTTACACTATGATAGCGGAAAACTAAGAATATTGAATATCCTTGATTACTTAGATGAATTTAATAGTTTTGATTATAATTTTGAAATTTTATAACAATGAATTCAAATTTTATGGTGGAGATAAATTTTAAGATGATCTAACGACTATGTTTGAAGAAAAATATTTGAATTTTAATTTCAATTTCAAATCTAAACCTGTAGAAAATGTAACTATTTTTCTAGATTGAATGGTGTAAATCAAATTCATATAGAGTAGATAAGAAGAAGAATAGAGAGATATGTGAACAGAATAAGTTATATATATTTTCAAAACAATTAATATTATATGATTATCCATTGTTGATAAAATTATTAATGAGAGGAATATTTAATTGGTGTTGTAAATATGTTGTGTAAACAAAATGAAGAAGAAAATTTTCCCTATTCATGTTTGGAGGTGAATTTATACTTTGTTTATGTTGTGAATGTAGAGAATAAGTGAAATATTTCAACACTCTCAACAACTTATGGGAATCCTATTTGATTAAAAAAACTTTAGTTGTAACCAACATCTAACTTTGTAATGTGTGGGATTCTATTATGTGTGGGATACAAAAAATAATTATTGCGAGACATGTAAAGAATAATTTCATGGTAACACCCTACTAGTTTATACTCATTTGATGATTGTAGTGGGTAGTGTGATCCTGGGGAAATCTATATCACACTTAGGATTATTCATCTCACATTGAGAGGTGATAATTTTAAAAAAAATTTATTCCCTCATGTCAATGTGCATGTGGAAGTGAAGAAATATTTTCCAACAACACTTTAACAAGTAGTGATGTTTGTTCTTACATTGAGAATTAAAATAATTTAGATAAGTACCTTAAACCCCCACACTCTTAGTGATATCCCATAGATTCTATAGATGGATTCTCAAGTGCTATCAGAGATCAGTTCCCTTTGTGATTTTCTTCTTGAAGCCTCTCTTGGGAAGAATTATTTCTTGTCATTTTATCATATCATCTATGAATAATTTAAATTTTTTGAATAGTATGTCGATTCCACCATCTTAAGGAAAAGGATACCATTTTTTTAAATATATAATTCTTTTATATCTTTATTTTTTCAATTATGAATCTTTAGAATCTACAACTACTTGTTTTCTTTAATATGCTAGAGGTGTTTCTCTAATAATATAAAAATAAATATAACATAGATAATGATGGTAATGCTAGTAATTTTATTTTATCATTATTTTCGTAATGTAAATTTTTAATGTCAAAAGGAATCAAAATAAAACTACATATTTTGGACCAACTGGAGAATATATATAATGGAAAAAGATAAATTATTAATTTTATGGTTTTGGAGACATAAAAATTAAGATATTTTGATGCATAATGATGATACAATTTATAGGTTCTTCATCTGGGTAAATGATGTTATTATAATTATCATAAGTAATGATAAGAAGTTTAAAGAATCCACTATTATAGAGAATATTTTGCATATTTTACCTAACATTTTTGATATAAAAGTGTCTATTTTGGAAGAAAATGACATAGGTGAAATATATCTTCATGATTTTAATTATACTATTATTTTATATAAAACAAGGAACTAAAATTCTATAAATAAAATGGTAAATAAAGAAAATTATATTTCCTTTAAAGTTATATAATTTGAGAATAGTAATAATTCTAACTATGAATATGATGAAGTTGGATGTTCTCACTTAGATTAATATGTGGACATATAGTTTTATAAAATGATGGTTCTTATACCGAAAAATATGATAAGATGTCAGGGAATTCTTAAAATAATGTTACCACTTAAATGTTTCAATTTTGGGGCTATTATACATTTTGTAGTAAATGATACAAAATTGATTAAAAATGAAGTTAATGAAAAATAAAGTGAAAGACAAAGAATATCCTTAATTAATAATTCAACTAAGACAAAATTAATATCTATAATAATGAGAATAAATTTCTAAAAGATAAAAGGATGAATTTATTATGTATATTTTAAGAATATAAAATAAGTATTGAATACGAAGTGTTTTATATGAAAATTTATGTTAGTGAAAAACTTATCATTTTTAAGCTGAGTAATGAAAATTTCACTAGTAATGAAGGTATAAATTATGAAAGAATATATGTAGAATATTAGATGGATTTTATGATAAGGATATAATTTTTATAATGAAATTTACAATTTTCAAATCCAGGGAAAGAGAACTGGAAATCGAAAAATAATAATTATTCATGAAACAAAAATGATTTAGTTTATAAAAATGTGATATATAATACACTAAATAAGATTTAGAATTTGAAAAAAAAATTATAATGGAAATATCTTGAATATAAAGTTTTATGGATAGGCTAAATATGTGTATAATGATATTGATCATTTTCAACTTGAACTAATCAATGTTGAATAACTAAACCTATCCAAAATTATTTTTATCAATTGTATTCAAGAAGCTATAATGTGTTTAGAGAACAAATAATAAAAATAATATCACTAAAAATCATCTCTTCCAGATTATGTTAAAATTAAAAATTGAGATAAAGAGTCATAGAAGATGAATCATGTCAAAATAATAATTTTTTTGGACTAAATGAATTGAGCCTCTGAAAACTAAAAATAATGGGAATATAATCATTGATTCCAGATATTATTTTTTTAAAGACTCAAGAAAGGTTTGAAATAATTTTAAAATAAAGATAATGATTTCAAGGGTTTGAAAAAAATTTGGTTCAAAAAAAGGAGCTAAAAATATTGATCAAAAAAAGGTTGGAATTCAAGAACATGGTTTTGGAAAACATGTAGTTTTTAAAGGAAAATATAATTTTTATTTCGAATTTCTATATTATGGAGGATTTGGTAAAATATAAAAAATATGTTTTTTTATCCACCCACATCATAGAATTCCAATATGGTTTTGGAAACTACATTAGTGGGGGAGTCATCCCTCTCAAAAGAAGGATATTCACAAATAGGTTATATATTCTCGTTAAAACATACATAATATTTTTGGGTTACATGAATAAATTTTTGGAATGTGAAACCACCCTGGTAACCATGAAAATTAATATGTAATACTTCTACCGTCCCAAAAAAATAATTTTTAATACTAACAAACCTCTGAATATAATAAGAAATGGGAAATAAAATATCATTGGTGTATAAGTATAACTAAAAGAATAAAAGATATAATGTTATTAGATATTAGATAGTGGATTCTCTTCCTATATGATAAGAGATTTAAATTTTTTGAATAACGCTGAGCAGTGTAATGGAGGCATAGAGACTTATTTTAATTATGGGTAAATAAAAGTTAAAGGAGTAGCCTCAATTGTTGTCAAGAAAGAAAATATGGAAAAACACTCTTTATATTGATGGATTGACCAAAATATATTGAGTATATCATAGTATTTTGTTAAATTAAATTAAATGGTGTTCATGAATGTTGGGTTCTTGGTTCAGAACCTATAGTATATATGAATTGTGATTTGAGGATAGTATACTAATCAAAACTTATTTCATGTTTTTCATTTTAAATATTCATGTTTTCAAAGAATGATCGAAGAAAATAAATCATGGAATAGAAGGATTGGTAATCCTAGGAAAAATAATATGAATATGATATCTAAAGGAACAAATGTTCAATATGATGCATTTCTAAAAATAGAAAGATATGGTATATGTTCAAAAAACCTAAATGGAAATATTGTTAACTCTTATCACAAGAATGCATAGATTCAATCTACTCATCATTTAGAGCTCATTATTTTTTATGTGTATGGTCCGATATGGAAGAAATAAAACAATGGTTTGTTAATTTTCTTGACTACTTCAATTGTATTTATTTTTTTATGAAACACATGTTATATGCCTTATAATGCTCAAAAGTTTTCAATGAGGTGTAGAAAATTAGTGCATATTTTCTCTTAAGAAGATCCTGATAGATAATGGAACCATTTTTACAAAATTGCTATTTGATTCTTATTTAGAAAATCATGAAATTTGACATGAAATCAGAGAACCATACAAACCACAACTATATTATAAGGCTGAATATAATAACATGTGTCTAGTGGAGATGTCTTAGAAAATGGTGGTTGACGTGATACTTTTCAATTTTTGGAGACAAACTGTTGGTATAGAGATTCATATCCAAAACGTATTTTTCATAGGATAAATTATGATATTTCCCCTTATAATATGTATTTTAAAACATCACCACATTTAATTTATCATCATGTTTTTTGAATTCATTTTTTAGGAAGGAAAAATTTGGGAGTATTGGAAAATTTGAATATTTTGGAGTTAATGGGACATTATTATATATCCTATAAATAGAAGAGGATATAATTTTTCAAAAAATAAAGGGGAATGATCTTTTATTATGTTAAAGATTTTTTTTGTAAAAATCAAAGAAATAATTTTTTAATTTGAAATCGGGTTCTAGAATATACTGTGATGCTAATTTTGTTAAATAGTTTGAAGAAGTTTATGAATGATATGAATGTATTGAATATTTACAAGTTGGGGAAGAATATTAAACCATTTTTATTAATATGTAATAATTTATTTCAATTCATCCAAATATGATAAAACAATTTTGGGTGTAAAACATCATTGGAAATCATATACAATAGGTATGAACAATGGGAAATCTAAGGATAACATTTCGTTCTTCATTATTCCATCAGGTTGATCCTAAACGTCTTAAAGAAAAATTGAGGAATCAGGGGTGGGTTGATTCCATGAATGAAAAATTAAACTAAATTGATAAAACTGAGACATGAGAGTCAGTTCCCTAACCCAATGATAGAAAAATCAAAACAAAACGGGTTTTCTGAAATAAGTTTAATGAAAAAGGAGAAGTTGTGAGAAAAAAATAACGGTTAGTGTTTAAAGTTTATAAATAAGTTCAAGGAGTAGAATATAATTAATCTTTTTCACTTTTTTTAAGTCTTGAAATTATCTGAATATTTAGTTTATTATGGAAAAATGGAAATACAATAAATTTCAGAAAGGAATTCATGTCGACTTTCTTCTATGTTGAATTATAATAATTGGTTTAAATTTAGAAACCACATGGGTTATTATTTAGGAAAAATGACATATATGTTTATAGGTTATAAGAGGATTTATATGGGATTAAAGGTTCTCAAATATCTTATTATTATAAGATGGATTCTTATCTGTATAGGTTAAATTTCATAAAGGGAAGAGTGGAAATCGATCAATATATCAATAATGAAAACTATGTATGTCTTCTTGTTATTTTTCATGTGGATGACATCATATTTTTTTTTAAAATTATGGAAAAATGTTTGAAACATGATCTATTAATATGAAGAGATTATTTTAAATTTCTATAATAGGATAAATGATGTACTTTCTCAGCATATATATCTCTCAAATGAAATGTTACATTTTTCATTCTTAATAGAAATATACTATGGAACTATTGATTTTTTCTGAATGGATGATTCAATGCCTATTTCTACACTCATTTAAGTGGTAAAATATTTTACAAAGATTAAAAGGGAATGGATTTTGATCCTAAAGTTTTCATAAAATTGATTATAAAATTTCTATTTTTAGGGAATCGAGGTCAATTTTGGTGTATGTTGTTACAATTTTTCTCAATATAAAAGTTCACTAACAGAGTCCAATTTTTTGGATAGAAATTATTTTTAATACATATATTAATGGTCTGATATATTTAAAGCTTAAATATGAGATAATAGTAATGTTATATTTTTTTGTCATAAAGATGTTGAAAGGGAAGACTATTTTGATGAAAGAATATCTAAATTCATTTGATTTTTATTCTTAGGTGAAAGGTGTGTTTTTTGGAATACTAATAAGGTGAGTTTTGTGACATTAAGAACTATAGAGGCTGAATATGTGCCTACAACTCATTCCATATATTAGTCAATGTGGATGAAGTAATTGTTATAAGATTTTAAGGTTGAAATGAAGCTACCACGTTTTCATGGATGTGATAATCAATGTGATATAAATTTATCCAGAAATCATATTAAATAATCAAGAAGTAAGAAAATTGATATTATATATCAATTTTTCAATGAGGGTATGTAGGTAAAAGAAAGGAAGTTGGAGTGTGTTCCTAAAAAGCATTAGAAATTTGATTTGTTCACCAAGCCACTATATAAGGATGATTATCCAACAATGAAGTTGATTCAGGTTGTTCAAACTCATCCATCTCAAGTATTAGGTATGGTGTTCAAGTCCCCCTCCTATGTTGTCTTTTGATATTATTGTAAAATGGTTAGAAACATAAAAATATAAATCACATGATATTATCTATTGATATGTTATTTACTTATCCATGGTAGTATATATTTATGTGGAGTTTTTAAAAGGGGGATGTTTTGATTTCAATTTTTTGTATGTGTATGAAGGATTTTAATAATTTCTTAGTGTACATGTAGGAGTTTTTAAGAACTAATTTCATGTTTTTTCTATGGGTGATGATGAAGTATCGATTATGATTATATCAATCTTATTTCATGTGGTATCACATAAATTTAATTTGGTATATCATCATCATAAATTTTTGAGATTTTTTGGTTTAAAGAAAAATTTAATATAGATAACTATTTATTGAAAATATGGCACTATTTATTTAATTTTTTTTACCTAAACTAATTTTCGTTAACTAGTATTATAATTATTGAATGGTGATCCATTGCTAGAAATAAAAAGTTTTATAGGGTTTTTTGTTAATTAGTTGACAACACAAATCTAAAGGAAGATATTTTTGAGACCAAAATGTGTTTAGATAATTTTTATAAATTTATTTAAGAATAAGTTAGTTTGGATGAGATTCATTTTTTCAGATTTTGTTTCCACATAATTCAAATTCAAACTCAAATTTTCTTGGAAGGGTAATATCTCTAGTGAATAATTCAGATGATACTTAAGATGGTTTATAGTTGTTATAAATCATAAAAGTAATTCATGGTGAAAACTACATAAGGATTCAATATCACACCCTAGATATTGTGATTAAATCATAAAATATGATTGAATAATAAGTTTTACATAGTAAATATAATGCTACTCCACAAAGGATATGGACTTAGTTTGTGGGACCCCTTCTATTTAAATTCTTCTAGGACTTAAGAAGATGGATACACCATAATTATGTCAGTGAATACATTTAATTTATATTAAATATTGATATCCTCTACTATAACATCCAATGTCATTACAAATTTCAATATTCATAAGGGAATTTATGATTTTGTTTCATGGATGGTTCTATGTGTTGATCCAGGATTAGGTTAGGGGTTTGACCTCTTTAACCTCCAAAAGATGTTTTTTAGAAAGGAATCAAGTCTTGCGTGGTGAATTAGAGCTTTAGGATAACCAAATGAGTAATTTCATGCCATAAATTCTATTTTATTATCATATTAGACTACCTAAGATCACTGGCTAGCCAGTGGACCTCCTTTGGCTGGACGGTGAGCCACTAGCTCACTGTTGGTCAGTCACAAACTCACCGGTGGGGCTACTGGGTGATTTTATTTGTAGGAATCCCATTTATTTACATGTATACCCCATTATTTACCCTCCTATATTCTCTTTAAACCTTAGTCAAACCATGTGACAAAGTGGGGTCCCTTCTTGATGATTTTTCCTCCACTAAGCTCATTTCATGGACATTTCATGTGTCTTTAGTTGCATATGATTTATGTGGGTAAGTCCAACACTATCTAACCCTTAAACCCCTATTTATCTTATATTATTATTTATAAAACCCCAATATAATGAATATAGGGATTTATTCATGGAACCAGTGCATCAGACTCAATTTAATCAACAATTCATGGTGGCTTGGATCCATTAATCTTGGGGATGCATTTCCTTAGAATTTTATATAAATTTTAAAACATTATAAGCCTTGAATTTCATGTGTGTATGTTTATAACCCTTTGATACCTCTATATTTTTTTTATCATGATAGGGTGTTTTTTTATTGATAGAGTCTCCTTATATGGGGATTATGGGTTTTGTTCCATAAAAATGGTGAAAACAATCCCTATACTAGGGATGCATGTAGGGTTTTTTTCTTAGGAGTTTTCAATTAGAATGTTTCCTTTAAGATTGAATGAGTCTAGGGTATCTGAGATATAAATTATATGTGTTAGGGTAATAAATTCTTGTGATTGTTTGTTTTGGAATTGATAGATGTGGTTCTTGTTCTGATGATAAAAGTGGGGTTGCATTTTTAGGTAAATGGACCTCAAAAGTGTAGTTTTTTGGTTTAGAAAGGATGAGAATGACTTGGATAATTGGAATATAAGTTAAGGTGGTGAATACCCTTGGATGTGTGGCTTAAACTTCTAAGCATGAGTCTTGTACCAGTGTATAAATTTAGGGATATAGACTTGGGTAAATGTTTTTTGGGAGTGTCATTTGGTATTGGGTTGAGGTATAATGACATAGTTAAATGACATAAGGGTGTAGGTTATGTTTTCTATATATTAATGTGATATTTTGGAATTACCATGATTCAGGTGTTTTAATCAAGTTGTGATGATTTACATTGTGGGAGAGATTTTTTTTGGGGTTATGATGGAATGATTCCACTAGATTATGCATGTTTATTCTTATGATTTTGCATATGTGAAGGCTCCCTTGAATATGTGGTGATGAGCTGAAGTAAATGAATAACCTCTCATGTATCCTAATAATGGAATGGTATAAAAGGTTAGGCCTCCCATGAACCATAAATATGGGATAGTGTGATGATTGGGCCTCTCAAAACCCCATAGGATATTTCTATATGATGTGTTATCCTCCCAAAAACACTTAGGATGAGTTAGTGTGATCAATTGGCCTCCCTTATGTCTACTGGGATTGGATGATGTGCATGATTTACCACCCCAATGTCTTTGGATATGTGTTATGGTACTGATGAGTTAATGAACTATGATCATGTGTGGGGAATGGTTTACATGTTCTTTGGATAATTTGATAGACCGTTCATTTTAGAAATGAGATGAAAAACTTAGAGCTGGGATTTGTTGTAGCGTGGTTAGCACATGATAAACCGATGATTTTTATTTTTATTTGTGTATTAGTTTTCCATCTCCATATACCCTTTTATATAAAAATTGAATTTATTATAAAGATAAATTAGTGGTTTCCTACTGAATTATACTCACACCCTACATGGGTTTCTCAATGCACATACAACCATGGTTAATCTAGTATTCAGATGAGGGAAAGTTCCATATTTATCATAACTATGCAAGTGGAATGTGTTATTTATGGTGATGTAAGGATAGAGTCTAGGATCCTTATGGGGAAGTATTTTATTTATTTTTCCATTATTTATTTTATATAGTACTTCCACATTTTGGGGTCTCCTTTGGCAGTTCTGTATCTTTTTTCCTTCTATTATTGAATGGGTTGATGTTCATATTTTTCACTTTGGTTCCACTATTTACTTTTATTATAGTTTTTATGATTTATTACACTAATTTGTTATCTGGTACTAAGGTAATAGTCTCCCCATGGTTCAACTAATACCATCACAAATATTTGGAAACCTCTTACATATGGTGAGGTTTGGATGATGTCATGTGACACTCCTCTCAGCTCGTACTAGAGGATTTGGGTTGGGAAATAAAAAATGGCATCAGTGGATTTCTTCTAATGTATGAATATTTTGGAAGGGTTTAAATTAGATAGGTAATTTTCAAGAATTAATAAGTAATTTAATCCTAGGATTATCTAACCCATGTGTGAGTTAAAGGATAAGTTACCATGGGTTGGAATTATGTTATTTGTGTTCACTATTACCATTTCCTTATTTCACCTCGAGTGATGCACATGATTTTTTGTATTTATGAATTGATTTTTTAATATTTTGGGATTTTGACTTGTCCTAGTCCGCTGATGAGGGTGAATTCATGCGTCATGAATAGGAATATATTATCACATGTCATTATATTGGTTTCTTGTGATTTATAGAGGCTTAAATTAATCAAATAATGCAAAAATATATTTTTAGTTTTTGAAAATATATTATTGGATACATTTAAATAATTTAGCCTAAGAATAATGAATTCTGTTATGCATCACCATGAATAACATGATTATTTTGATGATATATAATTATAACTTCACTGGGGAGGAAGGTGTAATTTTTTTATGTTCCTTCCCTTGGAATATTTATCATTTCAGTTTTTTTTTCAAATGAAAATAAAAATTTTAATTGAAATAAGAGTTTTATATTGGTTTCAAGGGATTTTTTATTTCAAATAGATGTTCTATTATTAGTGGTCATTTATTATTTTTAATGGCTTGTATGAAATATAATTGGGTTATTAAAGGGTTTTGTCCTATTAGTTCATTACTAGGTTAAAGGTGATGGATATTTTTAATTTTTTTTATAGTGGGAAAAAAGGTCGGTTTTCCTCAAGTAGTTTTAAATGAAAAAGGATTTGTATTTGAATAGTTTTTAGATGTTTTAGAAAAGTTTTCCAAAATTTTTGGAAAAAAATATGGTTTATGATGGGATTTATTTGGTGGAATTGGTTTGGCTCCTCGAGCTATGATTTTTACGAGGCCCTTTTGTAACTTTTGAACTAGGTTTTTATAATGTGAATGTGAGACCCTTTGATGTACACTTTATTGTTTTGTTTGATAGGGATCATGGCCCAAGGTGCATGTTGTTTTTAATTTACATGAATCGGGTGGTGGTGTCCCATATGTGTGGTTTGATGACTAGCCTCTTTAAAGGGATGGGATCAGAGGGAGTGGGTAAGTTGGACCTTATCGTGGTTGATCTAGTGGGGGTATTTTTTAGGTTAGAGACTCATGAGTTTGACGGTTTATTAGAATATGCAACCCTATGTGGATGATATATGGCTCTATGTGTGAGATTCGGGCTTTTAACAATATATGATAATGGTTGATTTTGGGGGCCACTGGTTTTGTACCGATTATGGGATGACCAATTTTATAGGAATCAAGAGTCATGAAAGTTGATTGTTCTCTTTTCTAATGGAAGAAGGTAAGTGGGATGTTAATGATGATAGGTGAATGGTAGTTTTTTACATGGGTTTTGGAGACCTTTCAGTGTTGATGATAATTCAGTTCGGGGTCAAGAATCTTGATTCATCAGGCAATGTTTTAGTTTTTTTGTAACATGAGATTAATGAGACTTTTAGGGTATTGGGAGTAGCATGGAGGTATGTTTTGGAAATTTAACTGACTAGTAATTAGATTACTATTGACTACAGTGGATCTCGGTATGAACCAGGTTCCCAGACCCTGGAAGGGCTAATGGATGGATGCTTAAAAGGTTTATTATGGGCGAAGAAAGGGATTAGTTTGTGGTTTCAGTTTGGGAATCATGGTCATGACATAGAGTGAGATGAGGCCATTATTGTTCCTATGATTGGTAGAAACTATTTGATACATCATGGTATTAGATATTTTTAAGTATTGAAATTATTGTACAAGAATGCATAAAATCATTTGGGGCATGAGTTTCAATGTTTGAGGATCCTTTGGATTTCATAACAGCCATTGGAAAATAACCTCTAGGAGAGTAGTTGGTGTTGGAATGAAATTTTAGGGGAACTTTTATTTGAGAACAATGGGTTTGGTTGAAAATATGATGATGGGTTGTTCCTTGTTAAACTCCCATGGTAAAGAAAGTTTCTTAAATTTTTATAGACCACTATATTGTGTGTTCATGAAGAGGTATGTAGTGGCATTCTCTGAGGTTTCTTTGGATAAAATATGTGTTAGTTATAATGAATAGTGCATAGAAGTATAAATGGGTTAGTCAAGGGAATGACCATGGAGTTGAAACAAGAGTAAATATCAGAATCTAGTGTTGGTGTTGATAATTTTCATAATTCCTTGGTGATAAGGATTCATGATTGGGTGGTAATATCACATCAGTGGGTAAAGTGGAGTGCCTTCCAGAAAAGTTATCCTAAAAAGGCAAGACCTATGTTAATGAATATGAAGGGATGTGATGATGTTGATATAGCATTAGGAATGAAATATAAAATTTATTTTTCATGGTTTCAGTATCAAAATGGGGTTTTGAAGGAAATTTGGTGTTTAAAGTTTCATAACAGAATCATGTTCCGTATTTTGAGATGAAACATAGGGTATATTAGTGAATGTGTTTGGTAATACTTTTATGGGAGGTGGTATATTGGGAAGTGACCCTTTTTAAAGAGGAGTGGGTATCAACATCAGGATATATGATTCCAAGGTTGGCTAAAATAATGGTGTTTATTGTTTTGTTTCAGGACTATACGGTGGTTAGTGGTTCTTCTGATGTAAGTAGAGGTGACCTATGAGTCTAGAGGTTGATGGATTTTTGGAAGAAATTGTGGGATGACAATATTATCATGATGATTATAAATGGTGTGGACCTTGATGTGAATACGTTTGGATTTAGGGATGTGATCACGTGTGAGAAGTTTTAGCTATGAAGATGGGTGTCTATGTTCGGAAAACATCAAGGTGGGTTGATCTTACTACCATGTTGTGATATATTTTCATGATTCACATAGGTATAATCATTTATGTGAACTTAACTCATGTACATAGGTTGGTTTTGGTGAATTATTCATGCAAACTGCTAAGTTTCACCAATATATGTGATATTCCCATGTGTATGTATGAACTGGGGTGGATAGATTTGATCTAGTAACACTAACATGTGGAACGATACTAGTTTCATTAGGTGGGATCTATGATGAGATCCAATATGTTTGTGAAATTATTCAAGGATTTATCCTTATAAAAAATGGACACACGTTTCATTGGGATCAATTTCATTTGGGGGAATTTTGAGGAGACATTGTAGTGGATCATAGAGGTGAGAAGGACCCATGTGTGTGGTAACTAGTGAGATGCTAGATTTGAGGAGGGTATGTATTGTGTGGACCACCTAGTTCATGTTGTGGTAAGGAAATGAGGAAATGGATTTGGGTAAAGGTAAAATATATTGTTTGAATGTATGATTATGTGGATGTCTGCAGGAAATGGTCTAGACTTGGTAGTTTGATTTTAGGTCAAGAGGTTAGGTTGTTTATGGGAGACCAATGAAGGTATATATTGAGAATAATATGTCTTTATATGGGGATTTTATAAGGAAGATTTTCATCATGGGTTGAAAGATTCTTGAGGAAATTTGATATTTCATTTTGTGGATAGTTCATTATGAGGATCTAGTATTTGACTGAAGGTTTGATCTTTTAAACATCCATAATAGTTATTTTTGACATGATTCAAGGACCAATTGGTAAACTAGGGAATAATGAGAACCAAATGAGGGTTATAATGCTGGATGAAGTGATAAAATAAAATATGGCTAGCTGAAAGGTAGGTTAGTATCTGATTATTTTCCATGGGATCACCATCTAACTAGTGCATCTCCTCTTGCTAGTTAGTGGCTAGATACTAGCTCCTTGGTGTAGATTCAATCATATTTCTATTGGGTAATTTCCTAATTTTTCACTTGAGAAGCCTATTATTCCCCATCATCTATTCTACCTTGATCTCACTTTAACTAGGTGATGAATGTGTCTCTTTTAATTATTATTTTTCACCACCAAGGTCATTTCATGGGTGTTTCAAGTGTTGTTCATTGATGTTGATTCCTACTGGTATCTCTAATTCCATATGACCCTTAAACCCTTTTTTCTCTTCAATTATTCATAATAAAAACCTAATACAAATAATTTAAGGCTTTTTTCAAGGAACTAGGTCATAAGGCTTAATTCAAGTTGGAAATATTAGTTTCTCAAATCTATTGATATTAAGGTAAGAATTCTTTACCATTTTATGGTAATTATATATTTTTTCCCTTTAACTATATGTTTTTTATGTGTGTAACATTTATACCACTACCTTGGATTTTATATTGACTAGAATAGTTTTTTATTGATGTAAGAGGCTCCATAGAGGGTGTGTATGGGATGTGTGAATTGAAAATAGTGAAAGTGATCATTTTACTAGGAACGCACATAGTGATGTTTTCTTAGGGTTTTGGTCTTGGAATGATCCATTCAAGATAGATTGAGGATAAAATGTACTGGATAGTGGTTATAGGGGCCTGGGTTGTGAATCCATTTGAGTGTGTACTTTTAAAATAATGGATGAGGTCCATGTGTTAGTGATAATAGTGGATTCATCCGCTTTGGTAGATGGAACTGTGTGGTTTTGTTTTTGTTCAAAAAGGGATATGATGAGTTGGAAAATTCATATAGGGGTTCAGGGGGTGAATCTCCTTGTATATGTGACTTGAAATGGTGTGAGGGAGGCTTGTAATAGGGTATATTTCTATGTATGTGAATTTATGTTAACAGTCTTGGATTGAGTCATCTGGGCTTGGGATGAGCTAGAATTACAAAGTTAAATGACCAAAGGGTATATGTGATTTCCCTTGGTTGAAATGTGATGAAAATATGACCACAAGTTATGTGGTTCAGTCTAGTTATGGAGATAGCCTTTGTGGGTGCGATGTTTGTATAGGTTATTATGGAGAATTTCCCATTTCTGGTGTATGTTGATCATTGTGGTTGTGTATGTGTATGGACACCCTTAAAAATTTGGGGATAGGATGTTGTGAATGATTTACCTCTAAAAAATACCCAATATGGGTCTGCGTATATTATTGGGTCTCCCAAGATCAATCAATATGGGCATGTGTGATGAGTGGCCTTCTCAATAACCCTTAGGATAGATTAGTGTGATAATTAGGCCTCCCATGAATGATCTGGATGCCCAGGTTTGATTTAATAGCCTCTATTGAACCTTTGGGGATAGGTTGGCTTGTATCATTAAGTATATTAGAGTCTACATGGATGATTATGGGTACTAATGAGTCCATTACCTATTCTAAATCATTGTTTATGGGTTACTTGTGCTTACGAACATCCAAAAGGCCATTCCTTCTATAAATGACACAAATTAGGTAGTGATGGTTTTAATGGGGGTCTATTTAGTGCATCATGACCCAATAGAATGTATATTTTTTTATTTATAAGTTTTACTTTATCATATAAACTTTTATATGACCAAATTCTTTTATGTTAAGGATGAATTGGTGGTGTCCTACTTTGTTATACTCACACCCTACATGGGAATATTGGTTTGTCTACAACCATTATTGGCCAAGTATTTAGACCAAGGTAGGAGTCATATTTAGGGAATATTTGTAAGAGGATTAGGTTGGTTTTGTGATGTCGGGGCATACTCTCATATCCTTATGGGTATGAATTTTATTTATTTATTTCACTTTTTTATTATAAATATAGATAACACATTTAGGTTCTTCCTTTGAATGATATATGAATTGTATGAAATTTTGGTATACCATGGATTGATGTTATTATTATTTTCTCTTTGGTTCTGTATTTTACTATAATTTTTGTTCATGTGATTGTGTACTATGATTTTTTATATGTTACCTAGGTAAGAGTCTACCCATGATTCCACCTAGGCCCTCACTTCTAATCGACAACCTCTTGTATATGGTTTGACATACAAGATGACATGTGACAATCCCCTTGGATTAGACCCGATATCCTAGCCAAGTTGTTACATCTATATTGTAAAGGAGTAAGCCATAGAAATGGATTTGAAGAATGTACCTTTCTATGGGAAGTCAGATCATTCTATGGAGAAGATCAAAATGCCTTATTCGTGTTTTTAGACTATTTATGGAGAATGTGTCATAATTGATATACCGCATCTCAAGTAGATGGTCCATTCTACATGTGCGGATTCCACACTAGAAAGGGTTCTGAGTATTTATTTCAACGTCATGAGACATTGGTAGTACCCTATATAATAGTGACCCAAACATGTGTCAATATGTTTATATAGTTAAAATAGTAAATCTTTTAAACTAAAATGTCATTCCATAAAGGAGGAGGATTCACCAAAAAGTATAAAATTTTGAATTTCAAACAACCTCCATGACATGGATTCATCTAAGAGGATTGGTGGTTATTTAATGTTATAATAGAAACCAACTTAATTTTTATAGTTGATATTAATTGGAATTTTATACAATGTCATTGTTTGTAGAAGTGGATTTAAATTTTATTTTCAAATTCAAATATGAAATATTAGAAAATGTGACTCTTGTGAAAGATTTAAGGGTGTGATCGAAAATAAGATATAGTAGAGAAGAAAAAGAGGCATGGGAGAAGTGAAGAGAAGAGGTTCTGATTATGTTCAACATAAAGAAGATTTTATGACTATCCGTGGTAGAAAAAAGGTAGTAGAATTATAATATTTTTGTGGTTTTATAAATGTGTAGTTCATAAGGAGTGAAATGAAACTTGTCCCTATACAAGTTTGATGGTGAATCTATGCTTGCTTTATGTCATTCAAGTAGAGAAGATACGAAAGAACTCATCAAACTCAATGACATAAAGGTAGTATATTTGATTGAATACTCCTTATTTTTAACCAACATTAAACATTATAAATTTTAGGATTCACTTGTGTTCATAATTCATTAAAGTATTATCAGGGGACTTGTATGCTTGAGTATCAACGATATACCCTTCTCATTTGTATTAAAATTTTGATTACAGTATACAATGTGATACTAGAGTAATTAATATCACACCAAATATTATCCTTCTAAAATTGATAGGTGAACCTTTTAAATATGGTGTTTTCTCTCATGATGGTGTGTGGGTGGAAGTGAAGAATTATTGTATTAGTACACTTTAACTTGTGGGAAAGGATGTTCTTAAAAGGATCATAAAAATAATTTTTATCACTAATTTACCCTATACTAAATGATCTCCCATATATCATATAGGTATATTATTATATCCCTTCAATTTAATGAATAAATACATATCGGTCAATTTAATTTAGAATAAACAACATGACAAAAATCCAAGTCCATGGTGATTACATGCAGTTCATTTATATTAATTAATAAAATTGATATTAATATTTAATGGTGATGAAACATTTATTCATCCTTTGTGATTATATATTTTTTTAAATGATATTATATTATAATTTTTTATTCATATAATAGATGTTGTTTTTCTATAAAACAAATCTCTATTGAGGCCCATTTGTTTCAGTAATTCCCATTTAGATTGTGTTGACACACATGAGGGGGGGGGGGGGGTGAATCATGTGTTTTGACATTAGTATACCACAAAATAGTCTTATTTTTGGATTTTACCAATTTTTTATTTGAACCCCTATTTTATATTAGGATATAGATTCTTACTTTTATCATTTTCACAAAATTTCATAACATCATACAATATGAAATGATAATGGGAGATCATCACATTTTATTTCAAAAAGGTCCATTCACTAGGTGGGAAACCTACTCATTATGGGGTTAAAATATTTTTGAGTCATATATTAGCCATTATAATGTTTTTATAAATTATAATTCATTTATAGAGATGATCCTGAAATTAGTTTTTCCATATAACATAGGCAAGTTCAAAATATTACAAATTCAAATTGAAGGGTTGTATCCCACATCTCCTTTGTACTGGAATCCCAATAGTTTACGATAATCAAATAAATCATAACATTGTAATAATCACTCCAATCATAACATTTATGGGATTAAATTTGATTTTATCTCTCTCAGTATTCAAGGGAATCACCTTTAACAGACAACACGTATGGGAAGCTCATTCACTTCCTATTAGGTGCAAGCATAGTCAGTCAACCAATAAATACAAGACATATGTTGATATTCTCATTGATAGTAAATATAATAACAAACTAATGGGTAAATTAGTTTCTAAATATCACTATTAGTATCTCTGTTATATATTTTTCAACTAATATAATCAAACTAGTGTATTTTACACAAAGATTATTCAAAAGATTATAAAATTTAGAGGAATTTAGTTATCTGAATTGATTTTGGAATAAAATTATTTTTATTGAATATAATCCATTAAAAAGTTACTCTTGATTATAAAAACTATGTTGGATTTTGTCATGGATGGTATTGAAAAGTAATCATAGTCTGGATAAGTAAATACATGTTATTTAATTGAATGATCATAAATTTTTTATGGTTCAAGGATCAATAATTTATAAAGAGATCTAGGTCCAAGTAAATGGTCTGAGGGGAAAAAATATATCACTAAAAAAATTAATTATTTTATTTAAGAAGTGATTTGTATAGGATATATAACTATTGTAATATATATATATATATATTATAATGTGATAAGAGGTTTTTATTTAGTTTTCATTAATTTAAAGGGTTATTCTGAAATTTAATTTATGTATCATTAAATATATAAATAAAAATACACCATTGTATATCATGTGCATATTCATTTCACAAACATTTTCATGGTTTAAAGTGATAATTAGGGTAGTTCCCATGATATTCTCTCATTTTATAGAGATATTTACTTACATGATTGACATAAAAAACATAAATTTCTTTATTTACTTTCACTTTCTCATGAGGAAACAAGATAATTGTGTTTAGATAATTTAATCATTTGTGGATATCATTAATGGAAACATATTTTTATTTCTTACATCAATGGAAATGTTAATGAAAAGAGGTGATCAAAATAAGAAAAAATTATTTTATGTTTTTATTTTTTGATAAATAATTTTATAATTTTTGGTAACGATCTTATCTAAGGATTATGGTATCATTAACATAAATATTTAATTTCATATTATGGTTTAGAAAGGGAAATTTAAATGGTAACACCACCCCATGATTCTAATATGCTAAAATAATATACTTGGTATATTTAATAAAACATTAATATATATATATTTTTTCATTTTACTTTTCTACAATTTATCTTTTTAGTTTCATTTTGGATATAAAAGTCAAAAGGAAGAATGAATATTAGTTTGTATGGCTAGGATTAAATAAGAATTACTAAAAAAATCATAAAGCTTCCATCGTAAATTTTCGCATAAAAAATAACATAGAATAATATATTGCATTATATGGTATGTAACACATGTAATATTGTGATTCTTACATGCCACATATAACATGAAGTCTGATGAAGGTCAACACAACATGGTATTTTCACATCTATGTTGGAAAGGGGCATGAGACATAACAGATAATGACCAGTGACACACATCACAACACACATCAGGCACCAAAAGGTTATATATTGTACAATTCATGTCTAAATAATTTTTTATGTTTCTATTAGTACAAGGAAGAAGAATATATCAAACATGTATTTTAATAAATAATGTTCTATTTGGATCACAAATCATGTGAATGTTTTATAAAATATTATTCATATTCCACATTTTATAAGGTTGTTTACTTATGATACATGACACGTAATAACTAGGGTCATCGAATGTGCATGCCATTTAATTTCTAAAATGTAATAAATTATTTTAAATGTTTTAAAATAAAATGGGTATTTCAAAAAATTTATCCCACAATCTATGATATAGAAAAATTAAAATTAAATATTACTTTTTTGGTCGGAGTAGATAACTCAAGAGGGGGGTGAATTGAGTATTTATAAAATTTTCAATTAAAATGATTCCTTACAAAATAAAACCCCCTATAAAAGAAAAAACAAATTCAGTTTGTAGTGAATTTATAGGGTCTTGAAGGTTCAATTTGATTATTAGAATATTGATTAGTTCTATGTTTTACTAACCTTTCAATGAAAAAAACTTTTTAAGCAAAACTACTGATTCGAAAAAAAATTAAACACATGCTAAACCAACTATCGAAGTTCAGGTTATCTTAATGCAATAAATACAAATCACATAAGAAATTAGATAATCAATACAGTGGATAGAAAAAGTGGTTCAGTCTCAAGCATAGACTTAGTCCTCTTCACTTGGGTATCACCTATCACAAAGCTGTTTATATTAATAAACTTTTTATCCACAACTTGGATCGGGGTTCACAATAGCACACCTGGCTGTCCAGGTCACACTTAACCTCTACCTTAGTTATTCGTAGGCAAAAAAGATAAACAGATCACACAGGATATCTTCCATAGTTATATGTGGGATACAAAAGTAATAAGTGATTGAGTATGAGGATAGTTTGATATCCTCCAGTTCTGCTCAAGAGATAATATGTGGGATACAAAGAAATATACACACTACTCAATAATTGAAAATAAAACACAACAGATTTAAGGATGAGAATAGTGTTAAGAATTCCCTATGTGTTTTGAAGTAATTCTCTGGACTCAATGGATGTTGATAAAATGGTATTTGAGTCTTCTTCTATAAGTTGTATTTAGAACAGAGTATCGCAGTTTCTATAATCCAACTTCGGGGAGTGAAGAGGTTGAGCTCTTCAAGGTCTCAGTGTACACTGAGATTTTTGGAGAAAGTTACTTGCTACAATATTCTTGTAATCTCATTCACTAAGTTCCTCTCTTTTTTTATTTTCACAATCAGTGTCTCAGTGTTAAAATGCTTCGTGTTCTTACTTTCATAAAGTCAGATGAGTTCCTTTTATACTCCAGGATCCTCTAGGTAAGATGATATTCGCACGTGCATGTACCTTGTACTTTCTATGTATTTTCCTACAGACAACATTAAAAAAATTTCATAACCATTAATTTTTCTAAATATGACCATTAGAAATAATTTTGAAACAGTTTTATAGAAATCGGTGAGTCATCTTCGGTCTGTTGTCTTTGATTTGATAACTTTGGTATGTCATCTTCGATGTTTCATCTTCGATGTGTTGACTTCGGTGTGTCAATATTTGGTGTGTCGACTTTGGTGTGTCAAGCTTCGGTGTGTCAACTTCAGTCTGTCATGCTTCGGTGTGTCGTCTTTGGTCTCTCAAGCTTTGGTGTTTCGAAATTCATTGTGTCATACATCGGTCTGTCGAACTTTGGTGTGTGGACTTCAGTGTGTCAACTTCGGTGTGTCATACTTCGGTCTGTCGAACTAACCATCAGTGCCAAAGTGTATGTCTTACCAGACTAAGTGTTATGAAAAATTTTATGTATAAAATCATTTCTAAACATATTTATTCCTAAATATAAGCGATTGACTTATTAAAATATACATTGCTGTATGAAATAATTGATTTACTAAGAGATATTAAACGGGCATGAAAGATTAGAATCTGTATAGTAACGTTATTTGTGATTTTGAAAACTATAATATCATGGAGGTTCCAACAATATACACCTTTTTGATAATCACAAATTATGAAATACATGCAGTGGGACATTACTAAAATTTAGTTAATGAAAATTAAAATTGAGTTAAAACAAAACTCCCCCTAAATAAATGGATTAAGAAGAATATATGCCATCCTTATTTTTAGAAATTTATTTAAAATAAACTCCCCCTCAATAAATAAATTAAGAATAATATATTCCTTCCTTAGTTTCTTCCCCTTTGGGGATTAATCCAAAAGGGAAAAGAAGTAAGGAGATATAAAATAAAAGAAAGATACCAGAAGAATTTTCATTAAAAGGCATAATAGTACAAGGAAAACAAAAAGAGAAAATCCCTATCAAAAGATACAATCCATTATTAAGGGTTTGGAGGCTGAGGAGATTTTCTTTTGTCCAAAGGATCTAATGCTGGATGAGAAGGTTTGAGAGTGGAAGAGGAAGGAGGTGGTCATATGATAACACCAGGTAGGGCCACACCAGTAGGAACATTAGAGGAAAGGCCAGGTCTTCTTTCTGACAACACATGGCTTGGAGACTGCTCAGTAATGATCATTTGAATATGTGAAAGATCCCGAGAGACAGTCATTGGAGAAGGAGTCTGAGAAGTAGTACCAATTGAAGTAGCTGGAGGGAACACAATGGCCTCAGCCTAAACATGAAGATAAGTTTTGAGCAATTTTATGAACTCATTAATGAACTCACCACCATATTGCATTGCCTTCTCGAAGTCATCATTATTCTCAAAAAAATTAGTTAGCAAAGGTGAAAACTCTTTCAATTTAAGAACATTATTTTTGAATTCTTTTTTGACTGGAAGAATTTGACGATTTTCTGCTAGAAACTTGAAACTATTGATGAGGTCATGATTGGTATAAATCATAGTGAAATACTTATCCACCTTTTCCCAGACTTCCTTCTGATCTGTAGAGGCTTCATTTGTGCACTGTCTGACCATATTGTACACAAGATCTGTCTTTCGATTTATTTTTTCAAGGGTTTCTTTATCTGACACAGACTGAAGTTTTTTAATTTCCACTCTCATCACAGCCTTGAGAGACTCCAAATCAGCAACAACACCTCTCCCACTCCTAGAACTGGATGGTCCAGTCAGCATCCTTCCAAGATATTCTTTCAACTGTTTCAGGTCAACACTGAGTAGATGAGTTACTATGTTCTTAAAAACTTCCATAACACCACTAAAGGAGGTATTGAAGTTAGAGGTTAAGGAATTAAACTCATTTATCATCTTTCTTACTTCTTATGTCAGCAATGTGTTGTGTAAAATAATAGTTTTTTCTATAGTGATAAGATTTGGTTGAATCTCCTGAATCACCATTCTTTCAAATTTTTTTGCACCATCATCTGAGATACATATGTAAGTAGATGATTCATTTCTGGAACCCACTGAATCTAACACAGACTGACATATCACATTCTTAAACTTTTCCAAATCATCCATAGTGACATAGTCATTGGGCACTGAATGAGATATCGTATAGTGACCCGAGCCTTTTAAATATAAAATTTCATGATTTTAAGCATAATTAACCATCAAAGTATAAGCCAAGGATAATTAAGTCTAGTGTCTTGGAAGACTAGGTACATAAAACCTAAAACAAGGGGATAAATAACTTATTTATTTAATCTCCATAATGAGCTTCTAACATCTATTGAGCTCTTACATATTCATAGGGTACCCTGGGGAACACATGAACAAAGGGATGAGCTAAAAATCCCAGTAAGGGAAATGAACTTAAGGATACATCTCAAGCACATGAGTTAGGAGGCATGACATAATGATATCCAAAGCATGAAACTTATAAAATCATTTAATATAACCATGGGATCATATAAACATGGAATCATATAAATTTGATAGAATCATAAATCATATCTTTAGTATGGTTCAAGGCTAACCGCCAATCCTGTTTCCCATTTCAGTACAGGTCAAGGCTAACCATCAATCCTGTTTCACATCACATCTCATGAGACTTATCCTTACCCAATGAATTGGAGCACTATCTGGGCACACCCATATCCACATATTCATGAATAATATTTCCACATAAATAATCTTTCCACATAAATAATCATACATAATCAACTATACATAAACATAGGGTTACCCATGGAAAGAATTGGGTACCACAATCATGACATAAAACATATCCAATGGGCGTATCACGAAAGTGTCCTTGAAAGGAAGGGATTAGAACATACATGGACATTAATTGGGTAAAATAGGAATATAACATGGTAAGTGGTGTCAAATATAAGTGACAACACATAAAAATGTATTTTAGAAATATTTGCATTAAAACATTTTTGTGTGGTTTTAAGGAAAACACTATAGAGCTTTTCAAATAGAAAAGAGGAAATTATTTTATATAAAACCTGAATTTAACCAACAAGGTTTTAATAATAAAAATACTTATTTTATAAAGACAATGGTATTTTAAAACATAGGATAGAGTGCACTTGATATTTGGGTAAAAATTTGGGAAGTCCCCTTAAAACAGGCTGGCTTATCGGAAAGTTCTAAAAAAGGGAATCTTTAAAAATCATGTATATCCCCAAAAGAATGTGATGAAAGGATATTGATATAAGAATTTTGTAAAACTAACCGGAAGTAATAATACTCACAAAAATAGATAAGATAAAACCATTTTTAATGAAATATAAGGCAACACGAAATAATAAAGGAAGTTTGGGTAGAATCCATAATGGTTTATTGGCATGGTATTGGGTGTAACTAAGAGGGCTTGATGAGAGAGAAATTGGGTTTCTAATCACTTATAAATCCATAAGGAAATATTGGGGAGGTTCTTAAATGTACCCCATAATTTTCTAGTACACATAAAATGGAAAAAGTATAGAGGACAATTTTGATTAAGAGAGAAAAGGGGAGGATCCCTTACCATTAATCCGGTGGTGTTCTCCACTTGTTATTAATGACCTGAATAAAGAAATTTGGATTAGTAATTCATAAGTCCAGAACCTCTTCTATAATTAATTTATTTATAATAACCCTTTTTAGTTCATTCAAATCCTTTTTGATTAGTTATAAGGTTCAATTTCATTGTTCGAGCTCATTTGTTTACTAGGCTTTAATGATCGGTTCACTTATATTCATGTTTGGATTATATGCTAGATGAAGGTGGTTTTCCTGAATTGAATTTATATTCTTTAGTTCATATCCAGGATATTATATGTTTTTAATCTTAATTTTTTTACTTAGAGTGATGTTTAATTATTACATATATAACCTTACTGATAACCGTTTTTGTTATTCGGCGGGTTTTGATTACAAAGAATGTGTTTTGATTTATAAATTAATTCCATTTGTACCAAAATATTAAAGAACCAAAAATATGATATATTACATATATAATAATCTGGTTCGACCATAACAAAAATGGTTTCTTGACCAGAATTAAAGATAACAATAGAAATTGATAAACTATTGTCCTTGAAAGTGCTAAATTAGCACATCTCAAACGATGCTTTCATTTCTTTCAAATAAAAGGGTGGGGAAGGAGAGAAGATAATGAAATATACCACTAGAATGAAGACATTCCACTACATGTTTGTTATTGGATTTATCATACTATTATGGTGAAGGGAGGTGAGGAAAGAAAATAAAAAATAATAGAACTTAAAAGAAAAGAAGAAATTTG
Source organism: Viscum album (assembly GCA_963277665.1). Classification (NCBI taxonomy): domain Eukaryota; kingdom Viridiplantae; phylum Streptophyta; class Magnoliopsida; order Santalales; family Viscaceae; genus Viscum; species Viscum album. The sequence continues at coordinate 1,052,612,120 of OY728125.1, read as the reverse complement.
GGAAGAGGAATTTACCTCTTGAGACTTCCTCCTTTAAGAACCTCTTAAGGGGAAAGGTTTTGGTATTTTGAGGAGGCTGAGAGATTTTACACATAGGGGAGGACCTTGGGGAGATATTTGGGCAGAATTTATAGAAGTATTGGAGCTTGAGAGGAGTGGAGAGAAGAGGGGGTGAAGGGGGTTTTTATAGTGGAGGAGAGGAGGGATTTTATAATATAATAATCATTAATTTATTATTTCTTCCCAAGACAAAGAATAGTAATAATTCCATGACCAAGAATAGTAAATGGGTCATGTGAATCCGAACCATGGGTGGTGACATCATCCATGATTCTAGGAATATTTTATTTAGCTTATAATGTATATATATGGTAAATTACCGTATTTTACTATTCATAAAAAATTCAAGCATTTCAGAAAAATCTCAAAAAGTCACCCAAACCATTTTTCGAAGTGTGGAATCCAAAAATAAATTACATTTTTCAAAAAAATATTCTAAATATGATTATTTTAATATTTAATGAAAATCATATTTTATTATTAAAAACCAGATTTAAAACATGAATTAACTCATTCTAAAACATAGGTATATTGTACTTCCAACTAGAATGTGTTTTTATACTATCATAGGTGATGTTACTATTCTTTAGGGTATATCACTATTCATAAGGGTATGTTACTATTCATTAGGGTAGGTTACTATTCACCAAAAAAATTTGTTTTTTTATCCGAATCCAAAAAACATCTTGAACACAACTGTGTGTGCCAAATTTTCGAAATTCCAAACACATAATTGACAAAATTTTGTTTAAAAGACACTTATCACTTAGTAGTTCATTATGTTGTTTTTTCATCTGATTTTATGACATAAATACAAGAATGGAATTTCCATTGAAAAACATTGGGTCTTTATATATAGGTTCTGGAGGTGGAGGTTCAGCTAGTGGAACATGTGAAAGATGTTTTGGTTCAGCATGAACATGTGGAACAGGAGGAGGAGGCACCCTTTCCTCATTAGAGTCATAATATAAACCAAAAAAATATAGCCTAGATCACTGTTCCATTCTCTAGTACAGGTCCAATCTCTTGGCTCAATATCATCAATTCTTACCCTTCTTTCTTGAGGCTCAGGAATAACAGCAATATCATTAAATTCTTCATCCTGGACTCTGGAAATAACAACTTGTCTGGGAACAGGAACCAATTTTACTTTTGGTTCGACCTGAGCTCCAGCCAATTTAGCTTCCCCAGGTACTTACTCAAGTTGACGTACTAGAATTACATCTTCTTCCTCTTGGTCAACAGCCATAATATCATTCAATTCATAAATGAGCTCTTGGTTTTCAGCATGAGGAGGAAGTGGTCTATCCTCAAGTTCAGCATCTCTATGATCATCAACCTGTTGAACAACCGACTCAATTCCATTGCCAGCTTCATGAACTGATTCCTCACTGGATCAATCAGCCACTTGTTGTCCTATTTTTAGAGAGTCACCCACATACTCATCACTTTCTCCATCATCACCATCTTCATCATCTGATTCCCCATCTGATTTGCTAACAATACCTTTAACTCCAGTAACTTTAGTTTCTTCATCTTCTTCATCACCTAGAATAGTTTCTCTTGAATCCAATTTCATAGGTGGACTAGAAGGTCCATAATTCATATTCTTGGGACTTTCAGCAATATCAAGAACACTATTATCATCAAAAGGAGATCCTTATTCCCTTGGAACCTCAGGTTCAGTATCCTTATCAGAATAAACTTGAACTTCTCCAGGTTTGAGACCTGGATCAACTTGGTCCTTTGGTCTATAATGGTGATCAATCAGATTGGAATTTTCATACATCCTTTCTTCATCTCTTACCCAACATCTCCTACATGGGTTTCAGAAGATTTTCATCCTCATAAAAATTTCTCTCTGAAGTCAAAAGACACTACAAGAACTTACCATTTCATCTCCATCTTCTACATAGTATAATTTTTTCAACATGGCAGAAATCATAATTGGATAATATAAACATGTTTCCTTCTTGGATGGTTTAATCAGATCAGAAATATGCACCATAATATATCTGCATAGATTCACTTTTATTCTTTGCTTCAATAAAAAGATCAAGAAGACGTCTTGACATTTCACAGCATAGAAGTCTCCCTTCCTTGGGCATATATGATGTTGTATGAACTTAAAGAGAAATCTCACTTCTCCTTCAAATTTATTTTCAATAGTCCTTCTGGATTCTTCATTTCTAGTCATCTCCTTCATAGAATCATCATACAAAAACAAATTTGAGGTAGGTGGAATATTACCAGGATAGTCAGCATAAGCACCTTCATGAGGCACCTCTAAGCATTTATCCCATTCCTTAGATGAAAAAAACCACTTCCTTTCTATTTACCATTGATTTCATTTTTTCTGCCTCAGCTTCATCGAGTGATATAATAAAATGTTGATAGAATTTGTGCATTATATTGGTATAAAATGGTCTTTCATTATTGGTGAACTAACCGAGCCATCCTTGAGATTCCAATACCTTTAACAGAAAAGATTGACTTGATAGAAGCCACTCCGCAGATTATTTCATTTGAGTTTTCATTCCATTTTCTGTCTTTCTTCCATTGTCCTTTACTATCATAATTTCCCTTGTAGTTTTACATCCTAAATAATTTCTTCGTTTTCTAGAACATTTTGAATCTTCTAGAAAGATGAGCCATTTCCTTATCACTATCAGAATCCGAACCTTCACTCACTGAGGATTCAAAAGGTATGTGAACTTTCTCCTTGTCCTTGCTTTTTGAGGTAGTAGTCTTAAATGCCACTGACCTCTTCATAGGTTCATCATGTTCCTATTGTTTTACCTATATCTCTTCTTTATACATTATCAACTTACCAATTATATCCTTAACATGTAGTGAACTTATATCACATGATTATTTTATTTAAATTGACATGTCTTTCAATTTTTCTGCCAGACATCGAAGTAGTCAAATAATTTTATCCTTTGATAGAACAGATTTTCCTAGTGAGCTCATAGTTTTGAAAATTTCATTGAACCTGATATACATGTCAGAAATAGGTTCATTAGGACTCATTTTAAAATTATCATATTTAATAGTGTATGTATTTAATCTCATTTATTTAACATTAGTTGTTCCCTCATGAGAGATAGCTAAAGTATCCCAAATTTCATATGAAGTTTAACTAGAGGAAATATGGTTAAATAATTTATACCTTAGGGAACATTACAACACATTCATTGCATTACAATTATTTTTATAAGAATATTTGGTAGGTTAATCCCAAGTGATTCTAGCAGTTTCAGGTATTGTATATTTACTTTCAAGAGATGTCCAGATTTCAAATACCAAAATTTCCTGATGTATATCCATTTTAAGTTTCCACTGAGCATAGTTAGTTCCATTAAAGAAAGGTGGTCTATTAGTAGTAGCCCCTTATAGTCTATTTTCTATGATAAAGATTGAAAAATAATTTCAAAGAGATAAAAATTTAGAAATAACAGAAATGTGAAGATCCTTGAAACACAACTATAATCACAGTTGATACAAGTTTCAAAACTTTCAATGCTCCGATACCAAATGTTGGTCGGAGTAGATGACTCATGAGGGGGGTGAATTGAGTATCTATAAAAAATTCTGTTAAAAATATTCCTTACAAAATAAAATCCCCCTATAAAAGTAAACACGAAGTCAGTTTGTAGAGTGACTTTATAAATGTCTTGAAGGTTCAATTTGATTCATAAAATATTGATTAGTTCTCAATTTTACTAACCTTTTGATCAACAAAACTTTTGAAGCAAACCTAATGATTCAAAACAAATTTAAACACTTGGTAAACCAGCTATCAATGTTTAAATTATCTTAATGCTGTAAATAAATATCACATAAGAAATTAGATAATCAATATAGTGGATAGAACAAGAGGTTCAGTCTCAAGTAGAGACCTAGTCCTCTTCACTTGGTGATCACCTGTCAGCAAGCTGTTTATACTAATAAACTTTTGATCCACACCCTGGATCGGGGTTCACAATAGCACACCTGGCTGTCCAGGTCACACTTGACCTCTACCACAGTGATTCATAGGAAATAAGGATAAAAAGATCACACAGGATCTCTTCCCCAGTTATACATGGGATACAAAAGTAATAAGTGATTGAGTATGAGGATAGTTTGATATCCTCTAGTTCTTCTCAGGATATAGTGTGTGTGATAAAAACAAATATACACACTACTTAATAAGTGAAAATAAAACACAATAGAGGTAAGGATGAAAGTAGAGTTAAGAATTACTTGTGTGTTGTGAGGTAATGATTTGGAATCAATGGATGTTGAGAAAATAGTATTTGAGTCTTCTTCTGTAATTTTTCTTCAGAACAACATATCACAGTTTCTATAATCCAGCTTTGAGTAGTGAAGAGGTTCAGCTCTTCAAGGTCTCGATGTACACTGGGATCTTTGGAGAAAGTGGCTTCCTACAATATTCTTGTAATCTCAAGCACTTAGTTCATCTCTTTTCGTATTCGCACAGTCAGTGTCTCTGCGTGAAAATTCATCATGTTCTTCTTTTCTTAAAGTTATATGAGGTCCTTTTATACTCCAGGATCCTATAGGTATGAAGATCTTTGAACATCTATTTACCTTGTACTATCTATGGATTGTCTTACATACAACATTAAAAAAATGTCAGAAACATTAATTTGTCAAAATATGACCGTTAGAAATAAATTTCAATTAATAAATTCGAAACAGTTTTATAGCAATCAGTGAGTCATCTTCGGTCTATTGTCTTTAGTTTGATAACTTTCGTCTGTCATCTTCGGTGTGTCATCTTCCATCTGTCGAACTTTGATGTGTTGACTTCGGTGTGTCAGGATTCAGTGTGTCGACTTTGGTCTGTCAAGCATTGGTGTGTCGACTTCAGTCTGTCAAGATTCGATGTGTCGAACTTCGGTGTGTCATACTTCTGTCTGTCGAACTTCGGTGTGTCGAATTCGGTGTGTCAACTTTGGTGTGTCATACTTCGGTCTTTCGAACTAACTATCAGTGCTGAAGTTTATGTCTTACCAGACTAAGTGTTATGAAAATGTTTATGTATAAAATAATTTATAAACATATTCATTCATGAATATAAGCGATTAAGTTATTAAAATATACATTGGTGAATGACATAATTGATTTACTAAGAGATATTAAATTGGCATGAAAGATTAGAATATGTATAGTGATGTTCTTTGTGATTATGAAAACTACAATATGAGGGAGGGTCCAAAAAATTAATTAATTAAAGTTATTATATGAGAAAAAATACAATTTTATTATTTATTTTAGTCACTATAATATTCATTACATGGGGAATTGATAATTATTAGACTAAACTATCATTTTTAAATTTTAATTTTGTTGAATTTTAACTATATTTTGTGTTTTTGTTAATAATAATGATTTTTAAATTAAAATTTATTGATTTTTAAATGAACTCTTCATTATTCATATTGTAATGGCCTGTGTGATCATTATTTATTTTATATTTCCCCTAAAATGTGGTACCCCTCATTTATATGTTAGTAATATTATAAAATATAGAGTTCCCACACAGAGGATACATGATAAAAATCAAGCTGGAGATAATATAAATAATGAGAAATTCATGAGAATTAGGGATGTCACAACACATATTGATATAAATTCAATTAAATTTCTTCAACATTCTAGGTTGGTTTATTAACACTAAATAAACCAAGGATTCTATAAAATTCCATGAATATTTCAAAACTTATTTCATCTTTTCATGGTCAATTATTAATTTATATAATTGTATGTATTAGAATAATTAATAAGAAAGATTAGATAACATTAAGAAAATTGGATTTATGATTTTCTATGTCTTACATCATTAAATATTAATGTAAATTATCAAATAGAATATTTAAAAATAATATCTATATTAAAATATATTTTTTATTATACAATAATTAAATATCATCACATAAAATATTAAAACAAAATACACTTTCAGTAACATGATTTGGAAAAAATCTATAATTTTAGGTGATCATATATATATATTTGAGATAATTTTTATCTAACTAGGAGTTAAAATTGAATTGATGTGTTTATGTAACAAAATTTTTTATCAATGAAGTATTTATAAGAATCTATGTAAATTTTGGAGGTTAGAATTATGTATATATGAGTATTTATGGGTTCATGAGTCTACATAATAGTTTAATGATCTATGTGTTAATGTATTTGTAATGTTTAAAGTATAATTAAATATATGTTATCAATATAATGAACATATTATATACTATGATATGAGAAATATTTTCCACTAGAATATGTAATAGAAAAAATATTTTGAATTCAATTGTGGGGATTATTGTGATTTTATAAAAATATTGGGAGATTTATATGATTAGTAAATAAATAAAGGATAATCAAGATAAATTACTAAAATAATAATAATTTTATATGTATTATAAAATAATACCATGAAATAATTATTTATAAGATGAATTTTGTATAAGGAAATTTTTTTCATTAGTGACAATTTCTATGAGTGGTATGATATATAGTACTATTATAAAATATATTATGTTCTTGAGTTCCATTTATAAGTGAGGTAAGCTTATGGAACTAGTAATATGAATAATGTTTCCTAAAATAGGTATATATAGGATTCATATGATTTTTAACACATAATGTTATCATCAATTACAATTGATAATCTGAATAAATATATGTAAAAAGGTGTAGAAACAATCAATTTTAAACTCCAAGATCTTTATTAGAAGAAATATAATAAATAATGATAATATTTATCTAATACACTAATAAACTACATGTTGATAGAATTAATCCATGTTAGTACTCATATTCTAATGATTATTGTGAACATTGATATATTGGATCAGTTAAGAGTGTTGAAAAATAGTGATTTACCAATATTTATCACCTATTCATCCTTACTTCATTATTTCTATAACTTTATTTATAATTTTAATGTGAATAGTATGAAGTAGAATCTCCCAGATCTATTAAATATGTTTTTACAATTTGATAAGAACATGAATAAATCCATATCTTGAGTCTTTCATATGATTAAACAGAAGAGAAAGGTGAAAATTATAATGATTGTATAAATTATAAAGGTACATTTGTAATTTCATCCAAAAATATAGATGAAGAGTAATAATACTTAATATTTATACTTATTATATTGAAAAAATACTATTGGAAGAAAAATTATAATTTGGTCATGAAAAAATTGGAATCTAGACTTTTTATTTCTACATATTATGTGTTTTATACATCTTATAGATCCTAAACTTTTACCCAAAAAAGTAGATTTTCTCAAGTAGATTTCAAACGGTGAAGTAGGTATTTAAGTTATTAAAAGATCCATGATTATTGTATTACACTATAGGATATTATCATGTCCCATTTATCTGTGGAATAATTCTTGTATTGGATAAATGTTTTTGGTTACTATTTCAAAGGATATAATTTCTGTATTATTTTCAGTGTGAATTGTATTTATTTTATGTTTCAAAATAAAAGATATTTATATTATAAATAAAACTTTTTGTTATGGATCATTTGAATAATTTAATATATATATATATATATATATTAATTATAAAATATTATATTTGGGATAATTGATGACTCCAAATCATATGACTCATAATACATATGGTTTTGGAATTATCGACTTATTCATATAAATCTGAAGTGTTTGAAAAATTTACATTAATACGGGTATTGATAATATTTATTTAAAACCATTGGATAATATTAATTTTTTCCAACAAGGAAAAATACGGATGTTTTCTTATACTAGTGAATGCGGAAGATCTATAGAGCATTAAGAATATGTTAACAAAAAATAATGTAAATTATTTATTTTAAATCTTAGAGGTGAATTATCATGATATTTCACTTTTGATTATGAAATAACAATATATGGATACATATACTTTATTAAGAATAAATTATATTCCATTATGAATTTTATAGAATATAAAAGTGAATTAGAAAATTAATTTGGTAATGTGATTAAGAAATCAAATTATATCATAAATGACAATATATTAAAAAATATCATCGATTTTTATAAAGATTAGGGATAATATCTAATAAAAATAATTCATATATACTATATTTAATAGTTAAGTTAAAAGAAGTAATCATATAATATCACACATGATGATAAAAATGACGAGTCTTATCATTAATTCATCATCCATTTCAGGATATGAATTTTATATAAAAATACACACAACTAAACATCTTCTGACCAAGGTGGAAGAAGGGATCTCATGTGATTATTATAACATAAGAATTAGGTCACTTCACACATTTTTATATAATTACATGATCAATTAATTAATCCTAACCAGGAGAAAATATTTCATTATGGTGAATGAAGTAATTATTTATAGTTTATCCTAAGGAAATATGTGATATTATATATAAAATCTATTGGTGTAAAAGGTAACAATTAGGAAATGAATTATATTTAAATCATTACATATCTAATTGAGATAATGGGTGTAATAAAGTATTTTATTAATGCAATAATAATGATATAATGGGTTTCTTATGGGAAAAAATCTATCAGATCTAATGAAATATTTTCTTACAAAGACATAAGTATATAATAAGTTCACTATGGAAGTTAAGGAAAAAATGAGTATGTTTTTATTGTCCTTATATAAGATGATGAGTTATTTATTATGTAAAAAGATCTATTAACTTATAAGGATACAATATACAAAAACTATTTTTATAGAATGAATGAAAATTTAAATTCACAAATTGATTTCAGGTATCAAAATAAATTTTTATCTTTTCAACAACCTCTCTCCAAAGTAAATCATATTGGAAGAGATAGTTATTCAATAATAAGAGAGATAAAGAATATGGAAACCTAGGATAAATATAGGAAAATAATATATTGTTTCCACAATTTAATTAATAAATTTCTTTATTAGACACACAATCCAAGGGCCAAAATGTTTAGTGTCTTGGAGAATCTTAATATAAAACTATTATTTTATAAAACTTGAATACATTTATCCATAACCTTTATAATTTAGACCCAATTTTATAAATATCATAGGATATAACCATGTTCATATCCTAGGGAATAAAAACATAAGAATTGTGTGAGATAAAATGAATAATAGGGTAATCTTACCAACAATTTATAATTGTTCGATCATAAACATGAGGGAGAACATTTATAAGGGATAAATATTTGGTTAAAAGATCCTGAGATCATAAATGATAATCATAAAACATTATTGAGCATTAAGTATCATGTAATAGAAACATAAGACAAAAACATTTCATCAAACAAGTCTTATAAACACATAAAAAACAAAAAAACATAAAATAATAACTTAAGAAAGAAGAACATAGTTCTGAAATGGATTATCATAAAAATATGGTATAACTTGGATATAAAGACTCATTAAGAGAAATGGAACAAACATATGCATATGAAATTTGTTTGAACAAATCCAAGTATGTCTACCCTTTAATTTTGTGAAAAAATCCATGATTTTACACCCTTTAGTTTTTAAACAAATCCAAGTATGTATACACTTTAGGTTGTGAAAAATATACTTATGTCCATGGTTCATTATCTCATGAGTTTAAGACTATAACCAATCTATTTTATGGTGATATTGGAAACCACCATTCATCAACCATATATATGTGTTCGACATAAAATCAAATCATTAATATTATAATAAATAACCGATGAGAAGAACATGAGTTTCATAACATTTCAAAATTGTATTACATTAACAAAACCTTGTCATTTTATAAATCAAATATCACATAAAAAGTATTTAAGAACAAAATATATAAGGTGATACATGAAACGTTAATTCGTTGGAGAATAATTCTTTGAAAATGTAATGGAAATCACACAGTGTATTTTTCTTAAAAAGAATTTTAAAATATCATCTTAAAAAGATGTTATTTTTAGGTCACATTACGAAAACCATTTTTTGAGTATAAATAGAAAACATCATAGAAATATACTTAAAAGAATTTCAATAAATATACCTTGATAATAAATAAACCGTATGTAAAAAATTTAATGCATCTGGTATGAATATAAGATCATGGAAAAGAAAATCCTTTTAAATATTCTAAAACAACTTTTTTAAAAACCTACACAATTAAAATTATAATTAAAAAATTATTATATAATGATTAAAGTGGTATAAAATTATCATTAGAGATAAGACCAATATTATTTTCCCCTTGGGAAAGGTTATAACTAGTAAGAGGAAAAAACATAAATATAGAGGAAAAGCACATTAAAAGAAATGGGAATTATTCTTGACAAAATTTAATTTTAACAAAATAGTATATTAATCAATAAAGATTAATTTTGTGTGAAACATGATTTAGATATAGAAGAATATGTAAATAATATATAACATTACCATAGGTTAGGGTAGATCAATCATGAATGATAACAGTCAAAGAATATTTTTTTTGACCTAAGGATCATATTTCAGTCACGAAAACCCCTTACCATTATTCAATATTAGTCAAATATTCTCTAAATTTCTATAAAAAAAACATAAATAAATTAATATACTATTTTAGAAAAATACTCATACCAGAACCTATTAATAGTTTTAATTTATAATCATTATTTACATGTATATTATTCAGTTTTTTCATATTTTCCGACATCGAGTGCTCATAGTATTAGCCATTTTTATCATTAATAGTTCAATAAGAATAATGTAATGAATTTTTTTTAATTAAATATTATTTTTCAATTACCCTTATTGAATGTTTCACTCCTTATCCATTAATATAAAATTGATAAAAAGTAGGATTTGAAATTTTTTTAACCAACAGAATGTGTTTTCGTAATTATTGAGTAAAATATTGATATATCTATTCTAGAATACTCAAACCATTAATTAATAATTTATATAATATTATACAATTAATTATGTTTTCATAGTCATGTATGATATGAATTTTTAGCATTGTTAAATACAGTGGTCTAACCGAACCAAACATGAACATACCACAATTAATGATGATTATGTGGGGAATTGATTTATATATAAATAATAATATATCATAATTATGTCATTTAGTTTTTATTAGTGTGATACATTAAAATTATAAAGGATTTAGAAGATGAATAAATGGATATGATAATATTATATAATTTGAATAATTTTTTTTCAAAGTATTGATTATTTCATTAATTTGAAATAAAGATGATAATTTTTTGATCAAATCATTAATAAGTTTTAAAATTTTTCATAACATAACCTTAATTATATGAAAAATATTATACTTTTCTATTAAAACTGTTCACATGACCTGCTATATGTGGTGGTGATGAAATAAAAAATTGAAATAAATCATTTTATGGAGGAGGTATTCCACAGGTACACATTGATGATGATTTTTTATACATAGAATTTGAGAAATATATAATAAGTTCTATCATTTAGAAATATAAAATATGATATAAATATAATAATTATTTATCAAATTTAAAATTTATACCATCCATGTATGTTGGTTTCAGAAAACGAAACATATCACTTTTTTGAGGCGGTAGTCCACACACACACATAAATGTAATGTTCACATTTATTAAAGGAATAAGGGAAGGTTTGTTAATTATGTTAACATAACTTTAAAAACATATCATTATAATAGTAATGATAATTTTATCATTTTATGATTTTCAATTGATTTTGAGGAGGAATAAGTGCATATAATGAAATGTAATATAGAAATAGAAGTTATAATCTTATACCTCAATTTGTTGATTATCTCCATTGTGAAGGGTGTTAATTCCTTGAGGGTTGGCGTTTTGAAAATACCAGAACCTATTTAAGGTATATAACATTGTTGAGTAGAGTATTTTTCATATTTTGGTCCAAACGTAAGGGGATTTGGAGTGATGGGTAGCGAAGAGTAGAGAGCCCTTTTTATAAGAGAAAATGGGTGGAATGTTTTTCAATACCCATAAATTTTTAATAATAGGAAGTCAACCACATGGAAAGTGGCCCCAAATTAGAGAAATAATTTGTTGGGGATGATATAAGGTTGAAATATTCTTGTATATATTTTTTCACAAAATTGTTATACATGTTTCAACATCTTTACGCATTGAATTGTTACTTTTTTCATTATATATTTTACCACAAGAACTAGTTTTTACCTACATTTACATAATATATATTTCTAAAAAATATTTTTAAAGTTATTTGATAACTTTTCACATGATTCAAAATTTGGAATCCATTTTTTCGATTCAATTTATAAAAAGGATAAAATTTAATTATAATATAATAAATGTATAATGTATTAAAACAATTATTGAATAAATATTAGTTGATTTATAAAATATCAATCATAGGTTTGTAATGTATAATAAATATATTAAAATTTATAATCTCAATTATAAATTATTTATTATTTTATGTAAAATATTTCTTAAATTTATAATTCATAGTTATTCCCAATAATGGCATAAAAATTAATGTATTAGTAAAAAATTATATATTTTACTATTCACTAACAAATCATTTTTTTAGAAAAATATAAAAAATACATCTTAATTGAATATTGAAATGATAAATAAAAAAATTTAAGGTAATTTTTTCAAATTAACATCCTGATATTTATAATTTTTTTTTTATTTTAAAACATAAAGTATAATAAAATTTTATTTTTACAGGATATAAACTTTTGTTACATTAACTAATATTTTTCAAAAAAATTAAAAAATAATATAATTTTGACCTATTATTCATATAATAAAGATTTATAGTTATTATTCAGTCATAAAAACTTATTCCTATGAAATAAAATGAAAACATCGTTAAAATACAATTTTTATGCATAAAGTTAATACATCAAAAATGAACTTTTTAAAAGTATTAAAATACATGATATATCAATAAATATAAATATTTTATTACATACATATATAGTCCTACTTTATACTTCAATAAAATTTTATGATCTCAATGTAATACCTAAAAACTAGATAAACTCTAGTTGACTGAAAGTTATTTTTTATTATTTTGCAAACACTTTTGAGGAAAAATTGAGAAACCATATATGACTTCACCACATCTAAACTTCACCACTTCACCACTTCACCACTTCAAACCATACAAGTATTTACCACTTACAAAATTCAAGTATATTGGATGAATAATCCATCCAAGCATTCATACAGACAAACCATCACACCCGGAGCCAAAATCACCAAGAGAAGGTTGAGGTGCCACGAACCAGGGAAACCGAACATCAAAAAAGCTGGAAAAACCTCAGAACCAGTCTCCTCAAACACCCACCGGTGCGACCGTCGTCACCAGCCCAAAACCACAAACATGTCGGTAGATGGACCCCAAAAGGAGCACATCTACAAAGGATGGAGAATAAACCAATAAGAGGAATACCATACCATACGGATGCCACACCCTCCGCAGACAACCGTAGTGCAACATTGAATCAATCGACACTTTGCAGACCCCTTTCCATCATTTCCAAATCAGTGAAAACTAGAACTTCCCACCTTTCCATCCAAAATTAGCAGAACTATGCAACAAAACTGAAGAAAAAAACACAAAATTGTGGAACAAGAATCAAGAAGAAGCAACATATAGGCCTAGCACTAGATCCGGAGCCGGAAACACCCCACCGCAACCACATGCAACCCCAACCGCCTCCACATAAACTCGATGAAGAAGATGATCCATTGAAAGTGAAACTGATACATCATCACCCAAGACTGTAAGATCCAGCGGCACCTTGAGGGAGATCCTCTGATGAGGGGATCCGAGCAGAACGAGCCAGCTACTCCACTCTGGTCAGGAGTCGTACCGATCGAAATCACAAAATAACCCCCACAGTATTCTCGATCGGGCAAACCATAGATAACACGGGGAAACTAAAATGTAGAAAGGGCATACCATAGATGATGCTGAAACACCAGAGAAGCAACCCAAATAAAAATCTGCATCAAACTGGAAAACATCAAATCCCTCCCCCCTCCACACCATTTCGGGGCTGATGCCGAACTACTCTGGACAGGAGCTGCCCCCCGCAGCTGCCAAGCTAAGAGCCCCCTTTGAGTTGTCTCCACCTGCCCAGATCCGAACTCAAGACACGCTGATCTGTGATGGAAATGACCTCGGAGAAAATTGAGAACCATCGAAGAAGGTGGCGCCAACACCGAGCCAACCAAAAATCTGGAGGAGGGGATCGGACGAGGCCGATGGAGGAAACCCTAGCCTATGGGAGAGAAGGGGCACCACCTCTTAGAGGCTCCACCCATCCAGATAAACTATAGTTGTAGTTTCAGATGGTTATTCATCTAGAATGGATCTTATGGAAATCTACATGAGATTGAAATTCTACAATATACTGTTTTTCTCAAACCATTATTGTGCTATTTGGTTTTGTGTTTTATCTATGGAAATCAATAGTGAAGATACCTCCCTCATGAGCTTAGAAAAATGGTCCCCATATGGATGACTTCCACTTTATGATGTCATGTGTTCCTACTTGCTTTATTAATTTTTAAATATGGTTACTTCTCTTTATACAAACTAATTTAATTTCTTTGTTTTAACATGCGTAATTAATATTCAAAATATATAAAGGTTTTACAATTTATTTTATTGTTATGTGTGAAACACACTATTTATAACATTATTTATTTGAATAGAATATACAGTGAAATCTTATGTCGTTACATTCTCCCCTCGTTAAATTAATTTTCATATTTCATTTTTACTTACTAACAAAGGTTTCTATGGGAATCTATAAGATTACTAGAGATTTAATTTTAAAATTAATTATTTACCACGTTTATTCACATATAATAATATTATTTCCAATATACCATTTCTTCCTAACAATTTGAGTTAAATACCTATCATGGTTTGGTGTTAAGACCCATTTTATTTTTCCCTGATTTCATTATTCTGACTTTTAGTGAAAAATTATCATAGAATGGTTTAAGTTATGAAATATGATTCCCTATTTTTATAATAGCTACATCACACACACCTATCTATCATCAGCATGGTTTTTCAACATGGTGGTGTTGGTGTGAATTTTAGGTCGAATTACGATATCGATGAGTCATAATCCTCCTACTCATAATTATCATTATGATCCAAATTTAGACCTCTACTATCCGTTTAAAGAGTACATTCCTCCACCACTTGGTTCTAAACTCTCTCTATATTATCCCTCACTTGCATCGCGTGATTCAATAGATATCCAATCATCTCCTTGCCCACCTGTTTCACCAGTCCTTCCACAACCCGCTTTGTGAAACCCTATCAGATAATGGTTAAAGGATGATGGATGGAAGAACAACATTTTAAATGGGTGGATCTTCATAATCCCTAATACGTCCCTCCATGGCCTAAACTAGTTCCCATAAATGCTGCATTGGATCACATGATCTAGGGCATTAAACCTGATTCTCAAATTATTCCCAACCCCGATGTCAATAAATGGACTACCCCTTTTGTCCTAACCACCGCATCCAAATTACATAGTGGTGGTTGTAGGGGTGGTATTGTAAGGACCCGTAAATTTCAAGGGAAATTTTTTCTTAATTTTCTTTGGGATTTTATGAGTACACAGTTTCTGATGGCACCTGATTCCGAGGTCCGGTGTGTCCGTAATCAATTTCTGAAATTTAGCTCGGGTACATTCAGTGAACGAACGAGCGGGTTTTTCTAACTTTTAAGCTGGTGCTCGGAATCAAAATATGAGGGCACCGATGGAATTGCAGCGCTGTTAATTGCATAGGAACACCTTTTTTGGAGTTGTGTTTGCTCGGGTGAGGTTATTAAAAAAATGGGTTATCTAAGGAAAGAAATAAAAATTTGTGCAACAATTTTTATTTTCTATTCTAAGTAGTTTAAGCCTATGCATGGTGGTTGGAGTGGGACCCACTACATCCTAACTCCCCTAGGTAGTATATTAGTTAAGTGGGGCCTACACGAGCCCCACCCCTTTAAATCCCTTAAACCTCCCACGAGCACTTAATTGTGTAATTCACCCACCCCCCCAATTTAATGGAAAGTCAACCCTCAAAGATTAATTTGAATATTAAACACTCTTCAATTAAGTAAATTAATTGAATGAGATCCTTTTGAATTTCAAATTAATGTCTTGCGTGCGTTAATAAAATAAGGCAATGACTTATTTTATTGGGGGTTGATTTGTTGTGCGGAAAGATGGAGAGGACTCTTGCGCTCTGAAGAACGTCTCCTTCCTCAGTGAAGAATGCAAAGAACACCAAAGCTTTGACGAAGAACACCGTTGTTTCCCTTAGAATTTGGGGATGACCTCCTTGATGGGAGGTTCAAACATTCTCATTGTTTTCTAACGGGTTTTTTTGTAGAACCAGAAACATCTAACGATTCCACATCCATTTGGACCTACATTCCAAAGGTAGGCGCTCATTTGTTTGTGGACTGATGAGGCTTAGGAATTTGCATTGGTCGAGAGGACGGGAGGTCGGACTCATCACACCTTTTTGAGGGGAATTATTGTCTACTCTAGGACTCTCTTTATAGATTTAACTTATGTTCATGAATCCTTATTACATTACCAAGTATAAAATGACCTTTCCTTCAGATCTGACAATCAATGATTAAATATGTAGGAAATTTATAGAATCATTTATATGTATTCGAGGTTCTTCATCGATAGAGAATCATCTGTATTTATTAGAGATTCTTGGTCAATGGTATCCTTCAACATATTTATATAGAAGTCTCTTGGTCATTATAATGACCATGCTGGTTTAAAATCCACTTAGTGGGGCACATGACGTTTATTGTCATTCAGAAGGACATGGATTATTTCAGAGTTGGGATCGAACCCGTAGATGGGCTACCTACGTATCCTTTGTATATAATATGAATCAGAACCCACGTAGTTCGAGTAAGGGAGTATGATGTTTATGATTGATGGCTCAATGTAGGATTTTATAATTACTTTTACACTCTAAGCTCCCGTGAGTCATGCTTGGTGTGAGAAACAAGAGGTATTGGTAAAAATTGGACAATTTTTCCATGAAAGATGCAATCATAAGAAATAATGTGGGACTTATGTATGTATGAATGCCCAAATAAATGAATATTAGGATTTACTTCAGGGAAGAAATCCAGGAACATGGTCCATAAAGGTATATGTGCTTTATGGAGATTTGAATACTCTAATTTGGGGCTTACTCCAGAAAAGGAGGCCCAAATTAGGGGAGGACTTATGATTGAGTTTTACTCCAGATAAGGAATCTTGGATCAAAGGTAAATTAGGACTGGTTAAGAGAAATTAATAATAGGGCTTACTCTTGAAAAGGAGGCCCAGGTTAAGAGACTTGAAAAATTAAGGGACTTGGGGCTTACTCCGGAAGAGGATGCCCATATTTTTGACTGGGGCTTACTCCTAAAAAGGATGCCCAGATTAGGGGACTTGGGACTTACTCCAAAAAAGGATTCCCAAATTAATGAGGACTTGGACTAGGGATTACTCCTGAAAAGAAGGCCCATGTTAATGAGGACTTGGGGCTTATTACTAAGGAGGATGCCCACATTTGAGACTGGGGCTTACTCCTGAAAAGGAGGCCCATGTTAATGAGGACATGGGGCTTACTCTTAAGGAGGATACCCAGATTTGAGACTGGGGCTTATTCCAGAAAAGGAGGCCCAGGTTAATGACTATGACTGGGGCTTACTCATCAAAAGGAGGCCCAGGTTAAGAATTATGACTAGGGCTTATTATTGAAAAGGAGGCCAGGTTAATGAGTTCTCTCATCTTAATGGATGAGGTTGAATGAATGAAATCTCAATCTTTAGTGACATAAAGATGTGTAAATCACTAGGTTTTGAGAGATAATCCATAGAATTCCTTTCAGATAATGAATTCAAATCAAGAAACCATACCATAAATGGCTTTGAAGAGTGTCTTGAAGACTGAATCTTGAATAGGAGAGGTGGAATGGCTTAAGAGGGGTGAAATGGGCAAGAAGGGCACCCAAAAAGGCAGGGGAATGCATGTCCTGGCAGGCGCGTAGGTACTGCGTGGGCGCGCAATTTTGGTCGCGCAGGTATACGTGCGCGACACATGGGTACTTGCGCGACGGTTAACAAGCAAGGTAATACTTGAGCGACTCTTGGTTAAAGACTTCAGAATCATCTTGAGGTTCTTCCAGAAGATTGGCGCGCAAGTTCTATTGAAGGAGTTTGGTGGCGCGCAAGTGTGGTCATTTCCCTTAAGGGATGGTCACTCAGGCGCACAAGTGTTGATGAGTTTCAACACTTAGGACTTCCTCCCCCTCTATAGATCTTCCGTTCTAGGTAATAAATTACCTTATAAGTTTTTTGGAAGCTTTCAGAAGAGACTAGGGCACCGGGAGCTCAAATCTG
Source organism: Viscum album (assembly GCA_963277665.1). Taxonomy (NCBI): domain Eukaryota; kingdom Viridiplantae; phylum Streptophyta; class Magnoliopsida; order Santalales; family Viscaceae; genus Viscum; species Viscum album. The sequence continues at coordinate 1,052,593,626 of OY728125.1, read as the reverse complement.
AGTTTCTGGAAAATTTCCTCCTCGAATGGGGGGCCCACAGGGTCTATTTATAGGCTGAAGAAGACCCGGGCGGTTATCCTTTAGGGCGCGCAAGTCACTTGCGCGACCATTAGGCATCGTGCAAGTGGACTTGCGCGACAATGATGGAACTTGAGCGGCGCATGTTCTTTCGAAGCCGTGTTCATGCATTTGTCAATTTTTGATGTTTTCTTCAAAGGATGAATCAATTTGTGCTAATTCATTTCCCTTTACATTCTTTTAGACAATGTGACAAAAAAGAAGCGTCAACAAAAGTCCCCCCTCCGAGTTGGATCTGAAATAAATGAGGATGTGACTCTGAGGAAAAGAAGAAACCCAAAGGAAAGGTGGCACGCAAGTCTTTCAGTGCGCAACACTTGTCGCACAGGTTCGAGTCACGTAGGGCTGGAGTGCACTGGGTGTAGGCGCACAGATGGGCTGCCTGACCTATAAATACGCAGTCATTTTCCATGCATAACATCTGATTCCGGATTCTCAAGCTCTCGCCGTGCATGCCCCATTCGCCGAGCAAGTTGCTCATTTTCTGTTGTTTCTTCATTTTCACGCTATTTTCCAGGTAATAGGACTTGCGTGGTGATACTTGCATGCCAAAAACTTACACGACACATTAACACTTGCGGGACACATCCACACTTGCGCGCCTTAATTCCTTAGCAATTTTTCTGAAATTCCTTCACAAATTTTATGAAAAATCAACTTACTTAAAAGTTAATTTATTAAACTTTTGTGCAGAATCAATGGCTCTTAGACTCGGAATAGTTGATGAACTGGCTAGAAAGCGGATTGATGATATGATGAACATCATTGGCCACAATTATTATACCGTCAAAGATATCACTCTTCCGGATTTGGCTATGTATCTGAAGAAATATCATCACGACTTCCCCCAAAGCACTTATCTGCCTTTGTATGGATATGGTCATCTACGAGAAGTCACCATTCCAGAAGCAAAGAACTATCTTCCATTTTTGTGGTTTCAAAATTATACCAACTTTGCTTCAGCAAATATCTCATGTGGAGGAGGATTTATAAATGCTGGAACAGCGGCGAAGGCCTATATGATGCATCATATCCCTTGTACACCAGATTTAAAACCTCATATGCCTGAGCTACAAACACATTGTCATCCTTAAATATTCCGAAACGCTCAGATGGATCAATCCAAAGGCTGGAAGAAAAGTTGGGACTTCCGTCCTGGGGGAGGTGTGATGCCAACTTGGATGTGGGCATACTGGGTGCGACAAACTTGTTCAGAGTTTGTCGAGGATCTGAAAGGAGTGGTGATATATGAAGCTGTTTGGGTTGGGAAAACATATGTTTACATACATGATAACTTCATGCCGGAGATACTCAGCCACTAGAGCCCAGAAACTAATTCATTCCATCTGAATCATGGAGAAGTAGGTATCAGTCTGTGGGATGTCCACAAGATCTTAGGGGATCCAATTTTGGGTGATATGTATGATGAATTAATTCCTCCCAAGGTGACTTGGAATGATTCAGAGAAGAATCCTGCGTTAGCTCGGGAATTATTTAAGATCTTCCACAGGCTCAAGAGTTCAGAGACCTCGTTAACTCATTCTAGAAAGGATATTCATCCAGAGGAGTGGATGAATATATTTCTTATTGAGAATAAAGAAAAGGAGACAAAGTAAAAGGAGCTGAAGGAGAAAGGATCCTTGAAAAAGAAATCCAAGGATAAGAGGCCCAAAAATCCTACCAGCTACCCAAAACCTGAGAAGAGGGGTGCTCCTGGCACATTCTTCCCAACTCTAGAAGTAGGAGAGTTCGAGAAATGGGGATATGAGGTGAATCAAAATATCTCGAAGAAGACTCATCTGGAGGGCTTCTTGGAAATGTGGCTCAACGTTTATCTCTCGCCAGTCAGGGATTCGAAGGGAGGCGTCAAGCTAGGGACCTTCGTCATTGCAGCAATGTTGGCTGAGGGAAAAATGGTTGGGTTGGATACCCCCATTTTAGCAAAGATTCATAGGAGTTTACTTCATGTCTTCATGGGTAAATCTCCTTTAAGAATAGTGGGACCATTCCAAGTTTTATGGGGATGGATTTCCACTCACTTCCTGACTTACAATGTACAAAATGGATTACAAATTCCTGGAATTTCTTTTAGGCCGACAGTGAAAGAATTCTATGGAGTTTCTCCATTAGATGTTAATGCCTATGACATGAAAGTGAGGCTAAGAATGTTTAAGGAATTCAACTTCTTTCCCTATAAAAGTCCGCCAACCGAGCGGTTTGTTGATGATGGAACAACCCATTTGGATTTGAGGGCATAGATGCTAGCTTATAGGGATGGTGTGCTAGTTTCCATGATTGACGGAGAAATTATATGCAAGTCCTATGCTCCATATAGATTTGCATGTCAATTCAAATGTCTGTAACAGATTGTTGTATCTCCTCCAGTACATGTCCGGTTAGAGCAACATCCGATGGTTGCTCGGCAACTATGGTTACTGATGTTAAGGGAGAATACTGGGGCAGTATATGATCTACCAGTTGAAAAAGCGGCACATAATTTGACGACATATTATGCCGAACACTGGATAGCATCATACCCCAAAGGGATATTGAATCACCCAGTTTATCAGGTGGGGAAAAGGAAGAGGACTATAGTGAAAGAAACCCTTCTTCATGAAGGTGGTGCTTCCCCACCTGAAGCTGATGTAGGACCCCGGAACACCCTGAGAGGGGAGGGGTGAATTAGGGTGTCAAATTTTTCTTCTTAAAGTTGTGAATCTTGTTCCCACGTTGGTAGGAACTACTTAAACCTATATGAAGGATATGATCAGCAATGATACATTAACATGCAGAGAGATGACACAACTATTTTTACTTGGTTCACCACTAAGGGCTACGTCTAAGGAGCATACGCCGATAGTTTTTCGGTCGTACCTGAATCCACTATGATTCACTAGTTGTAGATTAAAATTTTTCGGGCACAGTCACTCTATCCCAGGCTCACTGCCTTTACAAAGTTTCAGGGATAGCTTACTGCTTCCCTCGGGTCACTCCCGTTGACTCCCCCTGGCTCACTGTCGTTGGTGAAGTCTCACTCAGTTTATAGGCGTGAAGATCTCCTCAATAGATTTGCATTGAAGTCATTGTCTCTTGTTCAGCATGAGACTTTACTTGAATCAGAATCCTTAGTTGATGCTCTTTTGTATTCAACCTTTTACTTTAGTGCAATGACTGAATACACTACATCCCCTTGTCTTCGTTTTCATAAATTACAATCACTTGTGTGATTGCTCAATAAATGATTCTCTGTTGAAGTCCAAATTTCATCCACTGATGAATTCCCCTTTTTCCCCTATCAACTGGGCGAACAACCTTTGGAAAGGGCCTTCACAAAGTACCCTACATCGCAAGGCTCCCACTTTTTCAAAGCTCAAACAAGCCTTCGCGGAGTCCCTGCCTTTTCGCGAAGCTCAATCGCGAAGCACTCTCACGATGATCCAGCCTTCGCAATGATGGGCTATCGCAGAGCTCCCGCCTCTTCACGAAGCTCACTAAGCCAACGCGGGGCGCAAGACTTTTGCGGAGCTAGAATAGCCGCCGTGAAGCTCCTCTTTCGCGAAGCAGACTGCCTTCACAAGTGACCTTTGCGAACTGAGAGCAAAGGATTTTTGTTGAGATCTCTCTCTCTCTTTCTCTTGAGGGGGTCGGCCTCTATTTATAGGTGATTCCACTGACCCTCGACCCTTCCATGCGAAGTCAGCGCCATGTCATATCAAATCACGAAGCTCCGAAGTTCCCGCCGAAAATCTCTCAAAATCGCGAAGCACAACGGCAATTTTCCGTTCGCGGAGCTCGTCGTAATCGTGGAGTATCACCGTCATCATTCCTTCACGCCTTCGCCGCAAAGATCCCTCGCAAAGCCCTTCACTGCCGTGATGCACTTCTACTCTTCCGTTCGCAAAGCTTTGATGTAATCATGAAGACTCACCGCCTCCATTCTTTTGGTCTTCACGATTTCCAAACCGTGCATCCTCTCTTCGCGAAATTCCTGCTTTTTCCATATTTAATTATTATCTTCATGGAAATCCACTTTTCGCGATGCTCAGAAACTTCCAAATTTTGGACCCCAAAAATTTGGCAAACACTGAGAAATGGCGCCACCTTCTGCTGGTTCACATTCTGAACTTCCGCTGAAGTTATTCCTTTCTCCCCCTTTGACAACAATCCCAAAGACCGGTAATGTGTTCAATGTTCTTCTCAAACCATACTCCCCATGGATAGTATCTCCCCCACAAACCTGCATCACATCCATAAATAGATAAAGACAGTTATCATAATCTGAGAGAGAGGTATCTCGGATCCTCCTTATGCACTAGGAGGTGGCTGAACACCATGGTTCGACCGATGATTTTCAAACACAGCTGCTGACAATGGCTTCGTCAGGATGTCAGCCACTTGCTCATCAGTTCCTTCATAATCCATTCCTTTTTCGACATTCTTGAATCAGACATGGATCCTTAATGGCAGCCTTTGAACTCAACATGCCACCATGGAATCACCTTTGTCAACAATGTTTGTATGTCGTTGGTTTGCTTTCTCAACAAGAACAAACACCTCAAAAACACTTCGTCTCGGTGATCTGAATCCTTCAGCAATTCTTCTACTATCACCACAAACTCCACTATCATGATATGTATTCTTTGAAGGAACAAATTTAGAATCATCATCTTATGATACAATGTGATGTGAATGGCCATCGCATAAGTTCAATGTTTATGGACGTCACAGAATGACAATCCCTTGCACATTGTCTTCTTCTTCAACCATCTTCCACTACTTCATGAAAAACAGACGATTCTAGTCTTCAAGAAGTCTCTTGCATGGTTCTCATGCAATCATGAAGAGTTGCATGGTCTTCACCAAATCCCATTCTTCTTTAATCTTCCTCAGATAGATTACACCTCACATTCTTCATTGTTGTAAAAAATGTGTCACCTTTGACACATGTTATTTGAACTTATGATCAGTACAACAATCGCATGAATTATCATTCCTCCATTTCATTTGAGTACTTATTGATCTCTTTCATTTTGATCTTCATTGACAACTATTGAAAACAAATACAACCTTATACACAAAGTGGTTCCAACAGATGATTCACCAGACTCCTCCTCTAGGACTGATTCACCGGATTCCCATGATGGGGATGATGAGGAAAAACAAGTGGGAAAGTGGCCTCGTGCCTGATATAATCCTCCAGTCATAATCAAGAGGCCCACTCCATCAACTCCTGGTGAGTTACTTCATTTTGGTAATTTAATCCCTGCTTCTTTATAAAGAAATAAGTCTTATTTTCTTATTCTCTATCTGTAGTTGCAGGAGCTGGGAAGAAATTGATGTCAAAGATTGTAGGACCTTCCTCGCAGCCTTCATATCTAATACCAGAGGCTATCCAGTTATGGCAGAGTATGTACTGTGATACTGAGACCGCCTGGCATGATTTATGTGAGGGCCTACAACTTCCTGGAATAGGGAATCTTCTGGATTCTATAGATATTCAATATGATGAAAACCCCCAATGAAGTGTGGGATTACATCAGAGAGCTGGAAATGCTCATATATGCCACTGATGAGTCTGTTCCTATCACCAGGTAGTTGAAGTAAATGATTGATCGTGACGCCACTGAGGGGGCTGGTGGTTCTGGAGATGAGGAGTGGCATGAGTATGTGGCTCCTGAAGATGTAAGTTTTCTTTCCTTATTTTCATTGCATCTTGATTGTAGTCGAAGAATTGTTACTTAAGGAAGTTATTTTCTTCATCTTTCAGCTTGAAAAGAAAGGAACTGAGGCTCCTTCACCATAGTATAGCCCTAGTGGTACTGCCATCGGGGCTGTTGCTGATTCTCCTCGCGAACCGGGCGAGATATATCTAGGCCAGCAGGCCATGAATGAGGCGTTGGACATAGCCTTCCATTCACCAATCCAAGTGGCAATAAGGGAGACTATCGATAATCCCCAAAAAAACAAATAAGCAAAGGAAAAAAGGAGGAAATTCACAGCTAAACGCTTCATTAGTAGCGGTAAGTCCTTCGGGTAATCATGAGTCTATACCCATGACCACATGGTTACTCATATTTTTGGGGATTGTAGGGGCTTCATCAATTTCCCCCCTAAGGGAAAGTACTGATCCTCCTTCAAAGACCATAGAGGGTGCTGTGGAACAATCACAGATCCAAGCTGACTTGGCTACTCCTGGGGAAGAGCTAGCATCTATTCCCAGTATCCCTCCTACTGATGTTGCAATAAAAGAAGAACCTGTTTCTAGTAAGTCAACAATGCTTCATAAAAATGTTGAACGAAACACCGACTGACTTCCATTCTATGATACTTTAGGTTCAACTCATGCATTAGAGATTCTGGCGACTATTACAACTGATGCTGTGATTTTACCTGAAGATGTTGTCCAGGGTCAGGGGCTGCAGGACGTAAGTCATCAAGAAGACACATAAAACGCTCCCACTGGTGAGACTAACCAGGATTCTGAAATATCGTTGGATGAAATAATGAATCATGGCATGTCTTTCGAAGAATTTTATGATCATGATAAGTTGTCATGTTATTTAGAAGACCTTGGGTGTGAGTGTTATCCTTCGCCGAGTAAATTTTCTTATAATTTACACTTCTAATCATGACTGAAAATAATATGCAAATCTATCCATAGAAACTAATGAATTGGAAATTCCTGAAGAGGGTGTGGACATTGATGTCAACCCTACCATTGCAGAAACATTAGATCAAGTAGAGCTAAACCCAGTAAACCCTCCTGAGACCCATCTTGAAGATCCTGTTGAGACTGGGAAAGATGGGGAGGAGTCTTCTCAGGTTGTTGATCCACCGTCGGGTAAAGGATAACAATATTTTTGATTGTACTTAATATTCAAGACAATCGATTCTTTTTTTATCCTTTGAAGCTAACCAAAGCTTTCAATTAATCATGCAGGGCCATCAACTGCAGTGGCTAGATCTGGAGGTGATGCCTCAGCCTCTTCCCCAATGGGAATTGAAAGCGAAGAAGCACAAGTTTGGGGGAAAGAGCAGAACAGGGCACTTCCTTAAGTGCATTAATCACAGATTACATTCCCCCCTTTGATGATGTTTTTGAATCAGACCCAGAGGTGCTTAAAGCATTCATATTTTCATGATGCAAGTCATGGAACAACATATGGAAAATCATATCTGAGGTGCCTTTAGAAGAGTTATCATCGAAGATCCCTCGATTGTCATCCCAGTTTGACATGCTAGGACTTGGAGGTTTTGGATATGAAATGAACCATGTCGCGGTGAAACAGGTCATCTTCAGGAGGGAGCAAGAGCAAAAGTGTCGCGATGATCTGACCAGGGTGAAACTGTCATTTAACATCAGCAAATTTGTGGCTACGGTATCCCTAGCTAAGGCTGATTATGCTTCCAAGATGAAGGAGCTGAAGCATAAAATCAAAGAAAAAGTCATCCAGCAGGTGAAGCTCCAGCAATAGTTAGATGATGTTACTGGGGAACTTGATCAGCTCAATAATTCATTGGAGGGAGTTCAAACGAATGGTATGAAAGCCATTGCAGATGCCAAGAAGGCACTCCATCAAGCTGAGAAGAGTGAAACTGGTCGAGTGCACGAGCTTCAAGTAGCTGCTGATGAAGCTCGGGATGCTGTACATCAAGTGAAGACTTATGTTGACAGTCTTTTGTAATCTCTTGAAAAAGAGAAGAGGCTCCAATCTGTGGATGTCCCTCTAATTCTTGTGCATCAATGGATAGTACTTTTATCTTCAATCATTTATGCTTGTATTCTTTCGCTACCTGCTTTAAATTTTACCTAAGCCAATGGGCCTAGTAAGCATAGTTTTATTTTTACTAGGATTATTATAAATAAACCTACAAACTTTGAAACTCTTAATTTCTCAATATTACCAAAATCATACAAAATTTATGTTTAGTGAGCTAGAACTTGACTTTTATTCAGAGTTCCCTTATCTTTTGTGGGAAGTTTAAAGTCATTCATGTTGGACATAAGGAGGCTAATGTTTAAGGTCAAAATAGCTTTGACCGAATGAATTAGAATTGACTCAATTCTTTGACAATTTATCTGAAAACATATTACCATACTCAAGTATGGGGGAAAAATGTAAACTATGGCTTAAGAGTATTTGAATCTACGGAATGATATGAAGAAGAGCTAAAAGGCATCAGAAGATGTAGTTTCCAATAATGAAGTTACTATTATTTAACAAACCCATTAGGGGGTTGAATTATGCAGGGCCACCTAAGGGAATTGGCTGCATAGTCAAATAAATAGCATCTTTTGGCTAACAAGCCTGTTATGTAGACTATTTATGCAAGGCCGCCTAAGGGAACGTGCTGCATAGTCATGGAAAAGAACTCTCAGAAATTTTCCTTTCTACTACTAAAATATAGTGAAATTTTATGGAGATTCAAATTTTCCAAAGTATAGAGTTTGTTGTATGGAAAGAGGTACATGAATATGGAGAAGATATTTCCAAACAAGATTATCGAAGAACTGGATGGATATCACTTCTATGAAGGTCTGACCCAAACATAGGGAATGTGAATATAAACCATAGACTTGAATACTTTCTGATCATGAAAAAGGATATGAGACAAATATGTCAAGGATGGCTATTTTTGCGGATCCCTACATACTGTCATTTATGACCAATAAGGACAAAAGAGGCATTCTTCCTAAGAATGAAGTTACCAGTATCTGACACACCCGTTAGGGGGTTGAATTATACAGGTCCACCTAAGGGCATTGGCTGTATAGTCAGATAATAGTATCTTTTGGCTGACAAATTTGTTATGGAGATTGTTTATGCTAAGCCGCCGAAGGGCACTTACTGCATAGTTAGGTAAAAGAACTCTCAGAAATTTGATATTTTTGTAACTAAAAGTCAAGAAAAGGGTTATCAAAATCTGAAAATATTTATGGTTAGGATTATGACACATAAAGATGGGTATTGTTCAATGTATACAAAGATACACAGATCAATGCTAACCGTAATCATGTTGTGGCTGGGTCCTGACTGGAAGTGTTGGACTTCACTACGTATCCCATAAGGATGGGAATCAATCCATAAATGGTTATTAAACAACAGTTTAATGGAGTGTGGGACAAAAGTATTAGAGATCTTAGTTTAGGGTCATAGATCTTGGACCATTATAAGAAATGCATAGTGTGTGTTGTCATAGGGACTTTTCAGCCAAGGGACTGAAAGTGGAATTTGGGGTTAGGCCCAAAAGACTTGGGGATGGATTCGAGGGACACTAGAACTTTCCTACGTATCCCATAAGGATGGGCATCAAGCCCACGTAGTTCTAGAAATACCCTCTGTACAGATTGGGTTCGTACATGTGAAGGGTGAAAGGGGACTTTAGTACAATGATGGTTTAACCCAAGATAAAAGGTTTGGACATTGCAATGTATGCACGTAGTCTTTGAAATGAAACATGATTGAAAAATCAATGTAAATAATGGTTCCCTCTTAGGTGAGGGTATCAAAGAATATTGTAGTTTGTTGTCATACTGGACAAAAGTGTTGTATAGTTTAACGTCCTATAACAAGGACGAAAGTGAACCAATGTAATGATATTGATTCTAGGGGCAGTTTCACTAATCAACATCGTATGAGATGGAGGTGAACCTATATGAAGAGATTGGTTTTGGGATTAAAACTTGGGAGGTTGCCTATGTACCAAGCCTGGAAGGCAAGGATAAATGTCCGCGTAGTTCAATTAAAGAATGAATTAATGATCAATTTATTCTTGGGGACAATGACCTAAAAATTGATGTTTTTGGGACTTACACATGGTTAGTATCCCAGAGAGGGTGTTATGGTTGAAGTTTACTCTAATCTCACATGAGTCATACTCAGTGTGAGAAACAAGAGGTAACAAAAACCTTAACGATACATAGTTTAACGTCATGTAGGACGTATGAAGGGACTATACAGTTTAATGTCTTGCAGTTAGGACTATTGGTGCTGCACAGTTTAATGTCATGTATCAGAGACAATGTACAGTTTAATGTCATGTAGGATGTATCAAGGACTTTCTGTACAGTTTAACGTCATGTAGTTAGGACGATGGGGAAAATATAGTTTAACGTCAGGTTAGACGAAAGGGGGACTGTGCAGTTTAATAGCATGCAGTGAGGACAAAAGAGTACACCATTTAACGTCATGTTGGACGTATTGGGGACTTTGTTTCACAGTTTAACGTCATGTTGGACAAAAGAGGGATGCTACAGTTTATCGTCATGTTGGATGAAAGTGCGAATAGTTTAAGGTCATATGCATGGATCGATGTTGTATAGTTTAACGTCATATAGCAAGGATGATGATGGGGACACAGTTAAACGTCATGTTGGACGTATGTGAAAATAGTTTAGGTTCATATGCATGGACCGTGGATGATGCAGTTTAACGTCTTGCTGGACGGTGGTGCAGTTTAAGGTCATACCAGACCACTTAGGGAACTTTTTCACAGTTTAACGTCGTGTGGGATGAAAGTACAAATAGTTTAAGCTCATATGTATGGACCGTTGATGATTAAGTTTAACTTCATTCAAGACAGTGGTGGAGTTTAAGGTTATATTGGACCATTTAGGGAACTTTTTCACAATTTAACGTCATGTGGGACGAAAGTACAAATAGTTTAAGGTCAAATGTATGGACCATTGATGATGATGTAGTTTAACATCTTGCTGGACGGTGGTGCATTTTAAGGTCATACCAGACCATTTATGATATATTTTGTGTTTATACAAAATAATTCTTCAAAAATCTTGCATTGGTTGGAGTAGTGATGAATTCTCTATCCATCGAGATTAATGAATAAGCTCCATTGGAGTAGACCGTATGTATTGAGTAAGGTCCTTCCCATTTTGGATCAATATTGAGAGTTTTCTTTCTTGGTATCACTAGAGTTCTGAGAACTAATACCAATTCTCCCTGAGTGAATGAACGAAGATGATCTTTTTTGTTAAAAGCTCATGTTATTCGATTCTGATAGACTTCAAAGTGGTGAAAAGTGCACAATATTTTCTCATCAAATCATTCCAATTCATTCAATCTCTTTTGAGATTGTTCATCTGAAGATGATTGATCACAAATGGCAACTCCGAGTGAGGGAAATTGAACTTCAATGGGAAATATGGCTTCTGATCCATATACCAGTGAATGTGGAGTTGACCGAGTTGCAGTGCGGGTGGTAGTCCGATAAGCCCATAAATCATGAAAGAGTTTATCAGGCTATGATTTCTTATCTTTATACACCATATTTTGCAGTATATTTGATAGAGTCTTGTTAAAAGCTTCTATCTGGAAATTGGCCGCTGCATGATACCGAGATGAATGGTTGGATTTGATGTTGCATTCTTGATACAATTTCTTCGCCTCGGATGAATAGAAGATGGTGCCATTGTCCGTCAATATGGTATGAGGGACACCAAATCTGGTAATGATGTTAGACTTGATGAAGCTAACAACACATTTAGAACTGACTTCCTTGAGATGTATTGCCTCTGACCATTTGGAAAAGAGGTCAGTATCAGTAAGAATGTACTTAAACTGATTGGCCGTAGCCGAAGGGTAAAGTCCCACCACATCCATTCCCCATGTGGCAAATGGCTATGAGTATTTAGCTGTATGAAGAAACTCTGGAGGATAATGACTGAAGTTGGAATGTACTTGGCTTGAATGATACTTCTTTCTGAAATCGACACAATCTTGTATCATTGAAGGCCAAAAGTATCGAAGCCTTCGAATCTGGTCAGATAGTCTATATCCAGACTGGTGGGCACCACAGACTCCTGCATGCACTTCTTTCATGACAGCCATTGTCTCTTCACCATCAATGCATCTGAAGAGAAATCCATCAAAACCAAATTTGTAGAGAATTTTCTCTAGGTGATCTGAGCTATCATAAAGAGTAAAATTGACCACACGTCGCCGGATTTGTTCTTTCTCGACTCTATCAGGTGGAAGTGTTCCATTTTGAAGGTATTCCCTGATAGGTGACATCCATCCTGTAGTATGACCATACGGTTTAGGAATGGGACTAATTTCATTAATTTAATCTGTTCTTATTAGAAAATAATGTGAAATTGCACAATGGTGGGAAATACTGATGGTTATCTCGTCCTGATTTGGATCTGCCAGAGTTGTCGCTATATTAGCCAGTGCATTAGCTTGAGCATTTTGTGATCTTGGGAGATAAGAAAATGTCGGTTCTGAAGGGAATTATGCCATTAACTCTCTGACGTAATCATACAAAGGGATTAGTTCTTCTTTTCTGATGGCATAATCCCCATTGACTTGTTTGATTACCAGGTCTGAATCACTTTTTACTTTTAAGTGATTCACTTGTGCTTGAAGCGCTAATTCTAAGCCTGCGATGAGAGCTTGGTATTCTGCTTCATTATTGGTACCACCTTCCCACAATAAGAAGGAATAATGTTGTAATGACCGAAATTTTTTCAATGTAAATTCCCTTATTAAATTTATGTCATAAAATAACATGAAAACACAACAAAACGAACTAATAAGTGTTAAGTGACCTTTATACATTAGTTTGTCACAACTATGTTTTGAATTTTGAAAATTCGACATTCACGGTTATGTTCAAGATGATTTTTGGAGTCTAATGAAACAAAAATAATTTTTGGTGAATAGTAACCTACCCTTATGAATAGTAACCTACCCTTATGAATATTAATATGACTCTTATGAATAGTAAATAAGAATAACATTACCTATGAATAATAAAATAAAATTTAGACATCTTACAAAGTGACAATTTGACCTTAGTAAACGTTTTTGGTATTTTATAAGTCATAAATAATTAAATATAATAAATTAATTAATTTAAAAGAATATTTATTTCCCTAAAATTTATTCATAAATTATTTAATCAATGTCTAATAGTTTTTAGGTAAATTTATAAGACCCTACATAATTTTTGAAAGAACAATAAAATCAGTTTTAATCTCAAAAACTATTTTTTTATGTAAATTGTGATTTTATTTAAATATTAAATTAATAATATTTATAAAATTATTTTTCAAAAATGGACTTCATTTTTGGATTCTACACGTCAAAAAATGGTTGGGTTAATGTTTTGGGATTTTTCTGAGATACTTGAATTTTTGGTGAATAGTAGAATACATTAATTTACCATATAAATACATTTTAATTAAATTCCACTATTCATGACATCACAAGTGATGTAAGCACCCAAATCTTGGACTCACATGACTTTTTTACTATTCTTGATCATCCAAGACTCACTATTCCTTTTCTTAGGGGAAAATAATAAACTAATTAATTTTATATTAAGGAAACCCGTCTTCCCTCCACTATAAAAGCCTCCCTTCACTCCCTCTTTTCCTCACACCTCTGAATCTCCAAGACTCCACTAAACACTGACCAAAAATCTTCCCTAGCCCCTCCCCCACGTCAAAAAGCTGCTGGTCTCATCAAAAGACCAATCCTATCTTCCTTAAGGAGGATCTCAAGGGGAAGATTCTAGAGGTAATTTCTCTCCCTCTTCTCCTTTAATTTCCTTTCAAGTTCAAGTTACTTTCTTGATATCTCCCCACCTATATTCATCCAAATTGTTTTGTAACTCTAGTATTATACATATACTGTAATTTTTAGGATTCTAATATCACCCCACACCCTTTCCCTCTTCCTTTTATTTTATTAAAGAGAACATTGTTCATGAGGTGTTAATTTATCACCTTCAAAAACGACATGCTCTCTTCTTCCATTTCTACCTTCAGATTTGGTCATGAAACCATTTTTATGGTTGAAACAGAATATTTTATATGTATTATGTTCTATTTTATGTTCTGGAAATATCCTATGGACAAATTACTACGTTAAAAGTTAAAACAAGTTCGTTGTGTTCCAAAAACCGCTCAAATTAACCCAAATAACAATCATTAAATTCTTATCTAATGATTCGTCCATGTGGATCTAATATAATTCATTATAAAATCACTAAATATCATGTAATATTATTAATAACATGTAATATCAGTTCTGGATGTTTACCCATGATCTACCCAAACATCAATTTAAGAATACAAGTGAACCACTCAAGAAAACCATAAAAACAAACATCCCCAAACAATGTTTTTAAACTCTATAAGTCATCCAAAGGAACATAATATAACATAATGAAACCAGAATGAACCCTATTAATTTAGACATGGATCTGGATTTCTAATTAATGAATATAATGTCATTATACAGGACATTAAATAGAAGGAAGCATTCGGGTACAAGGTAAGGGGAAATCTCCGACCCAATTTTCTTCCTTCGGGTTCTCCCTCTTTCACTCCATTTTTGATATGGTTACTCCTCAAAGATCATTTGTTCATCATTTAGTTTAATTTTCTGGTATATAAATGTTTGTAACTGGTTTTTATGTCGATCAAAATGTTTTCCAAAAGAACTCTTCTTTCAAGATCTCACCTTTTACCTCTCATTCAAGGTTGATGGTTCTTGTATCAAGTATGTTGTTCCCTCTTTCTTTTGGGAACCCAAAGCTTATGAATGTGTTATTTTGAGATTAAACCCATTCCATTCCATGGGTTATTTATGTACATGTTTGATATGTGTTCTATGTGGAAAGCATGATAATGATAATGTTATGATGTGACGGGTGCGCCCAGAATTATATAGCGCAATATGAATGTCTAAATGTGACGGGTGCACCTGGAATTATATAGCGCTCCAATGAATTGGGTAAAGTGATGAATCTCATGAGTAAATGTGAAATGATGTGTGAACAAGATTCTAGCTTGTTTCACATGTATGAGTGGTATATAACCACAAAGACATGATGTTTCATTTTTATGCATTGCACATTTCAAGTCTTTTATTTATGCTCCTCTCATGTTCATGATCTTTTGCCTATGTTATGATTATGCTCACCCCATTCTTTATTGTTCTTATCTATCCTATTACTGGGCTTCTAGATCACCCCTTTTGATGTATATCCTCAGGTGTCTACGTGTACTAAAGAGAGGACAAGTGCCACTAAGAAGCTAGTGAAGAAGAAATTAAATAAATGTTTATGCTTGATGTTATCTTTTTTTATGTATGGTCCTAGTTTCCCAATACACTAAACCTCCGGATCCTCTATGTGTAATAATATTTTGTTGTTTATCTTTGAAATGATGTAATAGTAATGTAATAAAAGGCTAGGTCTCTATAGTTGGTATCAGAGGAAAGGTTTAGTTAATTTGGGAATTAGGATTAGTAAACCCTAGAGAAAACCTCTAGCATGAGAATAAGTACAAATATTTACACAAGAACATTTACCTAGGGACCCCATATGTTATGTTTTTTTCTAAATGAATAAGTTATTCATGACTTGTTTACTTATGTTTTGTTCTAACCTTTTCTATTTTATAAAATGGTGGGAAGCAGGAGAAATCAGGCCAACAACTCTTACGAGGGCCAATGCAACGATTGCCCGAACGACATCCCCAATGATTTTGGAGGTGGAGTTCAAAACTTCATGGAGATACTTACCCAATTATATTGGGTTATGAATAATAACCATAATAATGGGGAACATCCTCCTTCACCAAAGAAGGAGCAACTAGCTATCAAATGTTTTATGCGGCAACGACCACCGACGTTTTGTGGATCTTCCGATCCACTAGTTGCGGAACAGTGGGTCAACTTCAGGGAGAAGATATTTTCTGTTCTTCACTGTTCAGAGATGGAGAAGGAGACTCTATCCATTTATCATCTAGATGGAGAAGCTGATCAATGGTGGTCTTTGATTAAGAACACCAAGCCAAGGGAGGAAATTGAATAGATGGAATGGGAAGACTTTAAGATAATGTTTCTTAATAAGTACTTCCCACGAACTCTTCGCACGAAGATAGAGAGAGAATTCATAGAGCTCAAGAAAAAAGAAGGATAATCTGTCACAACCTATTAAGAAAATTTCACAAGGCTCGCAAGGTATACTTCGGGTTTTGTTATCAACAATGATAACAAAATTGATAGATTCTTTAGTGGATTAAAACCACATCTTCAAAAAGCTCTTGCAATTCGAGACTTCGGGAGTTATGAAGAAGTTGTTCGGTGTGCTCTCAAAGTGGAGATGGAGTTTTGAGAATGGTCCAATGGATATGGTGATAAGAAAAGAAAGATGGAGTTTCAAGCTGGTGGATCTAGTGACAAAGGTGGGAAGAAAAATCAACGACCCACATGCCAAAAATGTGGGAAGTTGCACCATGGGAACAACCTCAAAGGTATGGGGAGATGCTTTAAGTGTGGGAAAGAAGGACACCAAGATCAAGAGTGTCTAAATGACATGAAAATGAAGGATAATGTAGCCGATGAAAGGAGAGAACCACTCGTGGTTCAATGCTACAACTGTAGGGAGCTAGGGCACTATTCAAACCAGTGCACTAAACCTCGAGCTCTCAAGGGTAATCAGCGCCAACAACCACCAAAGCCAAAGGAGCAATGGAAGGCTTATGCCATCACTACTGCAAAGGTGGAAGATGATAATGAAGTCGTACAAGGTACACTTCCTATTCCCCCAAGAATGGAAAAATTCTTATTTGATTCTGGTTCTACGTATTCCTTTATATCCTGCAAGTTTGCTAGAACTATAGAATCGAATCCCCAAAACCTTGAAGTAGAGATATCTGTAAAAACACCAAGTGGTGAAATCATTGTAACCCATGTGTTTGACTCTTCAATTTTTGACGTATTTTGGAAGATTCTTCCGGAAAATCTCATAATACTTATCTTGGTGGAATTCGACGCTATAATGGGAATGGATTGGCTCTCGTTATATAGAGCACATATCAACTGTCGGGAAAATAAAATATATTTTCATATTCCGAACCATCCCATTCTCCTCTACAAATGCAAGGAAGATCATGAATATCATTTGAAAAATCCTTCAATGGTGTGGTTGTTGATTCCCTATGAAGAAGCATACCTCGCCCAAATGGTTGAGTCGAAGGAAAGTTCCAACCATGAAGAAATGCCCATCGTGAGGGAATACAGCGATGTATTTCCCGAAGAGTTACCCGGAATTCCCCCGGATCGTGAGTTAGAGTTCTCAATTGAACTCATACTTGGATCTAATCCTATCTCAAAGTGCCCCTATAGGATGGCTCTTATCGAACTGGAGGAGTTAAAAAAGCAGCTGCAAGAGCTTCTGGACAAAGGGTTCATATGCCCTAGTGCATCACCTTGGGGTGCGCCAATGCTCTTTGTGATAAAGAAAGATGGGACCATGCAGCTGTGTATCGATTATCGGGAACTCAACAAGATACCATAAAGAACAAGTATCCTCTCCCAAGGATCGATGACTTTTTCGATCAGTTAATATGAGCTCAATACTTCTCAAAGATGGATCTTCGTTCTGGATATCATCAAATAAAGGTGAAGAAGGAAGATATTCAGATGACTTCCTTCCGAACAAGGTATGGGCACTATGAGTTTTTGGTGATACCCTTTGTAATTACTAATTCCCCTGCAATCTTCATGGATTTGATGAATAGAGTCTTTAGACATTACCTCGACAAATTTTTGGTAGTGTTTATTGACAATATTCTCATCTAATCCAAGAGAAAGGAGGAACATGAAGATCATCTAAGACTTGTGTTGGCGACATTGAGAAAGGAGAAGTTGTACGCCAAGTTTAGCAAGTGTGACTTTTGGATGAATCAAGTCACGTTATTGGGACATGTGATCACAAGTGAGGGAATTTCTGTGGATCCTTCAAAAACAAAGGCAATTGAGGAATGGCCTAGGCCCTCTAGTGTCACAGAAATCCGTAGGTTTCTTGGATTAGCTGTGTACTACCGACGTTTTGTGAGAAACTTCTCACGATTGTCAAGCCCGCTAACAAAGTTAACTAGGAAAGGGGTAAAGTATGTCTGGACGGATGAATATGAGAGAAGCTTCAAGGAGGTAAAGAGAAGGCTGATCACTACACCTATACTCACACTACCGAAATGTGGAAATTTTTTTGTGATATACAGTGATGCTTCAAAGAAAGGCTTGGGTTGTGTACTCATTCAAAATGAAAATGTGATAGCCTATACCTCACAATAGTTGAAGATCCATGAGCAGAACTACTCGATGCATGATCTAGAGCTGGAAGCCGTGATTTTGGCCTCTAAAATCTTGCGGCACTACCTTTATGGCGAGAAGTGTGACATATACACCGACCACAAGAGCCTAAAGTATATATTCACACTAAAGGAGCTCAACATGCGTTAAAGGAGATGGTTTGAGCTAATCAAGGATTACGATTTCTCTATTCACTATCATCCTGGAATGGCGAACAAGGTAGCTGATGCTCTAAGTAGAAAAGAACATGCTACTCTATCCATGTTGAGGATTTAGAAAGACCATATATTCTTGGATATGCAAAGAATGGATTTGGAAATCATAAGGCCAGGGGATACATTCTACCTTGCCCAAATGATTCCGCAACCATCCATCGAAGAGAAGATTAAGGAATCACAAAGGGATGATGTGGAGATACAAAAGAGGGTGAATGAAGTAAAGGAAGGGAAGCTGCAAGAGTTCCATATGGACGATGATGGTGTGATTCGGTTTGGAACGCGGCTTTGTGTGCCTTCATCACCCTGGATAAAAAAGGAGCTATTGGATAATGCACATAGCTCAACTTTCTCTATCCATCCTGGAAGTACCAAGATGTATCGTGATCTCCGAGAGCACTTCTGGTGGGATAACATGAAGAAGGAGATTGCGGAATATATATCAAGGTGCTTGGTATGTCATCAAGTTAATGCTGAGCGAAAAAAGTCCAAAGGTATGATGCAGCCATTGCCTATACCCATGTGGAAATTGGAAAATGTTACTATGGACTTTGTCATGGGTCTCCTGAAGACGTCAAAGGGAAATAATGCGATATGGGTTGTGGTTGACAGACTCACCAAGACTGCCCATTTTATCTCTATTCGGGAAGACTTCTTGCTTGAAAAACTTGCAAGGATATATGTGAAGGAAGTGGTAAGACTGCACGGTGTTCCACTCTCAATTGTCTCTGACCGTGATCCAAGGTTCACATCTAAATTATGGAGGAGCCTTCAACATGCTTTGAGTACTGAATTAAATTTCATCACGGCCTATCACCCCAAAACTGATGGCGAGTCTGAAAGAACTATTCAGACGCTTGAAGATATGCTAAGATCCTGCTCTCTTGAATTCAAAGGTGGTTGGTATCAGCATCTCCCATTGGTTGAGTTCTAATACAACAATAGCTTCCACTCGAGTATTCAGATGGCTCTGTATGAAGCTCTTTATGGGAAGCGATGTAGAACTCCAACCTGTTGGGATGGAGTTGGAGAAATAAAGCTACATGGTCCCAATCTTGTTCAAGATATTACCGAGAAGGTTCAAGTCATCCAGACACACATCAAAGCTGCTCAAAGTCGAAAAAATAGCTATGCTAACAACCGTCGAAGGGACTTGGAGTTCGACGTTGGAGATAAAGTCTTCCTTCGAATATCTCTATGGAAGAGAGTCATGCGATTCGGGAAGAAAGGGAAGCTAAGCCCAAGGTACATTGGCCCCTTTTAGATCCTTGGCCGTATAGGAGCCGTGGCCTATCGTCTGTCACTTCCACCGAATATGGATCAGGTTCATGATGTGTTTCATGTATCATTACTGAGGAAGTACATACCGGACCCCTCACATGTACTAAACTCAGAGGTGCTGCAGCTGGAAGATAATCTCTCCTATGAGGAGCAGCCGGTAAAAATTCTGGACCGAGGCGATAAGGTTCTACACAACAAGACAACCCTCCTTGTCAAATTTTTTATGGAGGAACCATAAGTTTGAGGAAGCAACTTGGGAACCAGAAGAGGAAATGAAGGATAAGTACACTCACCTGTTTGTGTAAAGTGAAATTTTGGGGGAGAAATTTCTTAAGGGGGGAAGAATGTAACGACCCAAAGTTTTTCAATGGAAATTACCTTCTTATATTTATGTCATAAAATAACATGAAAACACAAAAAAATAAACTACTAAGTGATAAGTGACCTTTAAACAAAATTTTGTCACAACTATGTTTTTAATTTTGAAAATCCGACATTCACGGTTGTGTTCAAGATGATTTTTCTAGTCTAATGAAACAAAAATAATTTTTGGTGAATAGTAACCTACCCTTATGAACAGTAACCTACCCTTATAAATAGTAATATGACCCTTATAAATATTAAATAAGAGTAACATTACCTATTAATAATAAAATAAAATTTAGACATCTTAAAAAGTGACAATTTGACCTTAGTAAACGTTTTTGGTATTTTATAAGTCATAAATAATTAATTACAATTAATTAATTAATTTAAAAGAATATTTATTTCAATAAAATTTATTCATAAATTATTGAATCAATGTCTAATAGTTTTTAGATAATTTTATAAGACCCTAAGTAATTTTTGAAAGAACAATAAAATCAGTTTTAATCTCAAAAACTGTTTTTTAAGTAAATTGTGAATTTATTTAAATATTAAATTAATAATATTTAGAAAATTATTTTTCAAAAATGGACTTCATTTTTGGATTCTACACGTCGAAAAATGGTTGGGTTAATGTTTTGGAATTTTTCTGAGATACTTGAATTTTTGGTGAATAGTAGAATACATTAATTTACCATATAAATACATTTTAATTAAATTCCACTATTCATGACATAAAAAGTGATGTAAGCACCCAAATCTCGGACTCACATGATTTTTTTACTATTCTTGGTCATCCATGACTCACTATTCCTTGTCTTAGAGGAAAATAATAAACTAAATAATTTTATATTAAGGAAACCCCTCTTCCCTCCACTATAAAAGCCACCCTTCACTCCCTCTTTTCCTCACACCTCTCAAGCTCCAAGCCTCCTCTAAAATCTGCCCAAACATCTTCTCTATCCCCTCCCCCACGTCCAAAGTCTTATGGTCTCATCAAAAGACCAAGCCTATCTTCTTTAAGGAGGATCTCAAGAGGAAGATTCTAGAGGTAATTTCTCTCCCTCTTCTCCTATAATTTCCTTTCATGTTCAAGTTCTTTTCTTGATCTCTCCCCACCTATATTCATCCAAATTGTTTTGTAACTCCATTATTATATATATTCTGTAATTTTTATGATTCTAATATCACCCCACACCCTTTCCCTCTTCCTTTTATTTTATTAAAGAGAACGTTGTTCATGAGGTGTTAATTTATCACCTTCAAAAACGACATGCTCTCTTCTTCCATTTCTACCTTCATATCTGATCATGAAACCATTTTTATGGTTTAACCAGAATATTTTATATTTATTATGTTCTATTTTAAGTTCTGGAAATAACATATGGCCAAATTACTATGTTAAAAGTTAAAACAAGTTCGTTGTGATCCAAAAACGGCTCAAATTAACCCAAATAACCATCATTAAATTCTTATCTAATGATTCGTCCACATGGATCTAATATAATTCATTATAAAATCATTAAATCTCATGTAATATAATTAATAACATGTAATATCTATTCTAGATGTTTACCCATGATCTACCCAAACATCAATTTAAGAATACAAGTGAACCACTCAAGAAAACCATAAAAACGAACATCCCCGAACAATGTTTTTAAACTCTATAAGTCATCCAAAGGAACATAATAAAACATAATGAAACTGGAATTAACCCTATTAATGTAAAAATGGTTATGGATTTCTAATTAATGAATATAATGTCATTATACAGGACATTAAAGAGAAGGAATCATTCGGGTACAAGGTAAGGGGAAATCTCGGACCCAATTTTCTTCCTTCGGGTTCTCCATATTTCACTCCATTTTTGTTATGGTTAATCCTCAAAGATCATTTGTTTTTAATTTAATTTACTTTTCTGGGATATACATGTTTGTCACTGATTTTTATTTCCATCAAAATGTTTTCCAAAATAACACTTCTGTCAAGATCTCACCTTTTACCTCTCATTCAAGGTTGATGGTTCTTATATCAAGTATGTTGTTCCCTCTTTCTTTTGGGAACCCAAAGCATATGAATGTGTTATTATAAGATGAAAACCATTCCATTACATGGGTTATTTATGTACATGTTTTATATGTGTTCTATGTGGAAATCATGATAATGATAATGTTATGATGTGACGGGTGCACCCAGAATTATATAGCGCAATATGAATGTTTAAATGTGACGGGTGCGCCCGAAATTATATAGCGCTCCAATGCATTGGGTAAAGTGATGAATCTCATGAGTAAATGTGAAATGATGTGTGAACAAGATTCTAGCTTGGTTCACAAGTATGAGTGGTATATAACCACTAAGACATGATGTATCATTTTTATGCATTGCCACATTTCATGTATTTTATTTATGCTCCTCTCATGTTCATGATCTTTTGCCTATGTTATGATTATGCTCACCCCATTATTTATTGTTATCATCTATCCTCTTACTGGGATTCTAGATCACCCCTTTTGATGTATATCCTCAGGTTGCTATGTGTACTAAAGAGAGGACAAGTGCCACTAAGAAGCTAGTGAAGAAGAAATTAAATAAATGTTTATGCTTGATGTTGTATTTTTTTATGTATGGTCCTAATTTTCCCATGACACTAAACCTCCGAATTCTCTATGTGTAATACTATTTTGTTGTTTATCTATGAAACGATGTAATAGTAATTTATGAAAAGGTCAGGTTGCTATAAAGGTAACACTGCCTTTTCTGGAGTAATGAGCACAATTCCTAAGCCAATTTTTTTGAATTTAGGATTTTCTATTTTCCTCCCTGTTGGACTTCTAGAAGCACCATCAAAATACAATTCCCATGCCTGAAGACTTTCTAGAATAGAGAATACTTCCTCATTATGGAGTTAAATATCTAAATATGTGTCTTCCACTGAAGGGTGTTCAGCCAGGAAATCATCCAGAGCTTGGCCCTTTATCACCTTTTGAGACACATACTGAATGTTTAATTGCTGCAAAATAAATGCCCACCTTGCCAGATGTCTTGTAAGCATTGGAAGACTAAGGATAAATTTGAGTGGGTTATTGCGAGATACCAATTGGACCTCGTGATGTTTTGGGTAGTGTCTCAACTTCTGAACTGCAAATATTAATGCCAGGCAGCATTTCTCAATACTTGAATATCGGGTTTCTGCTTCAAGCATAGTTAGACTGAGATAGTAGAGGCTATTTTCATTCCCAACATCATTCTTTTGAGTAAGAAAGGCACCCAATGATCGCTCTAGAGCTGTCACGTAGAGGATAAGTGGTCTTCCTTCAACAGGTGGCACGAGTACTGGTGGACTCAAGAGGTATTTATTGAGAATATCGAATGCTTCCTGACATTATTCAGTCCACTGGTAAGTGACTCCCTTCTTCATCAATTCGGTCAAGGGTAAACTTTTTCCTGCCAAATTGGCGATGAAACGCCGAATATAGGCTAATTTTCCTTAAAGTCCTCTTAATTCATTCAAATTTCGAGGAGTTAACATACCATGTATTGACTTGGTCTTCTCAGGATCGACTTCAATAACATGATGGCGTACAACAAAGCCGCGAAATTTTCCTGAGGTTACCCCAAAAGCACATTTTAAGGGGTCCATCTTCAAATTATGTTGTCGAAGCTTGCGGAATATGACTTCCAAATCCACCAATTTATTAGAACATTGTTTTGATTTAACCACCAAATCGTCTACATAGAATTCAACAAACTTCCCAAAGAAGGGTTTGAAGATACGATGCATGGAATGTTGATATGTTGCACCTACATTCTTTAAGCCAAAGGGCATTACCCGGTAGAAAAACACACCCTGAGGGGCTCTGAAGGCTGTGGATTCCTCGTCTTCTGGGGCCATTTGGATCTGATTATATCCGTAATATCTATCTATAAAGGAAAGTTCTTCATAGCCAGCTATTGCATCAATTAAAAGTTCTATAATCGGAACTGGGAAATCATCCTTAAGACAATGCCGATTAAGATCCTTGAAATCGAAGAAAACTCTAATTTGTACTTTCTTCTTATTTACAGGGAAAATATTAGCCAACCACTTGGGATACTGAACTTCTCTGACGAAGTTATCTTTTATGAGCTTATCCACTTCAGCTTCAATTTTGTAATCATATGTTGGGTGTGTTCTTCTCACGACTTTCTTAAATCCTCGATGTTCTTCTCGTAATCCCAAATGATGAGTAGAAACATCAAGATCAAGACCAGTAATTTCTGTATAGTTCTAAGAAAATATATCTCTATTATTCTTTAGAAAAGAAATATACATATCTTTCTCTTCAAGAGTCATGGCCACACTGATTAAAGTGGGGCGTGAATCTTCTTTTGTGCCCAGATTTATTTCTTAGAGTTCATCCACAGTGGTAGAGATACCCTCTTCAAATGCTGGAGGAGCATCTCTGAGATCTTCCTCTTCTTCTTCATCATGTGATATTTCTTCCGTTTCTAATTGCATAGTAGATGATAAAGTAGAATTTTCATGATCAGAAGAGATGTCAAAATTTTCACATCTTGAAGAAGCAGCTTCTATTTCCGACCCAATTGATGATGAAGGGTCTTTTTTGGGTAATAAAGAGGAGATGATGTATTGAAAATCAACATTATTGTTCACCTCCAATGTTTCTATAACTTCTTCTGGCCTAATTGGTGAAGTATAGACCTGTTATATTTCAGCAGATGAAATGAAGACGTCACCATTTGTGCTTTCATCACTGCTTGGTGGGTCACAAATTTCTCCCATGTTGTCTAGCTCAATTGCCGTAACTGAAATTATGGATCTTTTCATAAGATTATTTTGATTTGGGTCTATCTTGTCAATTTGACTGATAGAAAAAATATAATCTGTACTCACATGTGTAAATGGATTTACTGGAATTTTCTCCAAACCATATGGAGCATTAAATTTTGTAATCTCCATTGTTGTGGATTTCTCCCTTCCCTTAATGTGATAGAATTCTGCCTCAATGTATTGAGACTCACATGTCTTGAACGGGGCCTTATCACCATACAATGTCCCAACTTGACCATCGAAACAATATTTAAGACATTGATGGTATGATGAAGGGATAGCCGCATGTTGATGTAGCCAGGGTCTTCCCAGCAAGATGTTGAAAGCTTAGTCTTGATCAACAACCATGAAATCCGAATTGGATACATGATCTCCAAACTGAGTTCTGAGTGTAACTTCGCCCAGTGGTTCTTGTTCATTATTATCATATCCTTGTAACATCATGGTAGAAGGAGATAAATCAGATTCTGTGATGCCCAATCGACAAAGTGTGCGAATGGGCTTGAGGTTGACTCCTGAACCATTGTCAATGAAAGCTCCTCGGACGTCTAAACCATTGAACTTGCCACATAAATACAAAGGTCTAATATGACCATGAAAAACATCATCTTCATCTTCATTAGTAAAAGATATTATTACATGGAATTCTGCAGGATTATTCTCTATGTGATAGACTTCAGCTGCAACAATTTCAGTTTCAAACTCTTGAGGACTTGACAAAGCCTCGATGAGTGCTTCCCAAATATCTTTTGAAAGATTAAAAGTATCCAGAATTGATAACTTTGCTGGTACTTGGGCCAAGTTTTTCAATACATCATACTTTTGATCCAGATGTCTGCGTTTCCCAATAGAAATATGTGGTTTAGCAGGTACCTTGGAAGCAGATGTTTTGGAAGTTGATGCATCTTGTATCAGGATAGGATTTTGCAATATCCCTGGTTTTGGAAGATTAGACCGATTAGATTCATTTACTTGCTGAGAGGTAGAAGATGGAACCTTCAACCGGTCTTCCAAAATAACTTTGACAGGACAGAATTTTCTATTGGTAGAAGAATGTACTTGTTTTTTCTGAGCTCGCTGAAGGGCTTTACCACGAGTTTCTGCTGCGTACACAGTTCTATAAGGGGTAGAATTGGAATAGTGTCTTCTAAAAGATCCACGTCTTCCCTTTTATCCTGAGCCTTTGGAACTTCCTCTGATTCCCCTATTTGATACAGGGAATTCAGGCTCATCAAAATTGAAACTATGACTGGCATATTGATCTGTTAATTGAATCATATTAACAGAACTGAAGATTAACTCTTCTTCTGATGAAGACTCTGCCTGATTATCCTCCTTAGGCTGTGCCATTTGGTGGGGCGGTGCCCGTGGCTTTGAAGTAGATGGCATGAAGTCTTCCAGAGTCAAAGACAACTTAGGATTTGACACATACTCATCTTCTTCTGATTCTTTTTCTTTATTTGAATCATTCCATTTCTTTGAGAACTTTCCCTCTAATGAAGTGGGTTTTTCCACAACATTCATCGCAGAAGACATAATTGGTTTCTTTAATTGTGTTTGAAAAATAGAGTGAGTTCAGTTGATTTTTTTTCTGACCATCCAATCATCGTACTTCTGTATATTTTTTCTTTTGACTTCTTGCCATTCGCCTTCCTCCTCTGGAACTATAGTAGTGACACATGCTACCTGGGATGAAGAGCCTTTCAGTTTGACTTGTCCGAGTCGACCATCTTTTGCAGGAGGTCGTTGAAGACAAAACACTATTTGATGGGATGCCCCAACATTTGATGAAAGGGGCAATAATTGGGATGGTCTTCACATCCTTCCTTATTTGGCCTCTTGGGCTTTGGAAGCTGAACCAGATTATTCTCTAGGGCCGAAATGAAGTACCTAGGAACTTGTTCATTTCAGAAAGAGTATGTTTTTCTCTTCATATCCTCAAATTATTTTCACCTTTGATCTCTTTGATCATCTAGACGAAATGGTCTTTGTTTTTGGAGCTCAGGAGGTGGATCCCTTCGATAAGATGAAGGTTTGGAAGTAGAAACAGGTACATGTGCTTGTTTAAGCATAACTATAGCAGTTTCTGCTTTACCCATTCTACTTCTTGGAGCTGATGGAATTACACAAGATTTAGCCTTAGCATGTATAAGGGATTATTCAATCTTCTAAGAAATTGAAGTAAGGTCTCGAAACCCCCTGTGTATTTCACAGGGATCAATGGTGTGCGTAACTCGTCACACAAATTTTCCACACAGATTTGCAACAATTCTTCTTGAGGGAGTGCTAATCTTAGGGAAATGTTAATCCCTTCTAGTGAGCAATGAAATATGAGACCCTTTCATTCTCCATTTTCTTACAGTTTTTAAGATCGAAAACTGTTGTCTTTGGGAAAGTTGAGCTGAACTGAAGAAGGAATTGTTGGCGGAGATCCTCCCATCTAGTAATTGACCGGGATTGCAAGCTTGTATACCAGAAAAAGGCTGGTGTTTTCAAGGTCCATATGAAGCATATGAGTTTTACTGCTTCTTGCTGCTCTGGATTTTCCATCATAGGATCACAACAAGACACGCAATGTGTCGAATGCTGTTTAGGGTCACCTGATCCATTGAAAATAGGGAATACAGGGTTTCCAAAACTGGATGGAGGCGAGATTGAATCTACCCATTCAGGGTAAACTTTCTTTTCTGGTTGAACCTACATAGGTTTACCTTCCATAGTTTATAACCATGCTTCTAATGACTAAATGGTAGTTATTAACTTTTGAGAAACATCCGATTGAACTTGGACTTGGGTAGGTGCAATGACTAGAGCTTGGATAGATGTGGTGGTTGGTGCTGCAAATGATGGTAGCACTGCCAACTGTTGATGCAGTTGACCTTTAGGATTAGACCTGTGAGGGTGTACTAATAGAGGAGGATATTCTTGATCCATCTCAGTAGCTGCGACAAATTCCCTTGGCTGACTGACTCCAGCAAGCTCATGAAGGAGACTACCCTGAAGTAGTTCTGCATTCAAACTCCTTAATTCCTTCATTTCTTCCTCCTGTTGTGCAAACCTTTTGCTCTAGTGAGAGAGATTGGCCTTCTCCAGAGGGAGGATATGTAACCTGATTCATTCCCCACCCTTTTTTGGATCCTTTTCGGAGAGGGGGAAGTGGGTTACTCAAAGGATTACCTTGGTTCTGAGTAATCCTTTGATTTTGTGAACGCACACCTTCTTCATTTGTGTCAGTGCGTACATCTTCTTGAGTAGGAACCTCTTCATCTGAGTCCCCTGAGTGAGCCGCATCTGGTGGATCAGAAACAATGGTATTGATGACATTGATTGATGCATAACACATCGCATCCCTTCTATCATTATTTCTGTGATATTGTCTTCTTCCATGTCTTTGATGAGACATTGCCTTTTGTTGATTCGATCCCTCAGAAACTTCTTGACGAACCGTAATTTGGAGGGAATCCTCTGATAATTTTTCTCTTCATTCCTCTTGAGGCTTCTTCCCCAATCGAGAAAAGACCGACTTTCTTTGAGGAGGGGATTGATGATTTGAAAAAGTCCTCAGTCCGGTGGACTGGGGCTGTTCCTGCTATTCCCGCTCAATTCCTCGAATCCTATTTGTTGATTCTGAGGGTTGGTTTAAAAGAGTCCCCAGTCTGGCAAGCTTGAGAGGCTCTTGACATGATATGTCTGAGACTTTCTTAAAATATCTCCTGATCTTGCGAACCTTAGTCTGGAAATTAGCTGGATGCATTAACATGTATCCAATTTTATCACCTGGTTCAAAAGACCGTTGGATGATTTCTGACACTTCTGTCACTTGATAATGTGCTTGCTCCATACGAGATGCCTATTCAATATTCTCGTTTTCTTGATGCCGGAGTAATTCAATAATTTGTTCTCTGTATTCTTGATTTTGAGAGGAAATTGTTGAAGCCTTTTCTTGGGAAAGCTTTTGATTACAAACAAAGCCCATTGACGGTGGCCGACCATGGTCAATAACATTGCATGAGACCATTTTCGGTGGGCTTTGCTGACTGGAGAGCACCGTGAAATGTAGTTCTCCCTGAACACCCCATCCTCTGACATGAATACCAATGGGGAATTGGAAATTAACTAACGCAATATTCTTAGTGCGCGAAGGCATGAATGTTGAAGGGCTCTCTGCAGCTTTTCAGCCTTTGGATATTGAGAGACTGATAGAGATGCCAAATCAATCTGACGTTGTAACCCTTCCATTATCATACGATGATTTTCATATTCATCATAATATAATACTTTCTTCTTCAACTGACAAAGAGTTTTCCATATGTTGAGACGAATATCATGAATTCCATCTTCCGTCAACATATTTGGAATGTCATACTGAGCGTCAGCCAGAGGCCAAAACATGACTGGTAAATCACCTTTTTTCAATTGTTTTCTCATGTTCAACATTTCATCTTTATCATTCAATGAAGATTATTCTTCCTGATTTGACTAGAGTTGGTGTTTCCTTGTTGCTTCATCAGATTCAATAAGATTGGTAGAGAAATCATTGATCAAACTAGAAGATGCATGACTTAGGGGTTATTTGGAGAATGACCTACACCCTGGGCTATCTTCTGATTGATAAAGTATTTCACCTACTACCGATGAAGCATCAGACATGACTGGTTTCACATTTTCAAGTGCCTCAAGATAATAGGGATTTCTTCGCACTACATTGTCCACTAGAGCATTTTCTGGGAAATGTGCATCACTACTGCGGATACGACATTCATAGTGAAATTCAACATTATGGGGAGGACCACCATAATGGGTTACAACAAAAGATGATATCTTTTACTCCTTTGTCTTCTTACCACAAAGAGGGTTCCTGTGGCTCTCATCTGAAGATAAAACTTCGAGATCGACGGAATTTTCATGAAGCAAGCCTTCGTGAGGAATTGTCTGTTGAAGACCTTTGGAATTAATGTTCCCACTATTGAAAAATGAGGGAGTAGAATCTTGAATTCCAATAGATAACTGTCTGAGGGCTTCATGAAATCCAGCATTGAGCAAGGCCTTATTACAGATTGGCTCTTGATCTTTTGACTGTGTTGGGCGGGTCTTTTTATTAGACGCCTTCTTAATCGCCTTGGAAACCACTTATTGATGAAAGTGGATGCTCTGAGAAGGTGTATGTGCCTGCTCAAGAAATATGGCCAGGTTAGGCTGACGACCTCCACTCAAATCAGGTGTATGTTCCTGACTTGGTTGTCTGTATGATATGGGGGAGTATGCCCCAAAACCCTCTTGTACTTGAACAGATTTGTGTGTCTGTTCCGGAGTGAACTGTTGATGTGTCACTCCACTGGTAGGGATAGATTTATGTGTCTTTCCCTGAGATGCTGCTGAAGATGTTATAACATCCTGGAAAGCATCCAGAATATGAGCAGGGATTTGCTTCTGCTCTTTCACCATTGATAGAATATGCTTGGTGACTTCAGCTGCCGGAATGGGGATATACGTCCATTCTGTGATTGGAGTAGGTGTATGTGCCTGCTCCTGTCCTCCTTTTCCTGTTAGTGAATCCTTATAGTACTCAAGTGTGGGGGCCGAGAGTTGAGTCTGCCTCCTGTTTGTCGCTGGAGCTTTCTGATTGACCTCTCCGTGTGCTACCAAGTGAGACTGTTGGTAGTCTTGATTAGTATTAGCAGGTGTATGTGCCTGCTGATTGCAATTCGCCGAATGTGGTTGAAGAGCTCCATCATATGTAGTCAGACGAGCCTGCTGACTAGCTAATGATGTATAAACAGGTGTATGTTACTACCTATAGTACTCCGCCAGAATTTCCTGGCGGTATTGGCATGATGCTGCCAGACAAGTCTTCTGGACAGCAGAATTAAAACGGGCAGGTGTGTGTGCCCGCTCATTGCTTGCCACCAAGTTAGATTGGTGGAATTCTCTGGAGATGGAAGAGATGAGAACCTGCTCACTGTTGACCGGATCCGCCTCTGGCGGTTCGTCTTGCCTGCTCGGGTTCGAGGAACCTGAGCCGAACTCCTGGAGTCGGTACCCTCATCATGTTGAGGGAACAGTGCCGCACGAGTCTGGCGGCGATTGTTGATGGGAGCCCTCAGGAAGGACTCCTGCTTCCTTGAATTAAGGCCCTGAGGGACCTACTCATTCACCACCTCATAATTTGGGAGTGAATGGTGATTGCGTTCCGGGGATAACGACCCGAAACGGTTAGAGACGGTGGTTAGGACCACCTGCTTCTTGATCACTGGTTGTTGTTGTTCGGACGACCGATGTGAGTTGTTCACTTGGTGGGCTTGTTGGGCAGTATCCCGAGTTGGGATGGTACCGTGTTGACAGTACTCCTTAACCAGCACATTTGATACCCAGCATTGAAGACGCTGAGTAGGTGATGTCATCCTCAGAGCAGACGATGATCCAGTAGGAGTAGTAGCAGTGGCATTCACAGCAGCGGTATTCACAGGTGTGAACTTGAGAGTAGCCATTCTAGAAATGTATAAGATCTTGGAAAAGTGTGCTTATTTGATATAACAGACATAATCAAGATAAATTCAGCCACTACATCTTTTGGATGAGCACATATTTCAATGATTGTTTTTGTTGGCCCTCTCATTGAGTTTTAAATAAGGGCCTAGCCAATAGGTAAAACATCATTTTAACTTGGTTAAGGATTCACGTCGGGTTCACCATTTTTTGTTTCCCTGAGAATTTTGGGATGAACTCCTTGTTGGGAGGTTTAAAAATTCCAGTTGGTTTATAACGGGTTTGTTTGTAGAATCGGAAACATCCAATGATTCCACATCCATTTGGACCTAGTTTCCAAAGGTAGGCGCTCACTAGTTTGTGGACTGATGAGGCTTAGGAATTTGCATTGGTCGAGAGGATGGGAGGTCGGACACATCAAACCTTTTTGAGGGGAATAATTGTCTACTTTGGGACTCTCTTTATAGATTTAAGTTATGTTCGTGAATCCTTATTACATTACCAAGTATAAAATGAGATTTCCATCAGATTTAAAAATCAATGATTAAATATGTAGGAAATTTAGTGAATCTTTTATATGTATTCAAGGTTCTTCATCGATAGAGAATCATCAGTATTTTTTAGAGATTCTTGGTCAATGGTGTCCTTTGACATATTTATATAGAATTCTCTTGGTCATTATGATGACCATGATGGTTTTAAATCCACTCAGTGGGGCACTTGAAGTTTATTGTCATTCAAAAGGACATGGATTATTTCAAAGTTGGGATCGAACCCACAGATGGGCTACCAACGTATCCTTTGTTTAGAAAAGGAATCAGAACCCACGTAGTTCGAGTAAGGGAGTATGATGTTTATGATTGATGGCTCAAAGAAGGATGTCATAATTACTTTTACACTCTAAGATCACGTGATTCATTCTTGGTGTGAGAAACAAGAGGTATTGGTAAAAATTAGACAATTTTGACATGAAAGATGCAATCATAAGAAATAATGTGGGACTTATGAATGTATGAATACCCAAATAAATGAAGATTAGGATTTACATTAGGGAAGAAATCCAGAAACAGGGCCCATAAAGGTATTTTTGCTTCATGGAGATTTGAATACTCTAACTTGGGGCTTACTCCTGAAAACGAGGCCCAAATTAGGAGAGGAATTATGTTTGGGTTTTACTCTTGATAAGGAATCCCGGATCAAAGGTAAATTAGGACTAGTTAAGAGAAATTAAGACTGGGGCTTACTCCAGAAAAGGAGGCCCAGGTTAAGAGACTTGAAAAATTAAGGGACTTGGGGGGCTTACTCCTGAAGAGGATGCCCATATTTATGACCAGAGATTACTCCTAAAAATAATGCCCAGATTAGGGGACTTGGGGCTTACTCCTGAAAAGGATGCCCAAATTAATGAGGACTTGTACTGGGGATTACTCCTGAAAAGGAGGCCCAGGTTAATGAGGACTTGGGGCTTACTTTAAGGAGGATGCCCAGATTTGAGACTGGGGCTTATTCTTGAAAAGGAGGCCCAGGGTTAATGAGTATAGCTGGGGCTTACACCTGAAAAAGAGGCCCAGGTTAAGAATTCTTATTGGGGCTTATTCCTAAAAAGGAGGCCCAGGTTAATGAGTTATCTCATCTTAAAGGATGAGGTAGAATGAATGAAATCTCAATCTTTAGTGGCATAAAGATGTGTAAATCACTAGGTTTTGAGAGATATTCCACAGAATTCCTTTCAGATAAGGAAGTCAAATCAAGAAACCATGCCATAAATGGATTTGAAGAGTGTCTTGAAGACTGAATCTTGAATAGGAGAGGTGGAATGGCTTAAGAGGGGTGAAATGGGAAAGAAGGGCACCCAAAAAGGCAGGGGCGCGCAAGTCCTGGCATGCGTGTAGGTACTACATGGGCGTGCATGTTCGGTCACGCAGGTATACTTGTGCAACACATGGGTACTTGCACGACAGTTAACCAGCAAGGTAATACTTGACCGATTCTTGGTTAAAGTATTCAGAATCATTTTGAGGTTCTTCCAGAAGTGTGGTACACAAGTTCAATTGAAGGAGTTAGGCGACGCACAAGTGTGGTCATTTCCCTTAAGGGATGGCCACTCAGGCGCACAAGTGTTGATGAGTTTCAACACTTAGGCCTTCCTCTCCCTCTTTAGATCTTCCTTTCTAGTTAATAAATTACCATGGAAGTGTTTTGGAAGCTTTGAGAAGAGAGTAGGGCGCCAGGAGCTCAAATATAAGTTTCTGAAAAAATTCCCCCTTGAACGGGGGGCCCACAGGGTCTATTTATAGGCTGAAGAAGACTCTAGCGGTTATCCTTTAGGGCGCGCAAGTCACTTGCATGACCATTAGGCGTCGCGCAAGTGGACTTGTGCGACAGTGATGGAACTTGCGCGGCACATGTGCTTTTGAAGCCTTGTTCATGCCTTTGTCAATTTTTGATGTTTTCTTCAAAGGATGAATCAATTTGTGATAAATCATTTCCCTTTAAATTCTTTTAGACAATGTGAAGATAAAGGAGCATCAACAACTGTCTCATCGTTGCATCTTCTTTCCACATCGAAGGAAGCGAGACGCCGCATCCTTCAGCGGGCGAACACCGACGACGCTTACGGAGCCTCGTCCCGCGACGCCGTCTTCCGCGACGTCTTTTTCCCGTGACGAACTTCGATCGACGACTTCTTCAAGGTAGGGATTTTAATTATGAATGATTTAATTCCCTTGTTTCTTTCATTATAAAGAAAAAAACACAGATAAACTTATTATAATGTAGATCCGCGAATGTTTTATTTGCGGGTTGGGAATTTTGGGTATGATTTGAATTTATTTAGGAGATCGTGGAATGATTTGATTCAATTTTATTTAAATAAAATCAATTTGTTTGATCTTTGTAAAGCATGTGTAAATATTTGTTTATTGTTATCGCCTAACGCAGAGGGCACAAGCCGAACAAACACGGCCCGACCACCCTCGACAGATTGTTGTTTATGTGTGAATTGACGGCGATAAGGAAGCGGGGCCGCAGAGGCGATTTGAAGAATCGGAAGATTGTTTAATTGATGTGTAGATCGAAAAATGATGACAAAATGGGCCTTAGAGGCAATTTGAAACCTCTGCAGTGAAGATAGGGTCTCGGGAAGACCATAGATGCAGATGGCAGACGAAACGGACCACCGGTGCGAGTCTGGGGGTATGCGGAGAGCGGCGGCGGCACGCCACTGGAGGAGACCGTAGGGGCTGAGCCGCGTCGGACTAGAATGGATTTACCATTCCAGGTTTGGGGGAGGGTATGACATTACCCTGCACCATTCAATCAAGGGGGGAGCCAGCGCCTCCCCTCGTTTCCTACTCAGCTGAAACGGCCGAGCTGACCGGCCACGCGGGCCGCGCTCGCCCATGCCGGACCGGCCACACCGGGCCAGGCCGCCCATGCCGAACCGGCCACATCGGTCTGGGCCGAGCCATGCTAGCCAGGTCTGGCTGTGCCCTAATGGGCTTGACCTAGACCCGGACCCGGGTTGGGTCGACTCGGTTCAGGCCAACCTAGGGGGTCTCGGACCGGGTTGGTCCTGGCCCAAAACCCCCTAAACACCGACATGTTCGTTCAAATGCTAGTAACATGGGATATGAATCTACGATCGATGCACCGTCAGTTTTGATGCGATCCTTGGATCGAGGCGGTCGTTTTGGTATATTACACTCAAGGTTTCGGAGAACTTTGGGTACGGCCGGGTTGGTTCGAACACGAAACCAACCAAGCCCTAGGAGCGGAAATGCTTATAACATGAGCTCCGGACGTCCGATTAATGTGTCGTCAACATTGTTGGATTCCTCTTAGTGAGAAGGTTCTTTTGGCTTACTCCACATGAGTTTTGGACGCAGCTGAGGTACGGTCGAGTTGGTCTTAGCTTAAAAACCAACTGGGCCCCTGGGACGAAAAACCAATAACTCTCAGACCGGGCATCCGATTGATGTGCCGTTTGTCGTGGTGTGTTCCTTTTGACGTGGCGGAACTTTGCGATACATAAACTCTGGTCTACATGACAGTTGGTGTATCGACCTCTTGGCTCGTGGAGTGGACCCTCCCAGAACGAGCATGCTGTGTGCGGAAACCCTAGAGCTGGCTAAGACTTGACGAATGCAGATCGATCGACTCTGAGTGTTTCGATACCCTAGTGGGGAGAGCTTGGTTGTAGCGTTAGACCCACGGAGGAGGAGTTCTTGGTTGTAGCGGCAGACCCACAGTACTCAACAGATGGAGTACCTCTATAGGCTATGAGGGGGAGCGCTTGGTTGTAGCGGTAGACCCATGGTGGGAAGCACTTGGTTGTAGCAGCAGGCCCATAGTACTCGACAGGTGGAGTACTACAACAGTCCAAGGTTAGTGGGAAGAACTTGGTTGTAGCGGCAGGCCCACTGTACTCGATCGAGGAGGAGTTCCCCATCAGATATGGGTTCAATGGTGATGGAAAACATACTAGAATCCTTCGTGGGTTCGACGGTGATGAAAAACGTACTAGAATCCTCAGTGGGTTCGACGGTGAAGAATATTGTACTGGAATCTATCATGGGTTCGACGATGACGACAACCGTACTGGAATCCTCCATCGGTTCGGCGGTGACGACTATAGTACTTTTATCCTACGTGGGTCCCAGTTAGATGAATCAATGGCTACAACTGATCATCTCTATCACCTTACGAAGTAGTATACCTGTGTGAGCTGAGTCTTGACTTTCAATCATTATCTTCGATATGATTTACATGTTTTCATAAGTAGATTGGGTTGTGCTTTCTTGTGTGGATTGTGTTTTACTATCCTTTGTGGATGTGATCGAACTTGGGCTCGATGTTAGAGCCATCTGGAATTGATTAATTAGATAAATGTATGGGAATATAACTAAGTAGTGTTGGATGTTACTTCGTGATTGTATATTTCCTTTGTGGATTATCCTTTGTGGATTCTGGGAGACCTTCAGGGGTCTTGGGATCCCTACTGAGTAGCGTATACTCACCCCTGCATGGGCTATGCCCGGACTACGTTGTGTTGGATGCAGACGACGGACAGCGCTGATCGCAGTTGAGGCTTGTGGAGCAAGTCGGTACCTGGAGGTAGACCACTAGGCGGGACGTACCCGGAGCGGACGGCTAGACCTGAGGAGCTAAGGAGGCTATTTGTACCCACCCTTCAGGTGGGACTTCCAGTGGATGGCTCGACATTGCTTCTTTAATTTTCAGTCACTGTACTTTCCTTCAGTTGTACTTTACTTTAGTTGGGTTTGTATTCTGGCCCATTTTATTTTTCAGGACTTACTATTGTACCCAGTTTTACTTAGTGTTTACTTCTTCTTGCTTACTCTGTGGTGTTTGTTTACTTTATAAAGGCAATGCCTTCAAATGTTTTCGGGACTTACGCCTTGGTGCTAGTCGCCAGCCCCTGGCCTATGGGAGGCGGGCTTGGGGTAGTCACGGCACGGGCCCTGAGGACGGGTCGTGGAAAATTGTTATCAGAGGAGTTCATTTCTACAACAGAACTCAGGACTCTGATCTTTCTTCTATGTGAAGCAATAGTGTGAAGGGTATTGAGTGTGGTTATGAGTCCAGGGAGTCCAGTGTTAGTGCGGCGGCCGACGTATCCATACACCAGGACCCTGACTTCTGATTTCCGACTCAGTGCACAAAAACACTGATTGCATGTGTGTTTCAAAAAGTTTTCTTTGTGATTAATTTGTGTCGGCTCACCAGTTATACTGTTATGACCGTGGCACACCTGTCTCTTTCCAGGATTTCCCCATGACGGCAACCATCTAGGGTTCAGAGCTTTATAAGAGACGACAGCCCACCGAGCGTTGAGGCCTCGGTGCATGGCCATTTTTCAGTGGGGGTACTGGCGATATCTCTACACGCCGAGCCACTGATGCCGCCAGCTCCAGCCGCTGTGGGTGCATGTCGCCTTAGTGAACTGCACAAGTTTTAGCATCAGAGACCGCCCAGGTTCCATGGGGAGACATACCCTCAGGCAGCTGAGGATTGGCTGGAGGCTATAGTTCAAGTTTTCAGGTTAGTGGGGACACCAGCTGACCTCATGGTTATCCTTACAGTGAGCCTCCTGCATGCTGTAGCAGGAAGATGGTGGAGCTTGATGCTCCAGGTGCACGACGAGGCATCTCTCCTCTGGACGGACATTGAGAGCCTCTTCTGCTCGGAGTTTGTCCCATCCACCCTCCGTGTGGTGAACATCCAAGAGATACTACAGCTGCGGCAAGGCAGCATGATGGTTGCCCAGTACTCGGTGAGATTTACCAATCTCACACTATTCGACGGACATGGTACGAGACCCGTTCTTCAGGGAACGAACCTTCGAGTAGGGGCTCAGGCGAGAGATTAGAGCTTTAATTGTTTCTCACAGTATCCCGACGCAGACATGGGTGTTAGAGCGAGCCCTCTTAGTGGAGAGTATCCTTCCTGAGCAGTCTCCAGCAGCAGGACCCACCACTAGCCAACATGCGGCTAAGTCTTCTGCAGCGGGCAGTAGACAGATGACGCAGAGGTCCAAGAGGACCAGACCTATAGGTGATCGAACGCTTGACACAAGATCGTGTGTGCGAGGCACCCATGGTAGAGAATGACTTACCAGGAGCAGACAATGTTACTCATGAGGTGGGATTGGTCACATGGATCATGATTGTCTGACCCGCCATGTAGATGACCAGAAGATAAACGAAGGACCTCCCAGACCGAGGTAGAGGTACGATCAGGGCGGATCGCAAGGAGCAGGAGACCGAGGCAGGGGAGCTGGCCATGTAGTTGGAGGTGGACGACGCTTCGAGGTGTTTCCACCACCACCTCCAGGAGGTCCACCCCGACCGTAGGGAACTGATGGACATGGGGGAGCTCAACTTCAGGCAGTTGAGGCATTTGACTATGGAGCTCCGGAAGCAGATGGACAGGAGCGGGACTAGCTCCAGACATGGAGAATTTTGTTCATGTTTCTTCTAGCTTTGTTGATGTTTGTTTATGAATGCTTTGTGTCTTTGTCATTTGAGCTGCAGTAACAAAAGACACCTTTCTTTGTGGAATTTACTTTCCTATCCTATCTTTATGTTGTTACTAAGAGGTTCCAGTTTAAACTGTTGACTTGACCCTCACTTTCGAGATTCCTACTAGAGGAAATCTAGTGACCACACACTGATGCCGATAGTGTGACTCACCCCTTGGAGGCGATAATAACAGTTGGATCTCTTTGTAGTAGCATCGAGGCCTTACGACGTCATCCTTGGTGTGGATTAGTATCATCCATGTCGGGATTGACTGTATTAGGCGATGAAAGTGGTTCATACTTGGGATGATACTGGATTTCTCTTATCGAAAAAGATGAAATCTTTGAAGCTCTTGTAGGACCAGAGAAGGTCCAGGTCATCCAAGAGAGGATGATGACAGCTCAGAGCCGACAAAAGTCTTGTGATAATAGGAGACGGAGACCACTGGAGTTTGAGGGTGGCAACCACGTTTTCCTACGGGTCTCACCTCGACGTGGATTACTGAGTTTTAGCCATGGAGGAAAGTTATCTCCGCACTTCATCAGACCCTTATAGGTCCTCAATAGGGTAGGAGAGGTGGTTTACTACTTGACCCATCCACCTCAGTTGCACCAGGTACACGACGTTTTCCACGTATCTCAGCTGAGGAGATACATGTACGACCCGACGCATATCATTGACGATGGGGCAACTTTTGAGGAGGTCCCAGTGGAGATCGAGGATCGACAGGAGCGAGTCCTACGTGGGAGGTCTATTCCTCTAGTGCACATCAGATGGTAGCACAAAAACCACCAGGAGAGCACTTGGGAGTGGAAGGCTCAGATGCATGCTCACTACCCTCCTTTGTTTCCCTAGTTTGTGATGTATCTTTATGGGGATGTAAAGCCCTGAGGTAGGAGTAAGGTAAAGACCAGTAAATTTGAAGGTAAATTTTTTCTTAATTTTTTTTGGGATTTTATGAGTACACAGTTTCTGACAGCACATGATTCTGAGGCCTGGTGTTCCTGGAATCAATTTCTGATGTTTATCTCGGGTACGTTCAGTGAACGAAAGAGAGGGTTTTTCTAACTTTGGAACCGGTACTCGGAATCGAAATCCGAGGGAACCGAAGGAATCACAGCATCGTTAATTGCTTAATAACACCTTTTTTGGAGTTGTGTTTACTCAGGTGAGGTTATTAAAAAATGGGTTTACTAAGGAAAGAAATAAAAATTTGTGCAACAATTTTTATTTTCTATTCTATGTAGTTTAAACCTATGCATGGTGGTTAGAGTGGGACCCACTACATCCTAACTCCCCTAGGTAATATATTAGTGAAGTGGGTCCCACACAAGCCCCACCCCATTAAATCCCTTAAACCTCCCACGAGCACTTAATCGTGTAACTCACCCACCCCCCAATTTAATGGTAAGTCAACCCTCAATTATTCATTTGAATATTAAACAATATTCAATTAAATAAATTAATTGAATGAGATCCTTTTGAATTTCAAATTAATGTCTTTCATGCGTTAATAAAATAAGGCAATGAATTATTTTATTGGGGGGTTGATTCGTTGTGCGGAAAGAAGGAGAGAACTCTTGCGCTCTGAAGAACATCTCCTTCCTTGTCAAAGATCGCGAAGAACACTGAAGCTTCGACGAAGAATGCTGTCTCATCTTTACATCTTCTTTCCATGTCAAAGGAAGAGAGACACCGCATCCTTCCTCGGGGGAACACCAATGATGCTTACAGAGCCTCATCCCACGACGCCGTCTTCCGCGACATCTTTTTCCCGCGACGAACCTCGATCGACGACTTCTTCGAGGTAGGGTTTTTAATTATGAATGATTTAATTCCCTTGTTTCTTTAGTTCTAAAGAAAAACAAAGAACACGGATCAACTTATTATCATGTTGATCCATGAATGTTTTATTTGCGGGTTGGGAATTTTGGGTATGCTTCTAATTAATTTAAGAGATCGTGGAATGATTTGATTCAATTTTATTAAAATAAAATTGATTGTTTCATCTTTATAAACCCTTTGTAAATCTTGGTTTATTTTTAATGGCTAA
The DNA here is from genome assembly GCA_963277665.1 of Viscum album. Taxonomy (NCBI): domain Eukaryota; kingdom Viridiplantae; phylum Streptophyta; class Magnoliopsida; order Santalales; family Viscaceae; genus Viscum; species Viscum album. Next base: position 1,052,553,136 of record OY728125.1, on the reverse strand, counting down.
AGCGGAGGGAATGGGCTGAACAAACACATCACAACCACCCTCTCCAGATTGTAGTCGATGTTTGAATTGACGACGACAAGGAAGTGGGGCCGCAGAGGAAATTTGAAGACTCCGCAGATTGTTTAATTGATGTGCGGATCGACGGGCGATGAAAGAATGGGCTGAAAAGGTGATTTGAAACCTCCTCAGTGAATATTGGGTCCCGGGAAGACCTTAGATGCAGACGAAAGCCAAAACGGACCACTGGTACGAGTCTGGAGGTCCGCGGAGAGCGGCGGCGGCGCGCCGCCAGAGGAGACCGCCGTGGTAGAACGGCTTTGCCATTCCGGGTTTGGGGGAGGGCGCAACTATTATGTCGCGCCATTCAATCAAGGGTGGTGGTAGTACCTCCACCCATTTCCAACTCGGCCGAAACGGCTGAGCTGACCGGCCATGCGGGCCGCGCCCGCCCAGGCCAGACCGGCCGCACCGGGCCGGGTCACCCGCGCCGGGCCGGGCCGCGCCGGCCGGGCCGTGCCGCGCCGCTGGGCTGGCCTGCACTGGCTGGGCTGGGCCACGCTCTAATGGGCCGGACCCGGACCCGGTTCGGTTCGATCGGGTTCGGGCCGACCTAGGGGGTCCTGGACCGGGTCGGTCCGGGCCCAAAACCCTCTAAAAACAGACAAGTTCATTCAAACGCATGTAACTTGGGATACAGACCTCCGATCGATGCACCATCAGTTGCGATGCCATCCTTGGATCGAGAAGGTCGTTTCGGTATATTATACTCAAGGTTTTGGAGAACTTTATGTACAGACGGGTTGGTTCGAACACGAAACAAACCGGGCCCTAGGAGCAGAAATGCTTATAACTTGAGCTCCGGACGTTCGATTGACGTGTCGTCAACTTTGTTAGACACCTCTTAGTGAGATGGTTCTTCTGGATTACCCCGCTTGAGGTTTGGATTTAGCTGAGGTATGGTTGATTTGGTTTTAGCTTAAAAACGAACCGGGCCCCTGGGACAAAAAAGCCAATAACTCTCAGACCGGGCGTCTGATTGACGCGCCGTCTGTCGCGTTGTGTTCCTTTTGACATGGCGGAACTTTGTGATAAATCAACTCTGGTCTACATGAAAGTTGGTGTATCGTTCTCTTGGATCATGGATCGTACCTTCCTCGAATGAGCGTGCTGTGTGCGGAAACCCTAGAGCTGGCTGAGACTTGACGACTGCTGATCGATCGACTCGGAGTGTTTCAATAGCCCAGTGGGGAGACCATGGTTGTAGCGGCAGACCTACGGCAGAGGAGTGCATGGTTGTAGTGGCAGACCCATAGTACTCAACAGAAGGAGTACCTCTGTAGGCTATGAGGGGGAGCATTTGGTTGTAGTGGCAAACCCATGGTGGGATGTTCTTGGTTATAGCAGCAGGCTCATAGTACTCGATAGGTGGTGTACTAATGCAGTCCAAAGTTAGTGGGAAGCACTTGGTTTTAGTGGAAGTCCCACTGTACTTGATAGAGGAAGAGTTCCCTAGCAGCTATGGGTTCGATGGTGATGGAAAATGTACTAGAATCCTCCGTGGGTTCGACAGTGATGGAAAACGTACTAGAATCCTTCGTGGGTTAGAAGGTGAAGACTATCATACTGGAATCCTTCGTGGGTTCAACGGCGACAACAACCGTACTGGAATCCTCCATGGGTTTGGCGGTGATGACTATAGTACTTGTATCCTACGTGGGTCCCAGCTAGATAAATTAGTGGCTACATCTGATCATCTCTATCACATTACAAAGAAGTATACCTGTGTTAGCTGAGTCCTGACTTTCAATCATTATCTTCGATATGATTGACATGTTTTCCAAAGTGGATTGGGTTGTTCTTTCCTGTGTGGATTGTGTTGTACTATCATTTGTGGACATGATCGAACTTGGGCTTGGATGTTGGAGCCAAACTGCAATTCATGACTTAGGTATATGTATGGGCATATACCTAAGTAGTGTTGGATGTTATTTCATGATTTTTTATTTCCTTTGTGGTTTCTGGGAGACCATCAGGGGTCTCAGGGTCCCTACTGAGTAGCGTATACTCACCCCTTGACAGGCTATGCCCGCACTATGTTGTGTTGGATGCAGACGACGAACAGTGCTGATCACGATTGAGGCTTGTGGAGAAAGTCGGTACCTGGAGGTGGACCACTGGGCGGGACATACCCGGAGAGGATGGCTGGACCCGAGGAGCTGAGGAGGCTATCTGTACCCACCCTTCAGGTGGGACTTCCAGTGGACGGCTCGACATTGCTGCTTTACTTTTCAGTCACTGTACTTTCTTTCAGTTGTACTTTACTTCAGTTGGGTTTGTATTCTGGCCTATTTACATTAGAGCACTTACTATTGTACCCAGTTTTACTTAGTGTTTACTTCTTCTTGCTTACTCTGTGGTGTTGTTTTACTTTATAAAGGAAATGCGTTCCCCTTTTGTCGAGATTTATGCCTTGGTGCTAGTCTCCAGCCCCTGGCCTATGGGAGGCGGGCTTGGGGTAGTCACGGCACGGGCCCCGAGGACGGGTCGTGACATGTATTGTAAATTTACCATTGGAATAGTTCTTTCAAATTATCAATAAACCATAGCGATTAAATGTGATAAAAAATCATTGGAATATAATGATAAATTTGTTTCATTACTGTCTTTTATTGTTGTAGTTACATTAAGATCTCTCTACAATGGTTTTTGGTTTTTGTTTCAACCCCCATCTATTTTTTAATAGTGAAGGTGTTGTGGGTAATATATTTATGATTAATTAAAGTGGATTCTATATTGATATATATAATCCATTACTATAATTGAATCCAATCCATCTAAAGGACCCATCCTAAGATTTATACTCTAATAAACATTAATTTAAAAGTGAAACATTCATAAAACTATATATTTTATATGATAAAAAAAACAATAGGGTTGTATACTTATAAAATAATCTTAGAAACTTATAGTGGATAGAGTAAAGATTATATATTCATAATTTAGAATCATAGAATTTAGTTATCTCAATCCATATCATTGGTAATCATTAAATAGGCTTCACCTTGTTCCCTTAGGCATGGTGTTTGTTCATGAAACTCATCCTTATCATCTCAAGGATTATGAAACTGACTTAAATAATTCCCATTTTTTCCAAATATAAGGAATGTTTCTGTTATTTGAGCTTTTGGATAAACATTTTACACTCCCATTGTGCTAGCCGGCCTATTGATTTTTCCTATGGTCGTTTGATTCTCATTGGAACCCTCTTCCATAAGTAAATCATCATCTAGTCCCCTTGAAGAAATTTTCTTGGAGATTTATTCCACATTATTAACTTATAATAAATTTAATATTCTTTCCTCCATCATCTTCATCACTTGATCTATCATGACACACCATCCTCCTATTCTTTGTGGTGTTTGGGACTTTAATTATGTTCACATTGTTAATAAAATTTTTCAATACTTGGTTTGGCATAATTATAATATGTCTCATTCAATGTGTCATTCTGACTGGTTTTTCATTGAGGTAATATTAACATTATCCACCACACTCATGGTTCAATTAGTTTCGTCCATTAAAAAATCCAAAATATATTACATGGATGACAAAACTTTAGAAATATTGTGTAGTTATCATAGTCACAAAATGAAATCAACTATAAAATGTATTATTATTTTACATTATTATACTAGTTTATATTTTATTTATTCTATCCTATATAAATAATAGTTTAACCTAGGTTAGTTTAATTTGGTTTTTCTAATACTTCATAACCCAATACCTTAATGTAACTAGGAAATAAATCATTCATATATATTCATAAAGATTAAATGGTCAACTAAATTATATTCATATTATGTTTCAATGTACATGTGAAGTCTTTGGCCCACTCATAATTGATTAGAATATTGATCGAGTTAATTATAAACCCACCCTTTTCAGGGTGATTACCCATAGGTGCATCTATTACATTGACTCATCAAAATTATAGTATCCATATATGGGTATATTTCTGGGAAAATTATCGTCTCAATACATTACTGATATTTCAGGATATCAACTTATAAATGATATCATATATATAATTTTTATTATGTTTCTATAACCTTAATACCAAAGGTAACAACACTAATAACCTAAAATAAATAAACCCTTCTTAGATACCATCTATGGTGACCCAAGGTAAACATACAAAATTAATGCACTGATACCATGGTTTAATTTATACATCTCATAAATAGTCACAAAACCCATGTATCTAAAGGTTTATTTTCTTAGAGAATAGTTATGTAAAGAACTTACTTTACAATAAATAGTAAAATTTATATATAATCATAATATTTTAGACCCTTTCCCTGAAATACCATATTATATAATAATCTATATAATCAACAGAATAGAAATATAATAAAGGAGTGAGCTAAAATCCTCAGTAAGGGAAACTTATCAACTAATCATATCTATTATATCATAAAAATGAGGGAAAAAATGTTCAAGGGAGAAATATCAGGTAGAAATATAATTAGATCATAATTAAAAATCATAAGACCTGATTGAGAATTAAATATCATTAAATTTAATATAAGACTAATAAAATGTCATCAAACATGAATTAAAAATACAGAATAAAAAAACATTAAATCATAACATAAGATATAGGAACATAATTAGAACATAGAATATCATAACCAATTTTCATTGATTGAAAATAAGTCACATTTAAGAGAAGTGTTACAAGTATAAGAATAGGAAAATATTTTTAAAAAATCCAAATGTTCTCATCCATTAATTTTGGTAAGAAAAAAAACTATATCCACCCTTTAGTTTCCAAACAAATTTAAGCATGTCCACCCTTTAGTTTTGAATAATTATAAGAAATTTAAAAATTCATTATCTTATATGATATATAAATATATTCAATAAATTGGATGGTGATTTAGTATCGAATCCATAATCATCTATACATTTGGGTGATTCATAATATCCAATCATTCATATTATTATAAATAACCCACTAGAAGAAAATGGGTTTCAAAACATCTGTAAATTGTATCTTATAAAAACAATGATCATTCAATAAAAAACATAATATCCAAAAAGTAGAATTTATAAAGAGAACATATAGGGTGACTTATGAAATATTAATCCAATGGATAAGAATCATTTTAAAAAGAAAGATAAATCAAAAACATATTTTCCTTAAAATGGGTTTCTTAATATAATATTAAAAATATGGGTTATTTAATTCACTTTCCCCAAAATATTTTTCGAAGAATAAGAGGAAAATTATTAAAACATTACTTAAAAAAAATTATAATAAATATTCCTTGATAATATATAAATCATATTTCAAAAATTAAATTCATCATGGTAGAATAAAATATCACTGAAAAGAAAATCCTTCTAATTATTTTAAAATTCCTTTATCAAAAACCCACATCATTCAATGGATAAAAGAAGATTTATTTTAAATTTAAAAAAGGGGAATAAAAGGATCATTGGCGGTAAAAAAATTGAGTTTCTACTAGGGTAAGTTGAATATTGGTAGGATGTAGAAAACAAATATATGGAGGGTAAATCCATTAAAATAAATATGAATTATTCTTGAAAATATTTTATTTTCATATAATAATTGATTAATAATTGAAGAATAATTCTTTAGAACCATGGTTTACCTTAAAAAAATGCGAAAACACAACATAACATCATAATAGTTCATAATATATGCGTTTATAAATAAAATAGTTAAACAGGAGTGATTATAATCCAATGAAATATTTGAGTCATGAAAACCACTTAACATTATACCAACTTAGTCAAATGAACTCTAACATCCTATAAAAAACATAGATATAATAGTTTAATATTTTATAACCATATTCATACATAAAAATATTTATAAAATTTCAATTATAATAATTATATATATATTAGTTATTTTTTGTCTGTTTCCTAAATCAAGTGTTTATAATATTGACCATTAATACTAGTTTCATAGGTTCAGTTTCAGTATTTGTTATACTTAAAAAGTTCACAAATACAAGTTCATTAAATATACTATAATATATTAATTATAATCATTAATGATGTTTTAATTTACCCTATTGAGTGTTTCACTATATGTCATTTAATATTAAATCAATAAAAAGAAGACTTTAATGATTATATTAACCAATGAATGGTGATTTCATAATTATTGAGTTAAATAATTATGTATACTTTATAAAAAAACCAAAACCAAATCATTATATACGTATTTATATCATATTATTTCACTAATGTTTTTAATAGCAATTTATGATATAATTTCATAGTATTTTTTAATTAGGTGGATAAACCAACCCAACCATGAACATACCATGATTATTGATGATTATGAGGTCGTTTAGTTACAATATCATTTCACTAGAGGAATGATGATATAATTTAGTATTTACTGGTTTGATATATCATAATTATAAATTATATATTAAAGTAATTAATATATATGAAAATATTATATAATTTGAATAAAATATTTTCCTCATAGTACGCTTATATAAAATGATAGAATTAAAGATGATCATTTTTGAACATATTATTAAAAGGTAATAAATTTTTTAATTTAAAAATATTAAGGATATCATAAATATTATATCTATCCATTAAAATTATTCTCTTGATCTTCCATGTAAGGAAGTAATGAAAAAAAACAAAAATCAATAGTTCTATATATGTGTAGTCCACAGGTATGGATGATTGATGATTTTTTTTTATATAGAACGAGTGAAAGTTATAATATGTTTTTTTAATTAATAAAATAAAATAATATATAAATAACATAAATATTTATTAAACTCAACATTAGACCTATTATTGTAATGTACTTATGGAAAACGAAACATGATGCTTTCTGAAGGTGGTAGTCTGCACACACACACACATGAATGTAATTTTCTATTTGCATAAGGAAAGAAGGGAAGGGTTGTTAAGGATTGTACCATGATTATAATAATGTATAATTATAATATTGATAATTATTTAATAATTTTAACATGGTGTGATGCAATTTGATTAAGAGGAAGTGCACATAAAGAAGTAAAAAAGTGAAAGTGAGGTTAGGAACTTATACCTCAATTCAAGAATTATATCCTTTAAAATGTTTTTAATCCCTTGAGGGGTAGAGTTTTGAGAAGATGAGAAACTATTTATGATTTATAGGTATGTTTACGAGAATTTTGGGTAGATTTTTGGACTAACATGGGGGGTTTTGGTGTGAGGTACGTCAAAGAGAGTGGATCTCATTTTATAAGGGACAAGGGATGCCATTTTTGTAAATACCCCCAACTTTTCAATAATGGGAGGTGACTACCAAGTAAAGTGTCTATAAAATATTATAAATAATTATGTAATGAATATATAATCCCTATATATCATCAATAATGATTTTTTACACATGTTTTAAATATGTTTTGACCCATTTATGCCTTGAATTATTATATTTTTTCCATTTTAGCATTTACCTCAAATACTAATTTTTACTTATGGTATATTAATCATTATACCTAAAAAAATTGGAACTTAATAGATAATGTTTACCTACTAATTATAAATTTTATCATCAATTTTTTTATAGATCAATTTCTAATGGTGTTAAAAATTAATTTTATATAATAAATGTATAATGTATTAAAACATTATTTGCGAAAAATATTAATTGAGATCTAAAATATCTATAATAGTTTTTAAAACATTAATAGATATCTTAAAATGCATAATTTAAAATTTAAATATATATTTTATAAAAAAACTTTTCAAAATTTTCTAATGCATACTTATATACGATTAATGTCATAAAAATTAATGTATTAGTAAAAATGGTATACTCCACTATTGACCTAAATTTTTTTTTTTATAAAATATAAAATATTTATCATATGATAATATTAACATTATAAATCAGAAAAGGAGTTAATTTTTCAAATTCACATTCTAAAATACTTAAATTTAATTTTTACTTAAAAAACATAAAATATAGAAGAAAAATGTTTATATAGGAAAATGGATTTTGGTATATTAACTATTAGTTTTACAGTAAAGTAGTTATTAATATAATTATAACTTATCGTTAACACAAAAAATATATGTTGTTATTATTCAATCAAAATAAACATATTTCATTAAAACAAATCAAAATTTCAGGGAAATAACTTTTTTAAGAATAATGTGAATTTAGAAAAAATGACCTTACAAATAGAATAAATTTCCATAATATATATATGAAAATCAATATTTTATTACTTGTTAATATAATTATAATTTATACTAATATAACCCCGGGTGATCTTGACATAGAACTTAAGCATCAAATAAGTTATTGATGTGGTTTCGGGAGGTGGTTCAAATGTCATATATCCTTTAGCAATCATAATAGAATTGGAATTATCCTATATATAATTTTTCTAAAACCATAATTTCTCGATTTTGGAATTGAAATTAGTCTAGGTGAATCCCAAGTAATATTCCTCAATTTCAAGATTAGATAAATGTAATTCAAATGCAATAATCGTACTTCTAAATGCCATTTCTCCCCACTTTCTTTATTAATTTTTCAATATGGCTTCTTTAATTTATACTAGATAATTTAATTGGTATTATGTAATTATCATATTTAATATCAAAAATATATAAGGGTTTTTGGTTTTAGTGTGATATAGCATGTGAAAAAATATATAAAATATTATTTATTTAAAGAGAATATACTATGAAATATTTGATCCTTAAAAGGATAGTCAAGTTAGTACCTATAGGTAATTATAGGTTTCTAATGGTTTCATGAAATTTCATGGAATGTACTATGATAAAACTATTCCATATGTTTATATATTGAAATCAATTATATTTTTATTTTCATATTTTTTTCATAATTATGAAAATTTTATTATGAATTCCAAATCATTATTTCAAAAAGAGAAATTGTGAAAAATTATATTAATGAGACATACAATTTAATTTTTGATTTAAAAAGATTCTAATGAGGTATTTAAGTATCCAAGATTTTTTTATGGTGTGAATTAGGCATTCAAATCATATAATGTAAATTTTGATGTTTATATAAAAAAATATAATAACATTAAAAATGAAAATTACTTGTATTTTTATAATAATAATAGTGTAAGTCTCATAGTTTTCCTAGTGGTATATGTTTATGACATATTATGAAAGAAAAAATAGATTCTAGTCTTATAGTCATCATTGACTTGGTTGACTGAATATTTTTTCATGAGGTAAATAGGTAAACTAGAATATATTCTGGGGATATTGATATGAAATTATTGATTTGATAGGCTTATTCAACTATGTAATGGTATATATATTGAAATTTTATTAAAAATATATGACATTGAAAAATATAATTGAGGATTTTCTCATATATCGTATGGAATTAATCTCATAAAGAATACATTTTCTTATACCAATTATGAGAATGAAATAATGAGTGTAATCCTTTAATTACAAGTGATAAAAACTATTAAATATATATCATGACATGTATTAAGAATGGTATTTCCTATAATTATTTCATGGTAGGTTAATATTAAGAAAATATAGGAAACATATATGTAGATACAGTTAAAAGTATCCAAAAGTTATTATCTGATTCCAATGATATATTTATGTTTTATAGAGTAAAATAGGATGTAGTTTTACAGTGGTATAAATATACTAGTTTCTATATATATTGGGATGATACGAAATCACAGTAAAAAAAGTGGCTATGCAGTAAGGCCAAAATCTCCAAAAAAAATCACTGTTAAAAATTCAATTAAAAAATTCCATATATATTACAACCTATGATATATGAAATGAAATTTTTTTATAGTATTAATAAATATAACTTTATGTATTATTTTAAATTTGATGTTTAATTTATATTTTTAAAATAATCCACAAAGGATAATATAGAAAGACCACTAACTAAACCAATTTACCAGTAGAAGAATGAGAATCATCTGAGAGCTAGTATGTTAAGTATTTTATAGTAAGATTGATTGAAAAAATATTTCTAATATAAATAGTTCCCTATAACCAAATTTATAATATACCATTTATTTTTTATCTCTTATATTTTATTATCTATATATAAATATATAATTTTTTAATTTTTTTCCATTTTTTATGTAACACACGATAATGTCCTTAAAGTATTTATGACATCAATAGGTTTTACTATTTCTCCACAATAATTATAAACTTGATATGTCATTATAATATGCATAAAATATTTACTATAGTGTAGTGATATTAGTTGGATAGGATACATATGATGTTTGAGTATATGGTTTTAAGGGTTTATTTAACATTGAGACATTTTTTATAATGTTTGTGCACAATTTTCTCTTGGAGAGGGGATTGTGAGGACATAAATTTGAAATGGAAGATAAAATTTATTATTTTACATTGTATATTTTTATATATAATGTTTTATATTCACCTATAAAATTGAGGTCAATATTAATGTTGAGACCAATAATAAAGAAGATGGTGAGATCAATAGTGGTTGTGACCCTAGGTGGTGTATTGGGACCCAGGGAAATGTGATGATTTTAGAATAGAAAGAAGATTAATTAGGGAATAAAATAATATCATATGGTTTTTATGTTTTATTTTATTGTTAATACATAAATCATGTTCAAAAACACATAAAATCAAGTTTATTAGGTGTGGTGATGTCTATTTAGATGTATTTAGTTGTATGGTTGAAGTCTAGAAATGTTTCGTGTTGAGCCTAATAGGTCTCAAGATATAGAAAAGTAATTAATAATACATGGAACCTAGATAAATAAAGGTAATACAAATTTTAATAATAATAAATAAGGTTATACTGTGATAAATAATGGTACATCTGTCATGTATGGTTAAATCTAAATATTTCTAAAAATTGGGATGTAGAAGTATGGAAGTGGGTTTAGTTCCACATCATAGATCATAATAAAAAAGATATATTAAATCCATTAAAAAGTATATATATGTTCAATTCATATGATAATTAAACCTATGTCAGATTCATTATACTAAGTTACACTTTATATAAAGAGTGGCTGAGTATGATCACAATGATTTTTTTTTATCAAGATGCAAGTGGATTTATATAAGATTAATCCATTCCGATTTAAATGATACATAAATATTTATGAATGATTTATAAGGGGAAAATATTATTTCCAATTAATAACTCTTTCCAAGATATAACTTTTCATTTCATGAACAAAAAAATAACCTGAAAATGTTCTGAGCTGATATATCATGACATGGATGCCTCACAATGATGTTTAGCCTTGAGTTTTCATTAGTTTTGTTTTTTTAGATAGTTATGTGAAGTCAAGATTCAAATATGTTTCCAACACTGATATATGTTTCATTGTATTTTTTTGGTTTGTGATGAGAATCAATGATAGTTATAATCTACACCGTTTTGAGAAATCATTTTGGATTAAACATTGGAATAGTATACCACACAGTAAAGGAAAATTTAATTTGGAAGTAGTTAGAGAAAACTAATTGATCATTCTATAATGTATGAATTCAAACTATGGTTTGTTCTAAATTATATAATTAATAATTTTGATGTTATATTTCACTTTATACATCACAAATTGATCTTACTTGAGTTTTTATATATCTAAAGATGGATAGAAGTTTTGGATAGATTCAATGTTTAACGAAGAATTAGATATAGCTGAATAAATATTCATGGATGTTGTTTGTTTTAATATAAAATTTTCACTCATATTTAAACTATAATAATAATATTTTTCAAATACAATACTTTTTAAATAGGGATATTTCACGTAAAACGATCTTGTGAGAGGAAGGGAATAATATGGAGTAAAAGGATAAAGAGAAGATAATAAAAGAGAAGAAGAGAACACAATTGGTTTGTTTGTAATCATCAAACATGTACTGTGTGTTTAAGAGGAATAAGGTCCACACTTATTGTACATTGTGAATAATTATGAGATAACTATTATAACACCCCAATATTTTTTATGTATTTCATTTTAAATAAAACTTGAACAATTTAATATAATCCCTTATACGCAACCCCATGTCTATAGGAACCACAATATAGTAAACTGTTATAACTTATATATTATATTGGAAGGTATTAATAGTAATAAAAACTTTATTAAAAATATTTACAAATGTTTTTAATAATGAAAATTTATTGATTAATTCATAATAAATAAAAAAATAAGGCCTTCGGGCCATTCGGGCGAATTCCTCAATTTTAATTTTATGCTTTAAAATAGGTTTTCTTCAAAAATGGTTTTTATCACATTTTCACATCAAATTTATAATTAATTTATACCAATTTAAAAATATATTTTCTATGAAATTAATATAAATTTTAATATCATCATTTAAAATTTCAATAATATGTTAGTTCAATTTTGATGATTTTTCTAATAAGATTGTTTTGTAGTGAATCATGAAGAATACCATTTTTTATGACAATTGCCATTTGTTTTCCAGAAACTATACCATTATGTTATGAATTTAATCTAAAAGTAACATATTTATCCTTTAATTTGATATAATATAATTAATTACATATGAATTATCATTATACACGATTTTGGTATAAGTTAATTTTTTTTTCATAAAATCACAGTTTTTGAAAACTGTTATTATTTGCGTAATGCGATTTTATGTTAACAAAATAATTTAATATCCATTTGTTAATTTATTATATTAAATTAATATATTATATATTCATTATTATATTAGAACATTAATTTTATTATTTTTACAATAAATTTAATTAATGTAAATTATATTTTATTCTTTAAAATTAATTTTTCAAAAATGATTTTTAGTTGCAGTTTGCACGCTCAATAAAAATTAAATTCTGACAGAGATAAATTGAATCTAGTAAAGTTAATTAAATAATTTAATTTATTAAAATAAATATAATTTAATATGCCTAACTTTATTTTTTTTCCACAATTAAAATGAAAAACAGTAACAAAAATTTACCACGGTTAAGGTTAAAACAGGTTAACTTAGGGGGTTAAACCATGGGATAAGGGTTGTATTTCCACCCAAACATATTGATTTATTATTTTTAGAATATATTTCATACTAAAATTATATTATCTTTTAATACATATCAATTTATAGTCACTATTCGATGAAAAGGGCCTTTAACCATTGAATTATTTTATGAAATTTCATGTGCATCCCTCCCCTCACTTATAAATGGGAACCTCTTCTCCTCCCTTATTAAAACCATTTTCACCATTTATATTAGAATATAACTACTTTAAAAAATTACTATATTCCTCCCCTTAAACCCAGATCTTATATTATTCACTTAACATAAATATTTCAATGCTTAAGGTGTAAGTTAAAGGAGGTTTCTCAAATAAGAGACATAGATCTTAAACAAGCTCTTCCAATTTAATTTCTTCTTATAATTCTGCTAAAAGAATTATTCATAAAAATATGAGGATTATAGAATAATAAATATAATTCATTTTTATTATGATTATAAAAAAAAATTTACCACCACTACTGAATGTAAAGGCGGATGAAAGTATCTCCCATGCGTATGTGTGGACTATCACCTCCACGTAGAGATTTGACTAATTTTCCAAATCCATAATTCATTGTTATTTATTGTGATATAATTAATTATTATATATTATATTTATGTTTTAATAATTATTCTTTTACTATAAATTAATATTTACCTTTCTTTCATTCCATCAAAAAAATAAAAACATCACTTGTGCGTACATACGTACTACTATATCTATATAATTATGTAATTAATTTTTCATCACCACATTATAAAAATAGTTATATATATATACACACACACATAATGAATATATAATATATTTATATAATGATAAAAATACATTTTATGACTTAATCATGATTAAAGTGCAAGGACAATATCCACTGAACTAAAACAAATATGAAAAACGAACAGTTAACACCTGAAATGATGACTTTAACAGAGAATTGTTAATAAACCGGAATTGAATGATATAAGTGGAAAATATAACATATTATAAGTATTATTATGGTTCTATTATAGAATTATAATATATTTAAATTTATTATATAGGAGGTTATTGCACGTATGAATCATTTTAGATATAATGTTTGGGTTTTTCTTCTCAATTTCTTTTCAATGAGACATATTTTAATATTAGGCACTAATTTATTATCTATATGACCTATATACATCCCAAGACATTATTTTAGAATATTAAATGATTTTATGCATGGTATTTACATATCCATATTGTTTTTTATCAAACAAAAACACTTTATAAAATTATTAATGAAGTCACAAGGGTTTTATGTTAAAATATAATTTTCACAAGTATTTGTTATGATTACATTTTTAGATGATAAAATTATATAATATATTTATCAAAAGTCTTTTTTATTTTTTTATAATATATAAATTTATATAAAATTAATGTTTTTTCCATTTTAATCTCTTTAAGTACTCAAGAGACTAGATGAAAGTTTTTAATGTAAATCAACCTCATTTCTCTCTTTGGTCGAGAATCTTATCATCCATGTGAATGGTTTCTTAAAATATTTTTATGCTTCAATTTTTTTTTATATAAATTCATTCTTATTTAAATTTTACATTATTTAACAAGGTTTAAAATGAATTTTATTATAATTTTATAAATATTGTACTTTTGACTTTTACTGAAAATGTGATTTTTTTTAAAATACACCTCATGAACATATTTCTCCATGATCATAAAAAATATTTTATTTGATGGTAAAATTATAAATTTAATTTATAATTTCCAAATATAATATTTAATTAATATTTTGTAATTTTTTTGATTCTGAATATGTGATTTCAAATAATAAGGTTATTTTCCACATAATATGTTTTATTAATATTTTAAAGGTATTTTTATCTATAATAACATACTTTGATGTTTCATTTGTTTTACTAGGGATATGATCAAATGTTAAAATACTTATTATATCTCTAGATGGTTTATTATTATGATGGTAAAATGTTTTTGTTATTCGTATCCTTTCTATAGGTTATTATTTTATGATATGAAGAATGTTTTATGATATTATTTCCAAAATATGTATGGTTTTCAATTTGTGATGGGTGGGGCCATAATTAGATATCACTTCAATACATTAGATAAATATGGATATATCATGGGATAATAGGAGACGAAATGAGGAGTTAAACCAGTTTAGTAAGGGAATTTTTTCAATAATATACTACTGGGAGTGAACTATGACTAAGGGAATGATGGAATGGGGAGAAAACTTAATCCTCTATGATAGCCTTAGAAGTGATCTATGACCGTGAAATGATTTTATCTGATTATGTTCATGAAAAAGTTTTTTCGTATTATTATGATATTTTTTAGGGCTTGTGATTCATTATTGATGAGTCTTCACTCTATGTATTATGAAATTTGTTTGAAAAAAACCTTACGCCATGTTTCGTGATGACCAACTGGGTATAATTATTATAAATATTGATCATGTTCACACACCATTATGTTTATCTTATGCTCACATATGATCATAGATTGATATCCGATATATTTCTACTTATTGATAATCTAATTTAAAACATTAATATGTTTAACTTAGTCATTTTATAAAGAATATTTTTAATTAATTTATGTTTAATAAGGGTGCTAGTTTTGATGAACAAATGGGAAATTATGTAGATATTTTCTGAACTCTTATTTACATATCAAAGTTTCCAAATATAGTAAATGTATTAGTTCCACTAGAATTTATCATTATGATATGTATTGGATATTCATCTAAAATGATGTAATATTTAGGTATAAAATATATGGTTCATTATATATGGTATTAGGGATAAGGTTTTGTAAAATTTTAAAATGAGAAAGAGGAAATCATAGAGATAATCCTTAGGCTAAGCATAAGTATAGGAGAATATACTATGTTATGGTAAATACTGAAGTGTAGTTTCCATAATAAAATAAATCTCTATATAGATATTGAAATTAGATGTATTATTGAAATATATTCATCTAGGGGTGATTAATACAAAAAATAGCAGGTCAAGTATATCTTAACACTCATTTTGGTTCAAGGTGAATCCCAAACTATTCACCTAGTTTGACACTTCCTAGGGATGGATATGCTTAAGTTAGTTCACATTTTTTTAAATTCTATTATGATTTATCATGAGTAGATAATGGACTTGTATAATATTGGTTAAAACAAATGTTTTATAGATTTAAAACGAGTACCATGATTTAATCATCCAATAAATGATTTTCAAGATTATAAGATTACTCACTTTGATTAATGTTGTTTGATGGTAATACTAAACAGTTTAGTTTTAAGAAGGGATTGAATATATAATTATAAATTTGAGGTTGTAACATTTATTCTCAAATATATAAGCACCCTATTTGATTATAGTTATATGAATTGATTATATGTCCAGAAAACTATCTAGGGATAACAGTTTATTTCCTCAATAATTAGATAATAAAAAATAATTAAAAACTATTAATGGTATTATGATCACACCTCAAGTCTATGAATCTATTCTAATTGATATTTATGGTAATTTGAAACCCTTAAATTTAATTATTATTCCTCTAGTTTAATTTGATGTTATTTTTGGAATAGATTATATTTTTTTGTATATAAACACCATATTAATTTTCATGGAGTGAAATTATATCTATTTCATGGTTCTTTATTAATGTTCAAAGTGGGTATTTATCAAATATGGTTTTCGAGAAAATTAAAATTAATGATAGGTATATTTTATGGGATTTTTATGATGTGTTTACAGAAGGGTTTCTTTGTTTTCCACTAAATCATGATGTTGAGATTTCAAAATAACTCATTCTTTGTGCTCCACTAATTTCAAAGACTCTATATAGAATATACTTGATTAATTTGTAGGAATTGAAGTATCATCTCTAAGAGAAACTTGATAAGGGATTCATTCATCTGATTTTTTCACCATCTAGAGAACATATATATATAGTTAATAATAATGATGAATGAATGTGATTATTCATTGATTATCAGTAATTTCACAAGATTGTGATCATGAATAATTATCCTCTACCCCATATTGATGATTTTCTTTATCAATCACATGGAGGAAAATATTTTTCCATGATTGATTTTTGATCTAGATACAATCATTTTATGGTTAAAATTAAGACATTATAAATATATCTTTCTATTTTAGGTATAGACTCTATTGATGATATTTTTATATATCCCATGGGAAATGATAATAATGATGATTATTTGAGTATTTTACAAATAACCTATGGAAGGAGAAGTTATAATAAAAATTTACTAAGTGTGAATTTTGGCTACAAAAAGTTTTATTTTTGGGCTAATAATCTCAAGATAGTGTATATGAGTGGATCCATAAAAGACTAAATTTATTATACATTGACCCAGACCAACAATTATGACTAAAAGCAATATTTTTCATGATTTAATAGATATAATTTATTCTTTGTGAATGATTTCTCAGGGCCATCAAATCCATTAACCAAGCTAACTTAGAAAGGAGTGAAGTTCCTTTAGACCGATGATTAGGAAAAATATTTCATAGAACTGAAGAGAATATTGGTTAGTCAACCTATTCTTACAATATCTATAAGTGGATAAGTGTTTTAAATATTAACTAAAGGTAAATTTTTAGTGTTTTTTTAAATTATATTTATGTTGATAGTGAAAAATACCAATTTTTGAAAAAAAAAACATTTTATTTAAGTAAACATTCAATTGTGTTTTTAATTTAACATTAATAAGACCTAAGGGTAAATTAATTATAAATAATATAATTAATTACACATTAATCATAACTATTTTATATTTTGGTATTAGATTATTTTTGGGCTTAACATCATATTTTTATGAAATAAATTGTTTTATGTGCACAATGTGTTTTTATCATAATAAAATAATTTCATCTATACAGATTAAATGTTTTAATAAAATTTATAGATTATATATTCAATATAATATATTAAAATTATTTTTATGATTTTCACATGATAAGGAATTGATATAAATTATTTTTTATGCTTAAAAATTCATTTATCAAAATATGGTTTTTTGGGTTTGTGGACATAATTAAAATTAATGTCTACCAATTAATGAAATTGAATCAAATAATGTAAAAAACTGGCCCAAATACCCTGATACCCTAATAAATGAGATGATCTTAATATATCCCAAAGGTAATTCCCAATCCCCATGGGTTGGCGACTTGTGCCTGACATCATATAATATGAAGGGGGGATGAATTTTCCAAGAACACAATGGAAGAAGGAGATAAAATTCAGTAGGCACAAAAGAAAAATCCATACGGATAAATGTACCATAAGTCCAATAGGTAAAATAACCCAAATGTAAAACATCAAATTACTAGATAAAAGGATTACAACCTAATTCCCAATGAAAAAAACTCTCCATACTCAAGGATCATCAACAAGAACACCTCCAAGGGGCGCTTTACCCTTGATCAAACCTAGAAAAATATAATCTACAAATACTTGAAGGAACATGTAGGGTATGAGATAAAATCCTAGTATGGACTAAAAAGGAATCTATAATACGATACTATAATTAATTAACCAAATAAATATTTTAATTTTAAATAAAAAGACATGGAATTTCAACAACATATTTAAAAAAATCATGCTTTACATTTCAAATGATGGAAATATATCAAACAATTGATTAATAAACATTATATATAATAAAATTTATATAAATTCACAAGGCATGTGTAAAATAGTTTACAAAAAAATAGAATATATATCAAAATAATTACATATAAGAAACATTGTAATCTACTTAAAGGTACAATAGTTCTTGGTTATGGGATCCTCAAACATATATATATATAAAATAGAAATGTGCACAGACATCCCTTTGAAAATGGTCAAAGAGGACTAACCAACATCCCATTGTGGATAAGACCTTCCAATCATTTTATGTTAGAGTTATAACATATCAATATATTTCTAGGGAATTCCCATCCTAGCATATTTTTCCTTAACAAATCACAAACTACCCTGAATTTCATGTTTTCTAACAATAATTAATCATGGGAAATTTATTTCAAAACTATTCAAAATAAAATAAACCCATTTAATTCCATTTCAATATGTTTATTTCCATGTAAAAACCAAAATTTATTTTTAATCAAATCATTCCCTTTTGTAGGATAAAACCACTGAGTTTTTATAAAAACAATTTATAACATTTTTCTCAAACCATAATTTCAAATCAATTTCAAAAATCAATTTCAAAATCAATTTCACAATTGAAATTCCACAATTTAATTTAAAAAATTTAACTTCAAAAAAATTCCATCAAATTTCCAAAAACACACCCCAATTCAATATAATTGGTGGGGGGGGGGGTCCCAATTTCATGCCAAATAAAATCCAAATACCAATTTAAAATGAATTAGGTTTTCGTAATCCAATTAAAATCAATTTAAGTTGAATAAAAAAATTAAGGGTTAAATCAGTTGGCTAATCAAAAACTGAACCACCTACCATAGATCATGGGATCACAAATGACAAATCTTAGATAGGAAAATCCAATGATGAACATAAAAAATGAATATAAGAGAACCAATCCTATATAAAAGATCCAAAATAATTGGGATTAGATCCTTAGATAACATAGATATATAACTAACCCCAGTTAGGATAAAATGAGAGAGTGTGAGAGAAGAAATAGAGAAGGAAAACATACCAGGAAAGGATCAAATAAGAATCACCATGCTTTTATTCTCTTTGGAAGGGGTTTTGAGGATCCAAAATTTGTCTATGAGAGCTTCACTGACCAAAAAAAATGTTCTATGAAGATTTAGTCTTGATCAGATGTCAAAATAGGGGTTAAAGAATTTTTAAAATATTTTTGGGAATAATGAAATCTTTCATGCACGCTTATCTGGGTAAGGACACACAATTTTTCATAATATGTGCCCCTTCCATGTGAACTTTCTAGTGGGGTTGCATGGTTTCTTCTATTGGATTTGGTTCCATAGAAACCAAATTCTTTGTACCTTATGAAAAACTTATATTCATTGGATTAATATTAATAAACTTATTATCAAATCATGATTGTTCTTCTGTATGACATAGTATGTGATAATGTCTTAAGAATAACAGTCACACTAAAAGGTCATAGAGGATCCCTGCTATGATGAGAACCTAGAAGTTCCATGAAACTATTCATTAATATATTTTCTATGGATAGATGATATTATTTTAAGGGACACAAATGATTCAGTATATCAGGCGTGGGGAATCATTAAAACTTTAAGGCACCTTCTCATGGCGTGTGCCCTTGGTAATATCTAGGAGAATATTATGAGAACAAGACTCGAAAATAAGAAATCCATATTCATAAGTGTCATTTGATGTTCCTATCTGCGAGCATGTGTATTGGTACATAGGCTTTAAGATTATTATTAATGGGTATTATGAAATGCACACTTATATATATTGGCGAAATCCATGATGATAGATGTTCGTGGAGAGGTTGAATATGTTGGGTGAGTCCTGACTAATACTACATTAATGAATGATGTGAGAAAGTATTTGTCACTTCTATGGAAGTAGATATCTTAGTCACCATGATGGAAATGATATATCCTATCTAAATCCATGTCCATGGTTTTCTCTAGGAAAGTTCAATTCTGGGATTTCAAAGAATGAGAAATCAATCACATGGGTTGATGACACTTGCATGAAACCTACATGATTAGAGGTATTGGAAAAAAATGGATTATATTACAATATAATTCTTAATATGAGGTGACATGTTGTTATGAAATCAACTTCCTTCACTTGGGTGCCTTGACCTCTTGCTAGACCGTAATCTTGGACTTTAGGGAAGCCCACCTAATGCCAATGAGAAAGAGGCCTAGAGTGTCACACACTAAGTGTGTCTAGTATCACAATTAAATAACTTATTTATTTAACATGATGAATAAATGTTACTCTCAGTTTTGGTTTAATAATTATTCATGTATGCCTGATCACATTTATTTCTTAATTAGTTATTTGAGAGAATATATTGCAGATAGAATATTTATTTATCAGTGAATAAGGTAGTTATATTTATTTAATAAATAAATAGTCATTATTCAAGGCAAGGTAAATATTGATGAGGATTGGCCGACTAAGTTACGAGTCTGTTGAGAAATAATATTAAATATTATTTGGTTAAATAATATTTAAATATAACATGAAAGTTATGAACATGTCATGGAAATAATATTATTGCAATTATTATTTGGCATGGGGTTTTCACATGGAATAATAAATTAAGTAATGAAACCTGTGCTAATTATTTATTTTAACCTAGTGAATTAAATTCATTAAGCACATGTTAGGGAAATAATATCATTTCTATTATTATTTTTCATAAGGTTTTCACCTGAAATGACAAACTAATTAATAACACCTATGATAATTATTTATTATTACCTAGGGAATAAAATTCCGCATTATGTTATTATTCTCTATATAAGTCAAGGGGTTGATTCCACCAGCTAACCAATCAGTGTGTTCACAACATTGTTTGAGAAAATATCTCAAGTGTAGATAATTATTCCCTCTCTAAGAACGATCTCAATAACGAGAGAGATCCTTCTCTACTCGATCAAAGAGAACACTTTGAAAGTGATTCTCTACACGATAAAAGGTGAACATCACAAGTGAAATGTTATTTCATGATAGAACATGGAGAGTCCTTTGGCGATGTCTGTAGATACATGGAGCACATTTGGATCACCGCCAGATGATTCATATCCTTGGATTCTACATCCCAATAAAGATACACCATGGAACCGTGGTTGAACGCATCGACAAAGAAAGAATAACCTTGGAGATAATTCTATAATTAAATTAAATTACTTATAAAAAAAATATACTGATCCTCTCTTCTCGGTTATGGGTTCTCTCATTTGACTTTTATCTTTTATTTTATTCCATAGATACTAAAATAAATCGTCACATTAATCCTAGACTAATCATCCATTATGGAAATTTTCAAAGTTGGTAAAATGCCCATCCAACGGTTCTGCTGCACTAGGAACCTATAAGTGGTATAAGAGAAAACATATTTTTTTATAATTATTTAAATAACTCATTGATGATTTACGCTTTAATAATTTAGCTTTTCAATTCATGTTTAATCATTCTTGTAATCTGAATTTTGAGATCTCTTCCTGCCTTATCATTTCCTGCAGATCTAACAGAAATGAGTGATTTTATGATAAAACTTTAATCAAGGATCTCATCATTATGTTCTGATGTTTCTATCAAGATAACACAAAAATAAATGTCGTGTAGTCAGATCTACACATAATGTATTTGTTTTCAATGCATTAGGAGTAATTCAGTAATTACTCAAACTGTGTACATTAATGACACATGATGTAGTTAATTCTTGCACCGTGTGTTGACTAGTATAGACTGGCTCATGGTTAGCCAAACTACATGCTATGTGGCCCACTGGACATGGCATGTATTCTTTTCAGGTTAGGGTCAAGTCGTGTATCCCATACATGGATTTCCCAACTGGTGGCCATGTAACACAGAGTCTACATGGCGTGTGGCCCACTGGAAACACAATATACTATGAGGATTTCTGAAGTACACATCACATGCTATTTCCCCAGGCATGTACTTTGAATAGACGGTGAGGAGGGTACACACCATGTAGTCAGATATACATGTTGTGTACTATTTCCAGATTATGTAGATTTAAAATTTTATTATTATATTATGTAACCCTTGATACATGTACCTTCGTGTAGGCGTAAATCTAGGACACAACATGTGATATGTTTTCGATATATATATATGTGTGTGTGTGTGTGTTTTTTTTCATTAACATTTGCATACTGTTCAATGATTTTCACATCGTGTATGAGTTGTATTTAAATTATAATTTTGTGTGCATGATACATGTCATAAAGAGTAAAGTGTATACAAGTATAAATACATGTTGGGTACTTTTGGATGGGTATTCAATTGGTTTCTTCCAAGGTACTAGTTATGTACAAAGTTGTGGATGAGAATCTCAAGGAAATTCAAAAAAAGATTAAGATAGAAAGGATTGATTCATTAAAGAGTGTGATTAATCGATTTGAGTGTAATTTATCTTAACAAGAATGATTATAGAATTGAATGCTAATTTTATTGAATGTGTAATTTGTTTCATGTATGTGGATGATCATGAGCTAGACCAGACATTTTTATGTGACTTGTTCCCTTTTAATTTATTTATTAAATTAAATTTGTTGGTATGTGTGCCTTCTCCTCATTAATATATAGGGCATGTGTTCCCATTGTTTCTTTTATGTAAACCACCTTTTTACCCCTCACCTATGTGTGAGTTAAATGAATATGTAATGGATGGTGCTCCCAATCTAGGGGAGGTGGTTCATGTTAGGAGTCGAGGCAAAACCAATCCAAGGAGATACAAAGGCGGAAAAGTGGAAAGCTATAAACAAAAACCTTAAACAGTTCAAGGTGTTTCTACCATAGGCCAGGGTTAGTTTATCGATATCTAGATAAAATAACCAATAATAAATCTTATTATCATACCATTTATTTTATTTCTATAAGTTGTATGGTTATTTATTATGTATTTTTGATGCGATCACATAATTAATGAACTAACAAGAATACAGGATGGAACTAAAATAAAAACGGATTATGTGTAAACATTATGCTTACATGGTTAATCACTCAAGTATATCTCACTATGAATTATCATTAATGTTAAAAGATAGTAAGTGTAAATTTATGCATAAAAGGATAAAATCCCTCAATTAAATATTATGTCACTATAGCCTTCCATTACTTCGTTTAGAATCAAACCATAGTTCAAAGATCTTAACCAACCCTAGTTGGGGTGCTTTCAATTATCGAGGAATTATAATTTAAAGTAATTAGGTTGAATTAAATTAGTTTACATCAAGGTTTGACTTCCCTAGAAGGACCTTGTGTAACTGAGATAAAAAGATTGAGGAAATCCAAAATTAAGGATTTCAGGATTGGGGATTCCACTCAATAGATCAAGGAGCTATGAGTTAATGTAGTTGGCATTTGGAATGCCTACCTAAAACTTTTCAAGTTGCTTAACCAACACTATTTGAGGTAATGAAAATGGAAATATGAATCCTTATTGCTATAATGTCCAATAAATAGGATATTCTGAAGCTAATGGTGAGGGATATTGGGTTTCGACAAAATAGTTAGAGACTAATAGATACTAATTAATTTATTTTTCTATATTTATCAAGATAAAATACTAAAACTCTATTTATCTTAATTTTAGAAACATAAATCAAAATGAAATCAAACATATCATTTAGATCCATACTCTAGAATAAAAACCTTCTCACCAAAACTAAATTCCATGAGTGGAAAAGGCACCTTTGGGTTATCCATCACCATGAGAGGAAAATTTATGTGCTGGAAGAGCCTTTACCAGTTGCGCCTGAAAATGACATAAGTAATGAAAAACTCTCTATGTACGATAAACCTCTAAATGACTCGATAGATGTTTAGTGCCTCATGATATCATTAATGACCAATGATATTATTAAGAAATAAGAAGAAATGGATTCTTATATCATGATGTCTCAGCTTTAGGATCTCTATCTTGAGAAGGTGAGACATGAGAGGTATGAGATCTCCAACGATTTTTTCACTACTAATCTTAGAGAGTCTATGCCATCTAGACCATATGTATTCAAGAATATTAGATACATTGAGCATCTATACATCTTAAGGATTAAATTACGAATTAGTTGAATATATATATCTCATACTATCATCACTGCCTATGACCTTATTTAGTTTTACTATGAATTATAATATGAGAAATAATGAGAAGACTGTATTAGAGATTTTTACCATGATTCCCCAAGTTGATAGAGACATGTGGCATAAAAAACTGCAGTCCTTATACTAAATATGAAGAGTAAGGATAAGGAAAAGGTGCCTAAGATATATAAACAATCCAAAGCCTCTAAGCACCGTCTGACCAAGATGAAGAAGATCCAGAGGCAGGGAAAGGAAAAGGAGGTAGTATGATTTTCATGTGGAAAGTCAAGCCACTAGAAGAGGAATTGTACCCCGAGGAAATGGGGAGTGAAATGTCCATTCGTTATTGAGTGAAATATTTCAATTTAAACACATTGGGTATTAGATATAGTTTCGGGGGCTCACATATGTATTCAAATGGAGGAACCAAGTAGATTTTGTAAAATTTCCAGAGGAGATTTTGATATGAAAGCTGCCAATGGTGAGATGACTACTCTTACCATTGTTGAATACCACCTCACATTGCCAATACGAATGATTTTGGTTTTACATGGCTGTTATTATGTACCTAGTTTTGCCTAGAACATAATTTCTTGTATGGAGTTTAGATACAAATGGATTTATTTTCATGTTCAAAAATAAATTTAGTTACTTTTATAACGAAAACATATGTTATGGTATGGAACATTTAAATAATGAGCTATATCTATTAAATTATGAGAACCAAGTGTTAGAAATTGATAACGAACCAAGTTCACATGACTCATACAACACCTAGTTCTGGCATCACCACCTTGGTCATGTGAATGAGAAGAGCCTAACAAAGCTGTGTCAATATGTTTATTTAGAATCTACCAAGATAAAACCACTTGATAGATGTCATGCATGTTTACAAGGAAAAATGACTAAACCACCATTTAGTGGATAGGGTGAAAGGGACACAGAGCTTCTAGGATTGGTACACACTGATGTGTATGGACCATTTCTAGTAGAATCTAGAGGTGGATATTATTAATTCATTACTTTTATTGATGACTTGAGTAAATATGGCTATTTCTACTTAATCAGGTATAAATCTGAGTCCTTTGAGAAATTAAAGGAGTTCAAGAATGAAGTAGAGATTCATCTTTGTAAGAAGATAAAGAAGCTTCGATCGGATCGAGGTGGATAATATCTTAACCAAGATTTCAACAACCTTTTACAGGAGTCTGGGATTCTATCTCAACTCACTCCACATTATACACTACAGTGGAATGACATTAGTGAAAGGAGGAACCATACCATTTTGGACATGGTAAGGTTGATGATGAGTCATGCAGATCTTCCATTCTTCTTTTCGGGATATTCATTGCAAACTATGACATACGCACTAATCCAAGTATAAACTAAGGTGGAAAATAGGATTCTCTTCAAGCTATGGAGTGGAATGAAACCCACTTTGTCACCTACATGTATATAGGTATACGAGGCATTTTAAGGCTTTATCAAGAAACAAACTTTCACCCTAGGGAACAAAGTGTATCTTTATTGGGTATCCTAAGGAAACAAAGGAATACTATCTATACAACCCCTCAGACAAGAAATTGATTGTTTCCAAACAAGATTTCTTTCTTGAGAGGGATCAAGTCCACAAAAAGGATAGTGGGAGAAAGATTTACTTTTATGAATTTGATGATCAAGATACATAGGAGTTTCTATAGGAACAAGTTCTATAGGTCCCCATAGAAGAGGTAGTTCCTGAAACACAATTAATACATAGGAACACAAGAGAGATAAGATAACTAAAGAGATATGGTTTTCTTGTCACCGGGGAAGGTGACTCCTTATTGTTGGACAACGATGAACCTCTCTTATATAAGAAAGTAGTAGAGAGCTCTGAAGCTACAAGATAGCTAGAATCTATGAATTATGAGATGGATTCCATGTATCAGAACCATGTCTGGGTTCTAGTCAATATTCCAGTTGATGTAAATCCCATTGGGTGTAAATGGGTATCCAAGATGAAACTGGAAATGGAAGGTGAAGTTAGTATCTATAATGCAATTCTAGTGCTAAGGGTTTTAAAAAGTGTCAATGAATTGACTGTAATGAAACCTCTTCTCTAGTTTCCATGTTTAAATCCATTAAAATCATACTTTCCATAATAGCTTTCCATGACTATGAGATTTGGAAGATGAATGTCAAAACCACATTCCTTAATGAGAACCTTCAAGAAGATGTATTTATGACCTAACCAGAAGGGTTCGTGAAAATAGGTGATGCTAAATGGGTATTCAATTTGAAGAGATCCATTTATGGATTAAATAATTCATCCAAGTCAGGGAACATTCGACTCGATGAAGCCATAAGAGAATTTATCTTCATTAACAATGAATGTAAGCCATGTGTTTACAAGAAATTTAATAGGAATGAGGTCCTTATCCTAGTAGTGTATGTTGATGACATATTGCTTATTAGAAATGACATAACAATATTGTAGTCAGTCAAGGACTGGTTGAACAATTGATTCTCCATGAAGGACTTAAGTGAAGTAGCCTACATTCTAGGGATCAAGATCATTAGTGATATATCCAAGAGGCTTCTTGGACTATGTCAAAGTACATACATTGACCAGATACTAAAGAGATTTAGTATGTAACAATCCATGCGGGTATTGTTTCCTATGTCACATGGTATACATATTTCCAAGAAAATGTGTCCCCAAACACAACATGAGAAAGATATGAGGAGTAAGATTCCATACACTTCAGAAATATAATATATCTTGTATGCCATTTTATATACCGGACTTGACGTTTCTTATGCACTGAGCCTGGTTAGTAGATATCAAGAAGATCTTGGAGAAAAACACTAGACTACTATTAAGACTATCCTTAAGTATTTGAGAAGAACTAAGGATATGTTCCTGGTGTATGGAGGAGATGAGAATCTTGTCATCAAAGGGTTTACTGATGCTGGTTTTTGGAAAGATTAGAATGATTTGAAGTCAACATCCGAATATTTTTTCTATTTAAATGGAGGAGCTGTGCGCTGGAAGAATTCAAAGAATCCATTTTTCACTGATTTTACAGCGGAGTCTAAATATATAGTAGTTTCTGATGCATCCAAGGAAGTTTTCTGGATTAAAGAACTTTTTCAAGGATCATGATGTGGTTCCTAGAAGTAAATATCCCATTACATTGTATTGTGATAATACTATAATAGTGGATCTTCCAAAATAGCCAAGGTCACATCAACAGACAAAGAACATACTCTGGAAATATCACCTATTAAGGGATTTCTATCAAAGGGGTGAAGTTGTAGTGAGAAGAATGTTTATGGAAGAGAACATGGAGGAACCCTTGACTAAAGGACTATCTCAATTGAAGCATGAATATCATGTGAGAGCTAACAGACTGAATGTTCTTAGCAGTTGGTTCTAGTGCAAGTAGGACTCTGTTGGAGTTGGTTCCATAGAAACAAAATTATTTCTACATTATGATAAACCTTTATTCAGTGGATGAATATTAATAAACTACTTATCACATCATTATTGTTATTCTATGTGACATATTATATGATGGTGTCGTATGAATAGATTTCGCACCAAAAGGTCATAGAGGATCCCTACTATGATGAGAACCCAAAAGTGCCTTGACACTGTTCTTGAATATATGTTCTATGGCTGGATGATATAATTTGAAGGGACATAATTGATATAGGCAATCAGGGGTGGAGAATCATGAAACTTTGAGGCCGCTTCTTATGGTGTGTTCCCTTGGTAATATCTAGGAGGATATTATGAGAACAAGACCTGGTAGTAGGAAATACACATTCATAAGTGTCATTGGATGTTTCTTTTTGAGGAGGTGTGTATTGGTCCTTAGACTTTTTGATTATTATTATTGGGGTTTATGACTCACACACTTAGATGTATTGACAAAAACTATGATGACAGATGTTCGTGGAATGTTAGGATATGTTGGGTGCATCACGAGTAGTAATGCATTAATGAATAATGTGAGAAAGGATTCATCACTTATACAGAATTAGATATGTTCAGACCTACGATGGAAATGATATAATCTAACTAAATCCATGTCCATGGTATTATCTAGGAAAGTTTAATTCTGGGAAGTCAATGAATGTGAAATCAAGCACATGGGTTGATGGCACTTGCATGCAACTTGCTTGATTGGAGATATCGAGAAAAATGGATTATATTACATCATAATAATTTGTATGAGGTGACATTTCATTGAGAAATTAACTTCTTTATCTTGGGTTACTTGACCTGTTTCTAGATAGTAATCTTCGAATTTAGGCAATCCCGCCTAATGCCAATGAGAAGGAGGCCCAGGGGGTCACATAATAAGTGTATCCAGTATCTTAGTTAAATAATTTATTTATTTAACATGTTGAATAAATATTATTCCCTGTTGTGGTATAATAATTATTTGATTACACGTTATAGGATTTATTAAGTTTATAGTTATTCAAGAGAATATATTGCGGAAAAATTATCATTTATCAGCAAATAATGCATTTATATTTATTTAATAAATAATTAGTCATTATTCAAGGCCCAGTAAATATTGAGGAGGATTAGAGGACCAAGTTATGGGTTCGGTGAGAAATAATATTAAATATGATTTGGTTAAATAATATTTAAAAATAACATGCAAGTTAAGAAAATGTAATGTAATTAATATCTTTTCTTTTAATATTTGACATTGTGTTTTCAAATAGAATAATAAATTATGTAACGACACATGTGCTAATTAGTTTTTATTATCTGGTGAATTAAATTTGTTAAGAACCTGTCATGGAAATAACATGATTTCTATTATCATTTGACATGGGTATTTCATATGGAATAATAAATTAAGTAACAACACATGTTCTAATTATTTTTTATTAGATAGTTAATTAAATTCCCCATTATGTTATTATTCCCTATATAAGTCAAGGGGGTCATTCCACCAACTAATACATAGTTGTGTGTAAAACATCCTTGGAGAAAATCTCTTAATCTTAGATAATTATTACCTCTCTACGAATTCTCTCATGAATGAGGAAGATCCTCCTCCACCGGATCATGGATAAAGATTTGGAAGTGATTTTTGAGGCGATCGAATGCAGACATCAAAAGCGCAAGTATCTTTCATGCTAGAGCCCGAATACTCTTTCAACGACGTCCATAGATACATGGAGAACATGCGGATCACCCCTAGAGGATTCCTATCATTGGATTCTACATCGCAACAAATCCTCACCTCAGACCTGTTGTCAAACAAATCAATAAAGAAAGAATCACTATAGAGGAAATTCTATAATTTAAAGAAATAAATTATAAATAAAATATATCGATCCTCTCTTCTCAGTTTTGGGTTCTATCATTTTACTTTAATCTTTGATTCTATTCCATGGATACTAGAATTCATATTCATATTGATCCTAGATTAATTATTAATTATTAAAATTTGTAAAGTTGGGTAAACACCTATCCCGTGCTTCTACTGTGCCCAAAACCTACATCTCCTCAGTCAGTGGATAGTTTGAAAAACTATGCACCAATTGTGGAAACCCCCACTACCTGGGTTTTCATAGTTTACACTAACAGGGTGCACAGTTTGGGAAAACAATGTTCCAATCGTGAACAACCGAATATCCCTTCAAAAATTTCAAAATTCCACGCCAAGAACCCCTAAACAAGTCCAAAACAAATCATGATCAAAAGTGGGGTTTGAGGAGTACCTTAAAACAGAAATAGGATGTCACAACCTCCCCAACATAGAATCTTTATTCCCATGGAAATCATGTTAATAATCTTCCATTTAAAAAATATGAGGCCATTAATCTCTTATAAGTACCTCTCTCTCTTCTATGTCTCATGAGTATCATAAATATTCTTCAATATCTCTCAAACTAAAGGTATCATCCTCACGTGAAGTACCTTTATTTTAGAATCAACTATCCTAATTAGATGCTCAATCATAGGTAAATCAGGCTAAACATGAAGATAAATTGAGGTTAGAACATGAGATGGATTAGAAAGATACATTCAGAGCTGCGATACATGGAAAACGTTACGCATTGATGTCAACTATGGAGGAAGGTCTAAATGGTAAGAATCATTCCCCACCTTCTCAAAAACCTTAAAAGGTCCCACAAAATGTAGAGAAATCTTCTCTTTAATCCAAATCAGTTAATGACCCAAATGAGGTGAAACATTCAAGAACACCTGATCACCAACAAAAAATTACCATGGTCTTCGATGACAGTAAACATAAGATTTATACCAACTCAATGCCATCAAAATTCTATTAAGAATCAACCGAATCTTTCATATAATCTCTTGAAACAACATTGTTCCAACCAAGTAAATTTCAACAATCTTTATCCAACACAACAAAGATCTATAATGATGGTCATACAAGGCCTCAAAAGGAGCCATTCTAATTGTAGACTGGAAATTATTGTTATAAGAAAACTCAACAAGCCCTAAATGATCATCCAAAGATCCACTAATGTCAAGAACATAGGTGTAAAGGACATCCATAGGAATCTTATAGTTCTTTCTATCTGACCATCCAACTACGGATAGTATGCCATACTCAAATGAACCTGAGATCCTAGTGCCTCTTGATGGACTCTCCAAAATTTAGAAGTAAACAGAGGATCTCTATCAGAGACTATAGAAGATTAAATTCCATTAAAATAAAAAATCTTTTTCAAGTAAACATTTGTCAACTCTTCAACTTTGGTTGTATCAGTAATGGGTATAAAGTGATCCGATTTGGTCAACCGATCAATCACAACCCATATCGCATTTTTCATTCAATGGATACATGAAACCTAACCATGAAGTCTATAGAGTTATAATACCACTTAAAAGTTGGTACATTATGTGGATGAGGAAACCCTAAAGGTCTCTAGTGCTCAGACATTAGTCATCGGAAATTATAACAATAAGATACAAACTCAGCAATGCCCCGTCTCATACCTGGCCACCAAAATCTATGTTGCATGTCATAGAACATCTTTATGGTTTTTGGGTGCACTAACTACTGGGAATTATGGAAATCCACCTTCACTGATTTCATGATAGATAATGGTACAAAAAATGATTCCAAAAACAAAGAATTCCCTCTATGGAGAATGAACACTCAGTAACATTCTCCCCACCATAAAGAGAGTCTCTATTTCTATGAAACTCATAATCAATCTACTATTTATGAAGAATAATATCATATAGAGTATAGGTAAAGTGAAAAATGGATAAGGAAATAATGGCCCTTGATTCCCAGAATCCAATATGAAACTATGGAAAAGGATACATTATGTTCCACTCTTCTAATGACTCTTTCATGGTCTAGATCAGATGTTTCCTACTTAAATCATCAGCGACGACATTCCCTCTACCCGGGGTATAAGAGATATCAAAGTCAAATGATTTTAGGTACCCCACACCACACATCTGGAGGAGATTCAAATATTTTTTATAGAATATATAACTCATGATCTTGTGGTTAGAATACATAGTAAACAATTCTATGAAAATTAAATGTATCCTTCTCTTAAGAACATGCATCACAACATCAAGATAAAAGTTATGGGTTAGGTAATTCTTTTCATGTTTCATAGGCTATCGAGATCCCTATGAAATAACATGATCACCATACATAAAAACACAACCAAAACCTAAACCTGATTCATCATATAAGACCACATACTTGGCCTCTGGAAGTGTCAACACCAGTGCTGTAGTGAAAATATGGTTAATCTAAACAAAATATCTCTAACATTTCTCATCCCAAGTAAACATTAATCCCTTTCAAGTTAGAGAAATCATAGAATATGGAAACATTGAGAAGATCTTAATGAAACAGATATAATAGTTAGTTAAACCCAAGAAGCACCAAATATCAAAGTAAATTCATGGTTTATCCCATTTCATAACAACTTTCACCTTTTTCAGGATAAACGAAAATACTATGTTTTAATACTGTGTTTCCTGAATATAAAAATCACATTTTGAGATCTTGGTATAAATTCAATGATTTCTTGACAATTCTCGAACTAATTTCAAATGAATCACATGATCCTCCTCAGACTTAGAGTAAACAAGGATTTCATCCATAAAGACTACCTCAAAGGTATCAATATACTCATGGAAAATCCTTTTCATTAAAGCCATAAAAATGTAGGAGGATTGGTTAAACCAAATGGAATGAAAATGTACTCATAATGGATATAATTTCTCTGAATGGTGGTTTTATGAATGTTAGATTCCTTTATCATCAATTGATGGTAACCAGAGCGATGATAAAACTTACAGAACCACTTATCCCCTTTTAACTGGTCAAACATGTAATCAATCCTTGGTAATGGATATTTTTTTATCTAAAGTATCTTCAAACTAATTCTTATACTCCTTCATTTTTGATGGATCATTGTGTTAATATGGAATAGTTATTAGCTGATTACCATGCACTAAATCTATAGAAAATTATACTATCCTTACCAGTGGAAAACTAGAGAATCTTGAAGCAAAAACATGAGGAAACTTGATAAAAACTGGAGGAATATAATCACTAAAATATTCTCATTCCAGATCAAAAGTGAACATAGATATCACGTTACCCAACTATAGATAAGAAGATCTAGATTTACTCTACCTTGGGTCTGATTCTCCTTGAAATGTGAGGAAGACCCACTCATGTGTATTAAATAAGACCCGTATAAGATAACAACCAATATGGGAATTATTGGATATGATCCAATCCATACTGAATATGATTTCAAGAGGTTTCATGTCGAAAACTAGAAAATCCCAAGAAAACCTGATATCTGATAATGATAAAACAAAAAAAGGAATATGGAGACCCTTTTCTCCATTTGTTCTAGGGGGTGTAGTAATATCCATCACAGAAGATAAAAGTTTCATAAGAATATTTAGTTGATTGATAATAAAAGTTGAAATATACAAATGAGATCCACAAGTATCAAATAAAGTAATCACTAATGAAATAGATATAGTGATAGTACCTATCACAATCATTGTACATATATATTCTTCCTCTATAGAATCATCCACTATGTGAAGAAGCTTCATTCTAGATTCCAATGGATAGAACCCATTTTTCTGTGAATCATCTTATTTCACCCCAATTTTAGTAGGTCTTGATGATCTCATTCCACTTTGTGGGGGTGGAGTAAAGATATCATAACTTCTTCAAGGTACCTGAGCATCCACATGAACCACATATTTTGGGTGCCTCAGTGAAAAAACACTTCGAATTCCTAGCTTGACCCACTGGTAACAAATCAAAGGGCCTCTTCCAGGTACTATAGGAGGTCTAGAAAAACCCTACTATCAATATACACCATAGGAATCATCACACTTCCTCTTACATTTATAGGAACTTGTAGAACTTCCACTGGGAGAAAAATGAACTCCCATTAAACCTAACTTACCATCCATGTATATTTAAACAGTCAAATCTCTATCCAGTACATCAAAATAAGAATGAAAATTCAATAATAAAACCAAATAATGAATATCAAATTGAAGTCCCATCTCGAACCATCGAGTATTTACCTTCTAATTTGTCACAATATCTGGTGCAAACTACAGAAGCTCAGCAAATTGATTTCCATATTCTGTCATGCTCTTTTTAGCCTTCACGAGTTTGAAAACACTAAATACTTGGCCAAAACCATAAAATCTAGATAAAACTAGTTAGTGAAAATAAATTTATTATAATTCCATAATAAGACCTCATGCTTCCTCTCTATCACCATCCTATCCCACCATGTCCTACAAGTTACATCTATATTTTGGAACATTTCAACTTGATTTCATCTGGTATCTCCAAGAACTAAAATAGAAATTGATATCTCTCAACCAATCCTTAGGCTTTTGAGGAACATTTGTGGTTTTTAACTCTAGATGATTTTGGTGAAGTAAATCATGACAATGATTCCATAAAACATCCCTTTGAGGTTTTACAACTAGATCCTAAATGGGAACAGGTGCTGGTGATTGTCCCACAGCTTGAACAACACACATAATAACCTCAACCAAACCTTGATCCGTGGGAGTATTTTCTCATTGTGGTTCAACAAAAACTTCCTCCTAGATCTGATTCACATGTGTTCTTGGAGGCATGATGTTATAGAACATAATCAAACAACAATGAAGACATCATATTAACACTCAAAAGGATAAATAAGGAAAATTAATCAAAAACAATAAATAAAAAAGATTTCAATTTCAACATATCCAAATACAAATTAGGGAAAAGACTAAAAGCAATCCTCAAGATGTCTCTCCTAAACCACTCCTAGTGACTTAAGGATCATTGCTGCGAGAGATGGTTGGGCACTCACTCATAATGACCTCCTAAATCCTAACACGATTTCACAACTTCATTCTGACATTAATACAAGATGCTTAACCTTCACCTTTGATAGCAATTTTTCACTAACCAACTTGGATACCCTAGTACCATAATAACTGAGTCGGTCCTAACATATCCTGAAGGGCATTTCCAATACCCATGGGTGGGTGAATAGAACCTCACAATATACAATATGAAGGTGGGAATTAATTTTCTGTGAAAACAACTAAAGATATAGATACAAGTCATTATACAAAAAAGGAATCTCCAAAAGGATTAATATACCAAACGTCAAACATGTTATAAAACAAAAAGGTACAATAGAAAATTACTAGAAATCAAGATAATAACCCAAGTCCCAATAGACAAAACTCTCCAATCCCAAGTAACATCAACAAGAACCACCCCTAATTGATACTATACCCATTCTCTATCCTAGATGAATATTATATATAAACACATAAAGGAACATGTAGGGTTTGATACAAAAGCCTGGAAGGGTATCAAAAAAGATTCCATAATATTATTCGAAAATTAATTAACCACAAAAAGATTTAAATTTTAAAAAAACAAACATGGAATTTCAAAATCTTATTTAAAAAAATCATGCATTACATTTCAAATGATTGAAATATATCAAACAATGTCTTAATTTATTTTTGAATAAAACATTTTATATAAATTCACCAAGAATTTGTAAAATAATTTAAAAACAATGGAATACATATCAAAATAATCACAAATTAGAAAAATGGTTATCTTACAAGAGGTAATATTTTTATAGGTTATGGGATCCTTACACCCCTGTATAAAAAATTAAAATGTGCATACATGTCTCTTTGAAACTAGTCAAAGAGGACTAACCAATATCCCACTAGGTATAATCCCTACTAATCAGTTTATATAGATTTCTAAAGCATCAATTCGTTGCTAGGGAATTCCCATCATAGTGTGTTTGTCCCTAATAACTAAATAACTACCTAGGCCTGAAATTTATCTAACAATAATTACTCATGGGAATTTTATTTCTAAAATATTAAAATTAAAATTTACCCATTTCATTCTATTTCAATATGCCAATTTCCATTAAAAACTAAAATTAGGTTTTAATCAAATCATCCCTTTTCCAAGATAAAACCACCCAGTTACTATCAAACCAATTTAATCCATTTTTCAAAAATATGAATTTGAAATCCATTTCACAATTTAAATTCCATAATTCAATTTTACAAACTTCCATCAAATTTCTACAAACACACCCCAATTCAATGGAATTGGGTTTTTTCCCAATTTTTTTTCCAAATAATATTTAAATCCCAATTTACAGAAAGAATATTTTTTTAAAATAAAATTGAAAGAAATTTATTATAAATAATACAATTTAGGGTTAAATAAATTGGACAATAATAAACAAAACCAACTATAGTATATCACGAGATCACACATCACAAATCCCGATAAGGGAAACTCCATGAAGAATGTCAACAATGAAGATCTAAGAATCAAACCTAGCTTCAACATCTACAAAATAGGGATTAGATCATGAAACAACACAAATATCTAACTAAAACAAGGGACTAGATAAGGATATAGTCGGAGATAAAGAACTATAAAAGAAAAATTACTGGGAAAAGATGAAACAATGATCGCCATGCTTTGATTCACCTCGGAAGGGGTTTAGAGGAGAAAAAATGGTCTTTGAGAGTACTAATGACCTATGAAAACATTCTAGGAAAATTTAGGCTAGTGATGTTGTAAAAATAGGTGTTAGGAATTTTCAAAATATTTTTTGGAATAATAAAATCTAAAATGCATGGTTAGCTGGGCATGGTTGCATGGTTTTTCAAACCGTGTGCCTTAGCCATGCACCTCTACTGATTGGGTTGTATAGTTTCTTCTTGGTGGGAACACTACTTTGAAAACCATGAGTAAACTATGTAAACCCCCACTTCATAGGTTTTCATAGTATTCACTAGTAGGGAGCACTATTTGGGAAAACTGTGTGCCAACCATGCACAACCCAATAGCACATCAAAAGTTTCAAAATTACACCTGAAGAAAGGCTAAACAAGACCCAACCAAATCCTGATCAAAAGTGGGGTTTGATTAGTACCTTAAAATAGTATCATTATTTTTCAAATATAATAGATTCCATATTTTAAATCATCATAATTAATATAAGTTAATAGGTTCAACTTTATTTTAGGTCATAGTAAATAGCAATAATAATAATTTTTTTCACAGTTAATGTTAAAATGGGTTTACCGGGGGTTAAACCATGATATAAGTGATTTATTAGCAACAAAAATATAAAAATATTCTTTTTTGAAGATATCTCAACCTTATTTTAACCTAATATGAATCCATGTCCATTTGGATCCACTTTCCCATTAATGTGACCTTAAACCATTCAATTCTATTAAGACATTCCATGGATGTGCCTCCTTTCAATTATAAAAGGTAAAAATTCAACCTACATTATTCACACCATTTAATCCTTCTAGAACATATGTCTAAACCTTCCATGCTTAAGAAGTTAGCCAAAGCAGGTATCTCAAAGAAGAGGTATAGATCTTAACCAAGCTCTTTCTTAATTATTTCTTATTTTATTTTTATAAAATTATTGTATAAAAAAATGTTGCACCAGTATAAAAAATGTACATATGTTTTATTATTATTATGTAATAACCATTTACAACCCTTTATAAATACAATTGGATATTAAAGTATCGCTCGTACATACGTGTGGACTATTAACTCCACATAGTGATATGGCTAATTTTTCACCAACATCATTCATGGTTTATTATTATGATATATTAAACTTCTATATAGGACAATTATTTTATAATAATTATTCTCTAAAAATGGATTAATACTTATCTTCATTATGTTTCATTCATTAAAAATGTGAATTTCACTCATTCTTAAATACATACTACCATCTGCAAATGGTGATGTAATTAATTTTCCATCACCAATTTTTATGAATGGTTATGAATAGATATATAATTAATATATAAGATATTTATGTCATGATTAAATTTTTTTAGGTGAATGAATCATGATCATAATAAAATGACCATTACATTCAAACTAAAACAAACTTGAAAAATGATGTAGTTAACACCTTAAAGTTGAATTTAATAGTGAATTGTTAATAAAAGAGAGTTGAAATGATATAATTGGATAATATATTATATTATAAGGTTTATTATTGTTATTTTATATAACAATAAAAAATTTAAATTTAATATATAGGATCTTATAGAGCTTACGAATCAAGTTGAATATAAGGTAATGGGTTTTCATCTCAATTTCTCTTTGTTGATGACATTTTAATACTATGAACTAATTTATTATATCTATTATGTATATATTTATAATAAATTTATTTTATAATAATAAATGATTTAATATATGGTATTTTTATATCCATATTATTTTCAATCATCCATTTACTTTTATTTAAATATTACTAAATTCATAATGGGTTTATGCATGACTTTCATTTTTACTAGGATTGTTTTTTATTCAATATTACAGTGATGAAAATATATAATATATCTTTATGAAGTATTACATATTTTATTATCCTATAGTTTTTTCTAGTTTTTTTAGGGTTTCCTTCCATTTTCCTCTCTTTATGTACTCCATATAATGTTAGAATTTCTTTAAGGAAAACTGACATCATTTCTCTATATAGTTGAGAATATTTTCATCCATGTCCATACACTCTTTAAAAAAAATTCAAGGATGTTTTTACTAATATAAAAATATCTTTTAATATATATTTTTTTCTTTACCAAGGTATTATTTTTTTTCTTATCATTTTTCAAATGTGGTTCTTTTGACTTTTATTGAAATATGAAAGGATCTTTTTTAAGAAACACTCTATGAATGAATTTCTTTTCTATCATGAATAATATTTTCATTGAAATATGCATTATATATTTCCTTTTTTATTTTCAAAGAACATATTTTCATATTTTTTTTAGACTTTTATTATTCTAAGTAAGTGATATCAAATAAAAAGGGTATTTTCCCCATGAAATTTTATAGTGACCATTTAATGGTATTTTTTCTATAAAAAAAATCCTTTGATGCATAATATAATTCAATGGGGATATGATTCATTGATTCCATTATTATTATTTCTATGGATGGTTTATGATTATGATGATTAATTTTTTATGAAACCTATATCCTTTACATGGGTTATTATTTGATTATATGATTACTTTTTTATGATCTTGTGGAAAAAATTAGTATTGATTTAATTATTTGATGGGTGGGATTGGAATTAGATATCCCTCTAATGCATTGGGTAAACATTGATATCTCATGAGATAATAAGTATATGAATTTGGAGTACAACTGGTTTAGTATAAGTCTTTTTCCAATAAGACATTATTTAGAGTGAACCATGACTAAGGAAATAATAGAATGAGGAGTGATCCCAATCCACTATTATAGTATTATAAGTGATACTTGACTTAGTAGTTGATTTTATATACTTTTCTGAATACCAAAATCTTATTTCCTATGATTATAATATGTTTTAATGAATCATGATTTATTATTAATGATTCCATACTCCTATATATTATGATATTTATTTGAAAAACCCTTATTAAATGGTTCATTATTAACTATATTTGACTAATTGGCTATTATTATCATGATTCTTGATCATCTTCTCAATCCTTTATGCCTATTTTATGATCACTTATGATAATTGATTGATATCTATTTTGATTCCCCCTTATTGAGTATCTGAGCTCACCCTCTTTTATGTTTCCCTTCCCCATTTTATGAAGAAATGTTTTAATTATGTTATGTATAATAATGATGTTATTTGTGAGTAAAAAAATTCGAATGATTTAGATATTTTATTTACAGGTTATTTAAATATGCATGTTTCCAAGGACATTAGGACTCTATGGTCCTTAGTAAAATATTATAGTGAACTTTATTGAATATTTATCTGAAATCATGTAATTTTATGTAAAAATATTATTCATCACCACAATGTTTCATTATAAAGAGATATTTATTAAATTGAAAATGATAATTCAAACCTCATTGAATACAATACAACGTCAGCAACAAGATTAGGAAAGGTAGAATCCATTTTTCTTGTGTCATGAAACTACTGTGTTGTATTCGCATAACTTGATATATTGTATATTCTCTTATCATTATATCCATAATGGTGATTCATGTGGTATATATGATCTCATGTGTATTTTAAGAAAAACAAGTATGTTTCTACTCCTATAGAGTAGTTATAATTTTTTGAAGGGAGTAGTGATACTTATACATGAAGTGTGATTGGATTGATTTTTTTTCCTTTAGTGTATGATATTCTCATCAATATGGTTACTCAATCCAAAAATTTGTTAAAAGTTAATTTCACTAGGTATCATAAAAATAAAAAATAAAATATTATTCACTAATTTACCCCACACCTCCCAAACAGTGAATCAAAATTTTACACTGAGGCCATTATAAATGGTATTAATGAATCCTATTTCTCCTTAATAGATGAATGAATTATAAAGATATATTTTTCCTTTATATAATATGATTTAGACTCATAAATTCTACTATAGTTATTGAAAATATAAATTTAGGTAAAATAAAGGGGATTCGCACTTTTGGTGGGAAGAATTATTATATTTATAAATATTAGATGTTATCATATCTTTGGTAAATCATTCCTGATGTATTATAGGTTTTAATTGATGGTTTTTTACTCATTACAAATTTAATGTGATAATGATAGTATATAAAAATAATTTTTATAACAATGTTCATTCTTGATATAACATCATGTCCTCTCTTTTAGAAAATGAGTTTATCAATGATTAAGTGATCACTATTAAAAAATGAATTTGGGATATGTTGGAAAATATTAATTAATGAAACCAAAAGGTGAAACATGACAAGATATAGGTATATAGGTTTATTATTAAAGACTGTATGAGGAATGATGAGGAAATGGAAGATAATTTTTTCACTAAAATTAATTAAGTTATTATTACTATCGATGGGTTTTAAGATAAGATGTATGAATGTACTATTATTTAGAAGATACTATGTATCTGTTAAGACATATTGGATTCAATGGTTTAGGTACACAAAGACCATGACATGAGTAAACATCCCTTGGTTTATTTTCAAAACATTTTAATCTCTTATGAAATATAGTTGAGACGTGACTTCATGAAGAAGAGAAAGAAATATAGCGAAATTACCTTCAAATATCAAAGGTAATATAATAACATCAAAGAAATTGATAAATATGGCGAAGAATATATTTATAAATGAAATATGGAAATTAAAATTTAAAAAATATTATCATTCATTTAATGAAATGATAAGATAAGGAAATTAATATTTTAAGTTAATAATCTACATAAAAGTTTCATGATTGGGGCTATTTAACATTTTTCATCAAATTTTATTAAATTTAAAGAAGATTAAGTTTATGATGATTTGTATGATAAGATAAGAAGTTCTTAAAATAATAATTCACCAAAATATTATTCTAAGTATAAAGTCTGGAATTTATAAAAATTCATGAAACATAATATCTTATTTAGTTTTGAAGATGATGATACCCATGTTGCTAAAGTTTAAGATTAGAATTCATGTTATGTTTTTGATAAATTATTTATTTTTAATATGAATAATAAAAAATTCTCTATTGATGAATTCTTAAATGATGTATGTGGTGATAAAACAAAACTCGAGTTCATGCTTAAATTGTAACTCTAAGACTTTCTGTCAAATATTTTTTTATTAGAAAAATTGAACAAAGATAGAAAAAAGGACTCTCAGTTACATGTTAAAAATGTTATATTAGAGGTTTAAAATGTTTCAAAATTGATGTATGGTATTGAAAATTTAAAGAAGGTACGTTATGATGTTCAAATATTGAATATTTACATAGAAGTAATTGTTAAATAATAGAATAATGATCTTGATGTTGTTCAACCGAAAATAATGTAATTTTAAATTGACCTGGAAAAATTAAAATTAAAATTTCAAAACTATATTAATCAAGATTTAGTATGAGAAAATAATAATATGGTTGAAATGGTGTATGTAATGTTTTAATTTGTTTATTATTAATTTATTTTAAAGAAAACCAATTATAAAAAAACTAATTATTATGATAATATAGATTTTAATGTAAAATTTTATAAAAAGAATTAAAAAAAATATTATAAATAGATGCCAAGAATGATGAAAAATTTGTTATAATTCTTACATAATTTTGGTTATGAGAAAGGAGACATGGTTATTTTTCAAAAAATGAAAGAACAATATATGTATAATTTTTTTCATGGATTATATTGTG
The DNA here is from genome assembly GCA_963277665.1 of Viscum album. NCBI lineage: Eukaryota > Viridiplantae > Streptophyta > Magnoliopsida > Santalales > Viscaceae > Viscum > Viscum album. The sequence goes on along the minus strand of OY728125.1, from coordinate 1,052,510,495 downwards.
GAGGCATTGGGAACATGGAAGGAATATGTTTGTTTAATTACCAATATCACTTTTATTTTAAATGGTATGAGATATAAATATTTAGGTGGATTTAACCAAATCTTAAAATAAAATTTTATTCGTAATATTGATATTATTAACTAAAGGGTGGAAATATATTGAAACCCTTATAATATGTTTCTTGATATATGTATTTTTTTAGACACATTGTTGGTGATTGTCTCACTATTTTACCAACCCAGCTGAGTATGAATCATAATACTCAAAAGGATTAAATGAATACTGATAAATGAAAGGAGATCATGGTTATTATTTAAGTGGCACACAAAGAGTCACAAAAGTACCATCAATGTCTCTTTGATAGTGGATGATACAATAAAATTATAGGAGAGGAAAAAAATTTAACAGAAGTTGGGAAGTGAAATAAAGAATCAGTGAGATTTTGAAAAGGAAAATTACTAAAAAATTGTAATAGGTGGTTCAAAAATCATTGGATAATAAAAATTGGAATTAAAGAAAAAATATTAATATGTTTAAAAAACTTTAATTATGTGTGTATTATATCAATGATAATGGCAATGAAGTGGTGTTTTAGAAGAAAAAATGTTTTGTGAGGATGTTAAATGATGGGTGTTTTTTATGAGAATATGGGGAATATGAGGTAACTTTTTTCAAGATGGTGAACTTGAAAATTCATTTTACATGAGCTTTAAATAATAAAATCCATTGTGAAATATAATAATTATCCCCTATGGTATAGATAATATGAAAAAATGGATCCAAGGAAAGAATATTTGTAATATTCCAAGGTTAAAGATATAAATAGATTGAATGAAATTTACATTCCCAAATGAAAATATGGTTAATTTTTTTATAATAAAGTGGATATTTAGACATTCCATATATTTGTGATCATTAATTAATTAATTAATTTTCCAATGGGAAATAAATTTATAAATAGAGATAAGAATTTAATTTCCTTAATTGACTAATTCACTCATGATACATGCGTTATGTCTATGAAATATATTTCAAAGGCAATAAAGTTGGTGTAAGGTATCCAAATAAGCATTTAAAAAGATTGTTCTTTCTAAAGAATTATATTTTGAATTGAAATTAGTATTGAATATACATTTCAAAATATTAAATCTTAACTTAAAAAGAATAATACTAATTATTAATTTAGTACAACATATACTCTAAATGAAAATGGTGATACTGAATTGAAGAATATAATTTTACTATAAATGGATTCTATTATATTGGTTGAACATAATAGTTATCAATTTTTTGTGTAGGAAATAAGTATATAAAATTATTAATATTAAAATTCATTGTATGTGTTGAATTAATTATTATTTCACACAACAATAGATTTATTATAAGAAAATCCCAATATTTAAATAAATCAAGTTATTTGTCTGTCCTTATATTATTAAGGTAAATAGTGAAAGCATGGCGATGATTTAATGAAGAGAAGATAATGATATTTAATTTCTTTATCTACTTAATTAATCTGTATATAATTATTATAATAAAGAAACATGAATGATTTTTTCAAATTAACATGTAAAATTATTATAAAATATAATGAATGATATTCAACATTAAGAGGAAACTTCCAAAGTGAAGATTATGAAGTAGAAATCATTGAAAAGAAACATAATGGTGTTAAAAGAGATTTTAATATATATTAATAGAGGTTTAAAGATGACTATTCTACCATTTAATGTTATAAATAAAAACCATGTTAAAATAATCCTTGAATGAGAATGAAATTAGAAGTATTAAACAAAATTGGATAAATGGGAAAACCATTTCATGAAAGGTAAATTATGAGGTTAGTAATATATACATCATTTTTATCATATATTGGGAAAATATATGTAAAATATTATTTATATAATCTAATTTAGACTACTAATATGGATGGGCCAGATTTGACTAACAAGAATAAAACTTTAGATTTGGTAACCTAGACCAAAAAACAAGGATATAATTATAAAATATTTGATGTTCCATAACAAGATAAATTAGAAAGGAGAAATTATGAAAAAAAAATTGAAGACATATTTTTATTTAATGTTCATAGTTTTAAGTAATTGATTTTTATTAGACTTTTAAAATGGTTGTTAGGATTGAAACCATTTTGATTTTACAAAAAAATACAAATGTATTTAAATTTAACCACTATTAATGTAGAATTAGATGATGAGGTGTATATTATGAACCCCAGATTATTATTTATTAAAGAATATGAAGGATATATTTATAAATTTAGGAAATCACCGTATAGATTAAAGAAATTTCCAAGAGCATAGTATTTAAATCTTGATTCATGATTTATGGTGATGATGATCATGAAAAGAAGACTAGAAAAAAACATTACATCAATAAATATAAAGTGTTATATTTTATTTTTATCTTATATATTGATGATATTATCTTTTTTGGGGATATAGAATATATTGGAGAAGAAATGTATTTTTCAATGAAAAATAGGTTCTAGTTTTTAATTCTTGGTGACATGAATTATATCATTGGTTGTAAAAAACTTCAGTAGGTAAATCACATTTTCTTATCTCACGAAACATATACCTAAAAATATCTAGAAATGTTTTTTAATGGATTATTAAAAGTAGGTTTTATCCAAAATTTTACCATGAACCAAGCTATCAAATTAATAGTATGTAAGTGACGTTTACTCAAGAAGTTTTATAAATTTAATTTTGAATTCATTAAACTTGATAGATTAGTGATCTAATCTTATGTATGTTGTTGTACATTATGCCAAATATTTGATTACTATAAAGAGTTCACATCATATCCCTACAATTAATATACATATATATATAAAATTCATAATGAATTATTGGTTTAAATATTGTGGTAATTTAGGGGTTTATCTATATGGATATGCTAATATATATATTTATGTAAGTACTAATGATAGAATGACAACATCTAGTGGAGTTTTCTTTCTATGCGAATAGTGTTTAGAATAATGAAAAAAGAAGTTAATTTCTTTGACCCTGAGTACAATCAAGATACATTATATTGTTAACATTCATATAATAACACAATTGATGTTGATGAAAAATGAATTGGAAGATCTTTATATTGATGCATAGTTTCAATTTCTTATTGGTTGTGATATTAGAAGTGTTATCAATATATCAATGAATATTTTTCTATAGTATCGAAAAAATATCATTTAAATAATATATAAATTCATTAAGTAGATTTTCGAAAAATAATGTTTATAGTTTTAGTTTGATATAAAAATGGAGCAAATTGTGGATATGTTCAGTAAACCACTATTTAAATATTCATTTCAAAAAATAAGTTTCTCGTGGTTTACACAACCTAATCCCTTTATAGGATAATGTATAGTAAAATATTTTATCACATAATATCCTCTTTGTGGTTTGGAAATGAAAGGGGTAGAATGAAAACTAAATATCTAAATAGTCTTTCTTTAATTCCAAATGGAGTGTTAAATAATAGAACATCACAGACTATGAAATTACTTTAGAGGGAGTAAATATTGGGGTGTTGTGGGTTTAAAAAGGGCGTGTTGTGAGTACTAAACTAATATAAAAAATTTTGTAGATTTTTTTGGAAATTATTATACACATAATAAAAAATTGGTTTTTTGAATTTAAAAAAGGGGGCTTTCAGGAAGTTAATATGAACTAGTTTCATGCATTGTGAAGAAGTTGATGAGAGTAACTTAAATGGAGAACATGAATTTATTGTTTAATATTCTTGTTTCATTCATAATTTTTTCTCCTGTTTTATAAAAAATAATGATAGATTATTTATTAAAAGGTGTGATGACTTTGGAAAATTATTTATTCGTAATGGTTGGAAAAAATGCAATTGGGTAAATTGAAGTGACCAAGAATAAAGAAGATGGTGAGATCAATAGTGATTCTGGACTTGGGTGGATTATTGTAACCCAAATAAATTTTTAAGAGTTTAAAATCTCGAGAAGATAACTTAGTGAAGAAAATAAGTGTATATAATTTCTATATTATATTTTTTCCAAAGAATTAATAATAATAAAACTCACATAAAATCAAGTTTATCTTGTGTGGCGAAGGTTGTTTTTATGTCTAGAGATGATTAGAAAATTTCTAGTAATGTTTTGTACTATGAATAATGGGTTTGAAAATTTGGTAATTTAATCAATACACAAGTTTAAGCCTTTTGTATATGCATACTCTATGATATGTAAGGAAAAAATTGAAAATTTAGGTTAAATACATACTTTTAGAAAAAATGACATGTGGAAGTATGGAATAGATTCTTTAGATTTCGACATGTTATAAAATATATTAGCACACCATCGTGATGGTAGAATTTTATTAATTTAGAAAATAATGAAATTGGAATTAGATTAATTATACATGAAATAATTTTATGTAAAAAGAGGCTTTTTTTTATGTGATATAATTATTTTAGATTATGATGCAAGTGGATATGTGTGAGAATAATAAATTCAGATTTTAATATTATGTAAGAATATTTCAATTCTGTATAAGAAGTAAATATTCTAGTGGAAGTATGACTCATTAAAAATAAAATGGTTTTTTCTATGAATAAATTTCTTTAATACTAATGTTAAACTTTGAAACCATGATAATTTCAAAGAGTATTTTTTTATAACGTATATAACATGCAACACCGAGCTGAAACGAACGAAAAAATATTATTATTTAAATATGAGCATTATAACCGAGTCATTGAATTTGTAGGTATAAATAGGATTAATAAATTATAATATTTATTTAACTTAACTACTCAATAAAAATATTTTTATTAGTTATTAGGAAATAAGTACTCTATTTTTGGTAAGACATTTTATTCCTCAAAATACATTTTCTTCAAAAATGGTTTTTATTGCTTCTTATGAGAGAATAATATAATTAAATTTTTAAATAGTTATAATTTTTATTTAATAAAAATTAATTTCTTTTAAATTAATTATAACAAAATCATAAAAGGTTCAATTATTTAGATTTTTATAAAAACATTGATTTTCTAGTGAATAGTGAAAAATACTACTTGTTATTGAAAACTGAATTTTTTTCTCAAGAAGATAACATGATATAATTTTATTTTAAAAGGTTTCAAAGAAAATTTATTTCACTTATATTAATAATTATAAAATTTAGTTCATTTAAATATTTTTTATGGTTTAATTTTGTATAGAATCATTTGCACTCTAAAAAAGGCATTTTTAGAAAAAACTGATTTTCATTGGGTTTTACGTTCTAATCTTATAATAATTTTAGAAAAAAAGATAAATTTAATACTGAGAAATTTATTCGATGTTATTAATCAAGTGGTCAAAATTTGGTAAATAGCTCCCTTCTAATTTTTTTCATTATGAATAGTAACCGAATTAAATAATTATCACAACGGTAAGGGTAAATCAGGTCATTAAGGTTAAAAAATAATACAATAAAGACAAAAAATGACTCTAACACATGAATTTTTCCTATTTTATAAGTTTATATAAAACATTTCCATAAAGGTTTTGATACTTTTTCAACTTTCTACTATATTTTTTTTTATATTGTACTTTATAATATTTAAGTAAAAGATAAAGATAAAAATCTACCTTTCTTGCATTTAATATCAATAATATTTTTTGGTAGGGATAAAAACAAATTTTGTTCATTTATAAATGAGAATTATATATATAAATTATTTTTTATCATTATAATATATTTAAAAAAAATTAGTGGTGAAATAATTTCAATAAATGCTTATGCAATGCCTATAAAGTATTTAATCAATGAATAGATAAAATGATCTTAAAAGTATTTAAGCAATATAATTGGAATAAATTTTTACATTTTATGAATTTTAATAAAAAATATAATATCTTAGGGATTTTTTAGGGTAATATATTTTTATTTATTCATTTTAATATTAATTTCAAAGTCAAATTAAAATAATAGTTCCAAAAATGACATTAATGATATTTTATAATAAAAAATATTTTATTAAAAGATTTAAAAATCCTAAAAATGATATATTTGGAAAATTTATTAATATATGGATTATAATATCATTAATGGACCATTCTTGTGGGAATTTTCATTTAATATTAACTATCTAGTCCCCTAAAAATAGAAAACAATATTATCACGGTAATCATGAAAATATTTAAGTGAGGTTTAAATAAATATAATGGTAAAAACATCAATCAAACATGTACAATTTTTATTATATGGGTTTATTTATAATAATAATAATATAATATTCTAATTATAACAATTTGAAAATATTTTAAGGTAAAAAATAATTTATAGTAATTTAATACTATATGAAATTTTTAGAATGACCCTCCCCTCATTATAAAAGTATGTTACATATACTATTTTCTTCACACTTCAGGAAAAATTATGTTTAGACCATATGTAACCAAATATATTACTAAAATAGCTACCAACATTATATAATTATTATTTCTGGATGAATACAACTATAGTGGGATTATGGTGTAAGTAAAAGGTGGTTGTCTGAAAAAGAGGTATAGCTTTCAACTGACTGTTTTAGTTTTACTTCTTCTTTTACCCCCCAAAAATATTATTAAAAAACGGTATAATAATAAAAATAGTATCCTAAATTTTGTTATAATTTTTTTTAATGAAATAACTTATATCAATATCCTTTTTCATCAAATGGGAAACAAAACCGTTGTTTGTTTGTACGGAGGACCACTACCTCACGAACCAATGTCATTCATTTTCCATCACCACATCTCATCAATTTTTATAATGATGGATTTAATTTTTTAAATATTATATTAATGAAAAATTAATAATTATTTAATTATTATATATATTTTAATTTATTATTTTTCCATCTACTGAAAAAATGACATCATTCGTGCATACATGGGGACTACCACCTCCACATTGCGATGCGATTTATTTTCCACCACCAAATCACATGGAAAAAATATAAGTTCATTTAAAGGATTATTAGGGTATTTATGATATAATTATCATTAATTAATGTTAAAATATTTCTTACCTTCTTTCTATCATGATCGTGGAAACATGGAAAATGTAACTCATGCATACGTATGACTTACCATCTCCATGATCATAACATTGTTCATTTTTCATAACAATATTTTATAGTTTGTTTTAAAAGTGTGATATATGTATAAAATGTTTAATTTTTCCATGATTATTATTCTGGAAATTGTTTAACAATTAACAAATTTACCATAGTAATTTTATCAAAGTCATTTTGGACGTATGAACCAAATATCGTCAAAATGTCCAACATGAAAATTTTTGAATAGGTAATTAAATATAAAATGTTAAAAAATAAAATAAAATAAATAATAAAATCGAAAAATTATGTTAAGTAATTAAATAATTTATATAAATTTATTATTTAAAAATACAAGTAATGTATACGATGACTCAGGCTTGACGAAAGGGATTTCATCTCAATTTTCCTTCATTAAGACATACTAAAATTTTATACACCTAATTTATTTTATATGGTGTATATATTTCCCCATTTCACATTTTATATTAGTAATACTTCATAATACATGGTACATTATGTTTTTATTCAATTTATTTAATCCAATGGGATTTGACTTGAACGTTACAAAGTGGTAAGTGGTTTTCTAACTCAATTTTGATTTATTGGGTTATACTTTTACTTAATTGAATATGTTATTCCATGATTATATATTAAATGAACTATATTTTTATCTCATTTTATTTCCACCTATTTTATTTTTATTTACATTTTTCACTCATAATCACTTCATTGATTAATTTTCACTTCAATGATAAGATCTTTTTAAGGGCTTTTCATCTCACTTTTGTTTCTGTGAGACATATGGCATATTCACCACTTTTTCCATTCATGTGGTGTATATACTACACATTTGATATGATATATTATTATTACATTTAAATTCATTGTATTTATAGTTTCATTTGAAGTTATTTATTTCATGTGGGTTATGCTTCAAAAGTTTTCAAAGCAGGAATTGTTTATTTCATAATCTCATCATTATTTTGGATTGTTTATGTCTATGTATCTGTTGTTTGAATTATATCATATTTATATCTTAATAAAAATATATTTTATTCTCATATAATTATTTTTTATAATTATATTTTTTTACAATAATTTTTCTATGTTATGTACTCAATAGATCAAAAGAATTATTTAATGTAAGTTTTATTTTTTTCGATCATGAATATTTTTCTTCCATGTGAATATTTTACATAAATTGTTTAAGGTATTTTTTACTATAATATAATGACTTATTAAAGACACAGTTATCTATGTTTTAATTTTTAGAAAATTTATTAAATTGTATCTTCTTTTCTTTTTCCGAATGAGGTACTGTTGACTTTTTACATAAAATATAAATGGAGTATTTTATAACATACTTAATATTAATGGAATTTATTTCCATCATTAATAATCAATAATTTTAAGAATCCTTTGCTGGTATCTATTATTATTTTCAAGTTACTTTTTAATATTCTGGAAATTTTTAGTTTTTAAAAGTGATATTCAATGGAAATGGGTATTTTATTCCAGAATGTTTTAATGATATTTTATGTTATTTTCATCAATAAAAATAACCATTTATTTTATTTATAATATACAAGGGATATTTTTTAAGGATAAAAAATTTATTTTTTATCTCTATATGGTTTAGGATTAGTTTGACTGGTGAAAATATTAACATTTCTTATTCTTGTTTTTCAACAGAAAAGTATTTGTAAATGATGTTTTCCACCCCTTTAATATGTTGAATATATAAGACTTTATATGTGATGGTTGGGACCCATAATATCCCCTCAATTCATTTTTAGGTCTCATAATAATCACTAGTTTGGTTATTGGGTCAAGGCCTTACCCATTTATGGGTGATATCATTTCACAAGGCATTGATGGTGTAACTTATGTCCTTATCCTCATTGGCTTGAGAAGGTGGGAGGATGACACTTGGCCTTAAGTGAAATCCACAAGATTTGAATTGATAGAAATAAATTTTAAAGGGTTTCAATACATTTGGGCGAAAATTTACCCTTTAATATTAAAACAACTAATCCAATAAAACCAAACCAAACAATCCACTATATGATGTATGATAAAAATAACGACAAATCAACTAATTATTTTATATCAAAACACAAAAAAGTTTAATACAACAGAATCCAAAATAACATAAAAAAAACAATGGAATATGACTAATAAAACCCAATATGACCACAAGACTCCATGCTCCACAAGATCCATCCCCCAACATCACTAAACATCCCACATATCACAAAGTAGTGCCAAAGATGTGTGATACTTTACCTTTACCCATGTCCCGGTAGATGACACATGCAAAATCCCCAAAGTTCCAAAAGTGGATGAGTACTAAAACTTAGTAGGTATTAACCATTGAATTACCTACTAACTCCATTAGTATATAAAGGTTAGAAACATTTATAAAAAATAGTTTATATGAAACATTTCCCAAAATTGTTTATAAAAAAATATAAACAACATATAAAAACAATTTATAACCAAATAAAAAAAGTTCCATGCCACCCAATTTTCTAGAAAAAAGATATTTTTCATGAAAACAACCAACTAATTCATTGAATACATTTCTCAATATTCATTTTGGAATAACCATTCCATTCCACCTATCTACACATCAAACTATGAATGTAACATGGACATCCTTATACTCGTGAGTGGTGAGTCATCCTTTCACTAAGCCTTCACCTATTGAACCATTTTGATAGTGGAGATACCTAACCCTAATATCTATCACTAATGATAGGGGAGACTCCTTACCTGTATTTGTCCCGAATGAACATGAACACAAACAACCTGCATGCCAAAAACCAATTCCAAAAACAACCATTTCATCCTTTTCAATAAAACCATTCTTTTATTGAAAACCTTTTTACTAATTCAAACTAACCACCTCCAATTAATTTAAATAAAATAATCCATTTTATTGAATTTTTTTTGATTAATCCATTTACTATAATTCTATTGAAAATAATCAATTTAAAATCAACATTTCAAAACCAACCAAATCACTTTTATAAGAACACAAAATTCCCATGTTCCCATAAACCGTCACTCAAGAGGGTTTTCAAAAATCATTTCACAGTGAATTCATAATATATTTCACAAAAAATAATTAATTTTAAATCAATCCAATCTGTTCTAGAAAAAGGAGTCGAGAGTAAATCCACCAACCTCGAGAGTTTAGGAAAAAACAATAAAGGAGGAAGAACACTAATGAAACCGGGTTAAATATAAATTAACCATACTTAGATCTCTTAAAATATCACAACCAAGACCAAATATAAACTTATTCAGCATCTAAAACCTTATATATACCCACATTGGACATAGATCTAATAGGCTGATAAGAGGGTCAAAGAATATCTAAGAAAACATCAAGAAGGATGAGGAATGCCCACTTTTAATAAGAATCTGGCTTCAACGAACCAAGGGATGACTCCATATCGCTTCCAATTCACTTTGGAGAGGTTCCCCAACCATTGAGAGATCACAATCCTGAGTTAAGGTGACATATGAGGTAAAATGATACCCTTAATGAAAAAACACATTAGATCCACTTTTTATGATCTAACTATCACCCTACACGTGGTTTAGTCACATGGTTAGGAAAACAGTGTTTTAGCCACTGCCTAAAGGATGAACCTCACATGGTCACCTCACACATTCTCCATAATAGTGTTCTAACCATGCCAAATCCACTACCTCAAAACACCCTACCCATTTTCAAAGTGTCTGGTTTCTCTTAGGATGTCACACTGTTTTGGCCAAACCATGTGTAGCCCATGAGCCTTCCCTTGACCTCCAAAAACACATTTAAATTTCTCCAAACTATTCCAAACTTCAGGCATATACTTTATATGATTAAAATCATAACGATAGGGTTATTAAAAAAACTATTGTTGCAACATTCTCCCCAACATTGGTCTTTCCATCCATGGAAATTAGAAAACCAGTGGCGTCTTGAAGGAGTTCCAGCCATAGCTCTTTCATCTTCTTCTAGCATTCCAAACCCTCTTCCTGAGCATGAACATGTTTCCAAAATACCCATACTAGACCAATGAATTTTCAATGAAAGAATTTCTCTTGTTTATCCAAAATCGTCATCAGGATGTGAACAGAAACTAATCTAGCTCTAAGTCAATGTGAACCCATCTAATCACATGGTCAAGATTGGGCTTATAATTTTTTAGGTGAGATACATAGAACACATTGTGCACCATTCTAAATCATGGTTGAAATTCTGACCAATTTTACACTTCTCCAACCCATTCCAATATCTCAAAAGGGACAATGTATCGAGGAAGTAACTTTCCATACTTCCCTAAACATTGATTTCCAAGACATGGAGAAATTATTAAAAATACATGATCATTCACTACAAAGGAAAAATACCAATCAACGATGATCTGCTTATTATTTCTAAGGACTCTGATCCATCTCCATCCTTTTTATGATCAACTGAATCTTCTCCGTTGTTTTTTAGACAAGGCTCGAACCAACTAGTGAAGTATCACCTATTTCCACCCAAAACAATGGAGAATGATAAGGACACCCATACAACGATTTAAAAGGAGCCATATGTATCAAGGATTGATAGCTTTTATTATTTGAGAACTCCACCGATGTAATATTCTCTTCCCATGAGCCACCAAAATCTATTACACAATCCCACAACATTTCTTCAAATGTTTTAACCGTCCTTTTAGATTATTCATTCATATCGGGGTGATACACCAAACTCATAGGTAATTAGTTCCTAAGAGATTTAAATAAGTATTTCTAGAAATAAGATGTGAACCTCACATATCTGTTTGAGACTATTGAAACTGGTATGCCATGTCTCTTTACCACTTCTCAAATATAGACTTTGGATAGATTTTCCACTATATTAGATTAATGAATGGATAAAATGGGACTAATTTATGAGCCGATTCACTACAACATATATGGAATCATGTTTATGAACTATTCTTAGAAGACCTGTGACAAAATCCATCTCTATTTACTCCCATTTACACACTGGGGTAGGTAAAGACTACAACATACCTATTGGTCACTAATGATCTGCCTTAACATGTTGACAAGTTAAGAACTTCAAAAGAAACTCAACCACCTTTCATTTCTTACCATTCCACCAGAACTGTACTTTAAAATACTTATACATATTCTATATTCTAATATTAATAGACTATCTATAATGGTGGTGAGCATGAAGAAGTTATTCCTAACATTCCATAGGTACAACAACCCGATTCCTAACCCACAACATTGAACTCCCATTTAGCCTCCAGCTCTCAATGGTCTCCCCACCATTGAGTTTTGAACTCATTTTAACACATTTAGAATTAAATGTTTTTGTGTCCTTTAACATCATCATAAAAATAGGAACTACTAAAACTGAAAATAAAATCTCAACATTGTCTTGGTTTTCACATTCCACGTGGATATCAGCTAGGACTGACATAAACTACCACTCATCTGAATCTTCTTTTATCAACTAAGCATATAAATTTATTCTTAATGCATCAGCCACCAAATTTACTTTTCTTGATGTATACATCATGTCATATTCCAACATCTAGAGATACTCCATATATATTCTTTGACTCAAATTCAAACACCCTTTTGAGAAAATATGTTTCAAGCTCTTATGATATTTGAACACAATAAATTTATCACCAAAGAGGTAATGATGCCAAGTCATTAAGTCATGGAAAAATATAGATAATTCAAAATCATGTGATGGGTAATTATTCTCAAACACTCTCAACTGCCTTACTCCATAAGAAACAACATCATCTCCTTGCATGAGAAAACATCCCAACCCATATTCCAAAGTATCAAGATACACCACATACCCTTGTCCTGATTCCATCAATATCAATATATGTGCTGATTTAAGATTAACATTAAACTCTTGGAAAGATTTCTATCATTACTCAATCCATTGGAATGGAACATTCTTCTTTCTTAAAGTTATCATAAGAAATTCTAATCATGATAATTCAAGAAAAATGTGGTGATAATAACCAGCAAGACTAAGAAATATTCATCTCTCAAAGATATTCTTTGATGATTTCCAATTGATAACATCATCCATCTTCTTTGAATCCATTGAAACACCTCTTTTATAAATTACATGGCCATGAAAGTGTACCTCTTATATCCAAAATACACACTTAGATAGTTTGGAATATAAGATATGATCTCTCAAATATTCCCAACACTATCTCCAAGTGTTTCTCATGCTCATCCCTCGTCTTTGAATACACCAATATGTAATTGACAAACACCACTAAAATAGAATCAATATATCTCTAAAATATGTAATTCATTAATTCTATAAAGACAACTTGTGAATTCGTAAGATCAAAAGGCATTACCATATATTCATAATGGACATATCTTCTTCTAAATGATGTTTTTGGAATATCCTTCTTATGAAATTGTAATTGGTGATATCCTGATCACAAATCAATTTTAGAGAACCACTAATCTCCCCTTAATTTATCAAATAGCTCATCGATACGTGGAAGTGGATACCTATTCCTTATCATAACTAGTTTAATCTTATGATAATCCTTGTGTAGACAAATATTTCCATCTACTTTCTTCATGAACACAACCGGTGCTTCCCACAGAGATGTGCTCAGTCAAATGAAACATTTTATTTCTAACTCTTCAAATCGCACTTTTAAATCCCTTAATTCTATTGGTGGCATCCTATTAGATGGAAAGGAAATAGGAAAAGTCCTTGGAAGGGGATCAATCATAAACTTCACTTCCCTTATAGGTGGTAACCATGAGAAGTTATTGGGAAATATTTTTTTAAATTGATCCACAGTTGCTGGAAAACTATTACCCTTTATCTCTTCCATCTATGAAAAATGTAATATGTCTAATTGATAATAGATATTTCCCATTGCTGGTGCCAAAAAATCTGTGGCACTTTTCTTTACAGCCCTTTCCCCTCTAAAGAGGTACTCAACACCATCCTCAGTCAAAAAAATAACTATTCTTGTATAAAAGTCAATGTGATCCTTGAATGTTGTCAAACAATCCATACCCTAGATTACATCCTATAAATCTATCTCTAACACTAAGGATTCCCATTTCATTTCAACTCCATCAAAAGTTATAGAACATGTTCTAAACATAAAGGCTTGAAATTCTCTTTAACCAAGAGGATTTTGAATTTTATCATAGAATGAATCATCTCGGGTTTTAATCTTAGAAAATCAATAGCATGAGAAGAAATGGAGGAATGAGTTGCACCAATATCAAACAACACTTGCATAAGGGTAGAATTCGAGATAATTATACCTCTCACTATAAATGGTCCATCATGATCATCTACAATCATTTTCTCATCTCTATATAATTTCTTCATCACCACACTCTGCTCCCTATTTCCTTACTATGAATTCTTTTGGTGTGGAGTCATGGTACTCCTAGAATAACTATGGATAACTCTATTCTGATGATGATATTGATTCTTGTTGTCCTCATCCCATCGATGCATATGTTTATTGTAACACCAGAGAAGTGTCCTGAGAACTCGACCTCAGAGTATTGTGATAATAACACTGATGATTCCCCACCTGGTTGCATTTCTGGTATGCTCTAGGTGATTATGTACACTGTCACTTCATGTGGTTGAATGAACAACATTGAAAATATCGATGTTGGCTCTTTGGTTTTGGAGGAAGATTCACTGATCCGGCCATTTTATTCTAATTTCCACTCCCAACATGGAAGTATGTGTCCCTCTTCCACTTGATCCAATCATTCTATTACCCACTTGTTCCCATGGGTATCAACATACTTCCTCCTCCAATAGCTTCTGATATGTTTCCTTCATCCATTATCCCTCAATTCACCATCTTTGTATAATCCATAATACAAAGAACATCAATAATTAAGAGAATATACTTCCTTTATACTGATTCAAATATGCATGATTTCAAGGCCACACAAGCCATAAAATATGGTTCAAAGCACATTAAATTCATGAATTTAGTATCATACTCTATTCTAGAGAGGTTTTCCTACTTCAGGATGAATATGTCTATTGTTCCTTGAATCATGAATGTGTGAGGACAGAATTTTTTGTTAAAAAATTCCACAATATCTTCCTAGCCAAGGTCCTGATCCACTTTATCTTGTACCGCTAGATCCCACCCCTGGTGTGAAAGATACTCCATCATACATGTTCCTAGATTGAATTTCAGCATTTCTTGTTTGAATATGAAATCAAACATATGATTCACTCTGTTCATCCAAAAATCTTCCTTGTTTTGTTCCGAATCACCCAAGAATATGGGTGGATTCTATTTCTTGAACTAGATGGAATGATCCACTTTTCTTGGCTCATCACTCTGGTTCCCGGTGTTCATAGCCTAAAATTCTTGGGTGATACTCTGAACTAGTTTTTGGTTCACGTATTTCTCAGGTGCAACCACATTTTCTTTAGATTCTTCTGGTTGGTTTCTATGAAACCTACGAGGTTATATTTTCTAAAAAAACAACAAACACCACAAGTTTCACTATCTATCAATTGAAGTCTCAACATTTCAAATTCTATCAAATCAACTATCAGAACATCATTTTCCAGAATCCACTTTTTCCGCATTGAAATATCCTTGAAATATTTTATATATTGTTTTGAAAATAAAACCATTTTCAAAATACACCAACTATGCTCTTTTCAAAGTCCTTCTTTTGAAAAAATGCAACATTTTTCAAAAATCAACATAGTGAATCAAATAATATATCATTACTCAAAATAAAATATACAATCCTAATTAGAATTCATTCCTCCAATGCATGTTGTTACCATATCATTGGATAAACACATGAAAAATGAGATTCCAATATCTTATAGGTTCCTACAAAACACTTATGTACCCAAATCCCCAGTAATTTTATGTTCAGCATAAAAAGGTTCGCTACATCTCTTTATGATCTAAATTTCAGGTCCCAATAATCCTTCTACTCTATATGATCCTACCTCAAGGAATATACAAGAATGAGTTCAACTCCAAAACCAAGAAAACTAATATCGAGTTATTCCATAAGGAATGAAAAAGATGATACGACTTGCCTCAAACTGACTTTAGACCAAACAAAACATATACCATTTGTAACATCCCTCTTTATCATTATTGCCTTGAGAAGGTGGGAGGACTCAACTTGGACTTTAGCGACACCCCATGATGCAAAAGGATAACAATAAATTCCAAAGGGTTTCAATACATTTGGGGGGCTGATTTAACCTTTAATATTAAAAAAAATCTAATAAAACCAATCCAAACTAAACAAACCATTATATGATGCATGATAAAATGAAGGACAAATCAACCAATTTTTTATCTCAAATCCCACCAAAGTGTACTACTGCATAAGCCAAACTAATATCAAAATAAATAGTAGAATATGACTAAAAAAACCCAAGAAAAAAAAAGATTTGATACTCTACAAGATCCATGTTTCAACATCATCAAACAACCTAGTAACACAATGTACTGCTAAAGGTCTGTGATACATTACCTTTGCATATGTCCTGGTAGATGACATCTACAAAAGGGCTAATGTTCTGAAGAAGGGATAAGTACTAAAACTCATTAGGTTTTCCCCAATGGATTCCCTAATCATTCCACTAAGATATAAATCTTAAAAACATTTATATAAAACAACTTATAAGAAACAATTCCCAAAATAGTTTATAAAAAAATATAAACAACTTCTAAAAATAGTTTATAACAAAATATAAACAAGTTCTATGTCACCCAATTTTCTAGAAAAAGATATTTTTCTAAAATAAACCAACTAATTCTTTGAATCTATTTCTCAATATTCATGTTGGAATAATCATTCAATTCCACCTATCCACACATCCAACCATGCATGTAACCTGGACCTCCCTATACTTGCGAATAGTGTGTCATCCTTTCACTAAGCCATAACCTAGTGAACCATTTTGATGGGGGGAGATCCCTAACCCTTATTCATACCACTAATGATGTGGGTAATCCTTACACTTATCCATCCATAATTCACATGAACACACACAATCATCATGCCAAACACCAATGCTAAAACAACCATTTAATCCTTTTCAATAAAACCATTCTTTTATGTAAAACCATTAAACAAAATAATTCAAATAAATCATCCATAACTAATTTCAATAAAAATAATCAATTTTATTGAAATAATTTTCATTAATACCTTTACCAAAATTCTATAAAAAAATTATCAATGTAAAATAAACATTTTAAAACCAACCAACGAAAATTTGTAAGAACACTCACTCCCCATGTTTCCACAAACCATTACTCAAGAGGGTTTTCAACAATCATTACACAACTAATTCAAAAAAAATTTCAAAAAAAAATAAAATTTGAAATAAATCTAATCATTTTTAGCTAGAGGAGTCGAGAGTGAATCCACCTACCTTGAGTGTTTTTGTAAAAATGATAACGGGTGAAGAACGCCAATGAAACCGGGTTAAATCATCACGAACTGTCCTTAGATCTATTACCCTATCACAAAAAAGACTAAATATAAATTTTTTCATCATCTATAACCTTAAATATAAGAATAGTTAGTTTAGATCTATGAGAGTGAGTAGAGGGGCGAAGAAGATCTATGAAAACATCAAGAATGATGAAGAACGAACACTTACCACAAGAATGAGGCTTTAACACACCAAGGGATGGATCCAGATCACGTCCAATATTCTTGGGAGAGGTTATAAAACATTTTAGAGACCCAAATACGTAGTTAGGGCCGCATAGGAGGGAAAAATAGACACTTAAAGGAAAAAACATGTCAGATCCACTTTTTTAGGATCTAACATTGACCCTTCACATGGTTTAGTCACATGATTTAGAAAACCATTTGCTAACCAAGAATTAGACACTACCTTAAGGATTAACATCTCATGGTCACCTCGCACAATCTCCATAACTAGTCCCCAACCTTTCCTAATCCACTTCCTTAAAAGACCCAATCCATTTTAAAAGTGCATATTTTCTCTTAGACTATTGCACGGTTTGGACAATCTGTGTGCAGCCCGTACACATTCCCTTTAGCCCACAAAACACATTTAAAATTCTCTAAATTCTTCCAAACATCACCCATATAAATTATATACTTAAAAGGATAAATAGAGGGTTAATTACTAAAAAATGGGGGTGCTACAGGTGGTATGTTTATGCTTTCTCACATTATGAATTCAATCATTATAATGTTAGTTATTGATGGCTTTGTGATTATTTTATTTTTTATGATATCCTTAAATAATATTAAAGCTCATGTGATTATTTTTATGGAATTATTTGATCATCATATATTCCTAACATATTATTCTTCATGATAATGTTATTGATTAAATACAATATATTTTTAGTTTATTTACTTTGTGATATTGATTATGCTTTATTTAGTTAAGATAACTTCCATTGTATGTAACCCTTACTAAGAATCTAATCTCACCCTTATTTTATTCATTTCCTAGGATATAAAGAAGGATATTTTTAAAAATATCAAGAATGAATGAATTATTCTTATGATATATTATTATATTTTTAATGAAATATGAGAATCATGTAGGTATCTATTTTACAAATACAAATAAACTATTTAGTTCTTCCGGATGTAGTCACTTGTATATAGTACCAATTTAATTATGTAACCACTGGCTCTATGCTACTGGGTTTAGTGCATCTATAGTTTGAATCAGAGAAAATTTAGTAGAAAATTTGGTAACATGATTTAGGAAAACATATTTTTGGGAACATAATCAAATGACCGACATTGTGGGTAAATCTAAGTATATGAGAACATCCTAATGATTTGATAAATAAGAGATTGTGTGGTTTTACCAGTAATGAAAACCTTGTATGGATACTAAAATTCGCCTTTGTTTTGGCATATATGAATCATTGGGTAATAACCCTGAAAAGAGTTGGTCAAGTACATATCTGAAATCATTCCAGTGCATAGTGAGTTTTTCCTTATTGCGCTATCAGTTTGACACTCCTAGGGGATATTATTAGGTTAATTCTTATTTTATTTATGAACCATTATAATGAATGATATAATATAGCCTATGTAAATATATTATTCAATATAGTGATATGGTATTAACCTAATGTGTCTTGGGTTGATAAGTCTGTTGTCGATCATAACCTTAACTGTATAGAAAACTCTTTTAAGACCTAAAGTTATTGGATTTTATGATTATTAATATTATTTTGGGATAAATTTATGATAATATAACCCTTAGTTTTAGTATGTTTTTTATTAAAGAGTTTATATGAGTAATAATGTTTTTTATTTTTTGGAAATAAATTTAAAGATATTAATAACCATTAGGGTTTTTAATGATGAGTAAATTATAGAGAATTATATTTTGGGGAAGTATGTTCTATCATATATATAACCATGAGATTGAAAATTAATTTAGTGAAAATATAACTAATGTTATTTTTGAAGCAGTTCACCATGTTAAGGACATTATAAGATAATGGTTAATAGAAATATTTTTGGCTAATATGGGATTGTATTTGAAAAATATAGATTGATATATCCTCTGGAAGCATATATGATATTATTGTGACTTTATTTGGGAAATTATTAATATATATTGGAGAAAATATGACCATGGAATAAACAATTTTCTATGAGAATTTATGAGTCATTAAAAATATTTGGAGATAAATTTCATTTTTTCTTGGAAGAATTTGTGATAAAATCACTCTAATATTAATTTTTCCGTCATAAACTATAATATTTTGAATAATGTTAATGATATTTATTTATAAAATGATTTAAGTTAAACATTGGGTATTATTTTAGTGGTTTTCGAGATTAATGTTGTATTTCATCTTATGAAAGTCTATTAATTTTGGGATTTATATTACCTTGTTTTGAAATTTTTTTAGTTAATGTTGAAATGTGGGAGGGACATCTTGATATCGTTTTCTATCTATTAAAAGTTTATTTTAGTGATTCATACATGAAAAATTCAACTTGAATACTCATAATTTGGTGAAATAGATGATCTTTTGGTATAATTTGACTAAGGGATGAAATTATATTTTTCATGTTAGTATATTTCATTATGTTTTTATTATATATGGTAAGGTAATTCCTCAAATCTATTAAAAGGATCTTGAAATAAAAAAAATCTTATTTAATTCATTTAAAATGAACTAATTTCCTTTTCCACACATTTTAAGTTTTGGTTTTGTGGTTGTTAAATGTCTCAGGGTCATTCAATTTATTGTGATCAATGTTTTTTTCACTCTCTATTATTATTAGGAAAAATATTTTTCTACCATGTCCATATATTAAATTTCCACTAATGTTCTCTTATTTGAAAAAAAACTATTAAGTATTATTCCTCATGACCATCATATTAACCAATTCAGATTTTAAGAGGAAGTTTTATTAGCCCTTTTTTATATTGTGGGCTTTCAACAATGGAATTTTGAAATGTAAAAACATTGATTTCTGAGAATAATGTAAAATTTAAAGGGATAAATTTATTCAATGGGGGTGAATGTGAAAAACTAAAATTTTAAAAGAACACTGTGTTTGTTACGGTATACAACACCCACCACCAATCAAAAACAAATAAAATAATACTATTTTTTAATAATGACCATCATAACATAACCATTGAATTAGAGAGTATGAATATAACTGACCAAATTATGAAATGTGTTTAAATTATCTACGAAATAAAAATATATTGATTAATTATTATAAGTAAAAAGTAAAATTTTATTAATGTTATTTTATTCTTCAAAATATGTCTTCTTGAAAAATGGTTTCTATTAATTCTTGTATGTGAGTGTTGTAATTAATTTCTTTAAATAAAAAAAATTTATAAAAATAATATCATTTTTTAAATAATCATATCAAAAGTATCTTAGAGTCATATTTTCTATGAAGATATTCATTTTCCAGTGAATGGTAAAAAATAGTAGTTTTTATTGAAAATTGAATTTTTATTTCAATAATTTACAAAGATCCAATATTTTTTAAAATAGTTTAAAATTGAAATTAGTTCTCTCATATTTTTAATATTCTAATTTAGTTAATTTGAATAAATTTTATGAGTTAATATGGTATAAAATATTTTCAAACAAAAAATGCATTTTTGAAAATTTGTTTTATGTTGTGTTTTTTGTTTTAATATTACACTAATTTCCACTAGTCATAGAAATTTAATTTTTAAAAATTGATTCCATTTTTTTAATTAAGGGGGGATAAATTGTTAAATTTTTTCACTTTTATTTTAAATCATTATGAATTACAACAATAGTAAATAATTGTCCTCCCGGTAAGTGTAAATTGAGTAATTAAGGTAAAAAATAATATGATAGGTAAAAAAATGACCATAACACTTGACTTTATCAAATTTAACGATATTATTTTTGATATGTCAACAATGTTTTGATAACATGGAAACCGTTTTATGATTATTTTTTATTTTAATTTTATAATATTTAAATAAAAGATAAAGAAAAATATGTCACTTTCTTGTTTTTAGTATATGTATTGTTTTTTATAGGGATAAAAAAGATTTATTTGATTATAAATGAATATTTGAAATCAAAAATATTTTTTATCCAGTTAAATTATTTTTAATTTTTTTAGATGAAATATTTAACTAAAATTTTTACACACGCCATCACAACATTTATTCAATTAAATATTTTATTCTAAAAATATAGATTCAAAGTATTTTAAATGAATAAATTTTTTTAAAAAAATTTATAGATAAATATAAAATGTTATGTATGTGTGAAATTATAATATAAAAAATATTTTTCTATATTAATTTTTTGAACGTAAAGTTATAAGAATTGTTCAAAAAATAACATTAATAATATTTTATAACAAATAATAATTTGTTAAATGATTTAAAATTCAGAAAAATATTATATGTGGACATGTGATTGAGATATTAATAAAAATATCAGAAATGTTCCATTTTTTGGATAACTATTCTTTTATAGAAAATATATTTGTCAATAATGACAAAAAAAACGTTTTTATGTTGATAAGCATCAAAAGGGCTAACATTGGGTTAAAACAGAAATATATGGGTGAAAACAACCCTCCAACCTGCCCAAATTCTATTAGATTAGAGGATTTATAAAATTACACATTTATATTATAATTATTTTTTTCCTATTTTAACATTAATAATAATTTAAATTAATATCATAATTTATGAAATTCTAAGAATGCCCCTTCTCTCGTCATTAAAGGACACCCAACCTCCAATTTTCATCACACTTTAAGAACCATTTTTTTCAGAAAATACCCATAAAAATCCTTTCCTAAAATCCATTGAAACATTATAGAGGTATTATTTTAGGCATAATAGAAACATCATAGCCTTTTATTTTTAAAGAAAATGAGGATATCCAAAGAAGATGTATAATATTTAACCAATTATTTTTGTTTTATTTCTTCATATAACTCCTTAAAATATTCTTAAAAATGATGAAATAATATAACTAGGATATTAAATATATTTATATTTTTATGTTAATTAAATAACCAATATCTCTCTCCTATTCCATGAAATTGGAAATGAAACCATGGTTTTTTGTGTACAAAAAAATATCGCCTCACAAACAGATGTAATTCATTTCCCATCACTACATATCATGGATGATTATAATGATGGATTTAATATTTATATATGAGATATTAATTAAATATTTATCATTAATAAATGATAATATATCATGTAATATCTTACATTTACGTCTATTGGAAAATGATAACATCGTTTGTGCATAAATGTAGACTACAACCTCTACTAAGAGATATGATTCGTTTTCTATCACCACATCTCATAAATGACATATATAAGATTATTTAAAGAAAAATTATTTTATTTATGATATAATTATCAATTTGGAAATATGATACAATACTTTACTTTATTCCATCATGAGTATCAAAAAATGGAAACGTTACTCATGCGTACCCAAGACTTACCATCTCCATAATTGTAACATAGTTCATTTTTCATAATCATATATCATGGTTGGTTTTAAAATTTAATTTTAAGTATAAATATTATAATTATATCATATTAATATTATCAATATTATGTAAATGTGACCAGTTTTACCATATTAAACCCACTTAAGTCATTATGTACATATGAACTGAATATCATCAAAATGTCTGATGTGGACACAGTTGACTAATAAATTATATATAAATGATAAAAAATAAAATAAATTTAATAATAAATTTGATAAAGGTTCTCAATAATTTAAATAATTATCATAAATTTATTATTTAATAAGATAAAGAGCATGTGTAATGAGTTAGACCTGAGGTATGGGATTTCCTCCCAATTTCCCTTCACTAAGGAATTTTTTAATGTTGTGAACCTAATATATTTAATATGTTTATATGTTTCCCAATTTAAAAATATATATCATTAATCCATCATATTTGAATGTATTTTAAGAATCAGTTCAAATTATTTCATCCTATTTGATTCTGATAGAAAGTTACTAAGTGGAAAGAGGTTTCTTAACTTAATTTATATTCATCAATTAATACTTATACTTCATTGACTATGTTATTCAATGATTATGTGTGAAATTACCAATTATTTAGTTAAATTTTATTTCCATTTATTTTATGTGTATTTATGTTTTCCACACATAATTACTTCATCAATCAATTATCACGTTAATGATATGATCTTTGTATGGTTTTCTCGCGACACTATTGTTTTTGTGAGACATCTTCCATATTAACCGCTTGTTTATTTAATATCGTGTATATATTATACATTTGATATGATATATCTTGAATAAATTTATATTCATGTGATTTAATTTTCCTTTCGAATTTATTTCTTTCATGGGGTTATGATTCAAAAGTCACTAAATTTGAAATGAATTATTTCACAATCTCATCATTAGTAACGATTGTTGTTGTTTATGTCTCCCTTGGTGTAATTATGTTATATTTATATACTAAAATGAATATACTTCCTTCTCATAGGGTAAATGTTTAATATTTCAGGGTTTCCATTTATTTTCGTCTATTATGTTCTAATTGGAGCAAAATCATTTTTATGAAAGCTCAATTTTCTTTTCTATTATGTCAAGAATATCTTTCTTTTATATATATATTTTCACTAAAATATTTTAAAGAAGGTTTTTTATTATTATCTTATTATTTATTAAATATAATTATACATATGTTGACTTTTCATAAAATATTTTAAATGGAATATTATTTTCATTTTCTGAACATAGTACTTTTAAAATTTTATAGAAAATATAAAGGAAATATTTTTTTAATATATTCATCTTGAATTGAATTTACCACTTTCATAATGGATAAATCCTTTGAAACTTTATTTTCATGTTTTAATGGTTATTTTCTAATAAAATATTTTTACTAGTATTCTTGATTTTTTTTATTTTTTAATAGTGATTTTCATAGTGAAATGTTTAGTTTCCTAAATATTTTTTTCAATAAAATTTTATGGCATTTCTATTAATTAAAAATAAAAAACCTTTAATTTATATATAATCCACCAAAGTTAGACTGTTATGATACAATCTATATTCCTTCTCTAGATATTTTATGGTTAGTTTTTCTAGGTAAAATATTAACATTTCTAAATTTATTTTTAAAAAAATTGTCTATACTAATTATGTTATTCACCTCTTTCATATGATGAATGCATTGAACTTAGTGTGTGAAGAGAGGGACCCGATGTAGCCCCTTGATGAATCAGTAGGTCTCATGAGATAAACTTGTTTTGGTATTGGGATGAGGCCTTACCAAGTTATATAAGATGTATTGACATGAGTTCATCATGGTATGTTTATGATGTATGACATTATGAATTCATAATTATGATATTAGTTATTTATGTCCATATGATTTTTTTATAAGTTATAATATCAATGGATAATATTCAAGTTCATGTTATTATTTTTATTTCAATATTTTTTCCTCATTTATTCTAACAATAATATTCTCCATGTTCATTTTATTTATTAAATAGAATGTATTTTCAATTTATTTACCATTCCATAATTATTATAAATTATTTTATCATGATAACATCTGTTGCATGTAACCCTTACTGATAATATAAAATCAACCTTATTTTAATTTCCTTTCTCATGAAATAAATAAGGATACTTTGAAAACTATAAATGATAAAATAAATTTTCTTATTATATTTATTTTATTTTTAATGTAATTTGATAACAATGTATATAATTAGTTTACTAAGTCTAATAAATCATTTTTTCATTTAGGATGTGATCAATTGTATCTTGTACCAATGTAATAAATTTACCACAAGATCCAGGCTACTAGGGTCAGGGTCATTATTCTTGGTATTAGATGAGGTTTTATAGAAACCTTTGGAACTAGATTTAGGAAAACATAAGTTAGTGAGCCTAACCATATTAATGAATTTGAGGATATTGTTAATTATATAATAACATCATAATATTTTGGTAAATTATAGAATATGTAGTTTTCCTAGTTTAAAATACCCCTTTCTAGATATTACAAGAGGATGTAGTTTTAGCATAGATGCATCTGGGGGTAATAGCCTCAAATATATTTTTTGACTATATTTCGGGTAGAAGTTTGGTGCATGGTGAGTGTGAAATTAATGTGAACCTAGTTGTTCACTCACAGGTTATATGCTTAACTCAATTTGAATTTTCTTTATGAACCATTATGATTAATGAGTGAATATAACCTATGACAATATATTATATAACATAGTCATATAGGATAAACATAAAGTTTCATAGGTTGATTAGTAAATTTTTCATCATAAGTTAATGACATAGACAAAAATTCATGAGGTTTTAAGTAATATAATTTTAAGATGATTAAGTGTGTTTTAAGTGAAATTTATGGAAATAAAACAACTAGTCTCAGTATGTTTTTTACTGAATGTTTTATTTTAGGAACACTTGTTTTTATTTTTTGGACATAATTTTAAAGTAATTTTGAAAAACAGAATTTTTTTGAATTTTTTTTTCAAATAAATTTAATTTATTTGATATCTTGTATTACAAGAAACATTGTGATTATATAAACTATGATATACTATTCAATTATAGTTAAAACATAGGTGTTGAATTGGGAATTATGAATATAACTTCCTAAATTATTCATATATTATGGTTATATATGTATAAATTAATTCTTTGGTATCAATTAATTAGAAAGAAAAAACATGTGAAAGTAAAAGAGGTATTTTTATTTGAGAACAATATATATTTATAATAATAAATTAAATTAACCACTATTGGTGAATTATTTTAATGAAATTTATATATTATTTAATAAATAAACTGTATTAACATTCATTTAATTTTTTTCTAGTCATATGATAACAATAATTCAAGTTTTATGTTTTAAAATATATTTTTCTAAAATGAGATTTTTGTCACGTATTTCATGATTATTTAGAAATTAATTTATTCCACTTATAAAAATTTAATTTGAGGAAATGGATTCCATATTTGGAATCAAGAGGTTCAAATTTGGAAAATATGTTCCTTTTATTATTGGTCAATATGAATAGTAAGAATGGTAAAGTTTATCAGTTCGGTAAAGAGTAAATCTGGTGAATATAGGTCACAATTATATGATATGGTCATTATATTTCATAATAATTATTATTGGATGAATGTAATTCCACCCTTATCACCTTATAGTCCAAATTTGGTTCTTTAATGGACACATTTCAATGAAAATGGCCAATATAATATTTAAAGAAAAAAAGTTACAAATTGTCACTCACATAGTTTATAATATCAGAAAAAACAAGTAATGAATGAAAATTAATATGAATTTTTTGAATAATTAAATTATATTGATGTTAAAAATTTATTCCTAATACCTAATGATTAAATAATTACCTTAAATTTAGATGCAACAGCAATGTAGTATTTCTCTAATTTAAAAATATATAAATTGATTTCAAAAATATTAATAGTAATATAATTTGAGTGTGTTAATATATTCCATGAAATTTTTAGATGAATATTACATTTTAATGTTATGTTATAGAATTATATTAGAATGAACACTTTGTATTTATTTCTTTTAAGTCAAATAAAATTTATAGTTTCTAAATTGGAAATAATGATATTTTTTTAAATAATATTTTATCAAATTATTTAAATATAAATAATAATAATAATAAAATAAGATAATGGGAATAATATATGGACTAAAATTTCATCTATTAACCACTTCTGATGCATTTTTAACCATTTTGGTTGATATTGACTTTAACATATTTAAATATTTTAAGAAACTCCAAGAGTGACCCTTCCTCAATTATAAATGGCCAACCATCCATTCTCCTCTTCACACCACATCAAGCCTTATAGCTAAAAAACCTTTTAAAATTAACCTTTTAAAATTCCCCATCCAAATTATATATGTTTTTTGTGTTCCCAAAATACCAACCCTGGAGACCTTAAGATGACATCTAAAGGAGTTATTTCAAATCATAGATAATCTCATTGATTGATCGTATTATTTTCAATTATTAATGTACCTCCACTAAATATATTATGTTTTTCATACAATAATATCATTATTATCCTAAATATACTAAAAAGGTATTATTATTACTATTAAATAAACTTTATTCACCCACTTTCCATTAAATAGTAAGTGAAAATATTTCTCGTGTGTCTGTATAGATTATCGTCTCTACCTAACAATAAAATTAATTTCTCATTACCATCCTTAATTGATTAGTGTTATGGTGGGTTTAATTTTATATATGAAAAATATGAAAAATTTATACTTCTGTAATGATAATATCATATATACCTTTTTCCTTCCAAACTGGTAGAAAAAGATAACACAAATCATGTGTGTGAGTGGACTGACACTTCCACGAAGCGAAGTGATTTGTTTTTTTATTTTTTTTAATTAGATGTTAATAAGGTTGGATTTATGGAATATAAATGATATAATAATGATTCTTCAATGATTATTTATAATTTTCCTTTTTTTGTTGCATCTTTAAAAAAATGAAAACAATATTTATGCGCACATACGACCAGCCGTCTCCACGAATGATGTAGTTAATTTTCTATATATACTTTTATGAATGACTATATACATGTAAATAATAAATATTTATGATATTTATATCATGATTGACATTCTAGATAAGATGGTACCATGATCACAATACAAATACTAAAACTAACAAACCAAAACATACGTGAAAAAGGATACAGATATCACCCAAAACTGTGATTTTAAATTTTTTTTAATAAATTGGTGATAAAAGGTTATAAGTGTAATGTAACAGCCCAGAAGCCACTAAACTAGATCCCCATGATGGTTCCCCATATGTCCTCAAGCGCATCTCCTCATACACCAAAAGCTATCGACTAGTAGTGAGGGTCTAAACATTGTAATGTATAGAAACTATACCCTCATATCAGATTAACCACAATAGAAATAACTAGATATCATCTAAAAAGTAAATAATTAGAGTGATGAAATAGTAAATAAATGAAATAGAATAATTCTATAATAATAAATGAATTTTTATAAAATAACATAAATACAACATTGGTCACCAACTGAGCTGACCATATATGCAGGAGTACATAAAGAAAATTGAAATAAAATTAAAGGACCCTTCTACTAGATTTGATCAATGTCACATACCTATTCTTAATGAAATTTTTGAAGTGCATCGGTCCAATAAAAGGAATCTACATGATTTTCTCTGTTCGATCATGCAACACTAGGGCCCTACCCTATCCATCATGTATTTGTGCTGAACCTAAAATGAAGTCATAAGGTACACATGCGAACCAAGGTAAATGTAAATGGGAGATAAATAATCTATTTTTTCAACCCCAAAGAAGAACATATAAATATTCTTTCATAACTGAATGATCATGTAATATGCTCTGCCTTTATGAGACATAATTGAAATAATAAATGGAATAAATCAACTAAAACCATAGTCGATCCCTAGGTCCATGATCTCGGTCAATTGGGAAAAGTTCCATCACAAATATTTATATTTATATGTATATATATATATATTCCCATATATATATATACACATAAATATTTATATACATGTTTATGGTGAAAAATAACTTAAAAAAGACAACAGAAAATCATTTGGTCCGTATTCTTGATCGTCTTGAAATCCTATGAAATATTAACTAAGATGGATGTTGTAATACTAAAGCCATGTATAATTAAGTCAATACCTAGGTTTGTAATCCAAGTTGACAATAAATGATTCCACCAACATCGAAAATTCCTGGAAGAACCCTATTTCACTATAGAGGGATGCATATCCTAACGTTGGGTTCACCTGTACTTTCCTTCATCCATCAAAATGAAGCATTCCAAGTATTAGCCAGACATGCTGTAAATTTTATTGGATCTGGAAATCATTGCACTCATGCCATGTAAATTATTTTGATTTCAGAGCTCCAGGTCTTGGTCTATAGGAGTCCATGTAATTGGATCACAGATGAACACTACCCTCATGTGATTTCTAATTGGAATGCTCTTAATATCTAAGTACATTCATAGTTCAATTCATATAAAAAAACCAACATCCCCATCCCCATGAAGTAACTCTAGGAAATGGTGCTTCCATTGAACCCTAAGGAGCATAATAGGAATCACTCAAGGATATAGTAATCATCTATCAAGTATAAGTCACATCAATGGTGAGGAACTCTAGCTCTAAAACCATGATCATGTAATTAATTAAGGAGAGAATAATCATCCCAATCACCCCGGGAAGCATAATCATCCAAGAGTATCCAATCAATGGTATAGATTCCTATGCCCAACAACATGGTCAATTAACCAACCAGGGAGAGCATAATCATCCCCATAACATGAGAGAGCATAATAATTCATTAGTATCCAATCAATATAGATTCCATTCAAGAATATCATAATCACATGTATTCCATGACAGAATATACTGAACATAGGGTTTCCATGATTGAGTATCATAATCAATATGGCTCAAAATCCAAATCCTAGGACTTATATCTAAGAATCCCATTAATAATATAATAAAAAAAGTAAAAGTATTAAAATAATAATCCCATGAAAAAGATATGATTATCCTAATAAAATAACAAAAAATAACATGGATCATGAGCTGGATCCCAGGAAATGTGTCTGACCATCCAAAATATATAAATGAAAGGGATTAGAATCAGAATCCTGGGAAATATATCTAAAAACCCCAATAATAGAGTCACATTAAGTCAGGATCATCATCCAAAAAATATGAATTAACTCTAATAATAATCATTTCATCCATAGTAAATAGGTGAATACATAAATAAAGAATGCGGGTTTATGAATTCCTAAACCCACCACTATTGTTTTGGTTTAATGGATCTCAAGTTTAATATAGATTCTAAGCTGACACCCACTACCATCTCTACCAAAAATCCACATTACACTATCCCAGGGTTGTTCAAAAAAAGGGGAACCCACTGGGTACCTCAAGTCAAAACACATGAGAGGAATCCAACTTGGAATCCTGAAGGTACATAAATAAAAGAAATCACCCCACTTGGGATCCTTTGGGGATGAAAATAAATGAAATAATCCCACTTGGGATCCTAAGTTGTGAATATAGAAGGAGGAATTCATGAATGAAATCCTTAATGTAAGTAAAGATAGTAATCCTACATGGGATCCTTAGAATGGTACATAAGAAAATGCATCCTACAAGGAATTCCCTTGTTCGTCATATAAGTGAAGGCATCCCACATAAGACCCCAAGTAATAGTGATAAGGCATATCCATCCTACAAAAGATCATCTAGGTAAAAAGATCATACGACCAATCTTCCAAAAAAATAAAACTCCATGGATACTAGTCTAGAGAGATGGATCATAGCCTATTTTAGATCAAGGGTCTCATTCTCGGAGATAGATGAATCTGATTTCCATAAGAGTAAACATTCTATTTTGAAAATTTCTGAAATTTCTCCTTGGGTTCATAAAAAAACTTAAGGGTGGTATGATCAAGATATAAATGAAAAAACACTCAAAATAGAGTACTCATTTGTCCAATTACAACTCATAGGGACAATGATATGAATAATCCTAAAAAGGGGAAGCAAGAGAGGAGTACACGTCATTTATACCTTGGTAAATATCATGTACCCTCGAAGATCAACATGGCCATGTACTTTATCCAAACATGGTGTGTAAAACCCAAGTACACAGTTTGTAAGTATGATACACAGAATGTATCCTACATGGGGTACATGCCTATGTACCTCAAATTCCCTGACCATGTAATCTATTGAATATGTAACTCTACACAACGTGTGACCCACACGAGGTCTTTCCATATACTCTACATGACTATGTTACCCCACAAAGGATGTTTGGTTGGGTACTTTGCTAAACATATGAGTACCAGTACATTGTTTTTATAGTTTATACATAGAATGTACTTCTAAAAAGATCATTTTCCCTGAATAGAAAGAACAAACAGGTTTTGTTCCTAAACTACACATCATGTGATTTGTTTTTACAAACGGAAATCCCTCGAACCCACCAAAACTAGCAATTTCTCCTAAAAAACTATAGATCAACCATTAATGGGTCCAAATAAGTGATAATAGGGGTTTAAAACATTAAAATGGGAAATATATAAGTATTACAGAAAAAATGTAAAAATTTTATACCTTTGGGTGGAATCTGTTGAATCATTTACCATTTCTATGATCTACAGCTAGTCCACAATGACCTGGCTCCTCCCAAGATCCAAGGTGGTTCCTTAATTCATCTCTATCTCTCCCTCTCTCTATCTAATCCTATAATTTTATCTATCAATCACATAGATGAATCCCATAGGGTTGTACTTGAGAAGACAAAGGGGAGAAAAATAAAAGAAAAGAAAAAATAAAATGGAAGAAAAAAATAAACTGACAAAGGGCCCCAGCCCCGACCCTGGAGACTAATCCGAGTTTATGCCTCACCTAGAAAAAACCACATGCTATAAACACATTAGTAGAGATAAAATATAAATATGAATCTCCATTCAAAAGTTATATCTGAAATAATGTGTTAAATTTAATTAAATATTAAATATTATTTATTCCATGATAATTCAAACCATATTAAATTCCAAAAAACTCCTTTACTATGGCAACAAAAAGATTTGAGGACCAATAGAGTGGTCAGAAAAATTATCCATTATCATATACTAGTGTAAAATTATTATTTTTCCTTATTCAAGTATCAGATAGAAAATATTCATATTTGTTATCAAATTTCAGGTCAAAAAAACACTAGTCATTATAACCTCCCCATAATAAGCCTTCTTGTCTGAAAGAAACCATTATGGTTATATATTAGTCATGATCTCATCCCAAAAATATGCACCACCAGCCTATCTGGTCTGTCCAACAACCATTCTTATGGAATCAAAAACACTCGCACCACTCCTTGGGAATAACCTCAATAGGTTCCATCTCCAACCATGAAAAATATTTAAAATAAAATAAGTTTCATGTAGATATGACACTCTCTCAGCATAGTCAATACAATTTCAAAATAGAGCATGATCATCTCTAACTATGAGTGACCTATGATTCCATTGGTAGGAATGTATTGATATCTTCAATACACAGTCTCATCATATAGGCTACATATTTCTTTAACCAACTACAGACAAAACGTCTCTCGATAATGTGTGTCTAGGTCCAAACACAAGTCAACTACCTACTTGCACACGATTTATACATGATGTATCCTACACTATAGACTAAAATTTATCCTTTTTCCATAAAAATTGGTAAACCATGATCACGTTATTTCATTATACTATCATTCAACGGTTCTCACACATCCAACCTCGATTTAAGATTAAAACGATACCACTTGCAACTAGTGTGGTGATTTAAATGGTACCACAAGAAACCATCATATACCTTTATATCCAGACCCATTAATCAGTGAGTAATCTACCAAAAAAATAAATATAACCATTATACATGAAATATCATCCAAACTAGTAATAAGTTCCCATAGAACTCCTCTTAAAAATTGAGCACCACACCCGTTCCACAATCTTTTCCATGAACTCCTATGACATGGCATCATTCCAGTCACAAGTGTTTATCTACGTTATGAAAACATTAGAAATGGCAGCAAAACTAGAAAACATGGATAGGCACTCAAAAAAACCCACCCTTTGATGTTATTCTTGATACGAAATTACCCTAGGTGACTCAATAATATATAAAGACATAAAAATTCATATATCCCAAAAACAAAAGCACGCAGATTGCATCAGTCTAAGAATAAGAATAAAAACAATCAAACTTCCTAAAAATGAAGCTATAAACTCAGGAAAAACTCTCATACAGGTTACCCCTGATAAAAATGGGTGTCAACCTATAGGGTTCTGAGACAAAACTAAGGGCCTCTAGTTCTCCCATTTATCCCTACTGATAATGTCTCACAACTGGGTAACATGGTCTAACCACCTATCCCAAACAATCAATCCTATACAAGGTAGGTAAGGATATAACTGAACTAGAGCGTTAAAACTTTTACTCATCTGCCTACATGGGATCCCATTCTCTACATGCATCTTTATAAGGAACTTCCCCTTGGAGGTCATGAAACTAATGTAGAACAGATACTGAATGGAAAATCATCAGTTATCTGTATATGGTAATACCCCCTTGAGTTTGTGTTCACTAGAAACTTTATGGTATCAATCAGTTTCATAATCAGTGATCAAATAGATTACCACAAATTAAGGTTAGTGAAGTTGAATTTTATTCCTTAATATATAGGATAACACTTTATAGGTTTCTACTAGAACATTATATATCTTAACTAACAAAAAAACCCAACGAGGGGTCTAAAATTTTGGAATCATGTGCCCTATCAACATATTAGGGTCACTGACCCTCCCATGCGTGAGGACTAAGTCATAAGTCTCACCATAAAACATCTCAATGGGGATCCACATCACGTGCCATAATATTGAAATATATATATATGAAATTTGATCCAATTAAGTATAATTATAATAAAAACAAATATTGTAAAACAAAATTTAGGTTTTTGTTGAAACTTGAAAAAATTGGACTCTATCATCAGTAAAATCACACACTTGTTGGCCCATTACATCTGAATCCTACATGCCAAATATTATGCATAAGATGCCTCTTTCCATTTCCATCCAAGAGACAAAATCCATCATTGTAATATTTACAAAATTCCATGATCTAGAAATCTATAAGAATAATAACACCAACACAACATGTGAATTTTTCAATGCAAAAATCATAAACAAATGTAACATCACAGATTTGAAAAACAATACCATATCCTTGGAAACCATGTATTCTTACCAGAATAAGTGTTCTTGACACACTAGTCCAATAACCATCATAGGATTTCACACACTCTTAATAATACCGTATACCATAACCCACATGTAAGAGGATAAAAACTCCCCTTTGATACAAATTTGTAATTTTCCATTCTTAATTCCACTAAACGGATACCCAGATCCCATTCACTACAAGGCCTTAAGAGAGCCTCCATGTATTCCAAAGAATGCATACTAGCAGCGAGTGTCAAAAGGTGGTACATTGGAGAGACTATACCCTCATATTAGATTAATCAAAATGAAAATAACTAGATATCCTATAAACAGTAAATAATACAAGTATGGAAGTAGTAATTCACTGAAATAGAATCATGTTTTAATGATAAATAAAATTCTATAAAATCCCAAACATCCATGACATATATACAACACCAGTCACCAACTAGGGAAACCATACATGTAAAATTTCATAAATGAAACTAAATTAAATACATGGCTCCACTACTAGATCTAACCTAGACTAAATACCGAGTATTCAAGACACTTCTATGCTATTTTAGCCCAATCAGAGGAATCTAAATCAGTGTCTGTACTCGATCATGAAACCTTGGGACATAGAACTATTCATCATGTTTCTATGGTATGACCGAAATGTAGAAATAATGTATTCACAAATAAAAAGGTGCACATATAGGGGTGAGAAATAATCTCAATAGTCCACCCTATAGATGAATCTATAAATCTATTATCATAAGATAATTCTCATGAAATATACAAATCGTACCTGAGACACAAATAAAACAACAAATAAAATAAATATAGTGAAAACACAATCGATCCCTGGGTATATGACCTTGGTAAACTGGAAAAATATCCATATTGTAAAAATGTATTGATCTCTTCAAACCACAGTCTCATCAAATAGGCTACATATTTCTTTAACCAACAATAGACAACACGTCTCTCTATAATGTGTGTCTAGTTCCAAACACAAGTCAACTACCTACTTGCACCTGATTTATACTTGATGCGTCCTACACCATGGACTAAAATTTATCCTTTTTCTATAAAAATTGGTAAACCATGATCCATGTATTTCCTTATACTATCATTCCTCGGTTCTCACACATCCAACCACTGATTTAAGATTAAAATGGTACCACGTGAAACTAGTGTGGTTATTTAAATGGTACCACAAAAAACCATCATGTACCTTTATATCCAGACCCATTAATCTGTGTGTAATATACCATAAAAATAAATATCACCATTATACATGAAATATCATCCAAACTAGTCATTAGTTCCCTTAGAACTCCTCTAAAAAATTGAGCACCTCACCCGTTCCACAGTCTTTTCCATGAACTCCTATGACCTGGCATCATTTGAGTCACAAGTGTTTATCTACATTATGAAAACATTAGAAATGGCATAAACACTAGAAAACATGGATAGACACCCAAACAATCATACCCTTTTAAGTTCTTCTTGATACGAATTCACCCAAGGTGCCTCATTAAATGATAAAGATATAAAAATTCATATATGACAAAAAAAGAACCTAGATTGCATCAGTATAAGAATAAGAATAAAAACAATCAAACTTCATAAAAATGAATCTATAAACTTAGGAAAAACTCTCATACAGGTTACCCCTGATAAAAATGGGTGTCAACCTATAGGGTATTGAGTCAAAACTAAGGGCCACCAGGTCTCCCATTTATCCCTCCTGATAATGTCTCACAACTGGGTAACATGGTCTAACTACCTATCCCAAACAATCAATCCTATACAATGTAGGTAAGGATATAACTGAACTAGAGCGTCAAAACTTTTACTCATCCGCCTACTAGGGATCCCATTCTCTACATACATCCTTATAAGGAACTTCTCCTTGGAGGTCATGGTACTAATGTAGAACAGATACTGAATGGAAAATAATAGGTTATCTGTATATGGTAATACCCCCTTGAGGTCTTGTTCACTAGAAACATCTTGGTATCAATCAGTATCATACTCAGTGATCAAATAGATAACCACAGATTAAGTTTAGTGAAGTTAAATTCGATTCCTTGACATATAGGATATCACTTTATAGGTTGCCACTAGAACATTATATATCTTAACTAATAAATAAACCCCATGAGTGGTCCAAAATTTTGGAATCATATACCCTATCGACATATTAGGGTCACTGACCCTCCCATGTGTGAGGACTAAGTCATAAGTCTCACCATAAAACATCTCAATGGGGATCCACATCACGTGCCATAATATTGAAATATATATATTAAAGTTTTTCCAATTAAGTATAATTATAATAAAAACAAATATTGTAAAACAAAATTTAGGTTTTTGTTGAAACATGAAAAAATTGGACTCTATCATCAGTAAAATCACACACTTGTCGGCCCATTACATATGAATCCCACATGACAAATATGATGAATAAGATGCCTCTTTCCATTTCCATCCAAGAGATAAAATCCATCACTGTAATCCTTACAAAAGTCCAATATTTAGAAATCTATAAGAATAATAACACCAACACAACATGTGAATTTTTAAATGCAAAAAGCATAAACAAATGTAACATCACAGATTTAAAAAACAATACCATATCCTTGGAAACAAGTTATTCTTAATAGAATAAGTGTTGACACACTAGTCCAATAACCATCATAGGATTTGACACATTCTTAATACTCATGTATACTATAACCCACATGTAAGAGGATCAAAACTCCCCTTTGATTCTAATTTGTAATTTTCCAGTCTTAATTCCACTAAACTGATGCCCATATCCCATTCACTACTGTTGACACTCCTTTTCGTCGCATTTTTTAAAGGAATGGAGAGGGAAATGACTTAGCACAAATTGATTCATCCTTTGAAGAAGTCATCAAAAATTGACAAAGGCATGAATAAGGATTCAAATGCACATGCGCTGCGCAAGTTCCCATACTGTCGCGCACGTACACTTGTGCGCCGCCTAAATTCTGCACAAGTGACTTGTGCGCCCTCTTTGAAAACCTCCCAGGGTCTTCAGCAGCCTATATATAGACCCTGTGGGACCCCCATTTCGCGAGGAATTTTTCTAGAATTTAGATACAGAGCTCTGAAAGCCCAAGTCTCTTCTTCAAGTCTTTCGAACACTTATAAGGTAATTAATTACCTAGAATGGAAGGTATGAACAAGAGGAATAAGGTTTAAGTGTTAGAATTCACTAAAAATTGCACGCTTAAGTGTTTTTACCTTAAGGGAAATGAGCATACTTACCTGCCTCCTTACCTATTCATTAAAACATGCACGCCACTCTTCTGGAAGTACCTCAGGATGATTCTAAAGGCTTTGGTGAAGAATCGCCCAAGTATTACTCTACTGGTCAAGGATTGCGCAAGTACCGATGTGCCGCGTAGGTATACCTGCGCAACTTGGACTTGCGTGCCCACGCGGTACCTGTGCGACCCCTCAAGACTTGTGTGCCCTTCTACTTTTTGGTGTCCTTCCTGCCCATTTAACCCCTCTTATGTCATTCCACCTCTCCTATTCAAGATTCAGTATTCAATACACTCTTCCAAACCATTTATGGCATGTTTTCTTGATTGAAATCCTTATCTGAAACGAATTTCGTGGAACATCTCTCAAAACCTAGTGATTTACACATATTTATGTAACTAAAGTTATAAAGTTCATTCATTCAACCTCATTCTTTAAGATGAGATAATCCTAAACCTGGACCTCCTTTTCATGAGTAAGACCCAGTCCAAATTCTCATTAATATGGGCATCCTCCTTAGGAGTAAGCCCCAAATCATCATTAATATGAGCATCCTTTTCAAGAGTATGCCCCAAGTCCCCTAATCTGGGCATCCTCCTCAGGAGTAAGCCCCAGTCTTAAAGTTCCCAAATATGGGCATCCTCCTCAAGAGTAAGCCCCAACCATAATTCTCTTAACCTGGGCCTCCTTTTCAAGAGTAACCCCAGTCTCAAATATGGGAATCCTTTTTAGAAGTAAGCCCCAAGTCCCTTAATTCTAAAATTCCCTTAACCTGGGCCTCCTCCTTAGGAGTTAAGCCCCGGTTTTCAAATCCCTTTTAACCTGGGCCTCCTTTTCTGGAGTAAGCCCCAGTCTTAATTTCTCTTAACCAGTCATAATTCCTTTTTTATCTGGGCTTCCTTCTCAGGAGTAAAACCCATTCATAAGTCCCCTCCAAACATGGGCATCTTCCTTAAGAGTAATCCCCAAGATTAGAGTATCCAAATCTCCATGAAGCACACATACCATTATGGACCCTGTTCATGGATTTCTTCCCTGAAGTAAATCTTAATCCTTATAAATTTGGGCAATCATACATACATAAGCCCCACATCATTGCATGGAAAAACTATCCAGTTTCACCAATACCTCTTGTTTCTCACACCGATCATGACTCACGTGAGCTTAGAGTGTAAGAGTAATCATTACATATTTCTTTGAGCCATCAATCATGCCTAAACATCATAATCCCTTACTCGAACTACGTGGGTTCTGATTCCTTTTCGAAAACAAAGGATACTTAGGTAGCCCATCTGCGGGTACGATCCCAACTCTGAAATAATCAATTTCCTTCTGAATGACAATAAATTTCAAGTGCCCCACTGAGTGACTTTAAAACCAGTATGGTCATCATAAAGACCAAGAGGATTTTACGTATTGAAGGATACCATTGACTTAGACTCTCAAACAAATAAAGATGATTCTATATCGATGAAGAACCTCGAATACATATAAAATATTCTCTAAATTTCCTACATATCAATCATTGATTTTCAAATGTAAAGGAAATATCATTTTATACTTGGTAATGTAATAAGGATTCACAAACATAACATAAATCTATTAATAGAGTCCCGGAGTAGACAATAATTGCCCTCAAAAAGGGGTGATGAGTCCGACCTCTCATCCTCTCGACCAATGAAAATTCCTAAGCCTCATCAGTCCACAACTATTGAGTGCCTACCTTTGTAAAGTATGTCCAAATGGATATGGAATCATTGGATGTTTCCAGTTCTATGAACAAACCCATTAGAAACCGCTTGGAATGTTTGAATATTAAATCAATGAGATCATCCCCAATTCCAGAGGGAAAAAAATGGTGAACCTGACGTGAATCCTTAACCAAGTTAAAATTGTGTTTTGCTTATTTGTTAGGCCCCTATTTAAACTCAATGAGAGGGCCAACAAAACAATAAAAAACATATTTTCTCATCCAAAAGATGTCGTGTCCAGACTTATCATGATTATGTCTGTTATATCAAACATGAACTCTTTTCCATGATCTTCTGCATTTCCAGAATGGCTTCTATTATGTTCACATATGTGAAAACCTCTACTGCAAATGCCACTGCTGGTACTCTTGCTGGATCGTCGTTTGCTCTGAGGACAAGATCACCTACTCAGTGTCTTCAACGCTGGGTATCAAATGCGCTGGTTAAAGATTACCATTAAAACGGTACTATTTCGACTCTAGAGGCCGCTCGACAAGCCCTCCAAGTCAATAATTCTACCTGGTCATCCGGACATCGATGAACAGTGATCAAGAAGCAGGCGGTGCTAACCACCGTCTCCAACCATTTCAGGTCGTTATCCCCGGAATGCAATCACCATTCACTCCCATATTCTGAGGAGGTGACTGAGATAGTCCCTCAGGGCCTTAATTCATGGAGGCAGGAGTTCAACCCAAGGGATCATATCAACAATCGCCTGGAGGCTCATGCGGCAGTGTGCCCTCAACATGATGAGGGTATCGACTCCAGGCATTCGGCTCAGGTTCCTCGAACCCGAGAAGGAAAGACGAATCGCCAGAGGCGAAATCCGGTCAACAGTGAGCAGGTTCTCATCTCTTACATCTAAAGAGAAGTCAACCAACCTATCTTGGTGGCAAGGAATGAGCGGGCACATACACCCTTCCATTTTAATTCCGCTGTCCAGCAGACTCATCTGGCAACATCACGCCGATCCCGCCAGGAAATTCCAACGGAGTACTATAGGCAGGAACATACACCTGTTTATACGTCATCAGCTAGTCAGCATGATTTTATGACTACATATGATGTATCTCGTCAACCACGTTCGGCGAAGTGCAATCAGCAGGCACATACACCTCCTAGTATTGATCAAGCTTACCAACAGTCTCGCTTGGTAGCACTTGGAGAAGTCAGTCGGAAAGCTCCGGCGAAAAATAGGAGGCAGACTCAACTCTCTGCATCACACTTGAGTACTGTCAGTATTCAATGAAAGGAAAAGGAGGAAAGGAGCAGGAACACACACCTTCTCCGAGCACGGAATGGACGTATATCCCCGTTCCGGCAGCTAAAGTCACCAAGCATATTCTATCAATGGTTAAAGAGCATAAGAAAATCTATGATCATATTCTGGATGCTTGTCAGGATATTATAACAGCTTCAGCAACATCTCAGGGAAATACACATAAATCTATCCCTACCAATGGAGTGACACATCAACAGTTTACTCTGGAACAGACACACACATCTGTTCCAGTCCAAGAGGGTTGTGGGGTATACTCACCCATATCATACGAACAACCAAGTCAGGCACATACACCTGATTTGGGAGGAGATCGTTAGCCTAACCTAGCCATCTCTCCTGATCAGGCACATATACCTGCTCAGAGCAGCCACTTTCATCAACAAGTGGTTTCCAAGGTGAGTAAGAAGGTGTCTTAGAGGAAGACTCACCCAGCACTATCAAGAGATCAAGAGTCAATCTGTAACAAGGCCTTTCTTGATGCTAGAGTTCTTAAAGCCCTCATACATTTATCTGTTGGAATCCAAGATTCTACTCCCTCATTTCCCAATAGTGGGAACATTAATTCTAAAGGTATTCAACAGACACTTCCTCATGAAGGCTTGCTTCATGATAGTTTGGTCGATCTCGAAATTTACTCTTCAGATGAGAGCCACAGAAACGCTCTGTGTGGTCAGAAGACCAAGGATCAAGAGATCTCATATTTTGTTGTAACCCACCATGGTGGTCCTCCCCATGATGATGAATTTCGCTACGAAAGTCCTCTCTGTATTAGTGATGCACATTTCCCAGAAAATGGTCTAGTGGACAATGTGGTTCTGAGAAAGCCCTCTTATCTTGAGGCGCTTGAAAATGAAAAACCAGTCATGTCTGATGCTTCATCGCTAGTAGGTGAAATACTTTCTCAATTAGAAGATAGCTCAGGGTTTAGGTCATTCTATGAACCACACCTATGTCATGCATCTTCTAGTTTAATTAGTGATCTCTCTACCAATCTTGTTGAATCCGATGAAGCAACAAGGAAGCACCAGATCTGTTCAAATCTAGTAGAGTAATCTTCATTTAATGATAGAGAGGAAATGCTGAACATGAGAAAAAACTTGTGAATGGTGATGTTCTAGTCATGTTTTGGCCTCTGGCTAACTCTCAGTATGACATTCCAGATATTTTGACGGAATATGGAATTAATGATATTCGTCTCAACATATGGAAAACTCTTTTTCAGTTGAAAAATATAGTATTATATTATGATGAATATGAAAATCATGTTAATATAATAGAAGGGTTACAACGTCAGATTGAGTTGGCATCTCTATCAGTCTCTCAATATCCAAAGGCTGAAAAGCAGCAGAGAGCCCTTTAACGTTCATGCCTTGGCGCACTAAGAAGATTGTGTCAGTTAATTTCCAATGCCCCATCTAGTATTCATGTTAGAGGATGGGGTGTTCATGGAGCACTAAATTTCACTGTGCTCTCCAGTCAGCAAAGCCGGTCGAAAATGGTCTCATCCAATGTAATTGCCCGTGGCCAACCACAGTCAATGGGTTTTGTTTGTAATCAAAAGCTTTCCCTAGAACAAGACTCAACTAGTTCTTCTCAAAATCCAGAATACATAGAACAAGTTATTGAATTACTCCTGCATCAAGCAAACAAGAATATTGAACATGCCTCTCGTATGGAGAAAGCACATCATCAAGTGGCAGAAGTGTGAGAGATCATCCAACGGTATTTTGAACCGGGTGATAAAAGTGGATGTCGATTGATGAATCTAGGTAATTTCCAGACTAAGGCCCACAAGATTAGGAGATATTTTAAGAAAGTCTCAGACATAGCATGTCAAGAGCCACCCCAGCTTGCCAGACTGGGGACTCTTTTAACCCAACCCTCAGAATCAACAAATAGGATTCGAGGAGTTGAGTAAAGACAACAGGAACAGCCCCAATCCACCAGACTGGGGACTTTTTTAAATCATCAATCCCATCCTCATCGAAATTAATTCTTCTATCGATTGGGGAAGAATCCACAAGAGGAACTAAGAGACAAATTATCAGGAGACTCTCTGCAAATTACGGTTCATCAAGAATTTCCTAAGAGATCGAATCAACAAAAGGCAATGTCTCATCAGGGACATGGAAGAAGACAATATCACAGAAATGTTGGTTGAAGGGATGTGATGCATTATGCATCAATTAATGTCGTAAATTCTATTGTTGTTGATCCACCGGATGAAGCTCACTCAGGGGACTCACATGAAAAGGTTCCTTCTCAAGAAGTTGTACGCACATACACAAATGAAGAAGGTGTGCGTACACGAAATCAAAGGCTTACCCAAAATCTGGGTGTTCCTTCAAATAACTCACTTCCCCCTCTATAAAAAAGAATCAACAAGGGGAAAGGAAAGAATCAAGTTACATACCCTTCCTCTGGAGAAGGCCAATCACTCTTACTAGAGCAATGATTTTCACAACAAGAGGAAGAAATAAAGGAATTGAGAAGGATGAATGCATAACTACTTCAGGGTAGTCTTCTTCCTAAGCGTGCTGGAGTCAGTCAGCCAAAAGAATTTGTTGTGGATACTGAAATGGATCAAGAATATCCTCCTTTATCAGTACACCCTCACAGGTCTAATCCTACGAGTCAAGTGCAACAACAATTGGCGGTGCTACCATCAGTTGCAGCACTAGCCACCACATTTGTACCAGCTCCAGTCATTGCACCTACCCATGTCCAAGT
Organism: Viscum album; assembly: GCA_963277665.1. Lineage (NCBI taxonomy): Eukaryota > Viridiplantae > Streptophyta > Magnoliopsida > Santalales > Viscaceae > Viscum > Viscum album. Next base: position 1,052,466,908 of record OY728125.1, on the reverse strand, counting down.
TCAAATGGATGTTTCTCAAAAGTTAATAACTACTATTGAGTCATTAACAGCTCGGTTGAAAGCTATGGAAGGGAAGCATGCTCATGTTCAACCAGAAAAGCGAGCTTACCATGAATGTGTAGATTCAATCTCTCCCCCATCATGTTTTGGGAACCCTGTTTCCCCTATTTTCAATGGATCGGGCGATCTTGAACAGCATTTGATGCATTATGTGTCTTTTTTCGATCCTATGATGGGAACTCTGGAACAACAAGAAGCAGTGAAACTCAGATGCTTCGTGCGAACCTTGAAAGGACCAGCTTTTGTTTGGTATACAAGCTTGTAATCACGGCCAATTACCAGATGGGAGGATCTTCGCCAAAAATTCCTTCTCCAATTCAGCTCAACGTTGCCAAAGACAACAGTTTTTGATCATACAAATTGTAAGAAAAGGGATAATGAAAGGGTCTCAGATTTCATTGCTCGCTGTAATGGATTGACATATTCTCTAAGCTTAGCACTCCCTCATGAGGAACTGTTGTCAATCTGTGTGGAAAATATTAGTGACGAATTACACACATCGTTGATCCCTGTGAAATACACAAGAGGGTTTAGAGACCTTACTTAAATCGCTCAACAGATTAAAGATTCTCTTATACAGATTAAGGCTACATCTTGTGTAATTACATCAGCTTTAAATAGGAGAATGGGTAAAGCAGAAACTGCTACAGTTATGCTTAAACAAGAACCTGTACCTTCTTCTACTTCAAAACCTTCATATTCTTGAAGGGCTCCACCTCCTGAGTGCCAACAATAGAGGATGTTTCGTCATGGTAATAAAAAAGATCAAAGATGAAAACAACTTGATGATTTTAAAAGAAAAGTTTACTATTTTCAAAATGAACAAGTTCCTGGTTATTTCATTTAGGCTCTGGAAAATAATTTGGTTCAATTTCCAATGCCCAAGAGGCCAAACAAGGAAGGAGATGAAGACCGTCCCAACTATTTCCCATTTCATCAAATGTTGGGGCATTCCATTCAAGAGTGTTTTGTTTTCTAGGACCTCCTGCAAAAAATCTCTGATTTGGGACAAGTTAAACTGAAAGGTTCTCCACCTCAGGTAGCATGTGTTACTACTATAGTTCTAGAGGAGGAAGGCGAATAGCAAGAAGTTAAGAACAAAAATGTGCAGAAATATGATGATTGGATGGTCAGAAAAATGATCAACCAAACTAATTCCATTTTGCGAACATAATTGAAGAAACCAATTGTGCCTTCTGCCCTGAATGCCGTAGCAAAACCCTCTTCATCAGAGGTAAAATCCTCAAAGAAACGGCATGATTCAAAGAAAGAAAAAGAATCAGAAGAAGATGAGTATGTGTCAAAGCCTATGTTGTCTTTGACTCTGGCAGACATCATGCCATCTACTTCAAATTCACAGGCACCACCCCACCAAATGGAACAGCCTAAAAGGGCTAATCAGGCAGAGTCTTCATCGGATGAAGATTTGATTTTTGGTTATGTTAATATGATTCAATTAATAGATCCATATGTCAGTCGCAGTTTCAATTTCGATGAGCCTGAATTCCTTGTATCAAACAGAGGAATCAGAGGAAGTTACAGAGGCTCAAGATACAGGGGAATACGTGGATCTTGCAAAGGCCACTATTCCAATTCTACCCCTTCTAGAACTATGTATGTGTCAGAAACACGTGGTAGAGCCCTTCAACGAGCTCAACAAGAACAAGCAAGTTCTTCCACACAAGGAAGACTCAGCCTTAACACAATTATTCTGGAAGATCGATTGAAGGTTCCATCTTCTTTCTCTCAGCAAGTAAATGGATCTAATCGGTCTAATATTCCAAATCCAGGAGTATTACCAACTCTTATCCTAATACAAGATGCATCAAATTCCATAGAATCAACTTCCAAGTCACCTGCTAAACCACATGTTCCTGTTGGGAAACGCAGACCTTTGGATTAGATGAATGATATATTGAAACACCTGGCCCAAGTACTGTCCAAGTTATCAATTCTGGATGCCTTGAATTAATCAATGGATCCTCGGGAGGCACTCATCGAAGCTTTGTCATGTCCTCAGGAGTTTGAGACTAAAATTTTTGTAGCTGAAGTCTAATATGTAGAGAATAATCCTACAGAATGCCATGCAGTGATATCTTTTACTGATGAAGATGAATATGATGTCATTCATGGACATATTAGACCTTTTTACTTATCTGGCAGAGTGAATGACGTAGACATCTGAAGAGTTTTCAATGATAATGGTTCAAGAGTCAACCTCATGCCCATTCGTACACTTCGTCGATTGGGCCTCGCAGAATCTGATTTATCTCCTTCAACTATGATGTTACAAGGATATGATAAAAATGAACAAGAACCACTGGGCGATATTAAAATCAGAACTCAGTTTTGAGATCTTCTATCCAATTCCCATTTCATGGTTGTTTATCAAGATTCATCTTTCAAAATCTTGCTTGGTCGAACCTGGCTACATTGATATGCGGCTATCCCTTCATCATATCATCAATGTCTCAAGTATTGTTTCGATGGTCAAATTGGGACATTTTATGGTGATAAATCCCCATTCAAGACATGTGAATATCAATACATTGACGTAGAATTCTACCACATAAAGGGAAAGGAGGAATCCACAACAAAAAATATTACCAAAGTTAATGCTCCGTATGGTTTGGAAAAGATTCATGTAAACCCATTAGCACGTGTGAGTACAGATTATGTGTTGTCTATCAGTCAAATTGACAAGATAGACCCAAACCAAAATACTCTTGTGGAATGATCCATAATGTCAATCGTGATAATCAAGCCAGACAACATGGGAGAAATTGGTGATCCACCAAGCAATGATGAAATCTCAAATGGAGATGTCTTCATTTCATCTACTGAAATCCAACAAGTCTATACTTCTCTAATTAGGCCAGGGCAAGTTATAGCAATGTCAGAGGTAAATGATGATGTCGATTTTCATTCCATTATCTCCTCTTTGTTACCCACAGAAGACACTTCATCATCAATTGGGTCAGAAATGGAAGCTTCTTCTTCATGATGTTCAAATTTTAACATCTATCTTAATCATGGAAATTCTACTTTATCATCTACTATGCAAGTAGAAATAGAAGAAGTAACACATGTTGAAGAAGAAGAGGAAGATATCAGAGATTCTCCTCCAGTATTTGAAGAGGGTATCTCTACCACTGTAGATGAACTCAGAGAAATAAATCTGGGTACAAATGAAGATCCACGCCCCACTTTAATCAGTGTGTCCATGACTATTGAAGAACAAGAGATGTATATTTCCTTTTTAAAGAAAAATCAAGACATATTTCTTTGGAACTATACAGAGATTCCCAGGCTTGATCCTGATGTTTCCACTCATAGTTTGGGTTTTCAAGAAGAACATCGAGGATTCAAACAAGCTGCTCGAAGAACACACCCAACCTATGCTTCCAAAATTGAGGCTGAAGTGGATAAGATAAACAAATCTAACTTCGTAAGAGAAGTTCAATATCCCAAGTGGTTGGCTAATGTTGTCCCAGTGAAAAAGAAAAATGGGAAAATTAGATTTTCCATTGATTTCAGAGATCTTAATCGGCATTGTCATAAGCATGATTTTCCAGTTCCGATTACAGAACTTTTAATCAACGCAATAACTGGATATGAATCACTTTCCTTCATGGATGGATATTCTAGATAAAATCAAATCTGAATGGCTCCAGAAGATGAGGAATATACAGCTTTCCGATCCCCTGAGGGTGTGTTTTTCTATTTGGTAATGCCTTTTGGCCTAAAAAATGCAGGCGCAACATATCAGTGTGCCATGCATCTTATCTTCAAACCCTTTTTAGGGATGTTTGTCCAATGTTATGTGGAATATTTGGTGGTTAAATCCAAACAACGTTCTAATCACTTGGTTTATTTAGAAGTCATATTCCACAAACTTTGGCAACATAATTTGAAGATGAACCCCTTAAAATATGCTTTTGGGGTAACCTTGAGGAAATTTCTCGGCTTTGTTGTACACCATCATGGTATCGAAGTCGATCCTGAGAAGACCAAGTCAATCCTTGGTATGTAACCTCCTCAAAATTTTAAATAATTGAGAGGACTTCAAGGACACTTAGCCTATATTCAGCATTTCATCGCCAATTTGGCAGGAAAAATATTACCCTTCACCAAATTGATGAAGAATGGAGTCACTTACCAGTGGACTGAATAATGTTAAGAAGCATTTGATATTCTCAAGAAATACCTCTTGAGTCCACTAGTACTCATTCCACCTGTTGACGGAAGACCACTTATCCTCTATGCAACAGGTCTAGAGCGATCATTGGGTGCCTTTCTTGCTCAGAAGAATGATAATGGGAATGAAAACAGCCTCTACTATCTCAAATAGACTATTATTGAAGTAGAAACCCAGTATTCAAGTATTGAGAAGTGCTGCCTCGCATTAATCTTTGTAGTTCAAAAGTTGATACACTACTTGCAACATCACGAGGTCCAATTGGTATCTCGCAATAACCCGGTCAAATTCATCCTTATTCGTCCAATGCTTATAGGAAGTCTGGTAAGGTGGGCAGTTATTTTGCAGCAGTTCTACATTCATTATGTGTCTCAAATGTCAATAAAGTGCCATGCTCTGGCTGATTTCCTGCCTGAACACCCTTCAATGGAAGATACATCTTCAGATATTGAACTCCCTGAAGAGGAAGTCTTATCTATTCAAGAAAGTCCTCAGGCATGGGAAATGTACTTTGATGGTGCTTCCAGAAGTCCAATAGGGAGGATAATGGAAGATCCAAAATAAAACAAAGTTGGATTAGGAGTTGTTCTCATTTCTCTATAAAAGGTAGTGTTACCTTATTCCTTCTTATTATGGGAAGGTGGTACCAATAATGAAGCAAAATACCAAGCTCTCATCGTAGGCTTGGAGTTGGAACTTCAGGCACAAGTGAATCATTTATGGGTGAAAGGTGAATCAGACCGGGTAATCAAACAAGTCAATGGGGATTATGCCATCAAAGAAGAAGAATTAATCCCATTGTATGATTACGTTAGAGAGTTAATGGAGTAATTCCCTTTGGAACTGACATTTTCTTATGTCCCAAGATCACAAAATGCCCAAGCTGATGCATTGGCTAATATAGCCACAGCTCTGGCAGATCCAGATCAGGATGAGACAACCATCAATATTGCCCACCATTGTGCAATTTCACCTTATGTTCGAACCAGAACATAGGAGATCAATGAAATTAGTCCCATTCCTGAACCATATGGTCATACTATAAGATGGATGACACCTATCAGGGAATACCTTCAAAATGGAACACTTCTACCTGATAGAGCCGGGAAAGAACAAATCTGGCAATGAGTGGTCAATTTTACTATTTATGATGGCCCAGATCACCTATAGAAAATTCTCTACAAGCATGGTTTTGATGGAATTCTCTTCAGATGAATTGATGGTGAAGAGACAATGGCTATCATGATAGAAGTGCATGCAGGAGTCTATGGTGCCCACCAGTCTGGACATAGACTGTCTGATCAGATTCGAAGGCTTGGGTACTTTTGGCCTTCAATGATACAAGATTGTGTTGATTTCACAATGAAGTCTCATTCATGCCAAGTACATGCCAACATCATTCATCAACCACCAGAGTTTCTTCATACAACTAAATACTTGTGGCCATTTGCAACATGGGGAATGGATGTGGTGGGACCTTACCCTTCAGCTACGGCCAAGCATCTTAAGTATATTCTTACTACTACTGATTTCTTTTCCAAATGGGTATAGGCAATACCTCTCAAGGAATTATGTTCTAAATGCATTTTTAGCTTCATCAAGTCTAACATCATTACCATATTTGGTTTCCCTCATACCATATTGATGGACAGTGACACCAAATTCTGTTTATCCGAGGTGAAGAAGTTGTATAAAAAATACAACATCAAATCCAATCATTCATCTCAGTATCATGCAACGGCCAATGGCTAGATAGAATCCTTCAACAAGACTCTGTCAAATATACGGAAAAAGATGGTGGATAAAGATAAGAAGTCGTGACCTGATAAACTCTTTCATGCTTTATGGGCTTATCGAACCACCACCCGCACTGCAACACGGTCAACTCCATACTCATTAGTATATGGAATAGAAGCATTCTTACCAATTGAGTTTCAAATACCCTTTCTCAGGGTATCCATTTGTGATCTGTCATCCATAGATGAAAAATGTAAAAAATGATTGAATGAATTGGAACAATTAGATGAGAAAAGATTGTTCACCCTGCACCACTTGGAAGTCTATCAGAATCGAATAGAACGATATTTCAACAAAAAAGTTCATCTTCATTCATTCGTTCAAGAAGAATTGGTATTAGTTCTCTGAACTCCAATGATACCAGGAAAGAAACCTCCCATGCTTGAACCAAAATGGGAAGAACCTTATTCAATACATAAGGTCTACTCCAATGGTGCTTATTCTTTAATCTCAATGGATGGAGAACTCATCACTACTCCAACCAATGCCAGATTTCCGAAGAAGTATTTTGTATAAACACAAAATACATTGTTACGGTCCATACATATGACCTTAAACTATTTGTATTACTTTTGTCTCACATGACGTTAAACTGTGGCGTCCTAACTATATGACGCAAAACTGTAAAGAAGTCCATTACGTCCAGCAAGACGTTAAACTGCATCATCCACGGTCCATGCATATGACCCTAAACTATTTGCAAGTCCCTTACATCCAGCAAGACGTTAAACTGCATAACCAACGGCCCAGGCATATGACCTTAAACTATTCACACTTTCGTCCAACATTATGCTAAACTGTATTGTCCTTTTTTCGTCCAACATGACGTTAAAATACGAAAAAGTCCCTAATATGTCCAACATGAAGTTAAAATGTGTTCTCTTTTGTCCTTACTGCATGACATTGAACTGCATAGTTCTCTTTCGTCCAACATGACGTTAAACTATGTTGTCCCCATCGTCCTAACTACATGATGTTAATCTATACAGAAAGTCCTTTAATACATCTTACATGACATTAAACTGTCCTTCGTCCCTGCTACATGACATTAAACTGTGTAGCACCAATAGTCTTAACTGCAAGAATTTAAACTGCATAGTCCCCTTCATATGTCCTACATGACATTAAACTGTGCATCGTTAGGGTTGTTTCTAACTCTTGTTTATCGCACCGAGTATGACTCACGTGAGCTTAGAGAAAACCTCAACCATAACACTCTCTCTGGCATATTAACCATGTGTAAGTCCCAACACAATTTTTTAGGTCGTTGTCCCCAAGAACAACTTGATCACTAATTCATTCTTTAATTGAACTACGTGGACTTTGATCCTTGCCTTCTAGACTAGGTATGTAGGCAAAATCCAGAGGTTCAAGCCCAAAACCATTCTATTCACATTGGTTCACCTCCATCTTGTACGATGTTGATTCATGAAACTTCCCCCAGAATCAATATCTTTACATTGGTTCACCATCGTCCTTGCTATACGATGTTAAACTATATAACATTTCCATCCTGTATGACAATAAACTAAAATATTCTTTGATACCCTCACCTGAGAGGGAATCATTATTTACATTGATTTTCAATCATGTTTCATTCCAAAGACTACGTGCATACATGGCAATACCTGGACCTTTTATCTTGGGTTAAACAATCAGTGAACTAAAGTCCCCCTTCACCCTTCACATGTACGAACCAAATTTGTAAAGTGGGTATTTCTAGAACTACGTGGGATTGATTGCCATCCTTATGGGATATGTAGGAATGTTCGAGTGTCCCTCGAATACAGCCCCAAGTCTATTGGGCCTAACCCCAAATTCCAATTTCGGTCCCCTGGCTGAAAAATCCCCACGAAACCACACACTGTTTATATCTTATAATGGTATGAGCTCTATGACCCTAAACTAAGATCTCCAATCCTTTTGTCCCACATGATGTTAAACTGTAGTTCAAGAACTACATATGTCTTGATTCCCATCCTTATGGGATACGTAGTGAAGTCCAACATTTCAATTCAAGACCCAGCCACAACATGATTATGGTTAGTATTGATCTTTGTATCTCTGCATACATTGGACAATACCCATATTTATCTGTCATAATCCTAACGATAAATATATTTAGATCTTCATAACCCTTTTCTTAACTTCTAATCCCAAAAGGCCTAAAATTCTGAGAGTTCTTTTGCCTGACCATGCAGCACGTGCCCTTAGGCGGCCTTGCATAAACATTCTACATAATAGACGTGTCAGCCAAGAGATGCTATTATTTGACTATGCAGCCAATGCCCTTAGGTGGCCCTGTATAATTCAACCCCCTAACGGGTTTTTCAAATAGTGGTAACATCATTCTTGGGAAGAAAATCTCTTTTTTCCTTGGTTTTCTTAATGAAAATATGTAGGGATCCGTAAAAAAATGGCTATCCGTAACATATCTGTCCCATACTCTTTTTCATGATCTGAAATTATCCAAGTCTATGGTTTATATTCTCCTTCCCTACATTTGGGTCAAACCTTCATTGGAGTGATATCCATCCAGTTCATCAATAATCTTGTTTGGAAATATCTTCTCCATATTCAAGTACCTCTTTCCATATAGCAAACTCTATACTTTGGAAAAGTTGAATCCCCATAAAATTTCACTAGCTTCTTAGCAGTATAAAAGTAAATTTCTGAGAGTTCTTTTTCCTGACTATGTAGCATGTGCCCTTAGGTGGCCTTGCATAAGTAGTCTACATAACAAACCTGTCAGCCAAAAGATTCTATTTATTTGACTATGCAGCCAATGCCCTTAGGTGGCCCTATATAATTCAACCCCCTAACGGGTTTGTTAAATAATGGTAACTTCATTCATGGGAACTACTTATTCTAATTCCTTTTAGATATTTTTCATATCATTCCTCATATTTAAATTTTCTTATGTCATAGTTTACATATTTTCCATCATACATGTCTATGATAATATGTGTTTAGATAAATTGTCAAGGAATTGAGTCAGTTTTAATCCATTTAGGTCAAATCTATTTCGACCTTAAAAATTAGCCTCTTTATGTCCGACATGCATGACATTAAACAACCCACAAAATACAAAGGAACTCTGAATAAAAGTCACATTCTAGCTCAATAAACATAAATTTTGTATGATTTTGGTAATATTGAGAAATTAAACGATTCAATGTTTGTAGGGTTATTTATATTAATCCTAGTAAAAATCAAACAATGCTTACTAGTCCCATTGGCTTAGGTAAAATCTAAAGTAGGTAGCAGGAAAATACGTGCACAAGTGATTGAATATCAAAGAATTCTTTCTATTTGATGCACAATAATTAAAAGGACATCCATAGATTGGAGTCTCTTATCTTTTCTATTAAATTACAACAGGCTGTCAACATAAGTCTTCACTTGATGAACAGCATCCCGAGCTTCATCAACAACTACTTGAGGCTCATGCACTCGATCAAATTAACCCTTTTCATCCTGATGGAGTTCTTTCTTGGCATCCCAATGGCCTTCATACCATTCGTTTGAGCTCCCTCCAGTGAATTATTGAGTTGGTCATGTTCCCCTATAACAACGTCTAACTGTTGCTAAGGGTGCATCTACTGGATGACTTTATCATTGATCTTATGCTTCAGATCTTTCATCTTGGCAGCATAGTTAGCCTCAGCTCGGGATACCGCATCCTCAAATTCACTGATGTCGACTGACAGTTTTACCATAGTCAGATCTTCGTGACACTTTTGCTCCTGCTCCCTCTGGAAAATGACCTGTTTCACCACGGCATGGATCTTTTCATATCCAAAACCACCAAGTCCTAGCATGCAAAACAGGGACGAAAATCAAGGGATCATCGATGATAACTCTTCTAAAGGAACCTCAGATATGATTTTCCATATGTTGTTCCATTCCTTGCATCGTGAAAAGATGAGCACCTTAAGCACCTCTGGGACTGATTCAATATCATCATCACAAGTGGGCATGCAATCTGGGATTAATGCACTTAAGGACATGCCATGTTCTGCTCCTTCCCCCCTAACCCTGGCTGCTTTTCCTTCTACTACTATTTGGGTGGATGTTGAGAATTCACCTATAGATCAAGCCATTGATGTTGATAGCCATGTTTGATCAATTAAAAGTATGGATATTTTCATAGAGAAATGAAAGTTGGTTGTCTATCTTGAAAACTCAGTACAATCACTATCTAATAGTAGATCAATGGCTTGAGAAGACTCCTCCCCATGTTTCCTAGTTTCAACATGATCTTAAAGATGGGTCTCATGAGGGTTTACTAGGTTTAACTCCACTTGAGATAATGTTTCTGCAATGGTAGGGTAGACATCAATGTCCACACCCTCTTCAGGCATTGGTAGTTCAGCAGCTTCTTGGGATGGAACTGTATATTATTTTCAGTCATGATTAGATGTGTAAATTATAAGAATATTTACTGGATGAAGGATAACACTCATGCCCAAGGTCTTCTAAATCACATGATAACTTAGCATGATCATAAAATTCTTTGAAAGACATTCCACGATTCATCATTTCATCCAATGATATTTCAGAATCCTGGTTAGTCTCACCAGTGGGAGCATTTGATGTGTCCTCTTGGCAACCCTCATTCTGCGGCCCCTGACCCTGGATAACTTCTTCAAGAAGGATGGCAGATTCAGTTGCTGCGGCCGCTAATGATTCTGGTGTAGATTCTTCTCTACATGTAGCAGTAGTAGGAGCATTACTGGGAATAGATGTTGGCTCTTTTTCAGAAGCAACCAAGTCAGCCTGAATTTGCATTTGTTCCAAATCACCCTCCATGTTCCTCAAAGGAGGATCAATCCTTTCCCTCAGAGGGGAAATTAAAGAAGCCCCTTCAATCCCAATGAAAATGAGCAATCTTTTTCATGGTTTAAAATTCATGATTATCTGGAGGACTTACCACTAATGATAAAGCATTTAACTGTGGAATTCCTCCTACGTTTCCTTTATCCTTTTGAATTTTTAGGAGTATCAGTAGTCTCCCTTATTGGAACATAAATTGGCGAATGGATGGCCATGTCCAAATCCTCATTCATGGCCTGCTGTCCTGGAGATATCTCGCCCTATTCGCGAGGATATTCATCCATAACCCCAATGGCAGTACCACCAGGGTTGTACTATGGTGAAGGAACCTTAGTAGTTCCTTTATTTGCAAGCTTCAAGATCAAGAAAATAACTTCTTTATGTAAAAAATATTCGACTAGAATCAAGTTGTAATGAAAATAAGGAAAGAAAAATTACATCTTCAAGAGACACATAATCATGCCACTCTTCATCTCCAGAACCACCATCCCCCTCAGTGGCTCCATGATCATTCATTTCCTTCACCCGCCTAGTGACAGGAATGGACTCATCAGTGGCATATATGAGCATTTCCAGCTCTCTGATGTAATCCCACACTTCATTTGGGTTATCCTCGTATTGGATATCTGTAGAAGCCATAAGATTCCCTATTCCATGGAGTAGTAGACCCTCACACAAATCCAGCCAGGCAGTCTCAGTACCACAATATAGACTATGCCATGTCTGGACATCCTCGGGATATAGATATTCTGTGCTTGTACTAGAAGGCTGCGAGGAAGGTCCTACAATCTTCGACTTCAATTTCTTCCCATCTCCTGCACCTATCGATAAAGAATAAGAAAATAAGACTTATTGCATTATAAAGTGATAGTGATTAAATTACCACAATGAAGTAACTCACCATGAGTTAATGGAGTAGGACTTTTTATTCTAACCGGAGGATTATATCGGTCACAAGGCTGATTTTCCGTTTTCTATGCCTCATCATCCCCATCTTGGGAATCCGGTGAGCTAGTCCTTGATGATGAATCTGGCGAATCAGCTTCAGGTGGGGAAGAATCACCTTCATGTGGATGGGTTCCTCTCCCTACAATCCTCTTCCTTTTCCCCACCCGATAAATTGGGAGATTCAGCACCCCTTTAGGGTATGATGCTATCCAGTTCTCTACATACCATGTGGTCAAGTTATGTGCCTCTTTTTCAACCAGTAGATCAAATACCACCCAAGTCTTCTCCCTAGACGTCAGTAGCCACAGTTTCCGAGAAACCATCATATGTTTATCTAACATGAAATGTACTTGGGGAGATACAACAATCTGTTGAAGACACTTGAATTGACGTGCAAATCTATATGGAGCATAGGCCTTGCATATAATTTCTCCGTCAATCCTGGAAACTAGCACACCATCTCTGCAAGCTAGCATGTATGCCCTCAAATCCAAGTGGGCTATTCCATCATCCACAAACCGCCCGGTTGGAGGATTTCCATAGGGAAAGAAGTTGAATTCCTTAAACATGCTCAGTCTAACTTTCATGTCAAAGGCATTAAGATCTAATTGAGTAACTCTAGATAATTCTTGCACTGATGGCCTGAAAGAAATTCCAGGAATTTGTACTCCATTCTGTACATTTTAAGTCCTAAAGTGATCGATGATCCATCCCCATAAAACATGGAATGGTCCCACTATTCTTAAAAGAGATTTAACCATGAAGACATGAAGTATACTCCTGTGAATATTTGCTAAAATGGGGGTAGCCAACCCAACCATTTTCCCTCAGCCAACTTTGCCACAATGACGAAGGTCCATGGCCTGACACCTCCTTTCGAATCCCTGCTGGCAAGTGATAAACTCCGAGCCACAAAGCCATGAAGCCCTCCAGAAGAGTCTTCTTCGGGATCCTTTGATTCACTTAATATCCCCATTTATCAAACTCTCATGCTTCTAGAGTTGGCCAAAATGTTCCAGGAGCACCCCTCTTCTCAGGTTTTGGGAAGGTGGTAGGATGGGTGGGCCTCTTATCCTTGGATTTCTTTTTCTTGGATCCTTTCTCCTTTGACTCCTTCTCCTTTGGATCCTTCTCTTTATTCTAAATTATAAATACATTCATCCAATCCTTCGGATGAATATCCTTTATAGAATGAGTTAAGGAGGTCTCTGAACTCTTGAGACTATGGAATATTTTAAATAATTCTTGAGCCAAAGTAGGAGTCTTCTCTGAATCATTCCAAGTCACCTTGGGAGGAATGAATTCATCATACATGTCACCCAAAATTGAAACCCCTAAGATCTTGTGGACATCCCACAGACTGATGCCTACTTCTCCATGAGTCAGATGAAAAGAATTGGTTTCTAGCCTCTAGTGGGTGAGTATCTCCGGCACGAAGTTATCATGTCTGTAAACATATGTTTTCCCAACCCAGACATCTTTGTATATCGAAACTCCTTTCAGATCTTTGACAAACTCTGCATAGGTTTTTCATACCAAGTATCCCACATCCAAGCTGGATTCACACCTCCCCCAAGACGAAAGTCCTAGATTTTATTCCAGCATTTGGATTGATCCATCTGATCATTTTGGATGATTGAAAGATGACAATGTGGTTGCAGCTCAGACATATGAGGTTTCAGATCTGGCGTACAAGGGCTATGATGCATCATGTGGGCCTTCTCCACTATTCCAGCATTTATAAATCCTCCTCCACATGAGATATTCTCTGAAGCAAAATTGGTGTAATTCTGAAACCATGAAAGTGGGAGATAGTTCTTTGCTTCTGGAATAGTGAGTTCTCACAGATGACCATAACCGTACAAAAGAAGATAAGTGCTTTGTGGGAAATCAAAGTGATATTTCTTCAGATACTTAGCCAGATCCGGGAGGGTGCTATCGCAGACGGTATAATAATTGTTGCCAATGATGTCCATCATATCATCAAGTCATTTTCTTTCCAATTCATCAGTTGTTACGATTCTCTTGGGAGCCATTGAATCTGCACAAAGGTTGAATAAATTAACTTTTAAATGGGTTTATTTTTCCTAAAATTTGTGAAGGAATTCAGAAAAAATGGCAAAGGCATTAAGGCGCGCAAGTCTAAACTTTCCACGCAAGTGTGGTTGTGTCACGCATGTATTTGGAACGCAAGTATCACTACGCAGGTCCAGATACCTTGACAGCAGCGTGAAAACAAACAAAAAGCGGAATAGAGAGAAACGTGCACGGTGGAGATGAACTACCCGGTGAGAGCTCAAAAATCTGAAGTTTGGTGCAATGTGCGACAAATGAGTGCATATATATAGGCCCGGACAGACACCTGCATGCCTATAGCCAGCACGCTCCAGCCATGTGTGACTCGTACCTACGCAATGACAGTTGCATGGTGGACACCTGCGCGCCACTTTCCCTTTTGGTTTTCTTCTTTTCCTCAGAGTCACATCCTTATTTCTTTCAGATCCAACTCTGAGGGGGGACTTTTGTTGATGCTCCTTTTCATCACATTATCTAAAGGAATGGAAAGGGAAATGACTTATCACAAATTGATTCATCCTTTGAAGAAAACATCAAAAATCAACAAAGGCATGAACAAGGATTCAAATTCACATGCCGCGCAAGTTCCCTTATTTCTGTGCAAGTACACTTGCGCGCCATCTAATGGTCACACAAGTGACTTGCACGCCCTCTTTGAAAACCACCCAGGGTCTTCAGAAGCCTATATATAGACCCTGTGGGCCCCCCATTTTAGGAGGAATATTTCCAGAATTCAGATACAGAGCTCTGAACGCCAAAGTCTCTTCTTCAAGTCATCCGAACACTTCTAAGGTAATTCTTTACCTAGAATGGAAGGTCTGAACAAGAGGAATAAGGTATATTTGTTATAATTCACTGACACTTGCGTGCCTAAGTGTTTTTCCCTTAAAGGGAAATGAAAATACTTGCACGCCTCCTTACCTATTCATAAAAACTTGCACACCACTCTTCTTGAAGTACCTCCGGATGATTCTAAAGGCTTTGGTCAAGAATCACCCAAGTATTACTCCACTGGTAAAGGATCGCGCAAGTACCCATGTCCCGCGCAGGTATACCTGCCCGACCAGGACTTGCGCACCCACATAGTACCTGCGCGACCCCCTAGGACTTGCGCGCCCTTCTACGTTTGGGTGTCCTTCCTGAACATTTAACCCCTATTATGCCATTCCACCTCTCCTATTCATGATTCAGTCTTCAAGACACTCTTCCATGCCATTTATGGAATGTTTTCTAGATTGAAATCCTTATCTAAAAGTAATTACATGGAACATATCTAAAAACCTAGTGATTTACACATCATTATGTCACTAAATTTAGAAAGTTCATTCATTCAACCTCATCCTTTAAGATGAGAGAATCCTTAACCTGGGCCTCCTTCTCAAGAGTAAGCCCCAGTACAAATTCTCATTAATATGGGCATCCTATTTAAGAGTAATCCCCACGTCCTCATTAATATGGGCATCCTTTTTAAGAGTAAGCCCTAAGTCCCCTAATCTGGGCATTGTCCTTAGGAGTAATCCCGAGTCTTAAAGTTCCCAAATATGGGCATCCTCCTCTGGAGTAAGCCCCAACCATAATTCTCTTAACCTGGGCCTCCTTTTTAGGAGTAATCCCCAGTCTCAAATATGGGCATCCTTTTCATGAGTAAGCGTCATGTCCCTTAATTCAAAAATTCCCTTAAACTGGGCCTCCTCCTTAGGAGTTAATCCCCAGTTTTCAAATCCATTTTAACCATGGCCTCCTTTTCAAGAGTAAGCCCCAGTCCTAATTTCACGTAACTAGTCATAATTCCTTTTTGATCTGGGCTTCCTTATCAAGAGTAAAACCCAATCATAAGTCCCCTACTAACTTGGGCATCTTCTTTAGGAGTAATCCCCAAGATTATAGTATCCAAATATCCATGAAGCACACATACCTTTATGGACCCTGTTCATGGATTTCTTCCCTGATGTAAATCTTAATCCTCATCTATTTGGGCAGTCATACATACATAAGCCCCACATCATTGTATGGCACAACAATCTCGTTTCACTAATACCTCTTTTTTCTCTCACCGAGCATGACTCACGTGAGCTTAGAGTGTAAGAGTAATATTGACATATTTCTTTGAGCCATCAATAATGCATAAACATCATACTCCCTTACTCGAACTACGTGGGTTCTGATTGCTTTTCCAAAACAAAGGATACGTAGGTAGCCCATCCGTGGGTACAATCCCAACTCTGAAATAATCAATGTCCTTCTGAATGACAATAAACTTCAAGTGACCCACTGAGTGGCTTTAAAACCAGTATGGTCATCATAATGACCAAGAGACTTTTATGTATTGAAGGATACCATTGACTGAGAATCTCTAACAAATACAGATGATTATCTATCGATGAAGAACCTTGAATACATATAAAAGATTCTCTAAATTTCATAGATATCAATCATTGATTTTCAAATCTAAAGTAAAGATCCTTTTATACTTGGTAATGTAATAATGATTCACGAACATAACTTAAATCTATAAAGAGAGTCCCAACGTGGACAATAATTCCCCTCAAAAAAGGTGTGATGAGTCTGACCTCCCATCCTCTCGACCAATGAAAATTCCTAAGCCTCATCAGTCCACAACTATTGAGCACCTACCTTTGGAATATAGGTCCAAATGGATATATAATCATTGGATGTTTTCGGTTCTACGAATAAGCCCATTAGAAACCACTTGGAATGTTTGAATCATAAATCAATGAGATCATCCCCAATTCCAGAGGGAAACAACTACAAGGCCATAAGAGAGCCTCCATGTATTCCAAAGACTGAATACTAGGAGTGAGTGTCAAAATGTGGTACATTGGAGAGACTATACCCTCATATTAGATTAATCAAAAAGAAACTAACTAGATATCCTATAAACAATAAATAATACAAGTACGGAAGTAGTAATTAACTGAAATAGAATCATGTTGTAATGATAAATAAAATTCTATAAAATCCCAAACATCCATGACATATATAAAACATAATTCACCAACTGGGGAAACCATACATGTAAAATTTCATAAACGAATCTAAATTAAATACATGGCTCCACTACAAGATCTAACCTTGACCAAATACCGAGTATACAAGACACTTCTATGCTACTTTGTAGAGACCCGAAGCTTAACGTACATGAACATTACATTACTTTTGTGGAATACTTAGTATATAACAAAAAACACACACACAAGGATCGTAATAGTTTAGTGTCTTTGGAAACTCGGAACATAATCTTCTAATCGTGGTGAAAGATCTTCAATATCTCCCATAAAGATCTTCCCTTTTTTTTACCTAAAACCTTTCTTTATATCCTGGGGAAAAGAAAACATAAAAGGGTGAGCTCAAATGCTCAGTAAGGGTAAACAAAAGAAAAATCAATCACATCATATTCATAAGAACATAACTTTTGGAAATCCTAACCTGCAAAAGAGAGCATAATTTCATAACATGGGATAAATCATAGTAGTGAAATGATATCCCAATAATCATAAAATAAAACATGAAACTTTTTGGCATACACACATAATCATAGAGAATCATTTCTTGTTAGTCAAGACTCATTGCCAAGACTATATTAGTGGACAATGTCCCTTTCTGAACCGAGTCACCCTCGTTTCAGTCCTGTTTCGCTGAACCGGTATAACCTACCATTCCAGCCATGTCTATCTCATGAGATATAAAATCTTTACCCAATGCATTGGAGGGAGATATAGGTCCCACCCATCTCATAATGATACCATTCTTATGTGTGCCACAACATAAACATACATCATTCATAATAACCCAATAAATAAAATGGGTTTCATAAACATCATGCCATCATAATCCATAAACAATGGATATCATTTCATCATAAGAAAATGGAAACCATTTAAATCATAAAGACATTTTACTTGAAACATACACATCAAATAATGTCATCTTAGATGGAAAATAGTTTTCAGAAAAACACTTGAAATGAATTCTTGAGGAAAATATCCTTTCTTCTTTAAAATCATTTTCTTTTCACAGAACTTCATGCAATTTTAAAAGATAAGGGTTTTGTTGAAAATAATCATGCAATCTTGTAGAGGAAGCTTCTTGAAAATGAGGTTTTATGAAAACTGTAAAAATCCTTTCACGCCGTATAAGTTAAAAATAACATTCTCCTCGTACTTTTGTTGGAAAGGTCAAAAAAAGGTACCTTATATGGTAACCAAAGGAAAGATTCCATTCATACAATGTGGTAAAAAGTAAATAAAGGGTAAAAATGACTTTAAACATTCATGGAAGAATGGT
The DNA here is from genome assembly GCA_963277665.1 of Viscum album. Taxonomy (NCBI): domain Eukaryota; kingdom Viridiplantae; phylum Streptophyta; class Magnoliopsida; order Santalales; family Viscaceae; genus Viscum; species Viscum album. Next base: position 1,052,448,688 of record OY728125.1, on the reverse strand, counting down.
AAACATTTTATAAAAACATTTTTAGAAAACATGGTCATGGATGATAAACGTAACCCCAGTAAATACTTACGTATAAGCAATCTCAGATAAAAATGAGATTGAAAATTTATCCCTTACCTTAAGTCCGATTTGCTTTGTAAGTGTCCGAACCTCCTGTATAATGATTTAAATAATGTCATTAACTTATTACAGAACCATATTCATTGTTATGATATCATATATGGTTCACTTATGACTTTATATTACCCGTTCTTTTGTAAATTCCATGTTAAAGAAGCGTTTTGGGTAAAATCGTTTCATTTATCGTAGGTGTTTGGACTTGTTGTTCATGACATTATTATTACTTATATCATGATTTAATTACTTCCAGAATATAAAACATGATTTATATATCATATATATTCAGTATATATATATATTTAATAAATATATAAATGAAATGAAACACACCGTTCATGGAGACGGTAGTCCGTATGTACGCATGAACGCTGTTTTCCTTTCCTCATTGTCTTGAATGGAAGTAAGTAGATGACATACATATATACATAAATCCAGTAGCCTTATAATGTCATATATTCCATTATTATTGCTTATATATACTTTATAATTATTCTTAAATGGTTAACATGGAGAATGAATCTCATCGTGTCGTGGAGACGGTAGTCCGTACGTACGCACGAGCGATGATATCATTCCCATGGTCGTGGAATTGTGTTGAAGTGTATGTATACTATTTCAGTATCGATATCACTATATAATAATCATATATAGTTACTCCTTACACCGTTATACCCATACAATTAAGGAGGTGACAGAAAATAGATTACACCACGGCGTGGAGACGGTATTCCGTACGTACGCACGCGCGGTGATTTCCTTTTTTCCGTAGGATGGATAGAAGGTTAATTAGAGTTGTATCATATTTATAATAAAATATCAGTATATAAGAAATACTTATGTTATTACTTTATCATGAAACAACTAAAGAAGAAGAAGTTGAAGAAGAAAGAAATTGAAAAAGATCGGTAATGGATATTACCTCTTTTGGATGCGCCTTTTCTTAACCTCCACTTAAAGAACTAAGGATGGTCTTCCAAGAAGACCAGGACCTCTAGATGATACTAGGGAAGTGTAGAAGATATTTTGGCAGGGTTTGGCTGAGGTTTAATGCTCAAATTGGTGTGAGGAGGAGAGAGAGGAGGTGCCCTTTTATAAGGGAGGAGAGGAGCACCTTAGGAATATCTCAAAATATTATTTTATATTAAGGTCAAATTCGGTTTATAATGGTTCCAAATGGTCTTATTTCGAAGATAAAGTGGGGATTGGTCTAAAGCCTCTCATACAATAGGATTTAGAAAAGTTTAGGTTATTATTTTAACCTTATCAATTAGATTTAACTCTAAGTTAAATAATTTAACTTTTACCGTGTCTTTTTGTTTTCTTACACTATATGGTTAATAAACTTACTGTATCAAGCCAAAAGAACCCCAAGTTGTTTATTATTAATATATATATCCTTATCTAAGTCATTTGGACGAACCTTAGATTTTTAGGAATTAAATAACAATTAATAATATAATATTTGTTTTAAAAACTAATTTATGTCAATTTTGACACTATTTGGTACATGATTTTTATGAAATTTTTAACAGAATGATAAGTTCGAACCAAGTTACTTAAATCAACAATACCATGTCATATTAACCTATAAAATTATTTTAAGTCATAAAAAGTCTCAAATTACATTTATTTGGGAATTTATAACATCAATTATGTTAATATTTTCTTAAAAAGGTAATTACTGCATCATCGTTGTGTCATAAATAAATTAAATTATTTAAAGTAGTAAAATTAAAAATAAAATACCATTATATAGGAAATAATTTTAGATTTCTAATGAATATTTATAGTCGAAATTATATTATGTATAACCCTATATTAAAAATGTTTTAGTAAATAATCTTTGATTTTAACTCTTTTAACTCTTCTTTGAATTAAATAATAATAAATGTCCTAATATAATCCAAGTGGGCCTAAATGATAATATTTTACACTTAAGGTTGTTTTTGGTCGAGATACACTTGTCCAATAGGATTAGGACATGTGTTAGGGTAATATTAATATCATTGTTACCCTTAATTACCCTATTTACTTTTAACCGTGGTAAATAAAAGTAAAAAGTTACTATTCACCAAAAATTATTTTCATCTCATTGAACCACATTTTACTTACTGACATCAACCGTGTCTCTTGGATTTTTGAAATTCCATTCACAGAAGTGGTAAAATTAATATTTATGAAAAAATTAATTTTTTTTAACTACCACTTAGTAGTTTCACTATTCATAAAAAATTGAAGTTTTTCAGAAAAATGCCAAAATTTCACCCTAAGCTATAATTGGTATTCCGAATTCAAAAATGATTTCTATTTTACAAAATTCCCAACATATAAGTTTCATTAATTAATTTTATAATTAATTTCCACTGTCACAACAAATAGCGTGTTTTTAAGAGATAATAACTATCAAAAGATTAACACTTGTTTATGTCTGGTGTAAATGTGAAATTACATCCAATGACCAACATTGTATTGAATTGTAAAAATATATTCTAAATATACTTCAAAACCAGTCAAATTAATAATTTATCACTATTAATTACTTCGATTAAAAAGTTGTTTTTAATTAAAATTTAGTAATTTTCACTATTCATCAGAAAATAAAAGTTATCCGAAAAGTACCAAAATTTCACCCTAAGCTAATTTCGATATTACGAATCCAAAAATAAAGTCCATTTTGATAAAATAAAATTTACAAAATTTCAAGAAGTGGTAATTACTATTCATAACGGCTAGTTTTAATAATATTTTAATAGCATATTGCTGTTTAGTGAAACTCGTTATTGCGTACTACACACGCTATCGAGGAAGGTCGTGATTGCGTGTAATGGAAGGAAAGTCAAGGATGCGTGTTGTGAAAGCTTCTTTGGGTGTAGCGTAAAACACAAGACATTAATGAAATTAAAAAGAATATTTTTCATAAAATCTCGGGGTGTTACATACTTTATCCCAATCATAGGAATCTACATCAGTGTCTCTACTTGATCATGAAGCCATGGGACTAATGACTATTCATCATGTTTTTATGGTATGCCCAAAATGTAGAAATAATGTATTCACAAATAACAAGGTGCACATACAGGGGTGGGAAATAATATCAACAATCCACCCTAAAGATGAAACTAAAAATCTATTATCATAAGTGAATTCTAATGAAATATACGCATCGTACCTGAGACACAAATAAAATAACAAATAAAATAAATAAAGTGAAAAATAAATCGATCATTGGGTCTATGACCTTGGTAAACTTGGAAAATATCCATCTTGTAAATTTAAATATTTATATGTGAATATATATATATATATATATATATATATGATTAAGGTGAAAAATAACATTAAAATAATAACCGTCGATCCTTGGATCTATAAATTTGATCATCTTGACATCTAATGAAAATGGAATTGATATGGATACCATACCACTCAATCCATGTATAATTTAGTTTATACTTTGGTCTATAATCCAGATCAACAATACTTTCTTTGACCAATGTTGAAAATGTCTCTGAGGAAGCTATGTCACCATAGTAGAATACATGTCCTTACCCTGGGTTCACCCAGACTTAGTACCAATTTCTGTATTAAAGGATTCCATGTAATAACTAGTCATCATATAAATGGTCACCAAGATGAACATCATGCCACTAAATCCATGTAAATATCATCTGATGTTTGATCCCTAGGTCCCGATCCGTAGTCAGTCATGACATTGGAGCTCAGATGAACCCTAAGGGGTTGATTCTCATGTGATCTATAATTGGAATTCTCATAGTATCCAAGTATGTTCTCAAATACATTCATATAAATAGATTAATATACCCCATACCTAAGAAGTAACTATTTTAAGAGTAGTAATGTTGCATCCACCTGACCCTAGGGAGAATCCTAGGCATCACATGAAAAGAGAATACTCATCCATCAAGTATAAGTCACATCAATTATGTGGAGTGCCGTGTCCAATCCTCAATAAAGTAATCGATTAATGAGATAATAATCATCTCAATCACTTAGCCGATAATAATCATCCATGAGTAAATAATATATGATGTGGGACACCATGTCCAACACCATGGTCAAGTAATCAATCCAGGAGAGCATAATCAACCCCATCACATGTGAGCGTGTAATCTGGAATGAGAATCCATTCACTAGGGACACCATGCTTGAATATAATAATCATAGGGATTATATTCCTGAGTATTATAAACATATGGAAAACATGGCTGAATATCCTAATCGATAGGGCTCAAAAGCCGAATCCTAGGAAGTATATGTGATCATCATAATAATAATATAATAAAAAGTTAAAAGGCTCTGATGTCGGATCCTAGGTAACACATTTGGGAATCCCAATAAAATAACAAATAATAAAAAATATCAAAATATAGAACCTAGGAAATACATTTGAAAATCCCAAAGATATAAATAAAAGGGTTTAGAATCTAGATCCTAGGAAATACATATGGGAACTCCAATAATAGAGTCGCATCACATCAGGCTCATCATCCAAAAACCAGGAATCACCTCTAGTAATCATTGTTTTATCCATAGTAAATATATGAATACATAAATAAATAGAGAGGGTGGGAAAACACCTAAACCCACCACTACTATAATTTTCTCAGGGCTCACATGTTCGGTAAAGGTTCTAAGGAAACAACTAATGCCATCTCTACCCATGAACCACATTCCACGAGCTCATGGTTAGTCAAACAATGTGGCACCCAATAGGTACCTCAAGTAAAAACACTGAACATGCATCCAAATTGAAATATGTATGATCGATGGTTAAAATTAGGCATCCATCTTGGGATCCTCTGGGGTCGAACATAAATGAAGGAATCCTAGTTAGGATCCTCAGCTATGAAAATACAAGGAGGAATTATTATATGGAATCCTTAATGTATGTAAAAAGAGGAATCCTACATGGGATCCTCATAATGGTATATATGAAAAGGATTCCTTTAAGTGATTCCCTATGATGGCATGTAAGTGAAGGAATCCCATATGGGACCCTTGGTAATAGTGATGAGACAGTGGAATCCTACACATGATCCTCTAGGTCAATGGATTATACGAGCAAATTGCCTAAAAAAATTCCTTGGATACCAGTCTAGAGAGACAACTCAAAGTCCATCTTAGATCAAGGGTCTCACTCTCATGAGATAGTTGAATCTGATTACTAGAGAAAGAACATCTCCATTTTTAAATAAAATCCAAAAACTCCTCTTAGGTTTTCTCAAAGACCCTTAGGGGTAGTACCATCATGATCTATGAAGAAACACACTCAATATGGACTAATCATGTGTCCAATATTGAATCATTGACGTAATGATATGAAAAAACATAAAAAGGCGTAGCAATGGAGAAGTACACGATGTGTGTACCCATGTACATGACGTCTACCCTCTAAGCTCCACCTGAGCATGTACATCCTCATGAAATGGAAAATAAAACCCATGTACATGGCATGTAAGTTGGTTATATGGTATGTAACCTACATGGGATACATTCTTTTGTTCCACACATGGCATGAACATGTAGTTTCCTGGTTGTGTACCTCTACACATCTTGAAACCCAAATGGGCTCTTGCTGTGTAATCTACATATCCATATGCCCCTACATAGATTTTATGGCCAGGGACTCGGCTATATAGAAAAAAAACAGGAAATGGAATGTATACATTATACATGGTATGTATCTTGAAATTTTTTATCTTCCCCAAATGGGAAGAACACACGATGTGTGTTCTCGAAATATACATCATGTAATTGAGCTTTCTAAATGGGAAATCCTTAAATTTACTGAAATCCATATTTTATTATCAAAATATATATATTTAGACCCTTAATGTGTCCTAAAAAGAGATAATATGGGTTTAAAACATGAAAAATATGAATCAAATTGGATATATAGAAAAACATAAAAATGACCTACCTTTGGGAGGAATCTTCTAAATATTCACCTGTTTCTGAGATCCAAGGTTAACACATGATGATCCAGATCCTTTCAAGCTTTGTAGAGGTACCTATATTATCCTCCCTTATTTATCTATATGATTATCCATTTATATCTTTGTATCATGGAGGAATCCCACATGGTAGTACAAGAGAATACAAAGGGGAGGAGAATAAAAGAAAAGAGAAAAAGGAAATGATGAAATAAAAAGAAAAAAAGGGTGCACGATCCTAGTCCTAGTGCCCGACATAAGTTTATGCCTCACCTATAAAAATACCCCATTCCATACTCAAAATTAGATACATAATATCATTCTGATTATCTATTCAAAACATATATAAGAATAAACATGTGAAAATAAATTAATATTCAATTAATTAAATATTATTTATTAATTATCCCAAGAAAATAAAAATGTTATGGAGTTACACCAAACTATTTTTCTAAGAAATAAATCCTATTTTGGTACCTATTTAGAGATCTTAAAAATTATTAGAGGTGATTTTATATGAAAAAATTACCATTTTCTCTACATATTCTTTCAAGAGAAAAAAAATAAAATTTATTCTCAAATCTTTAGTCTGAAGAAAAACAGGTTGTTACTATAAGTAATTAATATATGGTATGATATATATGATAATGGTTCTGAAATATATTTTTAATAAAACTATATTTAATATACCAGATATTCTCACACTTAAAAATGAATTCAGACCTAAGGTAATGGGATTTTGTCTCACTTTGATTTTTGTGGTACATAGGCCTTACACACCACTTGTTTGTTTTGTGTGGTGTATATAATACCAATGTATTAATTTTATGAAACTTATTATAAAAAATATGAGTACTTATAGATCCACATAAGGATATTTAATTCATGGGACATATGATTATAAATCTACCAAAGTGGTAAGGGTTTTCTGTTACAATTTCATTATTTATCCAAACTCTTTATGATTATGTTTTTATGACTAAATATTATGATATAAATCTCAAGGAAATTATGAATTTTCATATCCTCTAGTTTTTTCTTGAGAATAATTTTTTTATTAATTTTCATCACTTTAATTTATCAAGAGACCGAAAATATGTTTTAAGGTAAATCAAATGTATTTCTATATTCTGTCAAAAAACCCTTTTCTTAATATATTGGTTTTCCAAAAAAAATTTAATGAATATTTTTAAAATTGTCATATTATTTTTTAATTTCATTTTTACCCATGAATTACTATTTAAGAAATGGTTTAAAAGAATCTTCTTATCATTTTCAAAATGAGGTTCTATATGATTAGTTTACAAAAAAGTAAAAGGAATGTTTTATTTTCTCTTTATATGACATGAATGGAAAATAACACATTCAAGACCACTCAATACTGTAAATTTTCCATTATAATATCTCAATAATATCTTCAAATAAAATTTTTTTACAATATTTTTATAATTTTTTTTGTTAATTGTGATTTTCAGTGTGTAAAGGACGTTTTTTTGAATAATTTTTTAATGATTTTGGAATGATATTTGTAATCATAAAAGACAACAACCCTAGAATTCACTTATGATTTATTGGGGATATGATCTAGGGATATCATACTTATTTTTTATTTGGATGGTTTGTTTTTATGAAACCTATTCATTTTCCATGGGTTATGCTATGATGAACTGATGAAATTTTTATGAAACATTTTTATTTTCCATGGGGTTTTCTATGAAGAAATGTTTATGAAATAAAATTATTTTCATGGGTTATGATATAATGAATGTTTTATTATATTATGTAAAATATATTTTTTAATTTCATTATCTGATGGGTGTAACCTATATCTCCAAACAATGAATTTGGTAAAGATAAATATCGCATGAGATAAAAAAGACTAAAATTGAAAGTAAATCCAATTCAATAGGAAACATTGTCCACTATGGTAGTATTGGTGGTGAACATTGACTACTATGATAGTATAGAGAGTCAAATAAGTCCACTAATATAGTCTTGGGAGTAATCATTTAATACTATGATGGTTTGGTGACTGAACTCAATCCTCTATGATAGTCTTGGTAGTGAGAACTTGACTACCAATGAAATTATTATTTTTTATTCTACATATTCCAAAATTCAAAGTATTGCACCAAATTTATGTTCCAATGGATCAATTTATTTTATTAATTTATGGTTAATGTATTATTAACTACCATGATTTTTTTCATGATGCAGGATTATGATATATTATATGCAGTGTCTAGATTTAAAATGTTAAGCTCATGTTATCATACCATTATTACAATGTTATGCTTATGTGATCATTGGAAACTCCAATATTTACCCTTAATGAGAATATGAGATCACCATTTCTTAGATTTTGTTTCCCTAGGCAATAAAGAAATTTTTTAGGAATGATATATCTAATAATTGTACTAGTAATTAAAATAAAATTAGAGAATTTTACGAGCTATTTATTCATGTCTCTATGTTTACAATGGAAAAAGAACTATCAGATTATAGATTATATTATTATCTTATGAAATGAATATTCATCTAAAAATATGTGATATATATGTTTGAAAAGTATGGTTCACTAACGTTTTATTAAATAAAAGTTTAATTAATCATTGGAGACTTGGATGAGAAAAAATAAATGAGAACCTTGTGGATAAGTCAAAGTATATAATAACAACCTAAAGTTTTAGTAATGATCATGGGTTAACTAGGCTAAACCAAAGGTTCCATATATTGTAAAGAAGATTTATTTATTTATACCTTAAATAAATTATTCTTCATGTCTATATAATTTTCCACTGCTATTATTTTTTCTCACACTACGATTTTTGGTTTTAGTCAATGGATGGAACACAAAGGAATAATTTTAATAATGAATGTGATAGAAAATGAAATTATTTTTCACCTATAAATTGAATTTTATAGAAGTTGTAATGAAAATTTTCATTTATATTCTCACACAACTTTCTCAATAAATGAATTATTTTGAGATTCCAAATGATTAAAGGACGGAAAATGTTTTGTTGAGTCCTTCATGAGCCAATTACCACATTCATTTAGTGGTTACACTAATCCACTAGTCACTGAGAAATGTATCAGTAACATTGAAAATATTTTTTCTAATATCAAGTGTGCAGAACATGAAAAATATATTCGGACAATTTATTATTTGGAAGAAGAATTATATCAACCATGGACTCTTATTAAGAACACAAATCAGTTCGAATAAATTGAATCTATAGAGTGGTATGGGTTTAATATATTATTTCTCAATATGTACATTCCTTATATTCTTTGTATAAAAATTGAGAAGGAATTATTTGAGCTTAAATAGAATTATTATGAATCTGTTGGTACCTATGAGGATACTTTTACATGTCTTTTGAGGAATGCTTTTGGTACTATCATCCAATATAAACATAAGGTTAATCTATTCTTCAGTGGATTAAAACTGAGTCTATAAAGGGAATTATCCATATGAGACTTTAATATCCATGAATAAACATGTTGATGTTCTATAAAGGTGGAAATAGAGATTAGAGTCACCCATCAATATTTTGGTTTTGATAATAATATAAATAAGGAATTTAAAGGGAATTATAAAAACAATGGAGTATAGAAATTATTATTTACTTTATGCTAAATATATGGAAGGAAAATTAGAAAAAATTGTCTTAAGGGAACTATAAAATATTTCATGTTTGAAGGGACCCTCATTGGGAAAATTAATGATGAAGTGATGGGAAGAAGTTAGCTAATGATGCGAATAGAGAGAAAGTTCCATATAATGCACCACCCACACTCTAGTGTTTCAAATTCAAGGAGTATATGAATTATTTCAACCATTTCCCAAATAAAATGGATAATGATGATGATAAATTTCAATAACTTATTAAGCCTAGTTATAAATGAATATCTCACATGATCCATGTTTCTGATGAGGGGTACAATAACATATTTTTGAAAGTTATACTTACCATCCACTATAGAACTACCAATGTATTATTTAATTTTATAACTACCCACTATTTTATTTATAAATAATGTGTTACATGTATCATTATACCTCCAAAGCAATTAGATGTTGAATTGGTAGTAAAAAACTCATAATGGTATGATGATTGATTCTAAAGTCAACAATTCTTATCTAGTTAATGTTTATGGGAATTTTATTCATGAAAATATTGATATCCTTTCCCTAATTGAGTCCAATTGCATTTTGGTCATGGATTGAATATATCCACATAAATCCAATTCCAATTATTGAGGAAAAGAAGTCATTTTTAATATTCTAAACCAACGTTTGATCATCTATCAGTGTCAAGATAAAATTGAACTTCCAATGGAAATAAAATACATTGTATTGTTCATAATTAAAATTAAAAATGGGTATTTATCTAAGATGGTTGGTGAAAAATTCAACATCAATGATATGCCTATTTTTTGGGAGTTGTTTTATATCTATATAGAAGAATTTTCTATTCTTCCACCGAATCATGAATTTATGTTCTTGATAGGACTCATACCTAGTTCTACACCTACTTCAAAGAATCCATATATAATGGACCCAATTGTGTTTTTTTAACTGAAGAAGTAATTGAAATAGAATCTTGAAATGGGATTAATTTAACCAACTGTATCACCATTGGGTGAACTTGTTCTTTTTGTTTAGAATAAAGATGAATCAACACATCTTTACATTTTTTATCAAGATCATAACAAAATAAATGTCAATAAAAATTATCTTTTACCATATATTGATGGATTATTTGATGAAATGCCAAGAGCTCAATACTTTTCTAATATTTTCCTTTGTTCTAGATATCATTAAATGAGGTTCAAGAGGATAATATTTTCAATATAGTATTCCCTATAGGGTATGGAAAATATGAATTTATAGTGATTCCATTTGGTCTTAATAATTATCTTACTATATTTATTTATATAATGAATATATTCTTTATTGATTACCTTGATCAGTTAGTTATGATCATTATAAATGATATTATTATACATCTATAGAGAAATAAATATAAATAATATCATCTGATAATTTTTCATAAGACCCTGATAAAGGATAAGATTTAGGAAAAATTTACCAAGTATGAATTTCAGAATAAAAAAGAGTCATTCTTGGGTCATATATTATCAAGTGATGGAATATCTGTAGAGCCTTCAAGGAAAAAAGTTATTGAATGGTGACCCAAACCAAAATGGCTGATATATGTGGTTTTCATTATTTGTATGGATATTAGAAATGTTATGTGGAAACAATATCATAACTATCTAATATCCTCACCCTATTAACTTAGAAAGGAGATAAGTTCCTTTTGATATATGAATGTGAGGAAAATTTTAAGGAAGTAAAAAGAATATTAGTTATTGTACCTATTCATTCATTAACCTACTATGGAGAAGGGTTAATAATATATAGTGAAGAATTAAAAAAAGGATTATGATTCATTCTCATGTTAAATGATATAGTTGTAACTTATTTCTCATGCCAATTAAGGGTTCATGAAAAAAATTACCTACCACTTTATTTGGAGTTAGTAGTGGTTTTTTATGAATTAAAAATATAGAGGAGGTATCATTATAAAGAAAATATTGATATATATATATATAATGATAAAAAATTTATATTTTCCCAAATAAAGAGGATAATATGCACTAGAGAAGTTTATTAGAGATGATTATATATTATGACAGATCAAAAAATTACCACCCTAGAAAAGAAAACAATATTGACAATTATCTCGATTGACAAGATCATGCTAGTTTATATATGACAAGGATAACAAAATATCAAATATTTATGGATTTTAAAATGATAGACATTGAAATATTATATAGTTGTGGAAGAAAGATATGGAACTAAAAAAATTAGGTGAAAAATATTCATGAGTTTAAGCTTGACTATGATGGTATAATAAGTTTCAAAAAATGTGTATGTATCCCATATATAGTAGATTTGAAGGAGTTGTTAGATGAGGATCACAGTTCCTCATTCTCTATTCATCCTGGAAGGAGGGAGATATATAGATATTTTAAAGAGTATTTTTGGTGGGAAAACCTGAATAGAGATATTGCAAAGTATGTTTTCGGGTGCATTGTATTCCATTATGTTATGGTCAAGGTATATAGGTCTAAAGGGATGTTATATCCATTACCCATACAAGAATAGAAATTGTAAAACATCCCCATGTATTTTTTCATCATAAACCCCAAAACATCAAAAGGTAATAATTCTATATGTGTTTTAATAAATATCCCTAAAAAGTAATCACACTTAAAAACCATTAGAGAAGATCTATATTGGGATCATATTTCCATAATTTATATTATGTAATTGGTAATGTTTCATGGAGTACCGCAATCTATTTTATGTTATTGGGATCTGAGGATTACCTTGATTTTATAGATAAGTATTCAACATGATTTACTTAAATTTTTTAGTTTCTATATGGTGTATCATCATTATACAGATGGTTTTTCATAGATCACAATTAAAATCCTATATGATATGATGAGATCATCATCCATGGATTTCAGTAGTGGTTGGTATTAACACCTTCCTCTATTCGATTTTTCTTATAATAATAGATTTCACTCAAGCATACATATGACTCCCTAGGAATACCTCTATGGGAATATGTGTTAAACTATAACATGTTGGGATGAGATTAAAGAAATAATGCTACTAGGACTTATGTTATGTGAGAAAATGATTATGAAATTCATATCCATTCAACAACACATCAATTCTGATATGGGTCGAAAAAAATGTTATGCTAGAAATCATTGATGTATTATAGAATTTTAAGTTGTTGTTAAGAATTTTTTAATAATTTATCCATTGAATAAGGTTTTTATATTTGTAAATAAGGGAAAAAATATACCTAGGTATATTTCCCATTTGGAGATTCTTGATCGAGTTGGGATGGTAGCTTATCAGTTGGAACTTCCACCAAACCTCTCTCATGTGGACGATATGTTCCATGTATCTCTACTAAAGAAGTACATAACTAATCCATCACTTGTAATAAAATAAAATTTTGTACCGCTATTGAATTATCTTTCTTATTAATAACAACCCTTAGAGATTATAGATCATAGAGACAAAGTGTTACAAAACAATACTACTCACCTGATGAAGGAAGTCTGGAAAAATCAAAAATTCTATGAATCACAATGGTAACCAAGGGATGTAAGGAAACAAATATATCCCAATTTTTGTTATCAAAGTGATAAATTTTTAAGGGAAAAATTATTTTATGGGTGGGTAGAATGAAACACCCCAATATTTTATGAAATATTGTTTTTCCAATAAATTTAATTTCTTTGATATATTATGTTACATGCAACACTGTGTTTACAAGAACCATGATAGACTATTAAATTATAGTTATCACCTAGCCATGGATTGGGTGTTATGAATAGGACTAACTAAATTAAGAAAAATTTATGATTATATATGTATAAATAAATTCATTGGGTATCAATTAATTGAAAATAAAAATAAAAATAATATTAACGTAACAGAGATAAGTTTCTTTTCACACAATGTATTTCTATCAGGATAAATTAAATTAATAACTATTTTTGAATTATTTTAATGAAATTTATATATTATATATTACATAAAATTTTTAACATTCATTTAATAATTTTTTTTCAAGGAATGAGAGAATAATAAACCACATTTTATACTTAAATTTTATTTTTCTAATAACTGGGTTTCATCATGTATTTTGTGCTTATTTTAATATTAATTTATTCCACTTATAAAAATTGAATATTATAAAATGGATTCCATATTTTAAATCATTAAAATCAAATATTTTATATAGTTCCCTTTTATTTTTGGACAATATCAATAGTAACCACGGTAAAAATTATCACATTGGTTGAGGGTAAATCTGGTTAATCAAGGATAAAAATAAGTGATAAGGACATAATTTGTAATCATAATTCTTATTAGATGAATTGAATTCAAAGCTTGTTAACTTATTCAAAAAATTTAGTTTTTTAATGGAAAAGTTTCCATTATAATGACCTATATAATATTTAAATAAAATAAAGTTACAAAATGTCACTCTGTTTGTCTAAAATATTGAATACGTGTTAACTTAGGGTACAAACTAATTTTTAAGGAATATTAATAGTATTTTTTTTCATAATAAAATTATCTTAATTATAGTATTTTATTTTTACTTTTTAGTGGTTAAATAACTATTGTAAATTTTTATCAAACACCAATATTGTATCTCTCCAATTAATATATATAAAATGATTTTAAATGTAACACCCCGAGATTTTATGAAAAATATTCATTTTAATTTCATTAATGTCTTGTGTTGTACGCTACAACAAACGGATATTTCACAACACACATCCTTGACTTTCCTTGCATTACACGCAATCGCGACCTTCCCCGATAGCGTGTGTAGTACGCAATAACGAGTTTTACTAAACAACAATATGCTATTAAAATATTATTAAAACTAGCCGTTATGAATAGTAATAACCACTTTTTGAAATTTTGTAAATTTTATTTTTCAAAATGGACTTCATTTTTGGATTCGGAGTATCGAACTTAGCCTAAGGTGAAAATTTGGTACTTTTCGGATAACTTTCATATTCTGATGAATAGTGAAAATTACTAAATTATAATTAAAAACAACTTTTTTAATCGAAATAATTAATAGTGATAAATTATTAATTTGAGTGGTTTTAAATTATATTTAGAATATATTTTAACAATTTAATACAATGTTGGTCATTGGATGTAATTTCACATTTAAACCAGTTATAAACAAGTGTCAATCTTTTGATATTTATTATCTCTTAAAAACACGCTATTTGTTTTGACGACGGGAATTAATTTTTAAATTAGTTAACGTAGCTGATATGTTTTGAATTTGATAAAATAGACATCATTTTTGAATTCATAATATCAAATAGAGTTTAGATCTAATTTTTGGTATTTTTCTAGAAACTTTCATTTTTTGATGAATAGTGAAACCACTAAGTGGTAGTTAAAAAACTGAATTTTTCATAAAACTTAATTTTACCGCTTCTGTGAGTGGAATTTTGAAAATCCGAGAGACACGGTTGATGTCAGTAAGTATAATGTGGTTCAATGAGATGAAAATAATTTTTTGGTGAATAGTAACTTTTTACTTTTTTTTACCACGGTTAAAAGTAAATAGGGTAATTAAGGGTAAAAATGATATTATTATTACCCTAACACATTTCCTAATTCTATTGGACAAGTGTAAGTCGACCAAAAACAACCTTAGGAATAAAATATGACCATATAGGCCAACTTGGATTAGATTAGGACATTTATTATTAATTTATTTAAAGAAGGGTTAAAATAGTTAAAATCAAAGTTTAATAAGTAAATAATTTTTAATATGGGGTTATACATAAGATAAATTCGAATATAAATATTCATTAGAAAGCTAAAAAGATTTAATACATAATAGTATTTTATTTGTAATTTTTAGACATTAAATAAGTTAATTTATTTATGAGACAAAGATGATGCAGTAATTATCTTATTAATGAAATATTGACATAATTGATGTTATAAATACCCAAATAAATATAATTTGAGACTTTTTATGAACTAAACAAATTTTCTAGGTTAATATGACATGTTATAATTGATTTAATTAACTTTGGTCGAAGTAATCATTCTGTTATAAGTTTCATAAAAATCAACTATTGAATAGTGTCAAAATTGACATAAAATAGTTTTTAAAACAAATATTATATTATTAATTGTTATTTTATTCCTAAAAATCTAAGGTTCGGAAAAATGACTTAGATAAGGTTATATATATTAATAAAACACAACTTGGGGGTCTCTTGGACGTATATGGCAAGTTTATTAACTATATAATATAAAAATACAAAGTGACATGGTAAATGTCAATCTAATTAACTAAGAGTTAAAACTAAAAGATAAGGTTAATATACTGACCTAAACTTGTCTAAATTCTATTGGATGAGAGTATTTCGACCCATACCCACCTTATCTTAGAAATAACTCAATTTGGAGCTATTTGAAACCGAACTTGACTTTATAATAAAATAATATTTTTAGTTAATCCAAAGGTGCCCGTCTCCTCCCTTATAAAAGGGAACCTCCTCCCCATCTTCCTCACACCACTTTGAGCCTTCAAGCTCGGCCAAACCCTGACAATTTCTTCTCTCCACTTCCCTAGAAACATCCTAGAGGTTATGGTCTTCTTCGAAGACATATTTTAGTGCCCTAAAAGGAGGTCTCAAAGAAGTACTTCAAAGAAGAGGTAATGTCCGTTACCAATTCTTTCATCTCTATTTCTTCTTCGACTTATTCTTCTTAGGTTGTTTCATTATGAAGTAATAACATCAGTATAAATTATATACTGATATGTTATTATAATTATGAAACAACCTTATTTTACCATCTATCCATCCTACAGAAAATGAAATCACTGCGCGTGCGTATGTACGGAATACCGTCTCCACGTCGTGGTGTAATATATTTTCCACCACCACCTTACTTGGATGGGTATAATGGTGTAAATAATGAATATATATGACTATTATAAATTTATATTGATTCTAAAATAGTATAAATACACTCCAATACAATTCCATGATCATAGGAACAATATCATCACTCGTGCGTAAGTACGGAATACCGTCTCCACGATGTGATGCAACTCATTCTACATGATCTTCATTTCATAATGATTATATAAATGAATTGAATGAATGAATATGATATATATTACAATAATACCATTCTGGAAATGAGGTATCTATAACCTAAATAGAAGAATAAGAATTTATTCCACAAAACACGCATAAGAACAAAAAGTAATAAACACCCGAATAACAAGTAGTAATGAAATATTACTAATAATAAGCTAAGAATATGAACATATATTATATCATAAAAATAAGTATGATTCTTTAATAAGTCAATAAAATTATTTAAATCATTATACAGGAGGTTCGGACACGTACAAAGCATATCGGGCCAAAGGTAAGGGAAATATCACAATCTCATTTTTATCCGAGATTGTTTATACTTTGAAATTTACTGGGGTGTATTTTATCATCCTCATCCATGTTTCCTCAATATGTAATATTATTTCCATCCAACTACAATTGTTTAAATCCAATTTTACCCTTCGGTGAGTTTTTAGTAAAGGATACGAAAGGAATCTTTTGTCGTTTTTCGTACAAGGTACTTTTTGACTTTTCCGAAAAATGTACGAAGAATGTTTTTTTTAACTTATACGGCATGAATGGATTTTAAAACATTATTTCCAAGAAGCTTACTTTACAAGTTTTCAAGTTTATTTTTAATCAACTTCTTTTAGTTTAAAATTATATGACATGTTAAGAAAGGAAAAGTGTTTTTGAAGTAGAAAGGATATTTTCTTCAAGAATGAAGATCAAGTGTTTTATCAAAATTATTTTCCATATAAGATAATAAAGGGTTCTGTTTTTATCCCTATTATTACATTGATTTGATTATGTTGTGATGGAATTATTTTTATGAATTCCTTTATCGTATATCAATTGTTTTATGATGTCAGGATGTTTAAGATTCCCATTTTTATTACATGGGTTATGCAATGATGTATGGATTATGATTTTGTGGCACACATAAGAATGGTATAATTATGAGATGGGTGGGACCTATATCTCCCTCCAATGCATTGGGTAAAGATTTTATATCTAATGAGATAGACATGGATGGAACGGTAGGTTATACCGGTTCAGTGAAACAAGACTGAAACGAGTAGTGAACTCGGTTCAGAAATGGACTTTGTCCACTAGGATAGTCTTGGCAATGAGTTTTGACTAATAAGAAATGATTCTCTATGATTATGTGTTTATGCCAAAATGTTTCATATTTTAAGTTATGATTATTGGGACTTCAATTCACTACTATGATTTATCCCATGTTATTAAATTATGATCTTTTTTACAGGTTTAGATTTCCAAAAGATATGTTCTTATGAATATTATGTGATTGATATTTCTTTTTTTTACCCTTACTGAGCATTTGAGCTCACCCTTTTATGTTTTATTTTCCCCAGGATATAAATAAAGGTTTTAGGTAGAAAAAAAAAGAATATCTTTATGGGAGATGTTAACGATCTTTCACCACGATTAGAAGATTATATTCTGAGTTTCCAAAGACACTAAACTATTACGGTCCTTGTGTGTGTGTTTTTGTTATGTACTAAGTATTCCGCAAAAGTAATGTAATGTCGATGTACGTTAAGCTTCGGGTCTCTACAGTTGGTATCAGAGGGAGGTTTAGTCAACCTTTGGAAACAAAGATGCGAAAACATTAGTGAGATCCCTAGAGATATTTCTAAGGTATGTATAGGGATGTCCCTAAGGATAAGTATACGTATAGGATACAGTCCTAGAACTACAGTAACGATACTAGAATTTAACCTAAGATGTTAGATATTGAGGATATTCCCCCTTTATTATATTGTTTTCCCTAGCATAATTTTTGCCTCTCACACTATTCTTTTTGGGTTTTAGACGATGGCTGGAACCCGAAGGAACCATGTTGATCAATGTAATGGACAATGCAATGATTGTCCTCCTGAACAAACAAATGTTATGGGAGATGGAGTGCAAAATCTTATTGATATACTTACACAAGCTATGAATCATTCTGGACTTCCAAACGAGCAGAGAAGGGAACAAAATTCTATTGAGTCCTTCATGAGGCAACATCCACCTTCTTTCAGTGGGTCTTCTGATCCACTTGTTGCTGAACAATGGATCAGTACCACTGAAAAGATATTTTCAGTTATTCAATGTTCTGAACATGATAAAGTCATCTTAGCAGTATATCGTTTGGAAGGTGAAGCTGATCAATGGTGGAATCTTATCAAGAATACGAGGCAAAGAGATGAAATTGAGTCCATGGAATGTGACGAGTTCAAAAACTTATTTTTCAATAAGTACTTCCCTCGTATTCTTAGAACAAATATAGAGAAGGAGTTTATTGAACTAAAGAAAACGGATGATGAATCTGTTGGTATATACGAAGCGAATTTTAAAAGGCTTGCAAGGTATGCATCTGGATTTATCATCCAACCTGAAAGTAAAGTTGATCGATTCTTCAGTGGCTTAAAACCAAATCTTCGAAGGGCATTATCTATAAGAGACTTTAGTAGCTATGAAGAAATTGTGAATTGTGCTATCAAGGTAGAAATAGAAGTTGGTGTTACTTATCCATCTCATAGTTTTGATAAGAAACGAAAGATGGAGTTCAAGGAGAAATCTCAGAATAATGGTGAAAAGAAGATGAATGTTTCCTTATGCTCAAAGTGTGGAAAGAAGCATGGTGGAGATTGTCTTAAAGGGACAAGTAAATGTTTAAAATGTGGAAAGGAAGGTCATCGGGCATTTGAATGCTGCAATGATAGGAAGAAGATGCCTAATGATGAAAACAACGGAAGGGATACACATAATGAACCTACTACACTTCAATGATTCAAGTGCAAGGAAATGGGGCATTATGCTAATAAATGCCCTAATCCAAGGGTTAGTGATGATCGACATGAGCAACCACTTAAGGAAAAGGACAAAGGGAAGTCACATGCGATCACCATTGGCAATGTTGAATATGACAACGATGTGGTGGAATGATTAAGTGTTTATGTAATGGGATTCCCGAATAATGTTGTATATAGTATCGTGGAATATTGGAATATTTATGTATTGTTCTATTGTGGTTTTCAATAATTTTATGGCATCGATAACCTTGAAAAGTGATTGAAATATTTTTGGAAAGCAAATGAAATTCCCATAATGAAGGGATAAAGAGAATCTAATATGTTTGATAGTATTCAGGAGCTCATGATTGATATAAGGACTAAGTGATATCATGGTTTGAGGATATAGAATTTTGAGTATTTTGGTATGTGGAAAGTATTAAATTTTAACTTCATTATTGTTTTCACTAAGGTTCAATGGATATTCATTATTCAAGAGAATACATGGTTAAGGTATTCACATGTTTGTAATTTGACCAAAAAGATATATCTTATGATATATGGGGGATAAATGATGGCATTCACGTGATCATTTTCTTTATACTATGAGCTTGGACCGAAGTATTTTAGATAAGCCTAAATATTTGAATGGATTATGTTAACCATAAGTTAGTATTATTTAAGGATAGAACTTTTTTTGATATTATTTATGTGATGTTATAGTAATGTAGTTTTAGAGAAAGGACAACCTGCAGGATGGGTGACAACCCATCGCGTCGGACAAGGTTGTGAGAATCGAACCCACAACCGAAGTGCGACTGGCCTTTATCACCTACCACTGGCCTATAGGAAGTCCATGTTTAGTAGAAACTAGTTTTATTATATTAAACAGTATGATATATGAATTATAAGTCCATTTTAGGAACTATATATGATTAATCTCACTATAGATGGACTTATGTATTTTTTGATAAATTTTCTAACCTTTTGTTTGAGACAGATGGAATGACCCATCATTCAATCACATGATCTGCTAACACATCACGAATGACAAATTCAACTTCATTTCATTAAGAGATGAAGTGTAAATTTTCCAAAGAATGACCAACGGTGAGACTATACCAAAATCACGAAAGTATTTCTTCTAATTCCAATTTCATCAACTTTAGGGAAATGGTCTTGAAAACCAAAAATGTTGTCCTAGTGCTCTTATATCTGATGATTCAGATGGTACCTTAGATAATCAAAAATTTATGGCTTTGTGATTGCTGGCTTTTCTATAGCCATGTTCTCTACCAATCTCCATCAGAACATGATAGTTAGATTTCTCTTCCATATCCATATTTTTACCTATGTGGAAACCCAGTGATAAGTTTATTTGGGTAACTGTTATGTTTCATACTTTTGTTTTTAAATATTGGTTTTGGTATTCCTTTTTACGATGTGGGTTTCTATTAAAGAATCTTTTGAGTAGTAAACCATTTATAACCCTGATGAATTTCGAGGGCGAAATTCATTTTAAGGGGGGTAGAATGTAACACCCCGATATTTTATGAAAAATATTCTTTTTAATTTCATTAATGTCTTGTGTTGTACGCTACACCAAAATGAGATTTCACAACACGCATCCTTGACTTGCCTTGCATTATAAGCAATCACGACCTTCCTCGATAGCGTGTGTAGTAAGCAATAACGAGGTTTACTAAACAACAATATGCTATTAAAATATTATTAAAACTAGCCATTATGAATAGTAATAACCACTTTTTGAAATTTTGTAAATTTTATTTTTCAAAATGGACTTCATTTTTGAATTCGGAGTATCGAATTTAGCCTAAGGTGAAATTTTGTTACTTTTCGGATAACTTTCATATTCTGATGAATAGTGAAAATTGCTAAATTATAATTAAAAACAACTTTTTAATCGAAATAATTAATAGTGATAAATTATTAATTTGAGTGGTTTTAAAGTATATTTAGAATATATTTTTATAATTTAATACAATGTTGTTCATTGGATGTAATTTCACATTTAAACCAGTTATAAACAAGTGTCAATCTTTTGATAGTTATTATCTCTTAAAAACATGCTATTTGTTTTGTCGACGGGAATTAATTTTTATTTAGTTAATGTAGCTGATATGTTTTGAATTTGATAAAATAGACATCATTTTTGAATTCATAATATCAAATATAGCTTAGATCTAATTTTTGGTATTTCTGGAAACTTTCATTTTTTGATGAATAATGAAACCACTAAGTGGTAGTTAAAAAACTGAATTTTTCATAAAACTTAATTTTACTGCTTCTGTGAGTGGAATTTCGAAAATCTGAGAGACACAGTTGATGTCAGTAAGTATAATGTGGTTCAATGAGATGAAAATAATTTTTTGGTGAATAGTAACTTTTTAATTGTTTTACCACGGTTAAAAGTAAATATGGTAATTAATGGAAAAATTGATATTATTATTACCCTAAAACATGTACTAATTCTATTGGACAAGTGTAATTCGACCAAAAACAACCTTAGGAATAAAATATGACCATTTAGTCCCACTTGGATTAGATTAGGACATTTATTATTAATTTATTTAAAGGGTTAAAATAGTTAAAATCAAATTTTAATAAGTAAATCATTTTTAATATGGGGTTATACATAAGATAAATTCAACTATAAATATTCATTAGAAAGATAAAAAGATTTCCTACATAATGGTATTTTATTTGTAATTTTTAGACATTAAATAAGTTAATTTATTAATGAGACAAAGATGATGCAGTAATTATCTTATTAATGAAATATTGACATAATTGATGTTATAAATTCCCAAATAAATATAATTTGAGACTTTTTATGAACTAAACAAATTTTATAGGTTAATATGATATGTTAGGATTGATTTAATTAACTTTGGTCGAAGTAATCATTATGTTATGAGTTTCAAAAAAATCAACTATTGAATAGTGTCAAAATTGACATAAAATAGTTTTTAAAACAAATATTATATTATTAATTGTTATTTTATTCCTAAAAAGCTAATGTCCGTCCAAATGACTTAGATAAGGTTATATATATTAATAAAACACAACTTTGAGGTCTCTTGGATGTATATGGTATGTTTATTAACTATATAATATAAACATACAAAGTGATATGGTAAATGTCAATCTAATTAACTAAGAGTTAAAACTAAAAGATAAGGTTAATATAATGACCAAAACTTGTCTAAATTCTATTGGATGAGAGGATTTAGACCCATCCCCACCTTATCTTCGAAATAACTCAATTTGGAGCTATTTAAAACCGAACTTGACTTTATAATAAAATAAAATTTTTAGTTATTCCAAAGGTGCCCCTCTCCTCCCTTATAAAAGGGAACCTCCTCCCCCTCTTCCTCACACCACTTTGAGCCTTCGAGCTCGGAAAACCCGTGCCAATTTTTCTCTACACTTCCCTAGAAACATCCTAGAGGTTCTGGTCTTCTTCAAAGACCTATTTTAGTGCCCTAAAAGGCAGTCTCAAAGAAGTACTTCAAAGAAGAGGTAATGTCCGTTACCAATTCTTTCATCTCTATTTCTTCTTCCACTTCTTCTTCTTAGGTTGTTTCATTATGAAGTAATAACATAAGTATCAATTATATACTTATATGTTATTATAATTATGAAACAACCTTATTTCACCATCTATCAATCGTAAGGAAAACGAAATCTCCGCGCGTGCGTACGTACGGAATACCGTCTCCACGCCGTGGTGTAATCTATTTTCCACCACCACCTTACTTGGATGGGTATAATGGTGTAAATAATGACTATATATGAATATTGTAAAGTGATATTGATTCTGAAATAGTATAAATACACTCCAATACAATTCCACGATCATAGGAATGATATCATCACTCGTGCGTACGTACGGAATACCGTCTCCACGATGTGATGCGACTCGTTCTACATGATCTTCATTTCATAATGATAATATAAATGAATTGAATGAATGAATATGATATATATTACACTAATACCATTCTGGAAATGAGGTATCTATAACCTAAATATAAGAATAAGAATTTATTCGACAAAACACGCATAAGAACAAAAAGTAATAAACACTCGAATAACAAGTAGTAATGAAATATTACTAATAATATGCTAAGAATATGACCATATATGATATCATAAAAATAATTATGATTCTGCAATAAGTCAATAACATTATTTAAATCATTATATAGGAGGTTCGGACACGTACAAAGCATATCGGACCAAAGGTAAGGGAAATATCACAATCTCATTTTTATCCGAGATTGTTTATACTTTGAAATTTACTGGGGTGTATTTTATCATCCTCATCCATGTTTACTCAATATGTAATATTATTTCCATCCACCTAAAATTGTTTAAATCCAATTTTACCCTTCGTTGAGTGTTTAGTAAAGGATATGAAAGGAATCTTTTGTCGTTTTTCGTATAAGGTACTTTTTGACTTTTCTGACAAAAGTACGAAGAATGTTTTTTTAACTTATACGGCATGAATGGATTTGTAAAACATTATTTCCAAGAAGATTAATTTAAAAGTTTTCAAGTTTATTTTTAATCAACTTCTTTTAGTTTAAAATTTTATGACATGTAAAGAAAGGAAAAGTGTTTTTGAAGTAGAAAGGATATTTTCTTCAAGAATGAAGTTCAAGTGTTTTATCAAAATTATTTTCCATCTAGGATAATAAAGGGTTCTGTTTTTATCCCTATTATTAAATTGATTTGATTATGTTGTGATGGAATTATTTTATGAATTCCTTTATTGTATAGGAATTGTTTTATGATGTCATGATGTTTAAGATTCCCATTTTTATTACATGGGTTATGCAATGATGTATGGTTTATGATTTTGTGGCACACATAAGAATGGTATCATTATGAGATGGGTGGGACCTATATCTCCCTCCAATGCATTGGATAATGATTTTATATCTCATGAGATAGACATGGCTGGAACAGTAGGTTATACCGGTTCAGTGAAACAGGACTGAAACGAGTAGTGAACTCAGTTCAGAAATGGACTTTGTCCACTAGGATAGTCTTGGCAATGAGTCTTGACTAATAAGAAATGATTCTCTATGATTATATGTGTATGCCACAAAGTTTCATATTTTAAGTTATGATTATTGGGATTTCAATTTACTACTATGATTTATCCCATGTTATAAAATTATGATCTCTTTTGCAGGTTAAGATTTCCAAAAGATATGTTCTTATGAATATGATGTGATTGATATTTATTTTGTTTACCTTTACTGAGCATTTGAGCTCATCCTTTTATGTTTTCTTTTCCCCAGGATATGAAGAAAGGTTTTAGGTAGAAAAAAAAGAAGATCTTTATGGGAGATGTTAAATATCTTTCACCACGATTAGAAGATTATATTCCAAGTTTTCAAAGACACTAAACTATTACGGTCCTTGTGTGTGTGTTTTTGTTATTTACTAAGTATTCTGCAAAAGAAATGTAATGTCCATGTACGTTAAGCTTCGGGTATCTACATTAAAAATATTAAATGTAGTGTAATTTGAGTGAATTAATTTGTTAAATTAATTTTTTAGATGAATGTGAAATATTATTGTTATGTTAAAGTATTATATTTCAATTCCAAATTTTTATTTATGTGTTTTAATTCAAATTAAATGAATAGTGTCTAAATTTTCATTAATGATGTTTTATTATATTATGTTTAAATTATAAAAACATTAAAATAGGAAAGTGGGGATAAGATATGATCTATAATGTTGTCCCTTACACAGTTATAGTTCATTTGAAACATTTTTTTGGAGAATGACAATAATTTATTTTAATATTTTTAGAAATTCCAAGAGTGTCCCTTCCCTCAATTATTAAAGGGAACCACTCATTTCTCTTATTATGAAAACATTGATCCTTATAGATAAAACAAGATATAAAATTTTATCTTATAAACTACCATATCCACATTCTAGATGTGTTGGTCTTCCCAAAATACAAACCCAAGAGGCCTTAAGAGGATATCTAAAGCAGTTATTTAAAAGAAGAGGTAATCACATTAACCAATCAATTTCTTTTAAATTTTTATTTTACCTAAAACAAATCTATTATATTCATCATAATATAGTAAATTTAGTATCATAATTATTATAAAATGTTATTATGATTGTTATACAACCTATATTCATCTTATTTACATCAAATGAAATGTGAAACTATTGTTCGTGTGTATGTACGACTTACCATCTCCACTTAATGATACTATTTATTTCTCATAACCATATTTAATGGATATTTTTTATATTGGTTTTAATTTTTATATTTGATAGTTATGAAATAATTATACATATAGAATAATAATATCATATCTATCATTTTTACATTCAAAATCATTGAAAAATGATAATGTCGATCGTCTGCACGTGTGGTTTATTTTTCATTTCTGTTTTACATGGATGGTAATATGGATTAATTGTTAAATATATATTATTTATATTATATAATAATGATTCTATAAATGATATTTGTTATTTACCTTCATTTCAACCCATCTACTGAAAAATGAAAACAATATTCATGCATATGTACGACCTACGGTCTCCTTGCATGGTGTAGTTCATTTTTTACCTCTACATTTATGAATATACATAATCATGTATATAATGAATATTTATGATATTAATATCATGATTAAAATTATAAATATTATGGAACTAGTATCAAAATAAAAGACAAAAACTACCAAACCAAAACATATGTGAAAAACGTAGCAGATATCACAAGAAACAATGATTTTAATAATGAATTGTCAATAAACAAGTAATAAAAGGTCATAATTAAATAATATATGTAACTATATTAATGATTATTGTAATTTAATATATTTTTTAATAAATCTATATTTATTATACTATTTATTCTAACACATACAATGGAAGTGGAGCCTAAATTAGATGATTTTTTTCTCACTTTTATTTTTGTGGGACACATACATTGTAAAACAATTTTTTATTTTATGTGGTGAATATAATAAACATGAATGTATTTTATGATTATTATTATGAAATTTTTTGGGTTTACATATCTATCTAAGAATATTAATTTCCTGGTACTTATGATTCAAAATTTACCAAAGTTGTATGGGTTTTATTTTATAATATCATTGTTTATCGAGAATGTTTATGATTAAGATTCAAATTATGATATATTATAATCTACCTATCAAGATACATATGAATTTTATTATACTATATATATTTATTAAAAATAAATGTTTTCATTTCATTTTACTCACCTTATGTACTCAAGATGTCAAAAGTTTATTTTTAGGGAAAATCAATATAATTTCTCTCTTTGGTCGAAAAACCTATTTCTTCCATATCCATATTTTATAAAAATAAGTTATAGAAGTTTTTTACTAATATAATATAATTTTTAATGTATTTTTGATTTTTTTTTTAATTTTTTAAAAAAATTTAAAAATAAATATTCTTATCATTTTGTAAATGTGGTACATTATGAATTTTTTAAAGTGTAAAAGGAAGGTTTTCTTTTAATTTATATTTAGGGAATGGAATTTTCTATCATAATGACCACCGAATACTATAAATATTCATTAATATTTCATGAAGTATATTTTGAAATAAATATATTTTTATAATATTTGGATAATTTTTTGTTTTTTAAAAGTGATTTTCAATGTGGAAAGAATATTTTACTCTTGAATGTTTTGATAAGATTAGAATGGTATTTTTATTCACCAAATAAAACAACCCATGATTTCAGTTATTATTTACTGGGTATATAATCCATAGATACCATCCTTTTTATTAATCTATATGGTTTGTGTTTATTATGATGAGATTTTTATTAAACCAATTCCTTTAACAAAGGTTATTCTATGATGAAATTATTAAATGATTATGAAACCTATTCAATTTCAATAGGTTATTCTATAATGAAATGTTTATGAATCCCATTTCATTTCATGGGTTTTGACATGAGGAATATTTCATGATCATGGGGAACACATATGTATTATTTTAATTATGTAATTGGTGGGGTCAATATATCCCTCCAATGAATTTGATAAATATATATATATATATATATCTAATTATATATATAAGAATTTAATGGGGAGTGAACTCAGTTTAGTAAGGGACTCTATCCGTTATGTTAGTATTGAGAGTGGACCTTGACTACAAGAATTTTATGGGGAGTAATAAAAATATACTATGATAGTATTTGGAGGAAACCATGAAGACTATGATGGTTTGGGGGAGTGAACCCAATTCAATATGATATTTATAGACGTTAATATTTGACTACTAAGAAAATTATTTTCTATTATTATGTGTATGAGACAATTCCATGTGTTATTCCAACATTATGATCTCATAGATCATGTTCTTTTATTACTTTTTGATTAATTTAATATGAACTACCAAGAATTATATCTGGGATAAACATTATGATCTATATTTAGGGTATGTATTTTAAATATTACTTTCATGTTACAATACCCTTATTCTAGTGTTATGCTTATGTGATCATTTATATATCCCTTGTTTGCCATTATTGACAATATGAGATCACCATTTGTTATTTTTCAGTTCTATAGGTTATGATGAAATGTTTTTGAAATGATATGTCTAAAA
This sequence comes from Viscum album, assembly GCA_963277665.1. Lineage (NCBI taxonomy): Eukaryota > Viridiplantae > Streptophyta > Magnoliopsida > Santalales > Viscaceae > Viscum > Viscum album. The sequence goes on along the minus strand of OY728125.1, from coordinate 1,052,420,409 downwards.
ATTGTTGTAGTTATGAAGAACATAGTGAGATTCTTAGGAACTAGTTATTTTTGTGTCTATGTTTCCAAAAGAACTAGACATGTACGATTCATGAATGTATTTTTATCTTATGTAATGAATATTCATCTAAAAAGATTCTATTTTTCTGTCTGAAACATATATTTATATATATTATTGATATGATTTATGTTTTTTTATGTTGAGATAATTTGGGTTATAAATTTTTTGGAGCATATGATTTATTATATAGATAACCATGGGATTGAAAATTCATTTAGTGACTACGTGACTGATATTAATTTTTAAGAAGGTTGCTATATTGGGGGAATTATAAGATTAAGGTTATTAGAGAAAAATTTGTCTATTATGGGTTTTTATTTGATTAATATTGGTTAATATATATTTTAAAATAATATATTATCTTCTTGTGACTTTATTTTGTGAAATTATTAAAATATTTTGGGAAATATATGACCATGGAATATACATTTTATTATGTGAATTTAATAGTGATTTATATTAGTTTATGATAAATTTAAAGTTAGTATTGGAATATATTATGATAAAAGAAGTTTAGTATTTGTATTTAAATATTATATATGAATAACTTTATGAATTTTAAAGATAGTTGTTTTTAAAATGATTTACGTTGAACATTGGGTGTTATTATTTAGGCTTTGATAATAATGTTTTATTTACTAATATAAGGTTTTATTCATTTTGTGAATTATCTTACCATGTTCTAACCATTTTTTGATTTGTTCTTCTTAATGTATAAATATAAGAGGAACATATTGATATACCTTTTTTTATCAATTAGAATATTATTTTAGTGCCCTAGACATGAAAAATATAACTTAAAATATCATCATTTGGAGAAATAAATGACATTTTGGTTCAAATTGATTAAGAGATGAAATTCTACTAGCCATGTAAGTTGATTTCCTTAAGATATTAGTAAATGTGGTAAAATAAATCCTCAAATACTAGTAATGGATCTTGAAACCAATTTTTTTCCTATTACATTCATTACTGGTGAATTCATGGTCTTTTCACACCTTCTTAATTTATGGTTTTGTGGTTGTTAACTTTATCATGATTATTAAATTTCTTTTGAAGAATATTCTATATCAATCACATTATTATTGGGAGGTTTTATTCCACCATATCCATATATTCAATTCCGATTACTGTTTTCCTATTTGGAAACCATGTTATTTTTTATTCCAAATGACTTTAATATTTCCCTTTTCTTCTTTAAAGAAGAAAATTTATTGACCCTTTTTATGAGGTAGATTTTCAAAAACATTATTTTGAAATGTAAAAACCATGTATACCAAGAATAAGATCAAATGGTTTTGGTTAAATTAAATAAATTTTGGGAGAATGTGATGCCCCAATATTTTAACGGAACACTATGGTCTATATCATATACAACACACAAAAACTTGCCTCAATGAACCACATAATATTATCATTTAAATATGCTCATTATTACATACCCTTTTATTTTTTGTGTATGAGTAGGATTAACTAAATTATTAAATTTATATATAGGACCTAATCAATACAAATATATTGATTAATAATTAGTTAACAAGAACTCAATTTTTTTAAAATTCATTTTATTCTTCAATATGTCTTTTCTTCAAAAATGATTTTTATTACTTCTTATGAGTGAATATTAAAACTATGATCTGAAAATTTGAGAAATTTTATTAAATAAATTTAGTATTATTTTTGAAATAATTATATTGAAATTATCTTATGGTTAATTTTTTGTATTTTTTTAAGAAAATATTGATCTTTGAGTGAATACTGAAAAATAAATATTTTTATCGAAAAATGTACTTTTGTTATAAGAATTTTAAAATATCCATTTTGTTTTTAAATGTTTTTAATGTAAAATTTGTTTTAATATGATATTAATAATAAAATATATCTCATTTGAATCAATTTTATGGTTTAGTTTTCTATAAAAAAAATTTATACTAAAAAAGTCATTATTTGGAAAAACTATTTTCTTTGGGTTTTGTGTCTTAATATTAAATTAATTTATACCATTATAGAAATTGAATTTTAAAAAATGTATACTATATTTGGAATCATGAGGTCCATATTTTCTAAATAGGTTCCTTTTATATTTTATCATTAAGAATAGTAACCATAGTAAATGATTGTCAATATGCTAACTCTAAATCTGGAAATTAAGGTTAAAAAATAATATGATGAGTACTGAAAATGACCTAATCACTTTTATTTATAATATTTAATGAGTATAGTTCTTCTATTTCTATCCATATTTTTAATATATAAAAATATTTTTGCATGTTTCTTTGATTTTTTCCTCTGTAATTTTTAAGTAAAAGGTAAAGATAAAAATGTCACTTTCAATATTTTAATATCTATAATATTTTTTTACAAGGATAAAAAAAATTTAGTTAAAAAAAATTATTTTAAATATATTCTATTTTATTTTCACTGAAATTTATTTATAAATTTTTGTTATTAAATAATTAAATTAAATTATTATGTAATACCGACACAATATCTATTCAATAAATAGAAAAATAAAATAAATCATCCTAAAAATATTAAAAGTAATATAATATTAATTAATTACTATTTTCCTTATATTTTCTAGATAAATATAATAATTTAGTGGTTTCATAATGGATTATATTCTAATTAATTTGGTGTCCTATTGGATTAAAATTCAAATTAAAAGAATATTTCCAAAAATGACATTCATGATAATTAGTAATAAATAATATTTCATTAAATGATTTAAAAATTCAAAAAATAATATATCTTTCCAATTAATTTGGAAGTGGTTGAAAATATAACAGTCCTCTTGATTACTATATTATTTTATCTTTAAATTTTGAATTCTATTACTATCTTATCTTATATTCCCAATTTCTAGGATAATTTTCAGATTCTTTGTTTTCATATATTACAACTAAAATTAGGTTCGGATCTTCAATGTGTGAGTTCCTACGAGTATAAGGTAAGTGTTAACTAGAATTTGATTTTGTTTTATTTACTGAGGTGATGTAAGAAATTTTCTAGAGTGGGGTTTTCAGGAAAAATATTTTCATATATAATTTTATTATTCTTTTATTATTATGATATGTTGTTGGGTTGTATCATGGATAATTTGGTACAGTGGATTCAAGAAGGGATTGGTATGTGAGTAAACGAGTTTCCAACTTGTTTTTCAAAAATGTACATGTTCTTTAATTTAATTTAAATCATGCCTTTGGATTTTTTATTTCCATGGGGATGTGTTGGGTTTAGTATGTGATTATTGGGGTGACCTTGATCACTAAGATTGGAATGATGAGGTATGTCAGGTTTAGGTGGATGGTGATGATCTATTTCATGTTTGGGTAATTGGTTTCACATGTAGTAACAGAGTTTCCTTGTATGGTGTGTCTTGGTATGGTTGGGGATTTCTGATCACCTAGGTTGGTCGATAGCATTGTTGGTGTCATGTGGACACATGAAAGGACTCAATGAGGTGTTGTTAACAACTCATTATGGGTGGAGGCCTCTATATATCTTGTAGAATAAGAAATTGTGATGACCATGATTTATTAAGGAAGCGATCACTATATAAATCCAATATTGATGGTGTGAGATCATAAAATGTGGTATGAGTCTTGTTGTGATTTTGAGTCCGATGGTCCAGGATTATGGAAGGTTGGATATCAACTTGCCTTGGTATACTAAGATGTTGAGATAGTAGTGGTTATTCAAGAGTAATTCCAATGTATGTTTGATATGTATATGGGTATGTTGATTGGATGACGATTTATTTGACATATGGTACATTAGGTATCGGTTGGAACATGTTGTTGGGTGTTATATATGTGGATGAAAGACCAACAGATCATAGGGTATGAATGAACATGCATACATAATTCTATTTTGGTGTTTAATGAAGCAGTTAAACAATCCCTTATAGGTGTTCAAAATATGTGAACTGGGTCGACATATATGTTAGTTGATGTTATTTATTTATGTTTTCATACACTAGTATAGTTATGGATGTAAGATAGAGAACATTTGTAGTGGCCCAATGTGTTCATAATCAATCCCTACATGAGAACCTCCTGATGTGTGTAAACTCATGGATTTGAGATTAGGTAAGGGAAAATAGTTGTGGGCTAGACCTAAGAGAGAAGGGATGTGTCATGGGTGTATGGGATGGATGGAAGTAGACCAGAGTGTTCATCTTCTTTGAGGTGGTGTTTTTTGGGCTTTCAAGTACGTACTTATATGATCAGCCTTCGAGTGATCTTACATGTTTCATTTTTATTTTTTTCATGACACACACCCACACTCTCTGATATGTATATAAGGGCTTATTTTCCTTGTTATTTCTTCATTTTAATTTATTTATTTTGAAAATTTTAATAATTCCTTTCATAATGTCATATTTATGAATTTTTCTATTATTATTATTTTTATTATTGTCTCTAGAGGATATAGAATCCCCATCATCAAGTAACTTAACCCTCAATTCTAGAAAAAATCCTTTGGCATACATGGAGGTATGCCTAATGCTCAGTGGCACTCTATCCTGGAGAACTAGTTGAGTGGCTTCTGGGTTAGGATGCTAAATGTTATACCAAACCCTCTAGATTAGATAAAAGTAGAAACCATTTTTGGTTGTATTATAAGTGGTATCAAAATATAGTTTTAAATATGGTCTTATATTTTGGATATGGTAGACTAGAGACTAGGGTCCAGCTATAACTAGATAATGAACTCATGTACGGGTGCATATGTCCCCATACATTGGGAATAGATTGAGTTACTAGGGGTGGGAAGTGATGTTATTGTCTTTAAATTTTATTGTTTATATATTTTCCATGTCTAGTGGCATGCATGGGTGTTATATTTCTTATTTATGAGGTAAAAACCATTAGCACTGTATCGTAAGGGAGTAGAATTCATGCATCATGATAATAACTTATGTTCACATGGCATAGGTATGTTCTTATGATTATTTATTGGCTCCTAGAATTCAAGAAAATGATTTGAACTGTTTAAAGTGTTTTTAACAAACCTAATGGTTTTTTCCTACTTATATTCTTGTGTAATTATCCTCAATTAGACCATTTATAGGGTTCCTGATGAGATTGATATGTGATAGTATGTGTATATAATGTATGTGGGTATGACTCTAAAAAATGTAATTAGAAGTAAAGGATTGAGATAAATTGTTTAAAGTGTCTAAAACAATATAAACATACTTTTCCTACTTAGATTCTTGATTTCATTCTACTCATCCATACTAAGATGATCATATCTATTATGCTTGATATATTATTTTTGACTATAATATGTGTGGGAAAAGGGCAATAGAGATGGGTTATATATGTTATGGGTGCGATTGGATGTGTAATGGCGGTGAGATGTGCTACCTGTTACATATTACTCTATTTGTAACTTATAGACTATTATTGTTGTTATTGACCATGGATTTTAGTCTTTAGTGTGTTTCCACCTAGATAGAGTCCAGTGATTTTTTTGAGGGCTGAGATGTGGTTCCAAAAGAATATATATGGGATGATCATGATCCATAGTTATAGGATTCGCGGAAGGTGGATCATCCATATAAGTTATCAAATGTTGGACTATGGCTTGATGAGATTTACAAGGAGAACACTATACGGGTGGTATATAGTATTGATTTGGGAGGTCATGATGTTGAAAAATATATATAATATTTAACATGAAAGTTTTTTTCACAGCACTACCCCTTATTTTAGGGTGATGGTGGACTATAGAAAATATGAAACTAGATCAATTATATATAGACCATATTTTATCAAATCGAGAAACCCCTATGGTGGAAGGTGTTTTTGGTTACATATATGCTCATATAAATAGAAAAGAACTAATGAGAAATATAGGTACATGTAGGTAGGTGTGAGGGGTTCACATGGATGTATTTTGAGACCAGGTATTTTGAACACTTCTTCCTAGAGACATTTATGGTGGATTGAGCCTGTGAATTAATGGACTCGTGACTACTGGATATATATGTCATGGATTATTATGGGAGTTCATGAATATATTCTATTTTTTGTCTTCCTATTAAGGTGATGATATTTTCAGTATAAGGTGGCTTGAGGATGGATTGTGAAATGCCATTAGAGTAAAAGTGAATATCTTCATGTTGACCTTATTCTTAGTGGTAGTGAATCGGGTGTTGATAGATGGGTGGAATCTAACATAAATTAATTATTTGATCTGGGTTAAAAAATATGGTTGTCAATGAAGTGCTACTTCAGGTAGTCAGAAGTGAGGTCATGAGGAGAATTATTATGGAAGCCAGGTTAAAGACTTTGGTAGATCACCAAGTTGTAAATAATAAATGGTGTTTCTCCTCTGTAGGATATTAGGTCACGTTCAGACCTAATGTGAAGGGAATAAAAAAATATTTCCAATCACATGTGGATATGATACATTTTGAGGGGTTCTATCGGAAGATGTCTTAGACATCTGAGAGTAAGGGATCAGTTCAGACTCAATGAACTAAGGTATGACTAGGAGCAGTGCCAGTAGTAGGTAGAAAAGATACTACTATATGCATAGACCAATGTAGGGAGAGAGAGACCCACTTGTGTGGTTAGTGGCTGGTAGCAGGCACAACTCTTTAGGGAGGACAATATTTGGTTAGTCGAGCTTTAGTCCTAATTCATGTAGTTAATGTGGCTGGGTCTGAGTAGGTTGGGGATCCTACGATAGTTAGAGTCATTTCTTAAACATGGGAATGTTCCTTTTTTGTTTTGGTATGACTGGTTTTGGTACATGTGGTTCAATTGTGTTAGTTTAATTAACCAGGCGATGGTTCATATTTGGGTATCGAGAGTCGTGTATGTGTTGTATGAGATGAAAAGGTATCATGTTGTTTTTTTGGCCATGAAATATATATGATGCAAGATTGATTTTGGCTATCAATTGTGATGTTGGACCATTTGATAATCATGTGTGATGTAGGTATGAATTGAGAATATGGTGAGGTGTAGAAATGACACTATGTCGTGTGTAGATGTGTTTGTTTGGCGTATGGTTGGAGGAACCATCAAAATGTTAGTTTGGGTCAGGAAACTAATGGACAGGTAATTACTAAGGTGGGGAGCATCACAAGAGTAATCAGTCCTTAATAAGTGAATGAGGTAGTCTGGGGTATTGTTATTATATAGGTAAATTTGGTATTAGCTTAGAATGAGACTAAATAGCTTGAGGATGAGATATCATAATGTGGGGAGGTTTTAATTTCCCGAGTTTTTGAGAGGGTTGTAAATTTCAGTTGAATTCAAAAATTCATTTTAGTGGATGATCTAATATTTATCTTGATCATTTGAGGTAATTACATAGAGTTACAATATAATAATTTTTTTGGATGGGGTTTAAGGCTCAGTAAGTGTCTTAGGGGTTTTTTTGGGTTCTGGGAGCATTGGGATTCAAAAACAAAAACCCAAGAGACACATCACTAGGCACACAGTTGGTCCATGGTTTTTTCTAACTACGTGCTCCATTTTTTTGAGTCATGGTTAGGGATAAATATAAATGGGGGGATCATGAAAATGTTATTATTCTATAGAAAAATCCATAGGGGGTATATAGGATGCACATAGGTTTTCAAAACAAGTGCCTAGCCATGAAAGGTTGTGGCCATTTGGAATGTGGAACCACATGGTTGGAATACGGTTAAAAAAATAGTATAGTATAACCATGCAGCTCACGAAAGGGGATAAAAGTACCAAAAAGTTTCTCCCTCTTTTAGGTTTCTTCATCCTTATTTTCTCCTCATATCAATAGATAGAAAGCTGTGGAGTCCTCCCTTGGATTTCCTCTAGTATTTTTTATATCTTGTTGATATTTTCCCTCATTCAAGATTTATCTATTATGTTGGATAGATAGTGGTAATGATTCAAGTTCTATTTATTCATTTTTTATTTTATATCAATTTTAGAATACTATTTCCATATATGGTAATATTCCCTATTTCTAGGATGATTGTTAGATTCTTCATTTTTGTCTCACACAAATTTAAAAAGAGGCCGATATTTGGTGATTGATAACCTATGATTATCACATTTTTAACCCTATATTTATCCAATGTTATATGTTCGTTAATGTGATAAAAAAAATACACATTAGTGGGGTGGGCTGTGTTTGACATTTTTGTTAATTGTTTTATTTTTGATTGTTTTATTATTGTGTGTTGTTGTTGGGTTGTATCATGTATATTATGGTATGGTTTTGTTGGTAAGGGATTGGTATATGATCCAAGGGGTTTTGGAATTGGTTTTTCATGTTGTTCTATTTTTTTAATTTATATTAAATTTTGACATTGGCTATGGGAGTTCCATGGGGATTTGTTGAGCTTGGACCGTGATTCTTGAGTTGATGTTCATCACCAGGATTGGGACAATGAGGTGCATCAATTTGAGGGGGATGGTGATGATCCATGTCTTGGTTGGGAAATGGGGTTCGCATGTGGTGATAAAGTTCCAAAGAATGGTGGGTAATAGGATGGATGGTGATTTCCAATCACCGAGGTTGACCGATGGTGATATTGGGGCTATGTACACAAATGAAAGGGCTTAGTAAGGTGGTGTTGACCACTTGTTTTGGGTGGATGCCTTCATGGAATTTGAGGCTTATGAGATGGTGATGAATATAAGTTATAGAGCAAGTTATCATCAAAGAAATCCATTGTTGGTGGAGTCATACCATAATATGGGGGATGGTGATTTCCTTTAAATTGTGGTCAGTTATCTAGGATTATGGAAGGACAAATATTTGTGTGCCTTCACACATAGATCTAATAAGCTAACAAAAGTTGTTCAAGAGGAATTATGAGGGACATGTGATATGGATATGGGTGTTCCATTGGGATTTAAGTTTTATTAGAAATGTGGGATATGAGGTATTGGTTGGAAAATAGGGGTGGGTGTTATGTATGTTGATGGGAAGCCAAGGGTTCTCAAGGTATGAATGAATGTGGATGCACCGTTTCATTCAAGAATTGGCTGAAGCAAGTAAATGACCACTGTGGATATTGAAAATAATTGGATCTAGTTAATATATTTATTAGTTGATGTTATTAATTTTTTTATACACTGGTATAAATATGTATGAAAGATAAGAAAATGTTGTTTGTGTCTTGCTGAGTCCATACTCACACCTTAGTATCCTCACTTCTAGTTAGTATCCTCTGAAATATGGAGAGTAACACCTAAGTCCTAGTCTCCCTATATCAATGAGAACCAGTAGAGTGGATTCCTGGTCGAGACACTTCAATCTTGAACCCTAAAGAGAAGAAAACATTATTATCACAGTAATAATGAAAAGGGTTAACACAGGGTTAGAAAAAAGTATATGGGTGAATGAATTAACAAAACTGGTGAAAATTTTATTATATGAGGTTATTTGGACTCAAAATAATCTTTTATTCCAATTCTATGAGTTTTGATCTATTTGAACATGAAAATTAATTTATATTAATTTGATACTCCAAGAAATTCCCATAATTCTCATCCTCCCATTATAAATGTACACCCATCTCCTCCTTTCACCGAACTTCAAGAACAATGTTTTTTGAAAAAAACCTTACTAACATCCCTTCCCACATTATAGAGATATTATTTTGGGAAGTATATTAACATGCAAGGGAAAATGTTTAATGAAACTAGGTTTTCGAAAGAAGTGGTGTAAATTATAACCAAATGATTATATTTTATTTGTTATTCAGCCTACTTAAAATATTATAAAATTACAATGAAATAATAAACCCAATATATTTTATATACTAATATGTTTTTATCTTAATTACATGTCATATTTCAATCTCCTCTTTCATCAAACGGTAATCAAAATTATGGTTCATGTTTATGAAATTCTACCGCCTCACGAACCAGTGTAAATTTTTTTTTGAATCATCACCTATGAATAATTATTATAATGATGGATTTAATATTTATATATGATACTCATGAAATATTTATCATTATAAAAATATGATATACCATATCATTTCTTACCATTATATCCAATGAAAAATGATAATGTCATTCGTGTGTACATGTGGATAACCACCATCACAAATAAATGTGATTCGATTTACATCACTAAATAAAATTGATGAATTATATAAGTTTATTTAAAGATATAATATGGTATTAAATATATACTTTTCATTTTATAAGGATAAAATAATTCTTATTCTCTTTTTATCATGATTGTTGAAGAATATAAACGTTACTCATGCGTACGTACGAATTACCAGCTCCAAGATTGTAACATATCTCATTTTTATAAAAATATTTCATGGTTGGATTTAAATGTATAATTTATTTATAAAAATGATAATTAAATTATTATTATTATTATTCTATAGATAATAGAACATTGACCATTTTTAACATTTTAATTCTACAGAAGTCATTTTAAACATATGGACTAAATATCATAATAACGTTCAGCGTGAACTTAGTCGAATAAGAAATTAAATATTACAACGTAATAAGTAAAATAAAAGGAATAATGAATTCTAAATATGATATTAATAAATTAAATAAATAAAGTACATTTATTATTCATTCTGATAAATAACATGCGTGACAAGTCATACTTGTGGCATGGGATTTTGTTTCTATTCCCTTTCATTAAGGAACATTTTAATGTTATGCTCCCAATTTAATTTATATAATTTATATATTTATCCATTTAAAATTTTATATCATGAATCCTTCACAATTCATAGTATATTTCATTGAAATTAAAATAATTTCATCCAAGGGGATTTGACTTGAAAATTTCCATGTGGTAAGGGGTTTCATAACTAAATTTCTATTCACTAGGTTATACTTCTACATCATTGACTTTGTTATGCCATGATTATGTGTAAACATTCCTCTAATTATTTTACATTTTATTTCACATTTCATTATGTATACTTTTATTTTTCACAAACAATCACTTCATTGATTAACTATTACTTTAATAATATGATATTTGTAAGGGATTCTCGTCTCAGTTTTGTTTTTGTGAGACATATTCCATATTCACTACTTATTTCTTTAATTTTATGTATATAAAAAAAATTTACCTGATATATAGAGATTATTTTTATATTTATGGTATTAAAATTTTCATTTTATGTTATTTTTTTCATTGTGGTTATGAGTCCAATGTTACTAAAGAAAAAGGGAATTATTTCACAATCTTGTCATTTTTTTGAATTACTTTTTTTAAGTCTCTATTGTGGTAATTATATAATATTTATATTTTAAATGAAATTTTTTTTCTTATATTATTATTATTTTTTAAAATTATAACACTTATTTTCATTTTCCTCATTTAAGTATTCAATATATTGAAAAAAATATTCCTAAAAAACTAATTTCTTTTTTATTCGGTCTAAAATGTTTTTATTTCATCTCCATATTTACCATAAAATGTTTCAAAGAATATTGTTTTTATATTCTATAATGATTTATTAACTACAATTTTATCCATGTTTTTATTTTTACAAAATATTTTAAAATGAATCTTCTATTCGTTTTTTGAATGAGGTACTTTTGAATTTTTAGAGAAAGTGTGAAATGAATCTTTATTTTAACATACTCAACATGAAAAAAATTTCCCACCATCATGGAAACTAAATTATTTTATGCTTAAATTATTGTATTCCATGGTTATTTTCAATTAAAATATCCTTACTAATTTTATTGACTTTTTTTAAAAGGGACATTCAAATTGAAATTTTATTTTTCATAAAAAAATATTTTTAATTATATTTTTGTTGTATTTATATTAATCAAAAAGAAAAATCCTTTATTTTTTTATACTCTAATATAGATATGTTATATTTATACCATATTTTTTATTTCTCCATATGTTTTATGATTAGTTTTTATGGGTAAAATATTAACATTTCATATGATAGTTTTTTAATACGAATGTTTATATTGATTATGTTATTGAACCATTTAATATGATCAATGAATTGTGCCTATTAATTGAAAGGTGTGGAACTATATATCCCCTTTATTTCCATGTGATAATTTTATTATTAATTATATTTAGGGATAGTCTTCAAGATCATGTGACTATTTATATTGAATTATTTTATCATATTTTATTCCTACAATATTATTATTCATGATCATGTTAATGATCAAATGGAATGTGTTTTTAGTTTATTTACCTTTCCATATATTTTATTACTTATTTAATAAAGATAAATTCTTCTTTATATAACCCTTACTAAGTATCTGAACTCACCGTTATTTTGTTTTCCTTTCCCTATATATGAATAAGGATATTGTGAAAAAAACAGATGATAAAATAATTTCTCCTATAATATTTTTTTATATTTATAATTTAATATTAGAATCATGTATTTATCTAGTTCACCATGGAATATAAACTATAAAGTCCTTTGTGATGTGATCTCTTATATTTAGTACCAATTTAATAATGTAACCATTGGAACAATGCTTTTGGAGTCATGGTCTTTAAATCTTAACTGATCTATCAAAAAATGGATACCCTATTATGATGAATATAGACCGGTTTTTTGGTTTTCACTGCTTTTGGGAGTATCCATGAGGTGAATCCATAATTATATATCTTATATTCGAGTGTGAATCATAGGGTAGTGATTCTTTCATATGAGAAGTAACGAGAGTTACGATCTGTACTACATTGAAGAAAAAAGATGTTTTATCCCTTGAAGAAGTATGTCATGATGAAATAGAAAAAATTAGTTTGAGAAACAATTGAATAATATATTTGATCACACCATAGTATATTAATTCATGCTGTAATTTATTCTAGGGTCTATAATTTGAAATATTGAGTTTGTGGATCATTTTATGATTTATGGGATGCACCTACTCTAATTATAAATTCTTGATATTATATTTACGGATATATAGATAGTCTATATAGATTTAATGGATGAAAAAATAGGGGTTGTAGTTATAAATTTGAAGGAAGTTGATTGTTTGAATTTTAATTTAAAATTCTAATTAAATGAAGATAACGGAGCAATTTTTTTTTAAATATATATGAACAATGGTCTTGTGTATAGCATAACAGTGTGAGATGAAGAGAATAAATATAAATAGTAAAAGATGAAATGTAATATGACGACTTCACAGTTAGATCATGTGTAAGCATTATTCTTGTATTTTTTGTTTATAAATAAGCAATTTCACACCTATTTTACTTTGTGAAGAAGTGTGTGATCAATATTCAATGATGGGAGATAATCATTAAGTGAAAAAAAATAAAATCTATACCCAAGTGAAGTCAATAAAATATAATAAAAAAGAATGATCTAGGAGGAATTATTTATTCTAATGTTGGGTAAATATTGTGTTTTATTATCTTAACATGAGTTAAAAGATAATCCATGGGTGGTGTATCATCAATAGTCATTTAACTAGACTATTCAATATCATGTTTATCTCGTTCATTCCAATGATGTGGCTACACATAATTAGTAGTAAGCCTTATTAAATAGGTTTTATTGGTTTTTTTTCACTAGTGTGTGAGACATTAAACAACAATATCAATCACTCTAACAATATATGAAAGTTTATTTCATAGTTAATCATTAAAATAATTAATATAATATCTTTTATTTAATTAACCCCCAACACTATTGAAATTTCACTATATTCTAGGGCCATTAGAATTATTTCCTATAATTATTTATGTAAATAGATTCATGGTGAAAACCTTGAAACATATAAGCATGGAAAGGAATTATATGTTGATGTTTTATAAGTGTTATGATATTAATTTAATGTATAAGAAATAATTTTTCTCTCTCAATTTAAGGAGGAAGATATATCATTTTTATTGATTGAGATGAAAATTGTTATATTAAAATTCATTGGCATGTCAAATAGAGGAATATTCATTTAGGAAAGTTAAATAAAAAGACATCAAGTAGCAAGTATAAAAAGGAATTTATAAATCATGATTTATGTGATATTGGTTGATAAAATTATTATATAATACAAATTCATTTTTATGTTTTTTTATTATTGGTCTTAATTTTTTAGTTATCTATTTTTGTCATTATGTGCTTTCAAATACTACACTTGATTTATGTGTTGTATCTACTACCCCTTAGATAAGGGTTTTAAAGGGTCATAAACTAAGTTTATCTAGAATTCCATGAGATTTTGTGGAATCAAATTTATAGAATAAAATTAATAAAATTTCCAATTTTAATTTTATTGTTTGAAATTTAATCACATATTATTAATGATTGGGAAATGCTAGTTAATTTTTATAATTAAAATTAATTATAAATTATTGTTTTATTGATAAGTGTATACAAGTTATTTTATCCAATAAATATAATTTCCTTATGTTTTGGGGTTTGAAAATATTTTGGGAGAACATACATTATGTTAGTGGTTTGAGGTGTATATTTTAATATCACTAGAATAAATATTTATTTATATTAACAATTTATTTGATATTTCTATGTCACGTAAAATAAAAAGAATATATAAATATTAGTTGAAAATTTAAATTGGTTCATTATTTAGTTTAAATTAAATGATAGGTTCTTCCAGATAATCATTTAATTGAATAATAAATATAAATTGAAAAATATTTCAAGTGAAAATTCATTTATCTAATTTTCATCAAAAAATAGTCAGATAATTGAAGAGGTTTTCCCCATATTCTCTAATTTCTTAAATAGAAGATATAGAAATATAAATATATACATTAAAACATTGGGAATCATAAATCACTTGGTAACCTCATGATAACAACGAAGGAATCAAGATCATTATCTTAATCATTATGGGTCTCTTATGAATATCATTATTGTAACTATAGTTTGAGTCCATTATGTAATAATGTTGTCATCAGAGAGTTGACATGGATTTAAAAAAATCCATCAATGTAATTATTTTTATATATAATAATTTTGTAAATATGTATCATGATACTATTTAAGTATTCATGTAGATATTGAGTTTAATCACAAAATTTAGAAATATACATATTAAATGGTAACACCTCCTAACACTTATACTATACCCAAATCCTTTAGTTTTGGTGAATGATTTATAATTTATGGATACAATTTTGCTGATTTTTTCCCAATATTTACATTTTTTATCAATTTATGTATCAGTAATAACCTCATATTGTATTTTTGAAAGGATAACTGCATGGTATAACAATGTGTTTTTAAGTCATGTTCTTTTTAAAAGGGTATAAAAGTGATGATATTGAAAATTGATGTTATGTTCTCTAAAAATTTCATTATATGAGTTCAATAGGTCTATTAAATTTAGAAAATAAATTTTATTATCATAGAATAAAAAAATATTTCAGTATATATGCGCTAGCATCATCTCAATTATTATAAATGATTTTAAACTACATTTCTGTGGAAATTTTTAAAATGGAAATCTGATAAATTTAAAAACTTTATCACTCCCACACTAATCATCTAATTTTATTTTAAGGATTACCCTTTGAGATCATGTGTAATATCATCACGAACATAATCATTTATTTATAGATTAAATTGTAAAAGGATACAATAAAATAACTAGAGAGAAATAAAATTAGAGGGTTTAAAATGACGGGGCCCAAGAGAGTCCCCAATGACCAAATTCTCCCCCTTCAGAAACATAGATAGAATATCAATATAACAAATGATACTCTTCCCATGGGTTGGAAAATAAGTGATATAGTCAGTGACCTTTCTACCCTCACATCAAGTGTGATGAATTTTTGTATCGGTATCCATGAGGTAAATGCATTTCTAAAGGATGTAGGAAATGGACCCTGGGATGAATCCTTTACCTGATAGTGATTTGTAGATGATTATAGAGTCAGTTTCCACTACAACAAGGGATATTTTCTTCTTTCTGGACATTCAAAGACCAGAAATCATCACCAAGGCTTCTGCTACTAATGAATGACCCATATCGAAGTGGGAAGAAAAAGAATCCATAACTTGAACCTATGTGTCATAGTTCACATCACCCACTCATGATGATTATAGTGCACAAACCAGCAGTGATCAGCTTGGGACCCATGGGATGTGGGAACCAGCAAACACAATGCCCTTGGTTTTAATTGATGGTAGGAATTAGGGACCAGTTATGGCATGGAGGTGACCTCAGAGTGGAGGAATCCTACCAGCCTTTGCATAGTTGAATCAGATCCACTAGAATGCACCTGAACCTTTCCACCACATCTCTTTGAGAATAGACAGCCCCTTGAATATGGCTTTATTCTGTGCGATCAAAATGCACCAACAGTCTATCGTAAGCACCAAGGTGTGAGCCTTCAGCTCCATCCCTTGACATCCCACACCATGAAACCGTCTCTCTAGGACGGGATCCTCCATGTGTTTGATAATTATATTTTTGATAAAAATCATAAAATTTATTTTTTAGTATATTTTTAACATCCCCACTAACCTTCATTATCTCTTATAAAATCTATAATTTATTAAGGAAAATTTAAACAATTATAATTTAAAAAAATGTATTAGATTATACCATGGGTTTCCAACTTGAACAACTTTAGGAAAACCACAGGGGGACTTCCAATATTTAATAAGAAAATGAAAAAGTTTATGAAAAAATATATAAATTATATTTTTTATCAACTCTATTTTATAATTTTTTTAGTGTCAAATTCATGAAATAATTTTTTTCATTTCATATATTCTAATATATTCCCACTCTATTTTAGGTCAAAGTCACTTTGGTATCAAATGATGGATATAAAAATTACCAAAAACTATTATCCCACATTATTTCCTCAACTTCAATAATCAAAAGACCACATTATATTAGGATACTTATCATTTTTATAATTAATTTATATAGTGAAAATATAGTGAGAATGGGTTTACTTAGAAGGAGATTCCTCAACGACGTATTCTCCTTTATGAGATATTTGATGCATGAGGTAATAGAATTCTCATATCATTTATTTGATAATTTTTCTTCATGTAAATTATTCTTAGAAATGATAATGTCTAAAAAGAGGTGAAGGAAAAAAATATAGGTTCAAAAATGTTGATTCATGTATATTTTAAGATATCCCATGTCATTTTTAGGTTTTGTTTTACTATATAAAAAATTACTATTAATGGGTCTAACGTTTGAAATTGGATCACACATTCACTTTTACATAATTATGGGTTTTGATGTAATTATTTTTCACAATACCACCCACAATATAACATGTTATAATTTACTGATAATGAATTTAAATAAATAAAATAAGAATAAGTTTATCACAACATAAAAATTGGAGTATTTAATTAAATAACGCATTTTATTTATATTATAACGCATTTAAAATCCACAGTAACATGCCTCTATTTATTAGTTTCCATCCAGGATCCATGTATCAATAAGAGGGGGTGAATTGGTGATAAATTTTATTTTATGTTTCCTTACTCATGTAACAACCTTTACCTCCTATTAAAGATTTCATTCCTTGTTGAAAACAAGTCAGACACACATCCACAAGAACATAAGAATTTATAATGTTCAGTACACAATAATAGTATCTAAGTCCTTATTATGGTTTAGAAATAATCAAATACAACAAAATCCACTAGAAAGAAATCCATTTGTGTGGAATACTATGAGTATGATATTCCCTTTCACTCTTATATCATTATGTTAACTACAATGGTGAATTTCCTCCAAGTAGCACAAAATGAGGTAATACAATTTTTGTAAAAATAATGTCACTATTTTCTTGATCAAATTTCAAAAATATGTCCTTAAAAATAATTCTTCACTTCCTTACCCAGAAATAGGAATGAACTTACTCTGAAATATGTAATGAAACTCAATATAATTTCCTTGTCAGATTCCCTGGTCCGATTGATCAATATGAAAAATATAATTCTGTCAAAATACAACTGAAAGAATTATAAACTTCTTCTTCCTTAGTTTAGAAATCTCAATATGATTTTCCCAATTTTATTATGCAGCCCAATACGATAACCAACTGAATATGGTCTTGTCTCTTCTTCTTTAAACTTCTATCTGGAAAACTTTCTTACATAAGCACAATCCAAAGGATTTTACTTTCTAGAAATTCAAAGTCTCTATATATTATTCTCAATATTACATATGCATTATAAAGTAAAAATTACTTTCTTTTTTTATAGGTAACCCAAAATATTTTTTGTGGGACTCCAAAAACTTTCCCCAGTCACCAAAACTCCCCAAAATATCTATTTCCCTTGAATTCTGGATACATTTTTGAGTTCTTTAACACTTATGAACTCTTATCAAATCTTCATGACTCTTCTCATGACATCAGTTCACTCCATTCTTCTTAAAATTATTTTGTCCAATTATGATTCCAATTCTGATTTCCCATTCTGATTTCTTCATTACGATGAAGACATTGGAATCTTCATTACATTTCTCCATACTAGTTTAAAAACATACATATATATTCTCATTATGATTCTCAAAACCAACTTATCATTCCTATTTATTTTTTATGAATGAGATAATAGATTCTTTAAAAAATTTATATACACAAAAAAGAACATATGATAACCATTCATCAAAATACCACACCATATTCTATAATACCCTTGGTAAAACATTGACAAGCCTCAACCAATTTTATTTTTCTTTTTTTTCTTGAAACAACGATCTTGAATCAATAATGGTTATCATTGTCAGCCTTTTTTTGATGGAACAATCTCAGCTTCACTTTGATAAAGACACCATATCCAGTCTGATGACTCTTGACCCAATTATTATAAAACACTTGAAAACAAATTAGATTTCTTATTTATCTTGACTCACTTGACAAAAAAATAATATTATGTTTTCTCTTGACCCACTTGACAATGAAATCAAAATTCCCAAAAAAATAAAAAATTTATATTGATGAAAATAGTTGGCTACATTATTGATCAATCAATTATTATATTTTCATATCAGCCCCCAATAACATTATTTATTTTCCTTTTCATTGATCCCAAAGACTCCTAATGAGAAAAATTCTTCCTCCAATGATTACGATGGTATACCAAACCCAATGGATTGATATCAATACCTTTAGCTTTAGAAGATTATTTCTTTTATGAATATAATACTAATGATCTTTTAGCACTCAATTTCTTTCTCTAAAGATTTAAATATTTTTGATTCTTGGTATGACAAAAAATATCACCTTTGGTTTCTCTTATTACAATCAGGAAAACCTTCCCAACCATAAAAAAATATGAATATGATGATATCACACTAATGATATGAGCTGAAAAGATTATATTTATAAAAAATATATCTTCCAAAAACTTTATCTTGTAATCATTACTTATATCATGACTTTTAATATGTTTAATATTGGTTTTAAAATCATCTAAATTTCATTTGGATGTATTTTTAACTTCTTATCCTTTACAGTAAAACTTATTTCTTTCCAAACAATCCTCAATATAATTGGAATCACCTGTTCTACCCCTATCCTTAAAAAGGATTGCATCACAAGTATATAGATAACTTATGAAATTTGTGAATTAAAAAATGTAAAATAGTTATTATATTTTCATTAGTGTTACTCAGAATCTGATCTTCATTTCCACATTCCTTTCATTTCAAACTCATGGTGAATCTGATGAACCTTTTGTTTTGGAAAAAATCTTCTTAATACGATGAAATTTCTTAATAATTGTGAGTCTGGTTTCCTAAATATGATAGTCAGTCTGATTATCATCTTTTACAAAGTGAATGCAATTATATTATTATTTGAAATCAAAAGACAACCTCTTCAACACAAAAAATATTTTATCTTCAGAAACAAATTCAATACAACTTTGTCCCAACAATTTCTTTCGTTAAATTTTTTTCAACCAATATTAATTAATCACTAAATTTGTAACCTCAATATATGGATTAAATATCAACAATTATAAACCAACATGATCTAACTCATTGTAGGAAATAATAATCATTAATAGAAAAACATGTTATAAAAATGTAGTGATAATAAAATCTATCCATCTTTCCTTCACATCTTTTTTTTTCTTTTTCAACATTATTATTAATAGAATTTTCCTTCAACCACTCCAAGAAACATTAAAAATAGTTCACACATTTAAATTCTAAGATCAGAGCTTACCCACAACTCCTCTATATACATGCCTCCTTAAAATCTTTATAATATATCAATGGATATATTTATAAAATAATTATACCCCATTAAAACACTATAAAAATACTATATGAGAGAGGGGACAAAAAATAATACACTACAAATTTTATGAGAAGAAGGTTAGATTCCCATATTCAACCTCGGTTTGTAAAAAGGTTCCTACAGTGAAGGTTTTTTTAAAATGTTAGCAACATATTCTGATGTAGGAACATACTCCATCTCAAATTCATTATTCTCCATATGCACTTTTATGAAATGATATTTTATATCAATATGTTTTGAATGGGAATTTTGTACTATATTTCCATAAGGTTTGATGACACTTTTATTATCTCAACCCTAGAGAAAGGGTAACTTTACATCAACATGTAAATATTCTAAATGAGTCTTCATCAAAATAAGTTGAGTAGTAGCTTGAGTGGAAGAAACATACTCCGATTTAGACATGTTAAGAGTTACTTAATTTTGTTTCATTATATTCCAACTAACACAATGTTTCCATATAAATAAAACTCCACCAAATGTGGATCTTATATCATCAACATTTCTTTCCCAATCAGTATTTGAATACTCAAAAAATTCAACACATTATGAGTTTTCACACCTGATTCCAAAAATTATGGTACCATTAATGTATATGATAATTATTCTTCTATTTATTAAGTGTGATTCTTTTTGAGAACTATGAAATTTTACACATTAGGTAACAACATAGACAATGTTGGGTCTTAAAGTATTCAAATACAAAAAACTTCTTATCAGCTTATGATACTCTTTATAATCATCTCAATTTCCTTCACCATCTTTAGAAAACTTGGTTCGCATTGAAACCAGAGTGGAAACTAGTTTCAAATATTTTATTATGAACCTCTTAAGAAGTCCCTTAAAATAATTTTCTGGAGAAAGAAAAAAAATTCGTATTTTTTTATGATTTGTAGCCCAATAAAGTATTTCATTTCTCCAAACATGGAAATGTCAAACAACATTTTCATTTCTTCATAAAATCATTCATAGGTATTTTCATCATTTTGAGAAAATATAATTTCATCATCATAAACATTATGATGAGGGAAAACTCATGAATTTCCTTAGTGTACAAATTATTACCAGCATTTCTTTTCTTAAAACTCATATTCCTCAATCATTCATCCTTTTTAGATTACTATGCCCTCATATCATACTTTAGTCTATACAAGTATTTCTTTAACTTTCATATATATCTTTCATCTTTCCCAACAACAAAGTCACATGGTGTCTCAATATAAACATCCTCATAAAGATCACCATTGAAAAATGATGATTTCACATCTATTCGAAAATTTATGTAACTTCGTTGTGTAAAAATAACAAGAAATATTTTGATTATTTATAACCTTAACATTTGAATTTTTTTATCGAATTCAATACGTTCAGTCTATGAGTAACATTTTCACACTAATTTTTCTTCCCCTTCACTTCACCAATCTCATTCAACTTGTTTTTTAAGAACCACTTTATACTAATAAAATTTGTTTTGGCTTAGGTATTATTTACTATATATCATTATTTTTAATCTTACCTAGTTCTTCATTCATATCTTGAACCCATTCCGGATTCTCAAAAGCTGTATTCAAATATCGTGGCTCAACTTTTAAAAATAAATAAGTATGTGTAACATATTTTGATGTTCTTCTCGTTTGAAATTTTTAATGTTGATCACCAATTATATTTTGATATTCTACTTGATTACATAACTTGGGATGAGATTTTTGAGATTATTCATCATCACTTATAATAGTGGAGTCAGATTCTTCTTCTTGGGTCTGACTACTATTGTCTATATCCTTATCAGAATTGTCAGAAAACATTATTTCTTCTTATTTATCTTTCAAATCAGCATGATTCTTGTTATCTTACTTGTTTTTTAAAAAAATCACCTAAAAATAGTGAAATAATCTTCCAAAATCTTTTTTGAAACACATATATCCTCTTTTATCCAGATCATAGCTAAGAAAAATTCTATCTTCACCTCTTTGATAAAACATTACAAGGATTACACCTTTTTTATTTATGATACATGGAATCCTAAAAATTTTTAATGTGTTTCAAAATTTTAGTTTTTTGATAAAAAATTATTATCAATTTATACTTAAACTTCACCTATAGAAACATTGGTTTTGAATGTAAAAAAATGTTCTCATGGCTTGCCTTAAAAATTAATGAGAAAGACCATGTTCAAGTATCATAGTCCGACCCATTTACACAGAACTTCTATTTTTCCTCTAAGTAACACCATTTTGTTGAGGAGTGTAAGGTGTGTTGAACTCATTCAAAATTCCATGATTCCCAAGATAATTTTCAAATTCATCCTTTTTTTATTCACCACTATTTTCTATTCTAATATTTTTCACTGAAAAAAACATTCCTTATTAGATTTACTACTGTAACATTTATTAATTTTAAGATTTTCTATCTTATGTTTCATATAAATAACATAGGTAATGTGATTAAGGTCATCAATGAAAGTGATGAAGTACTTATATCCATGAGTTTATTGTTTTATCATTGGCCCACATATATCGAAATAAATAAGTTCCAAATGTAATTTTGAAAAAATGTTAACTTTATTATGCACAAAATCTGTAATATTTCTATTTTGATAAATAGTAAAACACCGTTATATTCTTCTTGAAAAATCTATAATACCTTAGACACTGTTTCACATTTAAAACATGATCATGTTTCCTTAACACATGTTTCCCAGTGTTTTATGCCACACCTGATTTTATTCCACAAGGCCTAAGTAAAAAGAGTTTTTTATTTCACCAACTTGAAATAAGTTTTATTTTATAAATTTAAATCTTGTAACAATCTTTCCATCCTCCTCACTTTTCACAAAAAAATAATATTTTATGAAAATAACTTTGTTTCCTTCATCAAAATGTTGTGAAACAGTAAATAAATCGTGTTTCAACCCATAAAAAATAAAAATATTTTTTTGACTTTTAACATTCCATTCCTTATAACAACATATCCAATAACATTGATTATAATGGATCATCATTTCCAAATATTACTATTACTTATTTAATGTATTTCACATTCTTTAAAAAATTTATGTCTCTTGTAATATGATAAAAACACCCACTATCCAAGATCCAAGGTTATTCTATTTTTATAGCTTTAAGATCAATTTCTTCAATATTATATTTTTCATTACCTTTATCACTATTAACATCCAGATTCTATGAATTATTAACAATATTTTTTTTGTGCTAGTAAAAAAACAATACATCCTTTTGCAATATGTACAGGTTTGTCACATATCTCAAAAATAGTTTTCAAATATAGGAATCTTTTTTTTTATTTTTACATCAACCCTCTCAAACTTTTTTAGAACATCTATAATGCCCTGGAATTCTTTGGACTTTTTTTTTCAAATTTAAATGATATTTTTAAGAGACTAGGATATGAGAGTACACGTAATTCTGAGAACTAGAGTGACCGCAATGGAATTTTTGATTTTTTTAAATTTTATTAATTAAACATGCGATAAGGATTTTATATATTTTGAACTGGTTCTCAGATAAAAATTCAAGGGAATCATTGAACTCAGAAAGACAGGATTCGCCTAGAAAGAACATAACTTTGACCGGTGTGGGTTTACTTGAAAAATTATTTTTCAGGATTTTGAAGAAATGTTAAATAAAAAAATCTGGATTTATTTTATTTTTGTTTGAAATAATTGCAGCATAATATTTTTCCACTTGAGCATAACCAAAATTCTATTTCATGAATGAAACAACATAACGATGCCACATCGCAAGAATATAAAAAAGGCATTTAGCACCACCTAATGATTTGATTATGACAATCGTTGACAATGTATAAATGAAAGTTCTCAGTCTCTAGAGGATTTCCATAAATGAATGATGAACAAAGAACGATGATCACTAATGGCGACGAATCAACAAATCACCAAATGAGATTCTGATCAAACCAAGATAAAAGATGACAACACAGGGACATTCTTTAATAGTGAAGGAACCTATTAAGGTAGGGGATTTTATTTTTTATGTTTTATCTTTCCCATTCGTGGATTTAAAATGATGGACAAGGATCAACCCATGAGAAGGTTGACCCCGTGGTCTGATACATCTTCAAAGATGATATTGGTTTCATTATTGATCCTTATAATGGGAGCAGAAAAAGGACATAACAAACAATAACTACAGATCATTCCCCAGTTTTTTTCCTCATGATCCTTCCCTCTTATTCTCGCATTTTATTTGTTCTTTGCGGGATATCATCATAAGATCCTTGAATGTTCACCTCGCGGTGAAACGATCCGACATCACAGATTTTAGACGGACGTGGAACTAGTGGGGTGCGACAATGGCGACGATAGGTGGAATAAAGTGGCATGAGAGATATTGTCATTCAGAAACATTCCAGATTAAGGAATCAAAAAGGAAGTCTGAGTCCCATATAGTGAATAACGCAACCCATGGGTTTTGGAGCACCCTTCAGGTCAAAGAATGGACCTCTAGAGCACGTTTGGTGACCCAATTAAGTTTTTACCGGTGTACCGGCATCAGCGGCGGCATATGGAGGAGGCCACGAGCGAGGAAAAGGGGGTGGTGCACCGTTGTGGTACTAAAGGTTGCATATGGGGACTGTCTGAAGTGGATGAGCCAAGGACTTCAAAGATACTTCTTTGATCAGTCCCATAGCTCAAAGTTGTAGTCCTTTGACCTGACAGCCAACCATTGGCAAACGCATTCCATGGAGGGGGAAATAATGAAAACCACGTGGATTCCATATGGAAAACCCACAGCTCCAGCCACAGTTCGATCTGGACCTGTGGAAAGCCGCGGGTCATTCCAGAAGACCTGGTTTGTAATTCAGAGAGGTTAGCTAGAGTAACAGTGCCAACTGCCACCAATTGGTGCACAACGGACACAGCACAACCGTGTCCGGTCCAAAGGTACCTGCCCACTCAAAAGGTGGGCTGGGTTTCTACTAGCGAGCCATGCCCAATGAGGCAGTGCAGGCTAGGCCGGGCCCAACGGGCCAGGGTCAGACCGGACCCAGACCCAAGCGGCCTCCGTATTGCTAAAATGGAAGTAACATCTAAAAGAAGCATATGTTTGATGATCCATATATGGAATTGTGACCCCTGAGATGGGAAATTCCTTTTGAGATACTCTAAGTGAGTTTTTGGGAAAGTTAGAGGATGAACTATTTTGTTTGACGAGTAGGCTCTCCCAGTACAAGGAGACTTTGGGCAAAATCAGGGTGATTCCTATAAAGAGATATTAGGATGGTTAATCGATTGATGACTCAAGGCGTAGGTACTTTTTATCCCTCTACATTGGTAGAGATGGGATCCCTGCATTTTGGGTGCAGATTCATTTTCCATTGAGTGGTTTCCTCTGATAGTGTTACTCCCCTATATGATTAGGGCATGGTTTCTTAATGGAGTTCATAAAGAATGATTCGGTACTCTCATGCCTGCCAGTGAGCAGGTTCTCTATACCTAGAGTCAGTACATCCCTATTAGATTAGGGAGTGAGTCCTCAATACCTAATGTACATAGAGTTGGTGCACCACTACCGGGTAGGGAGCAAGTCCTATATTGTAGGAGTCAGTACTCTCCTGCCATTATAGGGCATGGTTCCTCCGTATGCAAAGCTACGGTAGAGTCGAAAATCCCTTGTCTTGCTAGTAAGTAGGTCCTCTATCCTGGGGCTTATAATCCCCTAACGTACTAGGGAGTAGGTCCTCCATATTATACAAACTGCAAAAGTTGATACTCCCCTACATTACCAGGGTGTCGGTCCTCTAGAAACTTAGTTTTACTCCCCTACCTGGTAGGGTGCGGGTTCTCGATATACGAAGTTGTACTCCCCTTCTAATTCAGGGTGTGGGTCCTTCATGAGTAGTAATACCCTATTGAAACCAAGGCACAATTCCTCACTTATAGATTCATCATCCGCCGTCTTCGGGTAGTATCATGGAGTGGGTCCTCCATAGGAGTTGGAGCTCCCTCGACTTCAGGATATAGTTATGAGAAGTGGCCCCCACTACTTGATGAGATTGATACCTAGATAGGAGCTAGTCCTCCCTCGACGGACTGACACACAGGACACTCCTTTCAGAATTGATTGAGGTATCACAGGATATACTGGATTAGTGTTCCCTCAAACTTTCTTAGTGGTGAGGGGCATGCTTCTTCACTTGGGTTTCATTAATGTTGTATCAGGCACAAGGTTGTGACTACTAGACCTATAGTGTCGGGCACTATAGTTGGACCTAGTAGAATTTGATCGATGGAGAACATTCTCTTGGATGTGCCATTCAGAAGGGTAAGATTTTATGAATGGAGTGAATCTCTCAGATGAGTGCCATCAGTGAAGGCTGATCTCTTGGAGTATGATCTCTTGGTTTGTGTGTTATTACTTGAGCCTTCGATGAAAGTCCTGAAGATAGATATGATGTTAGGACCACATGTTTTCTTAGTGGCTGAAATGAGTATATCTAGATGTTCATGGTATATGTATGGGCATATACCCAAGTAGAGATGAATGTGAATTTTATTGTGGTTTTTCTATTATGCTTTTCCTTTTTGGTTTTGGGGTCCCCAACTAAGTATCATTTTACTCACCCCTGAATAGGATTTTCCAACATGTGTTGTGTATTGGGAAGACAATCGACGCTTTGATAGAGTCCAGGGAAGACCAATACCTGGTAGTGTTCAGGGAGATCAAATATATAGGGTGTACTTATACAGCTTCATGCAATTACCCTTCCCCTACCCTTCAGGTAGGATTCCCAATAGATGAGATTCTGGGACATGGATTTTTACCTTTGTTCTATTTTTCATTTGGTGGGCTTGTATACTGGCACCAGTTTCCACCCTGTACTTTACTTTCCACTTCATCCTGGTTGTGTTTTACTTAGTGGATTTCATGCATGGTTTCCTTGGATTTTACTTCCTAGTACCCTTGACTGGAATTTATGTGTGTGTGCACATGTACTTGTAAAATTCCTCTCATTTGTAGGATAATGCCTTTGGCACTAGGCTCCATCCCATGGCCTATGGAAGGTGGGATTGGGGTAGTCGTGGCATGAGCCCCGGGGGCCGGGTCATGACAAAGTGGTCTCAAAGGTGGTCGTTTGTACCTAAAAGACCATAGGTGTATTGTTTTTTGATTTTTCGTAGAAGTGTTAAGTGTTTCGAGTTTATCTTTCAAGGCAAGGACTCCAGTGTTGGGGAGGAGGCTGACGTATTGATACACCAAGACTTTGGACACCTGTTTTTCAAACTCAGTTCTTGGGAACACTGGTTACAGGGAAATAAAGTGTAAATGATTCATGTAGGAATGGTTGTGCTTTCTATTTCTTTCTTGAGTCAGATCTCTAGATATACTCTTTAACCGTGGTTCATCTTGATATATTTCAGGATTCCATGACTAAGACAACCGTGTAGAATTCTAAAACATTATCATAATGACAATCCACCCTGAGTGGAGGCTTCAGTGCATGGCATTGAATCTGTGGATTTACCTTAGGGTGGTGCACCAGTGATGAAACCACCCATCGATCAGAAGTTTCTAATAGCGATAATAGTAGATGATGAACGTAGGCAGAGTGCGCTACACGAGTTCCAGAGGTAGAGACCTTCTAGGTTCCGAGCCGAGACAGATCCTCATGTAGCTGAGGATTATCTTGAGGTGGATACATGTGTCTTCTACATAGTGAGTATGCCTCTCAACCAAATGGAAATCTTAGCTAGGAGCCTTCATCAAGGCTTTGCAGGGAGATGTTAGATCTTGACAATCTAGGCACACAATGAGGCGAACCTCACCTGGGTTGACATTGAGTTTCTCTTCAGGGAGGATTTCTTTCTAGCGAACTTACGATTTGTATGTATATAAGAGATTCTTCACCTATGGTAGGGAATCATGACAACAACATAATACTTGGAGAGATTCATGGATCTTTATCACAACTCTACAGATATGGCATGGGACCCTTACTTCAAGGCCCTGACCATAGAGAAGTGATTATGCTGAGAGGTAGGGAATCAGTGATACCCCTTAGCATTCCAATTTATGTTGGGGTGTTGGAGTGAGTTCGGGTGGTTAAGAACTACCTGAAAGAGGAGCATATGGATGTGACCTACAACAGGGGTCATGAGGTTGAGGCATCTGATAGGGCTAGAATAATACAAGATATAAGATCACGACATAGGCAGAATAACCATTCCCAATCACAGACACATGGGTCTGTGGAACAAGAGAAATCCCAAGGAGAAGATCAACCATAGGAGGGGCGGTGTTACGCTTGGAACTGTTGGGGGCATCTCGATAGAGATTGTCTGACCCACCGTGTCGTTCAGAGAGAGTCAACAAATGAGCCTCTTTGGAAGACACAACACTTGAATCAAGGGGTTCTACAGGTCATCAGATGAGGTAGAGGAGTTGGACGAGCAGCATGAGGTGGTCTGTACCAGGCTCATGGAGTTGGAGGGCGAGGGTGAGGACAACTACATGCGGTCATGTCTTATGACCATGAATCTCCAGGAGAGATTCTAGGTACGATCAATGTATTTTTTTGTCATCATTTTTAAATTGATACATGTGATGGATGTTCTAATTTTTCCTAAGAGTAATGTTTGAGAATTCAAGGTTCTTGTTAGATCATGGACTTGACCCCGATTATTAGAGATCTCTTCTAGAAGAATCCCGTTGATCACACACTGGCACTGGTAGTGTGACCTGACTCTTGGAGTCAGGAATTGTGGTTGGGATCCCTTAGTCATGGAGCTGAGGCCTTACGATGTCATTTTGGGTATGGAATACTACCATTCATACCTGGATTGATGATATTAGTCAATCGATGCGGTGTGACCCTGATGGTAAAGAAGGGTTTTACCTTGCGGTGGAAGGGAAACCCGGACAACGCATGGTGGACTCTTTCAAAGAGTCTTATTTTATATCATTCTGTAGTGTGAGAGTTAGACCCCATGATGTTTCCATAGTATGAAATGGTATTTTACTATCCATACTTAGCTGAGATGTCACAAGTGAGTGAGTAGGTGTTCTAGTTTCGGCATGTTTGGTGGCCGCTGGATGGTGTAGAAAGAGGGCCTAGTAAGACCCAACGTTTGATTTTGGGCTACCATGTTTCATTCGTAAATACCCCTACGTGTTTAGCATAAACCCTGAACGTGTAATGCTTTTGGATGATTTATCATAGTTCACATATGGGTGGATGTGAACTATAGGTTTCTATTTGTATCTACGTCAGATTAGTATGGAGGTGAGCCACTAGAACTCATGACTACAAATGGATTGGATTACATAGTGATTTTCCCATTTTTCACAGCTAAAGAGACATTTACACATTGTTTCATGATGTTGACCAAGAAAAAGGTGGACAAGAAAGTGGTTGATCTCGGTTTTTCCTCAAGGTGCATGATTGTAAGCAGTGCAGAGACCCTAGAGGAACTCAGTTTTCTTCCCTTCAGTTTACGATTTGGATTTTTGTTGTCAAAAAGTCATAAGGTGGGGAGAATGTAATGTCCCATAATTCCATGGTTTTTTTTTCAAATTTAAATGGTATTTTTTCGAGACCAAGATCTGATATGGCATGAAATTATGATACCCAAAGTGGCTGGAATGGATTTTAAAACTTTTTTTATGTTTATTAATTAAACATATAAGTGGGATTTTGTATCATTTTAATTGGAGCTCAGATTAAAAATACTAGGGAACCGTTGAACTTAGAACGATAGGATTTTCCTACAACGGACTTAACATTGACTGACGCGGGTCAACTGGAAGAGTATTTTTTTTGGGGTTTTGAAGAAAATTTAAATAAAATAAATTTTATTTTTTTTATTTTTTTTCAAAATTATTGCAGCATAACGGTTCTCCACCTAATCGTAACTGAAACGTTGTTTCATTAATGAAACAGCGTAACAACGTTGCGTCATATCAGTAATAGAAAAGCGGTTAACAACCCTTAATGGTTTGACACTGATCAATCATTGACAATGTAAAGACGAAAGCTCGGATTCTTTGGAGGGTTTTCGTTGATGAAAGATGAATGACGATCACCAATGGAGACAGATAAATGAATCGACGAACATGATTCATATCAAATGTGGATGAATGACGACAACATAGAGACATTATTCATCAGTGAAAGAATATTTTTAGGTAGGGGTTGTTATTTTTAGTTGTTACTTTCATGTTCTTGAATTAAAAATGACGAATGCTGATCAACCCATGAACACGTTGACCCACGGTCTGATCGATCTTGACAGATGATATTGGTTTCATTTATGATCATTATAATTGGAGCGGAACAAGGACGTAAAAAACAACGATCAAAGATCATTCCCTGGTTCGTTTCCTCTTGATCCTTCCCTATTAATCTAGAATTTTCTTCATTCCTTGCAGGATATGATCATAAGATAGTTTAACATTCACCTTGAAGTGCAATGATCTAAAGTCACAGATCATAGACAGATGTGGCATGAGTGGGGTACGATGATGATGATGGAAGGTGGAATAAAGAGGTCTAAGAGATAATGTCATTCGAGAACTTTCTGGATGAAGGAATCTAAAAGGAGGTGTGATCCCTAGATAGTGAATAACATGACCTGTGGGTTCGAGAGCACCCTCTGGGTCAAAGAACAGATCAACAGAATGTGTCCGGTAGTCTGTCGAAGTTTCTCCTAGCGCATCCGTGCCAGTGGTGGAACCGGTGGACGTATAACAGGAAAAGGGGGTGGCTCACTATGGAGGAACCGACAGCCACATCCAATTGTTGTCTGACGCGGATGAGTCCACTAATTCAAATCCGCGATGCTGACTAGTCTCTTGGCTAAAACTTGCAGGCTTCTGACCTAGCGGCTAACCGTTACGGGCCATGTTCTGCAGAGGGGGCGACTACCGTAGCCACATGAAGAAACCTATGCATAATCCCCAATGTGATTTAGACATGCGACAAGATGTCGGTCATTTATAAAGACCCGTTCCACTATACAGATAGGTTTTCTGGAGTAGTGGTGCCATTTGGTACCACATGGTGCATAATGGATGTGAGACACATCCGTTATAGAGGAGCCGACCTTCTCAAAGGTGGGATATGTTTCTTTTGGCAGGATGCGCCCATCTAGGCAGGTTTTTCTGGACCCGTGGCCTAGTGGGTTGGGTCGGGTTGGTAAAACTGGGTTAGGACCGGACCCGGATGCAACAAGACCCCATTTCACTATAATGGACGTAACTGCTAAACAGAGCATTCGTTTGACAAGTATTCTGCAGCGTTGAGAACCTTAAGATAGGACAATAGTTTTCAGAAACTCTATGTGTGTTTTTTGAGAAACTTAGAGGATGGATTATTTTTTTTGAAGAGTACGCTACTGGTACGAGCAGACTTTGGAAAGAATAAGGTTGATTTTTATGATGAGATGTTAGGATAGTTACTCCCATGATGACTCAAGATGTGTGTACTCCATGTCCCTCTTATTTTTCAGATATAGAACTCGCCACATTTTGGGTGCGAGATCTTTTTCCATTTAGTGGTTTCCTCCAATAGTGTTACTCCCCTGTAGGATTAGGGCCCAATTTATCAAAGAAGATCATAAAGGAAGAATCAATACTCCCCAACTGTACCAGGGAGAGGGTCCTCTATCCTTGGAGTCACTACTACCCAATTGGAATAAGGTGTGGGTCATCCATACCTAATACATATAGAGTTTGTACTCTCGTACTAGGTAGGGAGTGGGTCATATATTGCAGGAGTCAGTACTCCCATACCATTCAAGGGTGTGGGTCCTCCTTATGCAGTGATACAACAGAGTCGGTAATTCACTGCCATGCTAGGGATTGGGTCCTCTATCCTAGGGTCGGTAATCCCTTAACATACTAGGGTGTGGGTCACCCAAAGTGAACAAAATGACAGAGTCAATACCCCCATACATTACCAGGGTGCAGGTCCTCTAGTCACTGAGTGGTACTCTCCTACTGGGTAGGGTGAGGGTTCTCGATATATGAATTTATACTCTCTTACTGATTCAGGGTGTGTGTCTTTCATGAGTAGTACTCCCACATTCGACCCAGGGCATGAGTCTTCACTTAGTGAGTTGTACTCCCCCATCTTTGAGTAGCGATGGGGTGCAGGTC
Source organism: Viscum album (assembly GCA_963277665.1). Taxonomy (NCBI): domain Eukaryota; kingdom Viridiplantae; phylum Streptophyta; class Magnoliopsida; order Santalales; family Viscaceae; genus Viscum; species Viscum album. The sequence continues at coordinate 1,052,388,001 of OY728125.1, read as the reverse complement.
TCCATAGAAGTGGGATCTCCCTCGACTGTAGGAAAAAGTCATGAAGAGATAGTCCCTCAACTTGAAGATATCGATACCTAGATAAGACATAGTTCTCCCTCGATAGAATGAGGTATATGCCACTCATTTCAGGAGACACTGAGGTATCACATGATAGACTAGAGTAGTGCTCCCAAAATGTTTCACAGTGGTGAGGGGCGGGCCTCTTCACTTGCGTTTCCTTAGTCTTGCATCGGGAATAAGGTTGTGAGGACTAAACCTCCAATGTCAGGCCCTAGAGTTGGACCTAGTAGAATGTTACCTATGAAGCACGTTCTCTTGATCATACCATTCAGAAGGTTAGGATTGTACCGAATGGGTTTCATCTCTCGGAAGGGTGCGATCAGGGATGACTGAGCTCGTGGAGTGTGATCTACTAGTTTTTGTGTTATGACTTGAGCGTTCAATGAAACTCTTGATGCTATGTAACACCCCAAGCTTCTATGGTACACTTCTCTTTGAATAATACACCAGCATGTGTTGTATGCAACTTCGAGTTCTAACACACACCACAACCAATCAAACTAGCCGTTAGGAATAGTAATATAGACTTTTTGAAATTTTATACATTTTATCATTCAAAATGGACTTCTTTTTTGGATTCAGAATATCAGAATTATCCTAGGGTGAATTTTTGGTATTTTTCTGAAAACATTCAATTTTTGATGAAAAGTGAAAAACACTTGGTTATTGGTTAAAACCGACTATTTATTTAAATAATTATTTATTTTATTTACATTTTTTTGGTCAAAATAAATATTTAATACCTATATAAGTTAAATTGAATTCATTGGACTCGTTTTATAAAAATGTTAGACATATGAAAATTTTGTTGAACTTTTCACCATCTTTTGCCCATCTCCTAGGAGAATTTGCAAATTTACATAAAACATAATTTTACCGCATATGTGAGTGGAATATTGAAAATTAGAGAGACATGGTTAATATCATTGATTCAAATTAGGTTCAATAAGATAAAAATAATTTTTGTTGAATAGTAACTTTTTACTTATATTTACCACAGTTAAAAGTAAATAGGGTAATTAAGGGTAAAAATTATATTACTATTACCTTAACACATGTCATAATTCTATTGGTAAAGTATAATTAGACCCAAAACAACCTTAGGAATAAAATATGAACCACTTTGGTCCACTGGGTTTAGATTAGGACATTTATTATTATTTAATTCAAAGAAGAGTTAAAAGAGTTAAAATCAAAGTTTAGTAACTAAAACATTTATTAATATAAGGTTATACATAAGATAAATTCAATTATAAGTATTAATTAGAAATTTAAAATTATCTCCTACATAATGTTATTTTATTTATAATTTTTAGACATTTAATATTTAAATTTATTTATGACACAATGGTGATGCAGTAATTACATAATTAATGAAATATTAAAATAATTGATATTATAAATATCCAAATAAATGTAATTTGAGACTTTATATTAATTATAACTATTTTATAGGTTAATATGAAATTTTATTATTGGTTATATGAATTTTATTCAATGTAATAATGATTTTATGAATTTATCAAAAACAAAATACCCAATAGTGTCAAAATTGACATAACAACGTTTTTAAAACAAATATTATATTATTAATTGATATTATATTCCTAAAAATCTAAGGATCATCCAAAGGACTTATATAATGATATCTGTATCAATAATGGGCCACTTGGGGGTCTCTTGGAAGTTTATATTAAGTTTATTGACTATTTGATATAAAATTACAAAGTGACATGGTAAGTGTCAAACTAATTAATTAAGAGTTAAAACTAAAAGATAAGGTTACTATAGTGACCCAAAACTATCTAAAATCTATTGGATGAAAGTATTTAGACCCATCCCACCATAGAATTTGAATAATACACTTTTTATCCATTAGAAACTGAATAAGAATTTATTATAAATTAATAATTTAAGTCTTTTCTAAAGAGCCCCTCCTCCCCCTTATAAAAGGACACAACTTCTAACCAATTATTCATACCTTAAAAGCTTTTTGGTTCGGCCAAAACTGACCCAATTATCCTATAAACTTCCCTCAATTCAACCTAGATGCATTACTTTAGTCAGAAAGCCAACCTAAGGAGCCCTTTTGATCAAATCAAAAGGAAGAACCCAAAGAAGAGGTAATGTTTTCACCACGCTCTTTCAAGTTCATTTCTTCTTCCACTTATTCTTTATTTGATATTTACATTATAAAATAATAAATCCTGTATCTTATATATATTTTGATGTTATTATAAATATGGTACAACCATATTCAGTATTCTATCCATCCTTTGAATGACATGTCACCATATGTGCGTACGTACGACTTACCGTCTCCACGTTGTGGTGTAATTGTTATTCAAAACAATATTATTTGGATGGGTATGATAATGATGTGTCATTGATGTAAATAATAAATATATCATGATAATTATTCTGTATATATGATATTCCATCCAATTATATATTACTTTAATATCAAAAGAATGATATTGTCACTCGTACGTATGTACGGACTACCGTCTCCACGAACGCGATAAGATTCATTCCCCATTGTAACCATTAAAGTATAATTCTTATTTGATGATTAAAAAAAATTTAATGACTTAATATCATTATGTATATGAATAATATACAACCTATCTATAACAAACATGTCTTATGTAACAAAACATATAAAAGAAAACGAGTAAGTTAACACCCAAAACGACGATAATACTAAGATATTTTTAACAAAGAAATGTTAAAAGATCATATATATTATAATATTAATTTATATGATTCATGTATAATTTAATAACAATTATTTCACGATTATACATGAGGTTAACCAATCCTCGACCAAGGAAAAGTACAAGGTAAGGGTTTATTTTACAATCTCTTCATTATCCAAGGTTGTTTATACGTAATTATCTACGGGGATCTCTTTATCATCCACATACATGTTTCTTAAAAATTTATTTCAAATAATTCTTAATATTTTATAGACTATGGGTTAAAGTCATTTATACCCTTTTTGTATTTTTATAAAATGTTTTTAAAGGAATCTTTCTATCATTTTCCAAACAAGGTCCTTTTTAACCTTTTCGACAAAATTAAAGCAAGAATGTATTTTTTAACTTATACGGCTGGTGAGGCTATTTTCTACCATTATAAAATCATCGAAGCTTCCATTAAAAGCTTATAATTATATTTTCAAGGTAATTTTTTTATTATATAATTTTGTAAATTTTAAATGATTTAAAAAAAGAGATATTTCTCAAAAATAGTTTTGATTTCATCTATGTCAACATCCTTTGATGTATTTTAAGCTTATTTGATGTTGATTTAAAATGATACAGAACATACGTATTGTATTGAAGGTTTTGTGATATGTTTTACTGTGGATGTGTTATTTTTATTCCATTCATGGTTTCTGGAGAAAGTATTGACATTTCGTATGCTAGTTTTAATACGAATGTTTATGTTATGTTTAAACCTGTTCATATGAGGAATGCATTGGACTTAATAAGTGACAGGAGGAGCCTGATATAGCTTATCGATGCATCGGTAGGTCTCATGATACAAACTAGTGTCTTGGCACAAGGCCTTGAAAAAATCTTATTTGTTGTCTTTGCACAAGGCCTTGACTATGTGTTTATGATAGTCTGGCATTATGTATTTCATCATTATGAAAGTGGTTATGGATATTTCATGTGATTATTCGACTAGTAGAATATCCATGTGAATAATTAATTGGAATTATTTAATTTTATCTTTTCCATATTATGCCGAAGTTTAAGTTTAAAAGGATTTTGTTTTAGTTATACATTTCCTTAAATGTTTATGTTTATTTATGAATGTTTCCGCTATATTGTTATCCTTACTGAGCATCTGAGCTCACCGCTTTTAATGTTTTAATTTTTCCCAGGATGTGAAGAAGTATTTTATGTATGACCTACAGAGAATACAAGAGGGGATATGAAGACAAGATGTGGTTGTAGTTTTTTTTCATATTATGATGTAATGTAATAATTATGAATATATCTAGTGTTTCCAACGATACTAAACTAATCGGTCTTTCATGATTTGATCTTTTGTGATCATACTAATGTTATGTAATAATGCACCGACTCAGGGTAACTGGGGTTAGGGCGATATAGTTGGTGTCAGAGGAAGTTTAGAAATAACATTAGAATATAGATTTTGATAAACTCTGATTAGAGCACATACACCTAAGATATACATTGAGGATTAATATAGAAGAAATTCTTAGAACTTTGGTAATGTATAGATTTTGTGAGTTTTCTAAGAAAATAAATCCCTGTCTGGATATGAGTAGGTAGAGGCAGCTCTGGCACAGATGTACCTCAGGGTCAAACCTGAAAACACTGCTTTGAGCTAGAGTCGAACGGGAACTGGTGCATGACAACGGGCCTTGCTGCACTCTTGGTTATGACACTCCTGGGGAATATGCTAAGGAAAATTCTCATTTTCTTTACAAATCATTATGAATGGTTTATTATTATATACTCACTCAATGAAAACATCTTTATGATTATGGATTATATCTATAAACCGTTGAATTTACAATAGTTATTTTACAAGTTTGGAATTATTCATTGCAATTCATAAACTGACATAGTTTATGCCATTGTATAGAAGTTACACCCAGTAGAAGGAATGTGAACTCCTGTAGTACGTATGATCCAAAGAGTAAGATGGATCATATATTTCATGGTATTAATCCAAAATTTTTAAGGGAAATAGTCTTCCATGTATTATCAACATATGAATAAATAGTATCATGTGTTAATAAGATAAGTAAAAAATTTATTGAATCCTATGGATTTTAAGGGAAGCAAGAGATGAAAAGGATGGAAGAGAGAAAGATGGATAAAGGGAAGATGGAAAAGAAGAATTTTCCCATATGTGATAATTGTGGGAATAGAAGCCCTGGAGCTTGCCTGAAGGGAATGGGAGTTTGTTATAACTGTGGAGAAAAAGGACACGATGTACGTGACAACAAGGGTATTGAAAAGGTCTCGAATGTACAATTCTTCATCTGCAAGGAGTTGGGACACTACGCAAACCGATGTCCAAATCATCAGAGTATGACCCAAATGATGCTATAAGATAATAATAAAGTTATGATACTACCACATATGAGGAGAAATGATTAGAGTTCTTATGTTGTTATTAGAGAATTATGTCATTTGAGTGTTGTATCAACAATGTAATTATTATAATAATTATGGAGTATATAAGGATTATATTGTAGTACTATTTCATTAAGGACTTGAGATTGTGTGGAACCTCGAAAAGTGACTCAATAGCATGTTAAATTTTTGGAAAATATATGGTTGAGAGAGAGATAAACCATAATATGGTTCTGATACCGAGGTAGTGATTTTGGAATAATACAAGATTGATTTGGAAAAATTATATAGGATATTCTTGACAACCTTGAAACTGATTAATGATTTGAATATTCCATAATTGTTGGAGTTTACAACATTTTTTTGAATGAAGGAGTATATCCAGTATTCTATAAGGAATAAGGGATCATAATTGTAATCAATAAGGTTTTATGGTAATTTAAGATGTTTTAGTGTTTTAAAAGAATACATGATGAAGGTGTTTTCATGTTATTAAGAAGCAAAAAAGATATTCATTATGTTTACTTTCCTTATAAATTTTGGACTGTGATTTTGGACAAAATTATTTTGGATAATTCTAGTTTGAGATTATTTTTGGATTGCCATAAAAGGACTACCCGGAGGTCGGGTGGCAACCCGTGGCGTTCGGAAAGGCCGCGAGACTTGAACCCACAACCGAAGGGTGACAAGGGTGCATCACCCACCACTGGCCCATGTGATGTCCTTGATTTAATAATGTAGTCTTTTTTAACAGAAAATTGGTAGATGAATTATAAATACATTTTTAACCCTATACAAATAGGATAAATAGAATATTATTTTGAAGTTATATTTTCTTTTAGATCGAAAGATGAGTTTGTGGTAGAAATTAGTTAAAGGATGGGACTCTACTTGTCAAGTATATATTTTTCATGTTCTCTTATTCATTGAAGAAATTAATTCTTATACTTTAGTGAAGAGATCTTAAAACCAATACTATGTTATCCTAATACCATATGTTTTTTTGAACAGATGGTATTTTAAATCATCATAGATTAATGAATTTATGGCCCTCAATTTTACACTTGTCTGTGATTGATGACCTCAATCACTACCTATAAATATTTACGTTTTCCTCCAATTATATGCCCCTAATTCCCACCAATGTTCTCCTATTCCAGATCATAATTTGGTGGTGACCCTTTCATTTCCTTTTTCCTCTTATTAAGACTAAATTTTATTAACCTAATTTCCGATGTCGATTTTCCCAAAGGTATTTTCTATTTTCATACTTTTATTTTTGAAAATTTTTTTCAAATTTTGGGGACTCAATTTATTGAAGGAGGGGATAATGTAACACCCCAAGCTTCCACGATACACTTCTCTTTGAATAATACAACAGCATGTTTTGTACACAACTTCAAGTTCTAACACACACCACAACCAATCAAACTAGCCGTTATGAATAGTAATACTCACTTTTTGAAATTTGATACATTTTATCTTTCAAAATGGACATAATTTTTGGATTCGGAATATCAAAATTAGCCTAGGGTGAATTTTTTGTATTTTTCTAAAAACTTTCAATTTTTGATGAATAGTGAAAAACACTGAGTTATTGGTTAAAACAGACTTTTTATTTAAATAATTATTTATTTTATTTAAATTTATTTTAGGTCAAAATAGATATGTAATACCTATATATGTTCAATGTAATTCATTGGAGTCATTTTATAATAATTTTAGACATATAAAATTTTTATTGAACTTTTCACCGTCTTTTACCCATCTTCAAGGAGAATTTGAAAATTCACATAAAACATAATTTTACAACTTCAGTGAGTGGAATTTCAAAAATCTGAGAATCACAATTAATATCAAATAGTAAAATGTGGTTCAATAAGATAAAAATAATTTATGGTGAATAGTAACGTTTTTACTCTTATTTACCACAATTAAAATTAAATAGGGTTATTAATGGTACAAATGAAATTATTTTTACCCTAACACATGTCCTAATTCTATTGGATAAGTATAATTCAACCAAAAACATCCTTAGGAATAAAATATGAACCTCTTGGATCCACTTGGTTTAGATTAGGATATTTATTATTATTTAATTCATAGTAGAGTTAAAAGAGTTAAAATTAATGTTTAATAACTAAAACATTTTTAATATAGTGTTATACATAATATAAATTTGATTATAAATATTAATTAGAAAGATAAAAATATTTCCTACATAATCATAATTTATTACTAATTTTTTGACATTGAATAATTAAATTCATTTATGACACAATGGTGATGCATTAATTACCTAATTAATGAAATATTAAAATAATTTATATTATAAATATCCAAATAAATGTAATTTGAGACTTTTTATGAATTCCAATAAATTTTTAGGTTAATATGAAATATTATTATTGGTTAAATTAATTTTATTCGAAGTAATATTGCTATTATGAATTTATCAAAAACAAAATACCCAATAGTGTCAAAATGGACATAAAAGAGTTTTTAAAACAAATATTATATAATTAATTGATATTATATTCATAAAAAACTATAGTTCGGAATAAGGACTTATATAATGATAGGTGTATCATTAATGGGCCACTTGGGGGTCTTTTGGAAGTTTCTAGTAAGTTTATTGACTATATAATATAAAAATAAAAAGTGACATGGTAAGTGTCAAACTAATTAACTAAGAGTTAAATCTATAAGATAAGGTTAATATAGTGACCTAAACCTCTTTAAAATATATTTTAAGAAATGATTTATACCCAACCCTACCATATTCTTTTAATAATCCACTTTGGAGCCATTAGAAACCGAATATGTATTCATTATAAATTAATACTTTATGTTTTTCCTGAAGAGCCCATCCTCCCCCTTATAAAAGGACACCACTTTTAACCAATTCTTCATACCTTCAACGCCTTTTGGTTCGGCCCACCCATTCCCAATTATCCTCTAAACTTCCCTCACTTCATTCTAGAGTCCTTCCTTTACACAGAAATCCAACCTAAGGATCCATTTTGATCAAATCAAAAGTAAGAACCTGAAGAAGAGGTAATGTTTCCACCACCCTCTTTCATGTTCATTTCATCTTCCACTTCTTCTTTCTTTGATATTTCCATTATAAAATAATAACTCCAGTATATTCTATATATTGTGATGTTATTATAAATATCATACAACCATATTCACTATTCTATCCATCCATTTAATGACATGTCACCATACGTGTGTACGTACGGCTTACCGTCTCCACGTCGTGGTGTAATTGTTATTCAAAACATTATTATTCCGATGGTTATGATAATGATGTTTAATTTATGTAAATAATAAATAAAACATGATAATTATTCTTTATATATGACATTCCATCCAATTATATATTACTTTAATATCAAAAGAATGATATTGTCGCTCGTGTGTACGTACGGACTACCGTCTCCACGAACGTGATGAGATTCATTCCCCATCGTATCCATTCAAGTATAATTCTCATTTGATGATTAAAAATAATGTTTAAAGACTTAATATAATTATGGATATAAATAATATACATCCTATCCATAATAAACATTTCTTATGTAACAAAACATATAAAAGAAAATGAGTAAGTTAACAATTGAAACGACGATAATACTAAGATATTATTAACAAAGCAATGTTAAAAGATCATATATGATATCATATTAATTTATATGATTATTTTAAAATTTAATAACAATTATTTTACCATTATACAGGAGGTTAACCTACACTCTACCATGGAAAATTAAAAGGTAAGGGTTTATTTCACAATCTCTTCATTATCCGAGGTTGTTTATACGCAATTATATACTGGGATCTCTTTATCATCCACATCCATGTTTATTAAAAATGTATTTCAATTAATTCTTAATATTTTACAGACTACGGTTTAAAGTCATTTATACCCTTGTTTGACTTTTTATGAAATGGTTTCAAAGGAATTTTTCCGTTGTTTTCCCAACAAGTTCCTTTTTAGCATTTTCGTCAAAATTAAGGTAAGAATGTATTTTTTAACTTATACGATGGGTGTGGTTATTTTTTGTCGTTATAAAATAATCGAAGCTTAACATACAAGATTCTAAGGATATTTTCAAAGTAAATGTTTTATTTTATAATTATGTGACTTTTTAATGATTTCAAAAGAATAGATATTTCTCTCAAATAGTTTTGATTTCATATATATCAACATCCTTTGATGGATTTTAAGCTTATTTGAAGTTGATTAATTTTGATACAAAACTTCCATATTTTATTGAAGTTTTTTTATATGTTTTACTATGGATGTGTTATTTTTATACAATTCATGGTTTCTGGAGTAAGTATTGACATTTCATATTCTATTTTTAATATGAATGTTTATGTTATGTTTAAACTTGTTCATATGAGGAATGAATTGGACTTAATAAGTGACAGGTGGAGCCTGCTATAGCTCCTCGACTCATAGGTAGGTCTCATGATACAAACTAGTGTGTTGGCACAAGGCCTTGACAAAATCGTATTTGTAGTCTTGGCACACGGCCTTTACTATGTGGTTATGATAGTCAGGAATTATGCATTCCATCATTATGAAAGTGGTTATTGATATTGCATGTGATTATTTTACTAGTAGAATATCCATGTGAATAAGTAAATGGAATTATTTAATTTTATCTTTTCCATATTATGCTGAAGTTCAAGTTTAAAAGGATTTTTTTAGTTATACATTTCCTTAAATGTTTATCTTTATTTATGAATGTTTACACAATATTTTTATCCTTACAGAGCATCTGAGCTCACCCCTTTAAATGTTTTAAATTTTCCCAAGATGTAAAGAAGTATTTTATGTATGACCTGTAGAGAATGTATGAGGGGATATGAAGAAAAGATGTTGTTGTTGTTTTTTCACATTATGACGTAATGTAATACTTAAGAATATATATAGTGTTTCCAAGGATTCAAAACTAATCGTTCTTTCAAGATTTGATATTTTGTGATCATGCTAATGTTATGTAATAATGCACCGACTATGGGTAACTGGGGTCGGGGCATTAAATGCTAGCTGCGGGGTTAGGGTCACATGTTTTCTTAGTGGTTGAAATGATTATATCTATATGTTCATAGTATATGTATGGTCATGTATAAGAGTAGAGACAACTGTGAATTCCTTTGTGGTTTTTCTCTTGTGATTTACCTTTGTGGTTTTGGAGTCCCCTACTGAGTATCATTTTACTCACCCCTGCATGGGATTTATCCACATATGTCATGTCTTTTGCAGATAACTGACACTTTGATGATATCCAAGGCGGATGAGGACTTAATGGTATTCAGTGAGATTAGACAGAACAGTTGTAATTGTACAACTTTAGGCAGCTACCCTTCACCTACCCTTTTTGTAGGCTTCCCGACAGATGAGATTTAGGGACTTGGAGTTTTTTCTTTGTTCTGTTTTTCTTTTAGCGGTCTTGTATATTGGATTGGGTTACCACCCTATACTTTACTTTCCACTGTAATCTATTTGAGTATTACTTAGTGGATTTCATGCATGGTTTTATTGAATTTTAATTCAAAGTACCTTTTTTTGGGAGTTGTGGGCATGTGTATATGTACTTGGAAAATGTATCCCATTTGTAAGATAATGCCTTCATCACTAGTCTCGAGCCCCAGGCCTTTGGAAGGTGGGCTTGGGGTAGTCATGGCACGGGCCCCGAGGGACGTTTATTGAAAACATCCTTCTCATACATCTTCATTTGAGAAGATTGACTCCCCATATAAAGTTTCCTTCTGTAATCTGTGGAGTAACTGTAATATTGTTGATTAAATCAATACACATTTTCTATGTGTTTGAATCCACCATAATACTAGAAGTATCCAAGGAAATAATATTTTCCTTTGAAACTATTATACTATTTGGAGTGGTGACCATGTTTCTTAGCAACCCTCTTATCAATAATTTGTTGGCCACCAACCATTCTATTTTCTACCAGAATCTTCCTTATGAGTTTAGTTTCATTCTCATACTTATTTGAATAAGAACTATTTGAAAAGTTTTTAGAGAAATAATTTTTAGAAACTTTTTACTTCACCACTTTTTTGTTTTTGGAAACATGCATAACATTCTTAGATTTGTTATTCTCAAAAAAAGTTTCACCTTTCTTCTAAATCTTTGAAGAGAACTTTTGATCCTTCTCAGGTCTATACTTTCTAGAGTATTCAACTACTTTAGAGAGAGAATTATTAATACTTTCAACCATTTGTATATATTTAGAATGTTTTTATTGGATAGGTTTTGAATGTTCTTTTATTTCCTTCAACATTACTTTCATATATTAATTACAATTAATTTTATTCTCTATAGATTTAATCAAATAATCAATCCCTCCAACAGATTGAATTTCTCATTAGGGAAGCATTATTAATTTTTTTAAAGAGTATTCACTTTTCATCTTTCTGATTTCTTTCTCAAGCCTCCCAATAATTATCATAAATTCGTTTAATTCTTATATGATATGAAATTATAATTGAGCTTATTCTTCTTTATAACTGCTAATTTCAAACTCATCATTGTTCACTATTGAAATGAAAGTATTTTCTCCATTCTTTAAAAAAAAATCGAATTTACCCTCATTGTCTTTTTCTTCATCATATTTAGATAGGAAAATTCTTCTTTTGAATTTGAAGAAATTTTTATCTTTATCTTGGAATAAGATTTATCCTTATCGCCTAGTTTCTTCCATGAACATATCTTCCTTTTATCATGTTCCACACTATCTTCTTCTTTATTTTTTCAAGGACAATTATTCACAAATTTCCCAAAGGATCCACATTCAAAACATTTGAAGTTATTTTTTCCTTTATATTTATATGTACATATTCTCACATTTTTAGATAACAATGATAATATTTCATCATGATATTTACATACCACATTTCAGAATCACAATCACCAGTTTATTCATCAAAATTAATATTCGTTGACTTTTCTTTCATAGAATCTTTGAAGAAATTTCTCTATTAACTTTTATTTTTATTTTCATATCTTTATCCCTTGTCATTTCATAAGTGATGAGAGTTCTATGAAAGTCTTACTTATATAGTATTTTAGGATCTATATCTTATAATGAAGATACTTAAACATTAGACTTTTCAGGAATAATTCTCAACATCTTTTCAAAAACTGTAGAATATTTTAAATTTTCACCAAGAAATATAATAGAGATGAAAATGTTATTCACCCTAGTAATGAATTCCCCAATAGATTTGTATTCACCCATCTTGAGATCTTCATACATTAGACTCTCAATTTGTAAATTTTCCTCCTTTACTTTTTTATTGCCTTCATAAATAGTTTTTAGCTTAACCTAAAATAACTTTGGTAATAGAAACAACCTCCACTCAAAAAAAATAACATTCAGAAAGTGGTGAGGGTAAATAATTATTGGCCCGTCCATCATTCTCAAGAATCTTCTTATCAATATATGAAAGAAAAACATTACCTTCAATTGGAGGAAATGCATATATTACACCTTCAAGAATATCATACCCAAGAGGTATAAGTTAAGGCAATGTTTTATCTTTCTAGATATGATAGTTATTACCATAGAATAATTGAATCCCCATACTATTCCCACAGTTTAGATTTTCCATCATATATTCTCTTTCAAAAGTTAAAAAATGAATAAATGGAGGTAACATTCAAATATGATACCAATTGTTATTGTCTAGTAAGGATCCACGTATCACTGAGAGGGGGAGGGTAGAATCAATGATAACATGTTATTTTAATTTTCATTACTCATGTAACAATCTTTACCTCATATTAAAGATTTATTTTTCTATAGAAAACAAGTCATACACATATCCACAAGAACAAAATAAGTTACAAGGTTCACTACTCAACAAGAGTATCTACGTCCTTGGTATGGTTTGAAAATAGTCAAATACCATACAAACCCCTAGAAAATAATCCTTTTGTGTAGAATAAAATGAGTAGGATATTCCCTTACACTAGTGTATCACGATATTTAATACAAAATTATATGTGATTCAAGTTGAGAAAAATAATGTAATACATGTTTTGTAATAGACATGTTATGGTATTTCATGATCAAATTTCACAAATATGTTCTCCAAAATAATTTTTCACTTCCATACCCAGAAGTAGGACAAAACTTCCTATGGACTTCATAATGATACTCAATATTATTTACCAATCCAATTCCCCATTCTGATTACTCAATACAGAATATATACTTCTGTCTGAATACCACTGAAATAATTCTGAACTTCATGTTCCTCAATATAGAAATCTCAATAAAATATACCCAATCTGATTATCATGCCGAATATAACAACCAGTTGTATATGATCTTGTCCCTTACCATTTCATCTTCTACCAACAAACTTACTCAGGTAAGAAAAATCTGAAAAACTATTCTCTCAATAAATTTGGATCTTCTATCCCTTCTTATCATCATTACCTATGCTTCAGAAAATAAAAAAATACTTTCTCCTTTTATAGGAAACGCAAAATGGTTTGGGTGGGATTACAAAAGCTTTTGCTAACCAGCCAAATTTCATGAAACTTCTATTTCTCTTAAATTCCAGATTTATTTATGACTTCTTCAATGCTTCTCAACTCTTATCGAATCATCTCAAATCTTCTCATGAATTTATCTCACTTTAGTATTCATAAACAATTTCAGTCTGATTATGATTATGATTTCCATTTCCCATTATGATTTCTTCATTATAATGAATAAATTACATACTTCATTATGTTTCTCCAAAAAATTAAAAAAAACATATGTCCTGTCATTATGATTTTTAGATCAAACTAGTCATTATGATTTCTTTATTACGATAGGGACAACATATTCTTCAATACGATTCTTTTCACCAAAAGGAACATATGAATACCATTATTCAAACCTCTTCGATAACTTATGTAATCCCATCGATAAAAATTTTAAAATCATCAAGAAACTATATTGTTATTCTTTATTTTCATAGACCGATGATCCTGCATCCGATAATGTTTATCAGTGTCAGCCTATGTCAGATGGATCAGTCTCAACTTCACTCCAACAAATATGTCATTGCCAAACTGATGTCTCTTGATCTAATTGTTATAAAAACTATTGAAAAAATTAATGTTATTCTTTCTCTTGATCCACTTGAAAAACAAATCTGATCATTTATTTTCCCTTAACCAACTTGAAAAGGGAAAAATGTTTTCAAAAACAGTAAACAATTTATCTAGATGAAAATGGTTGACTACATTATTGATCAGCATCTAAATTTATTTTTGTATTGTCCCCCCAAAAAATTTAATTATATTCATTTTCCTTGGTCCTAATGAAAACAAATGAAAAAAATTCTGCATCTAACGATTAAGATGTCATATTTTATCTGATAGATCTTCATCAGGAGCTTTGACTTCAGCAACTTATTTGTTTTATGAATATGATACCAATGATAATTTAGTACTTAAATTATTTATCTGAATATTTAAATATATTCTCTTATTGGTATGACTGAAAACTATCACCTTTGGTTTCTCTAATTATGATCAAGAAAACCTTCCCAACATTTAAACAAATCCAAAACCGATGATCTATCATAGATGATCTAAGACCAAAAAGATTATAATTCTGCAACTTCTTTCTTCTACAATATTTAGATTGTAATCATGACTTCTAACATTAATTTACATATTTTTAAGATCATATTTATCATCTTCTAACTTTCAATGGTATGTATTTTTAACTTCCCATAATTTCTAGCAAAACTTACTTTTTTCTAAACAATCCTTAATACGATTGAAAGCACCTGTTTTTCCCATATCCTTTATAAGACATGCATCACAAGTTCTTAGACAAATTATGAATTTTTTGAGTTAAAAAAGGGAAAACAACCATTTTTATTATGTTCATTCACGATCATAATTAGCATATTCCTTTCATTTTAGACCTGTTGTGAGTTCGATTAACCTTTTCTTCCGTAAAAGAACTTATCAATATTATGAACTTTCTTAAGCATTGAAAGTTTGATTTCTTGAATATAATGTTCAATAAAATTATCAACCTTTACAAAGTGAAGTGGATTCATTTATTATTTTATAAAAAAGGCATCTGATTCAACCCAAAACTTCATTCATATTAAGAAAAAACTTCTATCCAACTTAGTCCCAATACCATTTTGATTAATTTTTGGGAAGGTTTTTGAGCTTTTATTTGATGATCAAGAAATTATTCTAACAAAATATTTTGCAAAAATCTTTCAAATACATGTACATATAAATATTTATAGATATAGGTGAATTAGAAGATAAGAATAAATTACTATAATAATACATGGTTCTATGAAATATAGTTAATAGGTTTCCCTTAAAGTGATGATATTGTACAATATTTTTAAAAATAGAAGAGAAATTCCCCCAACACGTCTTTAAGTGAATTCAATGTTATATATTATTTGACCACATTTATTGGGTTTATATAATATGGATCATGTTCGTGTTTGTGGTTTATTTTAACCATGACTTAATCTAACCACAAAAGTAATATATGTATTGGGAAAATTATCCATGAGTATTTGAAATACTACGTTGTGATAGAGATTTATATCTACCATTAAAGTTACTAGTGATAACACAACTTGTATCATTCCTTTTTATTTCATTTAAAAAAAATATTCTAATAAATAATTGAGTTTTATTGCGAATTGTAAAACATTCATGTTTGGGTGAGGGTATAATTATAGTATAGAAAATATTTTTACTTTTGTTCATATTTATTTTCCTATTTCATATCACTTCAACTAATTTTACAAATTTTTGTCCCACTATCTTTTAATTTAATCTCTTTATCTTTAAAAATTATTTCATTTTTCACCATGCAGAATAATTTGAAAATATTTTTTTAATAAAAATATTAATTCACAAGAAAGAAAAGTTAAATTGATTAAAATAGAAAAATAAATATAATGATATTAGAATTTCATCTCTAATAATATTTTGACAAAAAATATAATTATCTATTTAGTTTTATTAAGGAAAATAGTGTTGTGATTAATGTTTCATTTTATTTAATATTTAAATTGATATTTTAAGAATTTTATTAGTTATTATGATTTTATTCTGATGGATCCATTTCATTTAACTCTAAATGTTATACACATAGTTATGATTAGGGAGTTTCCTTCACAAACACTTGTTTTGAATGATGATATGTTAATAGTGATATTGTATTATAATCATGATCACCTACTTTATATATTAATATTTTAACCCTTTACCATGAATTTTATAAATGGGTTGCAATATTTTTTATATATGGGTATTGATCTATAAGAAAAATTCTTGTGTGGTATGTTTTACTAAAAAAGTTGGTAAATAATTTATTACTATTAAATTATTTTTAAAAGGGTTTAAGTATGTTATTCTGAAAAGAATTAATATTAATTATTAGATGATTTAAGTAGGTTTGGGTTTATTTATAAAATAAAAAGTAAAAAATTTAATTTAATGAGATTTTAATATTATTATATATTTTCAAAAAAAAATCATCCTATTTTATATATGTTAATACTATATTTTATATAAAAAACCCCTAGGTTTTGGTGGTTCTTGAATAAAAAAATCAGTACCAAAAATAATATTTTTAAAAAATAATTTTTAAAAACAAGTAACAGTGTATTTTAAAAGAAACATCATATTTTATTAGTTTTATTTCCATTTTAAAAATACTCAATACCAATGTAGTTAAATTAAGAATAAATATTTTTGTTTTAAAATAAATATATCCAATAAATATAAATTTAAAATAACTATAAAAATTGATTAAAGTGTATTCTAGAATAAATCCATAAAATCATATTCTTTGGAATATCATGGGGCTCAGATGATCAAGTGAATTATGATAAAAAGCGACCATTTCCTTGGAAATAAGAGATAATAATTGATATGATATAATATAAAAAACAATAAATAAAATGAAAAAAATTAACCCAAAGGACTTTATAGGAAATGGAAATATTTATGGAACTCCTACTCCATTGATTTCCCTAGATTATTATTTATCAGATTTAAAAAATAAAATAATTTATACAATGTTTCATGATGTATACACATTCAATAGCACTATTTTTTTTCATTTTCATACAACTCATGTGTCCTTTTATTTTTAATGTCCTCTATTGGTGGGGTTAAGTACATGATATATAGATCGCCAAAAATAGTGATACATACCATGCATGTTTCATCGCCAATCATTAACTATGAGTGGAAATTGATGTATATTGCGTAAATTATTGATATTCATGTCATGTATCTTAAGATGAGTTTCATCTTTTATATCTCCCTAATAGTGTTTTATATTATTCAATATACATAGTGTGTGAATATTAAAAATCATGGTTATTATTTCATTAATTCATTATTTTTCTAATTTTTCTTCTATATATCATTGGTGATTAAATTTCATTTTTTTTATATTTATAGATCTAAATTTGATTAAGTTTTACAGTTTATTATGAAATATCACCAATATAACAACACCACTGTTAAAATTCATTGTAGTTAATATAAAATTTATATAATAAATAAGAATAAATTGAGGATTACAATATTCCTCCATAAAATCAACATTCACTAATGTGAAAATCATATTATGGAAACCTGATGGAAAATAAAGGTAACCACTTAATCTATTAACCTCCATATATGTCACTATGATATAATTATGCATACTAAAATAAGTTCAACCATATAATACATTTTTGTATTTTATTATCTAATAAAACTCAATACCCATAAAACTGGATCATATGCTAAACTCATACGCTTTACATGTTGTTTGTGATGCCAATTGTAAAAATAAAATTTTAATAACCCATAAATACAATATCAATATCCAATATTTATTCACTTATATACCTATGACCTTCTAGGTTTATAGTTTTATAGAAATAGTGAAAAACCTTTACATAACAAACACTATGTAATTCTCGTCAAATGTCTATTTGATCCATTATACCAATATTTTTGTACTCCATATAAATATTTCAATATATGACATAATATTTTATGCACAACATATCATTCATAACATCATTCATCATAACCTAGTAAAATGGGAATATAATAAAGTTCGAGCACATAAGCTTAGTAAAGGTAAACATGGGATATATCAGCCAATTATCATATATAAGAATAAAAAAAGAATAAGGATATTACTAAATGATAATAAATTTATATATTCATAAAAAATTAGTCAAATAACATAAATCATTATTCATGTTATAAATATTTTTCATAATAAGAGGAACGATTCATAATAATGTGGAATCATCAACAAACAATCATGATTCATGAGTGCGTATCATAAGAATTCGATATAAGTTTTTATGTAAAAATAAGCATAGAATCTTTTTTCATTATTCATAGATCATATTCAAAACGGTCATACTGGATATATTAAAATAGTGTATTTGGTCCAATCCCAATTTCCAGCATTTATAAAGTAAAGTATCATTTCAATGATTATCATAGCGAATAGAGTCCCATACTGAAATGGGTTCAGACCTTATTCTAGTTATTTTATTTTCATTAGAAATAAATGTTTACCTATACATTATATGGATATATAATTACAATACCACACTTCACATAATGAAAAATATATATAAGTGTTCCATGAGATAAGAAATGCATTCATCATTTGATCATAGAAAAATTAACCATTTTAAAGAAATAGGTTTCACAAAAACATTCTTAATTAACATATAGGATGGTTAGGAATAAACAATACTCATTAAAAATGATATTACAATATACATTCTAACCACTTTAGTAAATTTATAATCATAAACCATTGTAATGAAATTACTTTATATTGATCTTTAAATACTATCAATATGAATTTATTCATGATTTAATATGTCAAATGGGTAGTATATAAGGCATAGAAATAAAAAATATGTGCATATCATGAAACATATCTCAATGAAGAAATATTGAGACAAATAACCCTTACCTATATTCCTAATGTTCTTTATATATTATCTTATGATTGTGAATAGTGAATATATATTTATTGTAGATCTATAATAGAAAAATATTAATACATATCATAAATATATCATTCTATTATAATTTCAAATTCCCCATTTATTTAAAATTATTCATTAAAATGAAAATTTGTGGTGCTAACCATTTTGTTTCCCATTTTTTCTTCAATTTGACAGTTCAAATCCATTAAATATTGCCATAGTTTATTCACCACCAAAATCATAATCAATTAAAATGTATTATACTTATTAATTATATACACTTTTATAACAATTTATGTAATTAACGATGAAACACGAATTAAATTACATTATATATATGATAGTATATACGTATTCCCAAGTGATGTTTTTATTTTCAAAAAATGAAAATAAAGAATGGTAAATGATAATATGTCTTTCCCAAATCATATATATAGTTTAATTATATAAAATAATCACTAAAAATATCCTTATGACTATACATGTAAATAACAGATGAAAAAATTAAGTTGCTTCATCTAGGTGGTAGTTTACTTGTACGCAAGAGTGTCATTCACTACTATAAAACATAACTTTAATAGCATTGGCCTTTATGAGTACTAGAAAAAAGCACCAATAAAGTTTATCATTATCATCGCTAAAACAAGGGCTAATAAATGGTAATTTTTATCATTTATTTTTTTAGTGCTGGTAAAGGGTACCATTTATCAGTGTTTTTGATTAGTATAGATAAATTGTAACCTTTATCAACACTTTTTTTAGAATTGATAAAAGGTACCCTCTATTAATGTAGATAAAGGGTGCCCTTTATCATCGCTTTATTTTTAGCGCTGATAAAGGGTATCTTTTATTAATGATTTCTTAGCCCTAATAAATGCTGTGGATAAAATGAAATAATTCAACAAATAAAAATTAAAAATGCGTAAATTTATAATATATTTTTAAAATTATTAATAAAATAATTTTGATAAAAATGAATAAAGTCAGTATACTATATATAAATTATAAATACTTATAAATAGAATATATTAAATATATAGATATATAAAATGAAATAATTAGACAAATAAAATATAAGAATGATTAAATTAAGAAGAATATTAATCATTTTATTAATTAAATAATTATTGATAAAAATGAATAAATTAAAAATATGTATATATATATATATAGATTATAAATATTAATTAATAATATATATTAAAAATAGATATATATGAATATATATAATATATCCAAAATATGATTTATATAATACAAAATATTTATGCTTTACAATAAATAATTCATATATTTAGTAACGAATGGTTTATAATTAAAAATTAATATCAATTAAAAATACTAACTAATTACATTGAGTAATGGACATATTTGAATGTTGTTTTATTTTTCAATCTAACATATATCAAACATGAGTTATATTGATTTCACATATATCTTCATAATTAATTCTTTTTTATATACAACAACACACACACAAATATTTACGTAATTAATGAAATGTTATATAGAAACACATACACCTAATATTTATCTAATTTATAGAACATTTATTTTTGATTTTATTATTTCATTATAACATGGTAAATTTAATATATTATGTCTTTAATCATTAAATGTTAATTATTTATTACAGTTAGGTATTAATTCATTTTTTTTTTATTTTTTTTTTATTTTTTTGGGAATTTAATCAATTTTTATTATTATATATATATTTACTATGTTTTAATATTTTGAATATGAATTAATCTTTATTTTAATATATATACATCTTTTTAAGAAAATTCTATATTTAATTAAACAATCATTGCCATTTTTTAATATTTTCAAAGTGTACTCATATTTAATTATTCAATTTACTAATTTTTAACATACATGCATGTAAGATTGTATATTCATTAAAAATGCTAAATTTATATTTGTAAATAAGTATAAATAAATTTATTTATGAATGTATATTTAATATATTTATAAATTTATATATTTATATAATTAAAATAAATAAATATATTTATTTAAGAAATTATAAAATTATAATAAATTTATATTAATAATGAATTTATTTTCTATATTTATGTTTAAATTTATTTTTATATATATTTATTCAATATATATATATATATATATGCGATATGCGATATAAACATATAAATATATAAATATATAAATATATAAATATTATTTTTAAAAACATATTTATATAACTATATGTTTAAATAATTTATAATTCTAATAAAAAATCTAAATATTGAATATATTAACAATATTTATATTTAAATTTATATTTTTATGTATATTATATATATATATGTATATAATTATATAATTATATGTTATTATATAAATATATTTAAAATTACCAAATTATAATAAATATATCTAACTAATTAATATATTGACTGTATTTATATTTATATATATTTATTAAATATATATAATTATATAAATATATACTCAAAAGGTTCATGAGACAGACGATGTCACTCCTACAAAATTTATTAGAAAAATAAAGTTGGAAAAGGGATGAAAAGAGGATTGATGGGGACAAACAAAGAAAAATTCCCTCATCCATAAAGGAAAACTAAAAATAAAGAATAAGATAATTCCCATAATGATGGTCAGAGTCATAATCATAATCATCATCAGTAGTTTTACACTATAACTATGAGTTCCTTTGATTGAAGATCATATAGTACTTATCCTTGATCTTTCCTGCTTCATAGTGAGAATGATCTTAAATTCCCTGGACAAAGAGCTAGTAGACACAATTCAACCATTCCCCGTGTTTTAGTCCAATAATATCAGCCACGACCTTAGCTACATCCTTTTGTATGCCTACGCCATCACCAATATTGTTTATGCCAAGTTCCTTCAGGTTCTTCTTTTACAGTGTCCAGATTATCCTTTAATATGGAATTTTGTTCATTACAAATCAGGTTAGCAATAACAGTAGATGATTCACCACCAGTTTACATCTCTTGAGCCATGTAATTGAGTAAATGAAGCACACCAATGAAGTTTGTAGTATTTAAATGAAATGAATAGTCCAGGTTTTGTCCAGAAATATTTGACTTAGGATGAGAATTAGTTTTAATGTATGAAACCATATTAAAACCTTCATTTTCTACATAAACAGAGTCCTGAAGTTTCCTATTCTGTTTAGATTTAACAGGATAATTAAAGCCAACTTCTTACTTACCTTTACTTCTTCTTGAGGAAACCATTTTATCAAGGATAATGTGTTCATCAACCACAGCTTATGTAACACCCTGAGATTTTAGGAGAAGTATTCTTTTTAATTTCATTGATGTCTTTTGTTGTTTGCTTAACCAATATTATCTTGCTCTACATGCAACACCGTATTAGATTGTAGTATACACAACACTATTCTTGTCCTGTATTACACACAATTTCAAGTTATTTTGAATAAAATTAATTTTACACAACACCAAGTATAGATTTTGAATAATGTATAACTGAAATATATTTTGATTATGTTATAAGCAACACCAAAGGAATATTTCCCTATATGAAACCCTTACTTGGATTGCATTACACGCAAGAGCGACCTTCCTCGATAGCGTTTACGCAATACCGAGTTTCACTAAACGAGATATTATTATAATATTATCATGAACTAGATGTTATGAATATTATTATATAAATTTTAAATTTTATAACATTATCATTCATCTTACACATTTTCTAGATCATGGTATGAGAACAAAATAAATTTTTCGGGTAAAATAAGTATTTTTTAAAAAAATGCAGTTTTCACCCCTTTTGATGGAGCACCCATTTTAAATCTAATTTTTAACAATATTATATGTTAAATTTCACAAAATAAACTTATTTTTGTGAATCAGTATGTAAAAATTTACGTTGGATAATGTTTTGATATTTTCCTGATAATGTTCATATTTTGATGAATAGAAAAAATACGCTAAATTTTAATTAAAAACAAATTTTTTCATCAAGACAATTTACATGGTTAAATTATAATATTTAATGGTTTTAAAGTATAAATAGTATATATTTTTACCATTTAATATAATTTATATCATTATCAATAATTTTACATTGAATTCATAAGTAAAAACATTGCAATCTTTTGCGATGTTTTAAATAAATACCCGTTTTTTTCGACAATGGGATTAAATTTAAATTAATTACTGCATCTACTGTGTCTTGAATTTGGAAAAATGGATTTTTTATTTGGAATCATTAGTTCCAAATTTTGTTAATAATAAACTTTTTATTTTTATAAATTATGAATAGTAACTACGGTAAATTTTATTTACCACAGTTAAAGGTAAATTAGGCAGTTAAGGATAACAATAATATTATAAAATTACCCTAAAACGTGCCAAAATTATATTGGATGAATACACGTTGACCCATATCATCTAAGGGAAATAATAGATTCATTTCATGGACTTTTGACAATGAAAGTGATGTAATTATTATTAAAACCAAAGAAACTGACAATAAGTCACTCTCTTATATCGTAAAAGTGTAATTATTTAAAATTGGTGATAAACATAATTAAACAATGAAAAAAATAGTATATAGAAAAAAAATAAAATTATATAAATTATTTTAATTTATTTATAATTTATAAGGATTAAATAATTATTATTAATGATGACACAATAGTGATGTAGAAATTATTCTATTGATTGAAATATCAAATAAATGGTTTTAAAAATATTAAAATAAATACTAGATAAACTATTTATTGTGATCCATTAATTTTATAGACAAATATGACATGTTATGAATCTATTAAATATTTTCTTTAGAATATATCCTCTATTTGGATTTTATTTAAATTCAAATAACTGAATAGTATCAAAATTGACACTATTGTTATTTTATAAAAATAACATATTATTAAATTGTTTAAAAATCACAAAAATATATTAAAAATTAAAAATTAAAAATTAAAATTTATATGGTCTAGAAAGTCATAAAGTATCTAATTATGGAAAATTCAGAACAAATAATTAATTATTTATAACAATTTAAAATTTAGAATATTATTACCACAAATAAAATTAAATAGATTAAATAAGGATAAATCAAGTTGATAAGGTTTAAAATAAATTCCCAACATGTATAAATTTTCATGGTTAATGATATTAGAACCATATATCATTTTATATTAGAATTTAGTCATATTTGGTGGTTTTTATGTGGGGTTTGAATTTATTATAAATTAATATTTTTGAGGTTTCCAAAACTGCCCCTCTCCTTCCTTATAAAAGGGCACCTCATCCCTCTCCTATTCACAACACTTTGAGCCATAAATATCTTCCAAACCCTACCAATTTATCTTATTCAATTACCTATAAACCTATTATAGGTCTTGGTATTCTTTAAAGACCAACTTTATTGCCCTAAGAGGAGGTTATGAAGAGGCGCATCGAGGAAGAGGTAATATCCTTTACCGATTCTTTCAAATTTATTTTCTTATTCTACTTCCTATTATTTATTTATTTAATTATAAAATAATAACATCAGTATCGATAATATACTTATATTTTATTATAAATATAAAAAAAGACCTATTTCACCTTCTATCCATCCTACAAAAATAGAAATCACCGCGCGTGCGTATTTACTGCTTACCATCTCCACACCGGGGTATAATCTGTTTCTCCAACACCACCTAACATATATGGGTATAATGGTGGAAATAATAACTATATATGATTATTAAAACAAGATACTAATTCTTAGATAATATATCATCAACTCCAATTGCATTCGATAATCTTGGGAACGATATCATCAGTCGTGCGTATGTACGGATTACCGTCTCCACGACGTGATGAGATTCATTCTCCATGTTAACCATTAAAGAATGATTATAAAGTATATATAATGAATAATAATGAAACATTTGACATAATAATTCTACATTATATATGTATATATATATTTCATCTTCTTACTTCCATTCATGTTAATAAGGAAAGGAAAACAGCGTTCACGCGTACGTACGACCTACCATCTCTATGAACGATGTATGCTATTTCATTTACCTATATATTATATATATATACATATATATCTAATATATATGATATATAAATCATGTTTTACATTTTTTAAGTATGGAAATCATGATATAAGTAATAATATCAAGAACAACAAGTCCAAACTCGTATGATAAATGAAACGATTTTACTCAAAACGATGCTTTAACATGGAATTGGCAAAAGAACAGGTAATATAAAGTCATTAGTGAATCATATATGATATAATAAATATTATTATGGTTCTGTTAAAGGTTAATAATATGTTTAGACCCACTATACAAGAGTTTCAGACACATACTGAAGAAATTGGACATAAGGTAAGGGATAATAATTCTAATCTCATTCTTATCTGAGATTGTTTATTCGTAATTATTTACTGGGGTTATATTTATCATCCCTGTCCAAGTTTTCTAAAAAAAATTCCATGTATGTTTAATGTCCTTTTTACCCATTTTTTAATTTTACTACATGGTATATAAGGAATCTTTCTTTTGTTTACCATATGAGGTACTTTTTGACTTTTCCAACAAAAGTACAAGAAGAATGAATTTTTAACTTATACGGTATGAATGGATTTTATGGTTTCATAATGCCTTATTTTCATGAATCTTACTCTACAAGATTTCATTATTATTTTCAACAAAATTAATTTCCTTTAAAATTTCTTGTCATTTTGAGAAAATAAAATGTTTTTGAAGAAGAAATTATATTTTCCTCAAGAAGTGAGTTCAGGTGTTTTATCGAAATTGTTTTCTATCTAAGATGATATAGGGTTATGTTTATATCACTATTATTAAATTTATATGATTATGTTATGATAGAGTTATATTTATGAACTCATTTTATCTTATATAGATTATGTTATGATTGCATGATGTTTAAGAATCCCATTTTTATTACATGGGTTATCGTATGATGTATGATTTATGATTTTGTGGCACACATAAGAATGGTTCCATTATGAGATGGTTGATACCTATATCTTCTTCAAATTTATTGGGAATATATTTATATCCCAAGAGATAGACATGACTAGAATGACAAGTGAATCCGCTTCAGAAATACAGGGATGGAATGACAAGTAAACCCGGTTCAGTAATGGACTTTTTCCACTATGATGGTCAGGGAAGCAATGCCTCGGCTACTATGTAAATCATATCATGTACTTAATGGTTTTACCCAATTCCATGTTTTATTCCCATGACATTTTATCATGATTAATGTCCCTTTAGGATCGATGCCTTATGTATTTCCAAGATTTATGTCATTACTCAAGATTTTGATGTTTTATGTTTATGTTTTTATGGTCAAATGTTTATGGATTGTTTTTATGTTCTCCATGTTTACCCTTACTGAGAATTTGAGATCACCCTTTTTATGTTTTCTTTTCCCCAGGATATAAAGAAATATTTTTGGTAAGAAAACAAAAGGGGAATATCTTTATGGGAGATATTGAAGATCTTTCACCATGATTTGAGGATTATGTTCTAAGTTTCCAAAGACACTAAACTAACACGGTATTTGGGTGTCTTATTGTGTCTTGTATTATGTTTTTCGTAAAAGTAACGTAATGTCCATGTACATCAATCTTGGGTCATTATAGTTGGTATCATAGTGAAGGTTTATTTAACCTTCAGAAACTAGGATGTG
Source organism: Viscum album (assembly GCA_963277665.1). Classification (NCBI taxonomy): domain Eukaryota; kingdom Viridiplantae; phylum Streptophyta; class Magnoliopsida; order Santalales; family Viscaceae; genus Viscum; species Viscum album. The sequence goes on along the minus strand of OY728125.1, from coordinate 1,052,361,066 downwards.
AAAACTTTAGTGAGATCCCTAGAGATATTTCTAAGGTATGTCTAGGGATGTCCGTAAGGATAAGTATAAGTATAGGGTATAGTCCTATAATTACGTTAGCAATCATATAATAAAACCTATGATGTAAGATATTAAAGGTACACCCCCTTTATTATGTTCTTTTCCTAGCATGATTTTTGCCTCTCACACTATTGTTTTTTGGTTTTAGACGACAGCTGGAACCCAATGGAACTGTATTGATCAATGTAATGGACAATTCAATGATTTTCCTAATGAACAGACCAATGTTATAGGATATGGAGTGAAAGATATTATTTCTATACTTACACAAGATATGAATCATTCTGGACTTCCAAATGAGCAGAGAAGGGAACAATATTCTATTGAGTCCTTCACCAGGAAACATCCACCATCTTTTAATGGGTCTTCTGATCCACTTATTACTGAAAAATGGATCAGTACCATTGAAAAGATATTTTCCATACTTCACTGTTCAGAACATGAAAAAATCATTTTGGCTGTTTACCATTTAGAAGGTGAAGCAGACCAGTGGTGGAATCTAATTAAGAATACAAGGCCATAAGATTAAATTGAATCCATGGAATGGGATGAGTTCAAGAAATTGTTTTTCAATAAGTACTTCCCTTTTATTCTTCAAAAAAGATGGAAAAGGAGTTACTTGAGCTTAAGAAAAAGGATGATGAATATGTTGGAATATAAGAAGAAAATTTTACAAGACATGCAAGGTATGCATCTAGCTTTATCATCCAACCTGAAAGTAAAGTTGATCGATTCTTAAGTGGCTTAAAACCAAGTCTTAGAAGGGCATTACCTATAAGAGTCTTTGGTAGCTATGATGAAATTGTGTGTTGTTCTATCAAGGTAGAACCATGTTACATATCCATATCATGGTTCTGATAAGAAACGAAAGATGGAGTTCAAGAAAAAATCTCAAAACAATGGCGAACAGAAGAAGAATGTTTCTTTATGCTCAAAGTGTGGATAGAAGCATGGTGGAGATTGTATTAAAAGGACTAGAAAATGTTTTAAGTGTGGAAAATAAGGTAATCTAGCATCTAAGTGTCGAAGTAATGGAAAAGGGTAGCTAATGATGTGAATAAAGAAAATACTACAGAGAATGCACCACTAACACTTCAATGCTACAAGTGTAAGGAAATGAGGCATTATTCTAACCAATGCCCTAATCTAGGGGTTAATGATGATCGACATCAACATCCTCTTAAGGAAAAGGACAAAGGGATGTCACATGTGATCAATATTGGTGATGTTGATTATGAAAACAAAGTTGTGGATTGATTAAGTGTTTATGTAATGGAATTCCCAAATAGTGTTGTGGAATCTGATTTATAGTATTGTGGAATATTAGAATATCTATGTATCGGTTTATTTTGGTTTTCAATAATTATATGGTACCATTAACCGTGAAAAGTGCTTGAATTGTTTTTTGAAAGCATATGATATGCAAATAATGAAGGTATAGGAGAAAATAATATGTTTGATAGTATTAATGAGCTCATGATTGATATAAGGACAAAGTGATATCATGGTTTGAGTATAAAGAATATTTGGGATTTTGGTATGTGGAAAGAGTTAACTTTTGACAGAATTCATGATTTCACTAAGGTTATATGGTAATTCATGTTGTAAGAGAATATAATAATAAGTTATTTACATGTTTGGAATGCAATTAATAAGATATATCTTATGATATATATAGGATGAATGATTATATTCACATGCTTAGTAGTGGTTAATGATGATACCTGAACATAAAAAAGATAGAAAAAAAACATGCTTAGTAGATGACCACTCTAGTAATCTTTATCTTTATACTATGAGATTTGACAGAAGTATTTTGGATAAGCATAAATATTGGAATGGATTCAGTTGGACATCAGATAGTATTGTTTAAATCTATAACCTTTTTTCGATATTATTTCCGGAATTCTAGAATAGTGTAGCATTAAAAAAAGGAAAACATGTAGGATAGGTGACAACCCATCATGTCAGACATAGTTGTGGGAATCAAACCCACAAACAAAGTGTTATAGGCCTTTATCTACTACCACTGGCATGTAATAAGTCCTTGGTTATTAGAAATTAGTTTTATTTTATTAAGTGTTCTGATAAATGAAGTATAAGTCTATTTTTGGAATCATATACGGTTAATCTCACCATAGATGGAATTATGCATATTTAATAACTTTTGCTAAAATTTTTGTGATAGAGATAGATATAATTATCTATGATTCTATCACATGATATTCTAATACTTAAAGAATGAAAAATTCAACTTCATTTCATTAAATAAGAGATGAAGTTGAAATTGTTCATGGAATGACCAACGATGGCATTACATTGAAATCAATTAAGTATTTCTCCATATATAAAAATTCATCAACTTTATGGAAATGATCTTGAAAACCAAAATTTTTTTCCTAGTACTCTCATATCCGATGAATCAGATGGTACCTTAGATCATCACAAATTTATGGATTTGTGATTGTTGGCTTCTTCGTAGCCATGTTCTCTACCACAATTCATCAGAACATGATGGTTAGATTTCTCCTCCATATCCAGATTTTCACCTATATTCTCCTATGTGGGAACCCAGTGCTGAGTTACTTTGGGTGACCGTTATGTTTCTAACATTCCTTTTTAAATTTACGTTTTATTATTCCTTTTTACGATGTAGGTTTCTATGAATTAAACTTTCAAGTAGAAAACCATTTATAACCCCGAAGAATTTTGAGGGAGAAATTCATTATAAGGGGGGTAGAATGTAACACCCCGAGATTTTATGAAAAGTATTATTTTTAGTTTCTTTGATGTCTTTTTTTACGCTTCAATAAGATTAGCTTGCGCTATACACAACACCATATTAGCTTCTAGTATACGCAACACTATTCTTGGCTTGTGTTGCACACAATTTCAAGTTATTTCAAATAAAATTCATTTTACACAACACCAGGTATAGATTTGGATAAATGTATAATTGAACAATGTTTTGATAATGTTTTATACAACACCAAAGGAAGCTTTACCTACACGCAACCCTGACTTGGCTTCCATTATATGCAAGAGCGACCTTTCTCGATAGTGTGTACGCAATACCGAGTTTCACTAAACGAGATATTTTTATAATATTATTTAGAACTAGACTTTATGAATAATATTTTTTAAATTTGAATTTTATAACATTATCATTCGTCTTACACATTTTCTAGATCATGGTATGAGAACAAAATAAATTTTTCGGGTAAAATAAGTATTTTTAAAAAATTGCAGTTTCGCCACCTTTTAATGGCGCACAAATTTTAAATATAATTTTTAACAAGTTCATAAGTACAATTTTATAGAATAAAATTATTCTTGTGAATCATAATATAAAAATTTACGTTAGATAAAGTTTTGATATTTTTCTAATAACGTTCACATTTTGATGAATAGTAAAAATACGCTAAATTTTAGTTAAAAAAACTTTTTTCATCAAGATAATTTACATGGATAAATTATAATATTTAATGGTTTTAAAGTATAAATAGAATATATTTTTACCATTTAATATAATTTATGTCATTATCATTAATTTTAAATTGAATTCATAGGTAAAAACATTTCAATCTTTTGCGATGTTTTAAATAAAAACCTGTTTTTTTCGACAATGGTATTAATTTTAAATTAATTACTGAATCTTCTGTGTCTTGAATTTGGAAAAATGGATTCCATATTTATAATCAGTAGGTCCAAATTTTGTTAATAGGCTACTTTTTATTTTTGGGCATTATGAATAGTAACTACGGTAAATCTTATTTACCACAGTTGAAGGTAAATCAGGAAATTAAGGGTAACAATAATGTTATAAATTTACACTAACACCTGCCAAAATTCTATTGGATCAATAAAAGTTTTCCAATATCACCTAAGTGTCAGAATAGATTATTTTCATGGACTTTTGACATTGAAAATGATGTAATTATTATTAATACCAAAGAAAGTGACAACATGTCACTCTCTTATATCTTATATGTGTAGTAATTTTAATTTGCTGATAAACTTCATAAACATTGAACATAAATAGTCTAAAAAAACCCAATAAATCCATCTGCATCATGTGAATTTATTTATAATTTTTAAGGATTAAATAAGTATAATTAATAATGACACAATAATGATATAGAAATTATTTAATTGATTGAAATATCAAATAAATGCTTTTAAAAATATTAAAATAAATATTATACGAACTATTCAATGTGCTCCATGAATTATCTAGACAAATATGACATGTTCTAAATCTATTTTATATTTTGGTTAGAATATATCCTCTATGTGGATTTTATTTAAATTCAAATAAATGAATAGTGCCAAAATTGACACTATTGTTATTTATAAAAATAACATGTTATTAAATTGTTTAAAAATCACAAAAATATTTAAAAATTATAAATTTAAATTTATATGGTCTAAAATTTCATAAAGTATCCAATTATAGAGAATTCATAAAAAATATGTAATTATTTATAAGAATTTAAAATTTAGAATATTATTACCACAAATAAAATTAAATAGATTAAATAGGGATAAATTAAGTTGATAAGGTTACAAATAAATTCTCAACAAGTCTAAATTTTATTGGTTTATGAGATTACAACCCTATATCATCTCATTTTCTAATTGAGTTATTTTTTGAGGTTTTTAAGTGGGGTTTGAATTTATTATAAATTACAATTTATGAGGTTTCCAAAAGTGCTTCTCTCCTCCCTTATAAAAGAGAACCTCCTCCCTCTCCTCTTTACAAAATTTGGAGCCTTAAATCTCGGAAAAACCCTATATATTTTTATTCTCCACTTTCGTATAAATCTCTTAGAGGTCCTGGTCTTGTTCATAGACCAACTTTAGTGCCCTGAGAGGAGGTTAAGAAGAGGTGCGTCGAGGAAGAGGTAATATCCTTTAGCGATTCTTCCAAATTTATTTCTTCTTCTACTTCCTATTAATTATTTGATTCATTATAAAGTCATAACTTCACTATAAATCATATAATTATATGTTATCATAAATATGAAACAACCCTATTTCACCTTCTATCCATCCTATGAAAAATGAAATCACCGCACGTGCGTACGTAGGGCTTACCGTCTCCACACTGCGGTGTAATCTGTTTTTCAAACACCACCTTACGTAGACGGGTATAATGGTGGAAATAATAACTATATATGATTATTATAAAATGATAATATTTCAGAGAAATTATATCATCCCACTAAAATTCCATTCAATAATTATGGGAATGATATCATCGCTCGTGCGTACGTACAGATTACCGTCTCCATGGCGCGACAAGATTTATTCTCCATGTTAACCATTAATGAATTATTATATAGTATATATAATGAATTATAATGAAATATATAACATAATAATACTACTGGGTTTATGTATATATATATATATGTTATCTACTTACTTCCATTCAAGTCAATAATGAAAGGAATACAAAGTTCATGCGTATGTACGACCTACAGTCTCCATGAACAGTGTATTTCATTGCATTTATCTATCTATTATATATATATACTGACTATATATGATATATAAATAATTTTTTACATTTTTTAAGTAAGTAATTTTTGATATAAGTAATACTATTAATAACAAAAAGTCCAAACACACATGATAAATGAAACAATTTTACCCAAAACGCTTCTTTAACATGAAATTGATAAAAGAACGAGTAATATAAAGTAGTAAATGAATCTTATATGATATCATAAATATTATTATGGTTCTTTTACAAGTTAATAATAAGTTTAAACCCACTATATAAGAGTTTCAGGCACATACTGAAGAAATTGGACATAAGGTATGGGATAATTATTCCAATCTAATTCTTATCCAAGATTGTTTATTCGTAAGTGTTTACTGGGGTTATATTTATCATCAATGTCCATGATTTATAAAAATATTTCCATGTATGTTTAAAGTAATTTTTACCCATTTTTTACTTTTACTACATGATATGTAAGGAATATATCTTTTTATTACCATACAAGGTACTTTTTGACTTTTCCGGCAAAAGTACAAGAAGAATGTTTTTTAACTTATACGGAAAGAATGGATTTTACAATTTCAAAATTCCTTATTTTTATGAAGCTTACTCTACAATATATCATGATTTTTTTCAAGAAAAAATTTTTCTTTTATAATTTCATTTCATTTTGAGAAAAGAAAATGATTTTGAAGAAGAAAGGATATTTTCCTAAAGAAGTGAGTTCAAGTGTTTTATCAAAATTACTTTCCATCTAAGATGATGTAGGGTTATGTTTCATTCAAAATTATTACATTTATTTGATTATGTTATGATGAAATTATTTTTATGAAGTCCTTTTATCTTATATGGATTATGTTATGATGGATGATGTTTAAGAATCCCATTTTTATTACATGGGTTATCCCATGATGTATGATTTATGATTTTGTGGGACACATAAGAATGGTTTCATTATGAGATGTATGGGACCTATATCTCCCTCTAATGTATTGGGTAATGATTTATATCTCATGAGATAGACATGGCTAGAATAGAATGTGAATCCAGTTCATTAATATAGGGCTCGAACGATAAATAAACCTGGTTTAGTAATGGACTTTTTCCATAATGATGGTCTAGGAAGCAATGTCTTCTGTACTATGGAAATAATATCATGTGCTCAATGGTTTTCCAAAATTCCATGTTTTATTCCTATGCCATTTTATCATGATTAATGTTACTTTATGATCTATTCCTTATGTACTACCAAGATTTATGTCATTGGACAAGATTTTGATGTTTTATGTTCTTTTTTTATGTTCAAATGTTTATGGATTGTTTTTATATTCTCTATGTTTACCATTACTGGGCATTTTAGCTCACCCTTTTTATGTTTTCTTTTACACAGAATATAAATAAAGGTTTTAGGTAAGAAAATAAAATAGTAAGATCTTTATTGGAGATGTTGAAGATCATTCACCATGATTTGAAGATTATGTTCTGAGTTTTCAAAGACACCAAACTCACACAAACTTTGAGCATCTTCTTGTGTCATGTATTAATTTTTCTGAAAAAGTAATGTAATGTCCATGTATATCAACCTTGGGTCCATATAGATTATGTGTCAATTTCTCTGATGTCTTTATAATCAAGGAGATGTATTCTATCTAACATTTCATTTTGGCCATCTGAATCATTTGAGGTATGTGATACACTGATGTCTTGTTTATTCATTGTAATATTTTCTAGTCTTTTCTCCATTTCACTTTTCCCACTATCATTATGAGGTAATGTTTCATATACTATTATATTCTGCCAATGCTTCTTCTTACTAGAGCACTCTATATAAGATTTTAATATTTATTGATGTCTTCTATATATGAAGCCCCTACATTTACTCACCTAATGAAATTATCAGGTTGTTCTCTAAATTGAGATAAAAAATTTCATTCATTTACATCATAAGAATAAATCACCAAATACCCAACGTCATGACCATTATGACAAGATCTGTTCAGATCATGTAAATCAATATCTATATGAGTAACTAGTTACTTTTTACTTTTAAAATAATAATTTGTCTCATGACCATGAGTAGAAAAATGTTCACAAACAAGTGAAATCCTACAACTTACAAGATCACGTCCAATTATGTTACATTATAGATAGAATTTAGGAACCCTCTCATAAACAATATTCAATTTAAAATCATATTCATTAATAGATATGAACACCTGATCAATGAATGTTGAACTCAGGTCAACCTCAACCAAGAAATGAGAAAAGTGCAAGAGCCTTGTAGTTTTTGTTTCTTTATCTATTTTAATGGGAAGACCAATCGACATGGTAATGTCATATGTGATTTTTAGATTCTAAAGGATCAAATGAAGACCATAAACCTTTAACCAGATTTTAGTGGAAAAATTACCAGCAAACCGCAGATTGAGTTTTTGGTCTCATTATTTTATGTAAAGAACTCCAGGATTAAGAGAAACAAAGTTGAAGCCCCATGTTCGCATATTTATCTTCTTAAAATGTAAAAGGATGTGATAAAACCCGCATTCTAGTGAAAACACATCTCCAATTGGAGAATCCCCAAATAATCTATATCTGATCAACCATGTCATAAACCATTAATGTAATAGATCCCTAAGGAAATATAAGCCAAAATATAATAGAATTCTTATCGGTTTTAAGTCACTCTAACACCGCAGACTAATCCACTTTAACATGGTATACACTTCCCTTATGATGAATGGTGATAGAAGCTGATCCTTTTTAGATAGATAAGTAGTTCTTATCCTCACCTTCACCAATATCACATTCCTCCTCATGATTGTACTAATTTAATTTAGATGCAATGCTATATGTTCTGCAGGTGTCAAAACTCCCCTGAGTGAGAAAGTGTTTCACTATGGAGTGAGAAGAAGAAGTAAAATCTTCAAGAAAACCCTAATATTCATTATTAGAAGAGTGGATCTCCCATTGTCTGCACATCATTCCTCAATATATATATATAATGATTTAAATATATTTATATTTATAAATAAATTATTATAATATTTTAAAAAATAATCTATATAATTATAAATAAACAATTACATATTTAAATAATAATAAAATTATAATATATATATATATAATTATAAAGATAAATTTACAAAATATTTTTTTTATAATGATAATTATAAATAATTTATCACTTCTAAATTTCGAGCACTGATAAATATACATTCCATCATCAATTCCTAAGCACTGATAAAGATGGATTTTTATCAGTGCTAAAACTTTAGCTCTAATAAATATGAATTTTATTTATGATTTTTTATCACTGATAAACCTCTATCTTTATCAGTGGTAAAATAGCACTGATAAATATACCTTTTATCAAATATTCTTAATTTATAGCAGATAAAAGGGATATTAATGAATTCTTTTTTAGAATCACTAATAAAAGTGTCCCTAATCTATTTAATAACCCTAATCTTGGCAAAATCAATCGCGATTTCTCAAGCTATCCCTAAAATCCATCACTCTATGTCACACCTTCTCGATGAATACATCCTCAAATAAAGTCTCTAACAAAATCTAATGTTTAAATCCAATGATCTAATGAATCAAATATTTCACACATGATATCTCAATTTCTCTTGGATGAATCAAATCTTCAATCCAAGTAAATTCAATTTTTATCCTTCTCCTCACTCGTTTTTCATTTTTAATATATATTTTTTGTATTTTTGTTCATTATTTATTGTTATTCATCATTCATCATTATTTTCATGTTTGAATGATTTTTACCTGCATGCCTATTCACTATGAATGTTTGAATTGAAAATACAACATATATTTCTAATAATATCTACTATAATTGAGTTTAACATATGTGTGTTCATTTTCTATGGATGTTTCTTCACATGAGAAATTTTACACCGAGAAATAAGCTTCTATTGTACCTTTAGAATTAATAAATTGTAAAAAATATCCAATTCACTATGTTCGAATTTATTTTAGAAAATACAATGACTCACAGTCCAAGGATTATTATTTGTAACCTCATGTTGTCTAATTTTTCCGAACTAGAAGCTTATATTTTTCATGTTATTGTATCAATTGATTAGGATTTATTTAAGAAAAATCTAGTTATACACTTTCTATTATGCACCCTAGATATAGTGGAGGGTCGTTCATATGTTTTCATCAACCAGTTATTTAATAACTTATGTTTCAAACTTGTAACACAGATGAATGAAGTTTGAGCACAAAAATGTTGTTCTAAAATAAATGGTAGGTTTCCATATTGATGTAGATATAGCTGGATGATTGGACGATATGAGGATTTTCATTACCCTATACATAATTATTTCACTATAAGAACACTTTATGGAATATTGTGGGGGTATGATCATTATTGTTTAGTTGTTGTGATGACACCGACTGAATTGATTCTAGATTCTCTAATTTAATATAAATATCAAATCATTTCATATTTAGAATGACTATATCATTCTATTATATTTTTATTTTGACTCCATAAGATATTCTTATCACTCTAATTTTATCTTCATTAATTTATTTGTTTTATTTTAGTATATGTTCAATCTCTTTAATCATTTTACACTAATCTCTAATTGAGAATCTTCAATAATAATATCTTAATTTTTGGGTTATATTTTCAATATATTTTTTATCATATTATCTTTCTTGAATTATAGTGAGAATTTTTTTTGAATTTTTTTCATCATTCTTTGAGTTCAAAAGTTATTGCATTTGTTCTTCCTACTTGTTTGGAGAGATTAAAATAGATTTTTACCCTTTATTATAAAACCTTCTCCATTCATTTATTTTCATCATCATTGTTAGTGATACCCACATAAATATTTCTACAAATTCCAAAAATATTAGTGACTATTACATTTGAAATTTAATTTATGTACTTTAGGGAATAAGCATGAGAATCATCATATTATTCAATGTAAATATATTTAGTTAAATGACAATTTAAAAATATAGTCTTAACATCTTTTTAATGAACAAAAAATTGATTTATCGAATTCAAAAGGAAAATAATATCATAATTATTGTAATTTGAACTAAATGATTATGAGTATCAAAATAACTAATACATTAATTTTTTTTTGAAATTTTTGATTAATAATCTATATTTAAAAACGTGAATGTTATCATTGGAGTCATATATACTTAAAAATACACATTTACAACTAACATGATTCGAAAATTTTATAAAATCTATAAACATGCAAGTATAATTTCTCATAATAGAATCTATTTCATCATTACATGATTCTTTCTAGAATGAAACATGTTTTTTAAGACAATGAATCTTTATGTTACTAAATATCATTTTATATAGTTATCCCCATAATATGTGTTTTTAGAATATCATTATGATGATCTCTAACAATAAGAAAAATGATCGATTTGAAATATATGAATTCATGATATAGATGTTTTTCATTTCTTGGTCTTGTACTCCATTAATTTCAACTCAATAAAAACCTTTTTCTCTTTAATTATATCATAATTTGATGAAACACCAGATTTATGGCTATGAGGAAAAATATTATTTCAATTATATTTATAAAATTTAATAATAAAAAATAATATAATTGTTGATTCAAAAAATATATTAGATTCAATGTGTATTATTCTATATGATTTTTTATTATTTTACATAGAAAAAATACTTATTTAGTTTTTTAGTTTTAGTTTTAGTTCTTTTTTGAATAGAAACTCTAAAAAATTCTCAGCACCCCCATTATTTAAGATAATAAAGGTTTGGTTTCACCCTCATTAACTTCTTCTCATGAACAGTTATTATTGAAATTTATTTCTTGAGACTCATCCCCCGCCTCTTCTCTATTTCTTTAATTACATTAAGAAGTAGTGATCCAAAATTATCCCTAATACCCAGTATGAGATGAATTTTTGTTAGAGTAGTTTAAGAAACCTAGATGGATTTCCACAAGATATGAGGGAGGAGTCTCAAGAAAAAAAATTAAATAATAATTGTTTTGGGAGATGAAGCTGATGAGGATGATAATTGTCTATAGATTTTACATTTGGATGAATTTAGAGGATAAAACCTGCCATAGTGGAGAAATTGTTTTCTTAAATTCACTTTCACATTTCCTTTAGATCATACTAAATTTATTTGAATCAATCATATGTTGTGTTCCTCTTATTAGAGGTATCTATAACTTTCACCTTTAATAATGAATATATTATGCATATTTATTTATTTATTATACAAAATGAATATTTTATGCACCTAATTGGATGTATATGAAGAGAAAATTGATGCACTCTAGTCATTTGAAAAATTCATTTGAATATAGAGTTAATTAGTTCATAAATTTTACTATAGAGTATGTATACGACTCTTCTCAAATCCATTGCCCTTGTTTATGTTGTTTTTATTCAAGAAAAGTTATTCCAGAAGAGTTTTAAGAACATTTGATTTTTCAAAGAATAGATCAGAGCTATAAATGATGAACTGAACAGGGGGAAAATAGAATGTGCACACCGATTGGGATGGTACTATGGTTTATGGATCATTTGAAAAGAATATTAATGTCAATGATGATGGAGATCAGGTGTAAGAAATGAAATTGGCTATTTAAGATGGCCTTAATGATTGTCCAAAGTTTTTTGAGAAGTTAAATAGTTGTGCTAAGAGACCATTTTATAATGACTGTAATAAATACAATAATTTTTCATCAATATTGAAATTATATAATTTTAATTCTAGTAGAGGATGGAGTGACACAAGATTTACAGAACTGCTTAGTCTTTTGAATGATACAATTTCTAAAGACAATAAACTTCCATGTCGAACATATGGCCTTAAATTAATTTTCTGTTCAATGGGAATGATCACTAAAAATTAAATTCTTGTCTAAATGATTGCATTTTGTTTCTGAACGACCATGAATCACATATAAAATTCCCTAAGATGTGGCACAGATTGATACAAGAAAATGAATCAAGTACAATGAAATTTGAATGGATATTTCCTATCATTCCATAGTCTAGAAGACTGTGTGGATTTTAGGGAACCATGAGACAATTTACATAGAATACAATGAAAATAATTATATATTGGAACCTATGTCATCTAGTAGATTTTACATAGTAGAAGAAAATTCATTACGAGAATCTTGAATTTGTAAATGATCTGATAAACATTCATCTTGAGTTATCTATAAATAGAAACAATACTTTTGGTGTATAGAGTAGTACTCGTATTAAATGGAACGTCATGTTGGTAAATTATAACTTTATGCCATGGTTATTCATGATGTGAAAATAAATTATGTTTTCTATGATTATATATAGACCATTCCAAATTGGTAATTATATTGATTTCTATTTGGATCCATTAATCAAAGATTTGAAATTGATGTGGGATACAAGTGTTACATTGTATGATTCCCATAGATGTTATGCATTTATATCGAGGACCATGTTGTACTAGATGATAAATGAGTTTACTACTTATGGAGATTTATCATTATATATAATTAATGAAATTTGGGGGTTTCACATTTGTGAAGAATGCACACATTATTTGGTAGAAAATATCATATAATAATTTTTTTTACAAAAACAAAAAAAATTACCTTGAGGATATAAATATTGATCTTGGACAAAAAAATTTAATTGGAATATCAAATAAGGTACAACACCGTCTCCAATTTTGAGTGACCAACTATTAGATAAAGTAAAATATATTTTCCCTTTTTTTGGTAAACCATTTTTGAAAAACCTTATGAAATCATAGAGGAAGAAGAGATTGATTTTCATTGATTTAACATATTGGAATTTTGTTTACATCAAAACTTTAATCGTTGTCATGCAGGTATAAAAAATGTATTTGATAGTGTTATTAAACCATTAAAAAATGTTCTTGAAAAAAAAATGAAATATGGAATCAATGCTATGTTTGGAATTATTGACATCGAGATTATGGAAGAGTTTAAACCAGTAAAGGGTAAAGGGGAGAGTTTTCTCCCTCTATCAACTTGCACTCTATCTAGGCAGTAAAAATTAAATTTTTTCCTTTTCCTTAATAGTGTAAATATTCTAAAGGTGTATTCATAAAATATCAAGAATGTGTTGTAAATAATTAATTTGAATTTACACAGACTAAAATCACATGGATGTCAGGTTTTGATGCATGATTTGATGCTTGTTTTGTTCTATTGAATTCTTCCTAAAAATGTAATACATACATTAACCAAAATCTACTTCCTTTTCAAATCCATATTTAGTAACGTTATAGACCTGATAGAGTTTACAATCATTAATAAGGATGATATACACATATTATGTGAATTAGAGATGTTCTTTCCACCATAATTATTTAATATAATGGAACAGATGATGGTTCATTTGGTTAGAGAGGTTCAACTATGTAGTCATATCCATTACAGATGGATGTACCCCTTTGAAGTTTATATGAATATTTTTAATGTTTATGTCGTGAATTGAAGTTTTCTAGAAGGTTAGGCTACCAAATGATATATTTTTGAATAAACTATTGAATTATATACATATTACCTATCAGATGTTGACAAAATTGGTCTTAAAAAGACTCATCATAGTGAATTCTTTATTGGTGAATGGATTTATAGAAGATATGTTGTTACATTTACCTTTATAGAGTGGAAGTAAGAACAACATTACATTTTACTTAACAATGAATATTTTGATCTATACACAGAAACCCATAATGGAATTATTAGATATTTGAATCCATTGAGGGATAAAGGATGGATATCCAAAACACATAATCAACCATTTATTGGATTTTACAAAACCAAATATATAAGTATTTATATAAAAATATTAATTCAATTTTTGAATGACATTGATGACTATCTAGGGGACTGAATAAAAATTTTAAATCTTACTCTGGTTTTGTAATCGATGGTTATTCATTCTATACAAAATAACATCATGACTGTAGTATGATGAAAAATAATGGAGTCATGATTTTTGAGTAAGGGACACATATATCATGTTACAAGGATAGAAATCCAATTTATTCAAATATGTCATATTTTGGAATTATCAAATAGATATATGAGTTGAATTATACAATTTTTGAAGTGATGATTTTTCGTTACAACTAGTATTAAAATAAGAGTCTAGTGAAAGTTGATGAAATGAGATTTGTGAAGTTGAATTTAAGTGTGGATGGGAAAAAATATGATTTGTGGCATCAAAAGTCGTGTAAGTATTTTAGGTCTTAGTTTCAACAAACAATAATTAGTTTATTGTCATGATGGCCACTAAAACAACTGTTGAGGAATATCAAAATTAAATCAAGGATGACACTTTCATTGGGATATCACAATAAGTTCATATCAATCCCACTGTAGAAAATATATTTAATGGTAGAGGGGAACAAAAAGGGGGGATTTTTTTTCTTTATAGAGGATACAAATTCCTAAAAACATTTAAAAAAAATAATGATATTTCAATGAGATGGTTAAAGTGATTTTTAATATACTATGGTTTTCCTAGTAATATTATCTATTTTCTACTGCATTAGAATAATCTAAATTAAATATTTAACTACTCATGTTGAAAATTTATTTCCACAAATGATGATGTTACCAATCCCATGGAAGAATATACTACAAAGAGAATAATTTTTGGGAGGATGTAAAAGGTAATTTTATGATACACATTCTCTATTTTACCAAAAACGTATATAATGAAATGTTGATTTAATTTTCATTTTTGCTCTAATAGTTTTTTTATTTAAAAATATTTTAGTCTATTTTTCATGAATTTATGCACCAAAATATCCACATACATATTCTACCTCAAAAACTTTTCACCCCTACATTATTGGAATTTATTACTTTTATTCAAGTTCCTTCCAATACTTCTATAGGAAGAGAAACAATGATTCCTCTACTCAATCACTGAGGTCATATTAATATTTTCACATTAATATCATTGTACATAGAATTCAATATAGTGTTTCAAATTTATATTTAATTCCTTTCATTTTAGTATCAGTCATGTAAAACTTGTTTTCTTATATAGGTGGATTATTTTGTTCGAGTTTGTTCGAAAATTCTCTTAATCATAAGTGATAAGAAAGAAAAGTAGAAACTGAGATAATGAAAATAAATAAATGGGTTGAGAATTTTTACAACCAACATGAAAAGGTTAATTCCTAATCCTTATTTAATTAATTTTGTCATCATTTTATCTACTATTTGTAACATAATTTCCTTATCATCTTTATCTAATATATTTTTAGTTTATTTTCCTATACCTATTAGGAAGTCATATTTTTCTTTCATCTATCTACAAAAATCCAGAAAAGATATAACATTTTCCTTTATACAAATCGTACCCTGATTTCTATTTCGTTTCTTTGTCCAACTGCCAACACATCATATTGAGTCAATATTCTTATCTGAAAAAAATTTATTGTTGTGGAAATGTCTCATTATGTAATAGGCATATAATCTTTCTCTATTCTTATGGTTTTCAACAACATGAAAATCTTTTTTGAAAATAACATCGAATCAATATACAATGTTAATAGTTAGACAAATAAAGATAGTAACAATCAGGTAAAATTGATAGTTTATATTTTGATAAAATGTTAGTAAAATGATCCAAAAGTCATTTGGGATGTTTTGTAATTAATATAATATCGATCAAAAACATGGTGTGACTGGTATGACTCCAAGTTCTTCCTTTTATTTAAAATTGACATTAATTTTAGTAAAAAAGGCAACTGACATAATCAAAACATAGAAAACACCATCAGATTATTTTTATACTTTAGAAAAATAATACATAATTCATTTGTGACATGTAGGAATTAGATACACATCTTTTTGATAGATGATGTGGCTTGTATGACTCTAAGTGTCCATTATCAGTTTAAATTTTACATTTCAGTTCAAAAAGTGACACTCATTAAAAACTAAGAAAACCCAATAGTATTGTATGTATAATTTAGGAAAACAATTTATATTTAATTTGTGATATGTAGGAATTATCCTCACTTAAAATTGTGACACTATGTGATCTGTATGACTCAACATGCATGTTTCCAAGTTAAAATGATATATTAGTAAGAAATACATTTGACTTACTCAAAATAGAGAAAAATAATTATGATTGTTTTAATACATTATTAAAATAATCCATAAGTAATTTAAATGTGTAAGAATCAACCGAACCCCAATCCAACACAAAATGTGATTGATATGAATCAAATTATTTATTTTTATTTCAAATTGAAATTAATTTTATTTAAAAATTCATCTAACATACTCAAAACCGAAAAAATTAATTTGGATTGTTTTTTATTCCTTAGGAACATAATATATATGTTATTTTTTTCATTATAGGAATTATACACACCTTAGTATGATACATAATGTGGCCCGTATGACTCAAAATGTTTATTATCAATTTAAAACTGACATTTGAATTCAGTAAGTATCACTCACTGAAACCAAGAAAGTACACATGGATTGTTGTGATAATTTTGTAGAAATATTCATAAGTCGTTTTTTATGTATATGAAACAGTCTCACATCAAACTGATACACGATGTGAACAGTATGACTAAAATAGAATGTTTCTATTTTAAAATGACATTTTATTAAAAGAAATAACATACCAAAAATTGGGAAAACACATTAATATTTTTTATACTTTATCAAAATGATACCTAAGTCATTTTCAATGTGTATAATTCATCCATGCCTCAATCTGACACAAGGTGTGACTGGTATGACTCCAAGTGCATCATTTTATTTAAAATTGACATTAATTTTAGTAAAAAATACAACTGACATAAATAAATATGAGAAAATGAATTCATATTGATTTGATAATTTATGAAAACTATCCAAAAGTCATTTTAGATGATTAGGAATTAGCCTCACCTCAATATAAAATGTGATGTAGCTGGTATGACTCCAAGTGTCCGTTATTAGTTTAAAGTGACATTTTAGTTCATAAAGTGTCACTCACTGAACACCTATGAAGCTATAACATCTCATCCCGAATAGCCACCTGAATAGTGCAAAATGGGACGGGTGTCACTGACCTTAGGCACACCTCCCTGAAATCCAAAGGCGTTCGATTAGTAGTGATTGTATAAATATGAATAGTGGGGAGGATATACCCTTTAGGAGTAAGATAAAGGTATCAGTCTGAGAATAATAGCATAACATGTAGTGGAAAATAAATGACTCAACAAACTCGAACCCGACCTGCAGAGCATAAGCATATTCAATATCAATAAATAGAGGAAGTAATATAGAAAAATCTCCAGTGGAAAGTAAACATAACAACATGCTAAACACGACTTGTAACTACCACTTAAAGAAAAAGGTCATGCACCCATAGTTGGTCATACATATCAATACACAAAGGTTGTCCATGGATAACCACTGTAGCTATATAATAATAATAATCATGATGATACAGGAATGAAAGCTAAATTAAAATAAAATTCTGACTAGGCATAAACTCAAAGTCTATTACAATATTAATGACAAACAATACTATGATCCAGCGCATGAGGATGATCCTTTACCTGTACGTAAATCTATAAAGTCAACACACATCTTTAATGGCCCGTTTAGGGGGTGAGACGAATATTAGTAGGATACCACCCAATGGTGTGTACCTAGTATAAGTGTTTAAGAAGACAATAACACTAAGAATGGTAAACAGTTAAATTCAACAATAAATACCACCTCCACTAGTGCTTTACAATCACCAGGGAGCCTCACCTGATTCAGCCAACACAGTAATATCAAAAGTAAGGATACTCCATGGACTATGGTCCAATATTCTTTTGTAGTCACAAATTCCTAGTAAACCCTCAAGTTCCACCATAATTATATATCCTGGAACCATGTTCCTCCTGAAACTGCATGTCACAAAGTACCGAAATCCAGAAGGAACACCAATCAATAGTATCCCAGTCCCAAGGACCCCTTCTTATAATCTCATGTCGGAACATGTAACGACAACCAGAGGAACAGAAATCTCTATCCTCAAATAAATATTCAGGATAATAGCCTCAATCTCAGTGAGCCCTAACCCCAACCTGATAGAATCATTAATATAAATAAAAGGCTCTTCAACTTCCATTATATTTCTATGATAAGCACTCACAAACTAAAAAAACCTAAACCACATATATCGAGAAACTCTACCCTCATGAGTGCTCAAAACCACCTCATCATGAAGTCTATATGTGTACACATGACTCAATCTATTCTTTTCCCATCATGAGTGAGTGGTAATCACAAAAAAGAACCTATGAAATATAATATCTGGAACCTCATTCCCCTTTGATCATGTTGCTCAAATTTGATGTCCATGCCCTCCATGTATCCTAGGCCATGCCCAACCTAACAATCATAATGCCTCAAACTAACATCCACAACACCCAATCTCAGGGTCAAAACCACACAATGAAAATTCTGGCCAAGCCCAACTTGCGATCAACTTCACTAAAACCCAATGGTAATGCCATCCCAAACTTGGATTAATCCCATCACAACCCCAAGTGTTAACATATTTAATATCAAGAATTACATATATATATAGATCACATTAAAACATTTTAAACAAATAATTCAATTTAAACAGATTGTATTGCACTACCTATCATCTATAACATGGAATCACTGAGGTCTTGAATGCCTCTAACAAGCCTAATAATTATTAATCAATTTAAACATACCAATTTAAAAGAAGTAAATAATATTATATCCATTTTGGCACCACAAACCAAAATAACCTACTAAGGAATGTCATCTCGCCTGACCTCGATCAAGCAATTCAAGTATGGGGCATGCCCAATGGCATCCCCCAAGTCTAAAAATGAATTCAATATGAAACAACAGTTACAATGGGTTCTTGCTCAAAATACCCGAAGATGTTCCAAATGTCGCACCACCCATAATTCTGGAAAAACACAAAACAAGTTTTGCACCACCTATCCCAAACTAATACAATGTTCCTTGTCCAATATCGACCTCTAATTTGGTCGAGAATAAATTAGATCTACACCAAGATCATAAATTCTAGAACTCCTATGACATGGTGGACAAAATAAATTATGATGGAAAGATCATGATTAATTTAGATCTTACTGAGGGGGTTATAATGGATCTGATAGTGTTTGAATCTAACATCAGACAAAGAATCGAGAGCAGAATGAAGGTTCAAGCATTGGTTTTCAGTGGTTCTATCCAGAACCAGAAAAATGAGACTAATTCCGGTTTGAAGAAAAAATTAAAAAATACAAGCTGTTTACTTTGGAATACCCTCCATTTAGGTTCCTTTACTATTCCAAAGATGGCTGAGTTTCACCGACACACTATCTAGTTATTCCTAAAATGACTACACAACGTATGGAAGGAATACATGACGTTTACATGTTTAATTCTCTCCACCCCTGCTGACATCCCAACATTCCATGTATACCCCTTACATGGAACGAAATTGCACGACATGTACTTGGAATTAAACGACGATTAACTCTATGTTAGGTCCTGTAACGGTCTGATTCTAGTGCTTTCCAACTTTCCCCCTATTTTATAAACAACAAATCAAAAAAAGAAACCTGTACCTCAAAGGAAGAACCGGGTTCTTACAATCTTCCCCCTTAATGAAATTCGTCCTCAAATTTCCCTAACAAGAGTGGTGAGGGAACATTTTTGAACAATTTCATCCCAAAGCCCAAATCAATCAAGGTCCAAGGACCTATTTCTGGACCCATGGTCCTCTTGTGACACATCTTCACCCCTTCACCCCATCATGTGCCCCTGTGTCACATCCAATACCCAATAATATCCCTCACCGTATCAGTGTCGGCCTCAATCCCATGACACATATAGAACAACAAGTTCCCACATCCCTTGTATGCTCAAATAAACCCGCTACCCTGTACCTCAATTACCCGATGCCCAAGGCACCTAAAAACATGCATCCAAAGATTCTACTAATGCAAATAACCTCATACATATATTTAATCATGCACCTAAGATGGTGCCAACCCACTGAACAACATCTGGTTAGTCGATATAAATCTTGTGCACCACATGCATTCAAAACAGACATGCCTCTACAAACCATTCCCAAATAAAAGAAAAAAAACCATGATGATGATCACGACATACCTCTAACCGTCTTCAGCACACCCCCTAATCATCCCTGGGAAGCTCCATGATGTGTAGTTATAATGACACACGGCTGCCTGAATATTTTCCTCCTTACAGTGCTTCACCAGTCACCAGTCAACAGACACTGACC
Organism: Viscum album; assembly: GCA_963277665.1. Taxonomy (NCBI): domain Eukaryota; kingdom Viridiplantae; phylum Streptophyta; class Magnoliopsida; order Santalales; family Viscaceae; genus Viscum; species Viscum album. Next base: position 1,052,340,170 of record OY728125.1, on the reverse strand, counting down.
CCACAGATGAGTCCCATTGTCTTTGACACACCCCCATCATGCATCTAAAACTCATCTACCCTCACATGGTACGGATCCTAATGTACCACAGATGCCACTATCTATCATGGTCCTTTACTGCTGGCTATTTGAGAAGGATTCCTACAAAACCTCTAGAGATGGAAAACCTTTCCACATGCCATACACTCCTTTGGAGGCCTATCACATTGATTCCAGACATTCCTGGGATGCCCACACTAAAATAAAACCACCACTTAACTGCAGCTAGGTGGTCTAGTTGAGTCCTTGGTCTAACCACCCTACTGGAACTCACCCTGACAACGTTTCTTACATATGAACCATCACCTTAAGCCACTTCTTGGACCATGTGAGACTTGTTAGTCAGGGTTTCCTCAGCTATGAGCACTTGATTCACCACCTCTAAGAATGAGGCCAGCCAAAATATGTTTACTTGTACCCAGATGGAATGCCATAATCCATCTTTGATGTTCCTTACCCTCGAGGTGTCATCTTTTATAGTACCTGGTGTAAAGTTAGAGAACTCAGTAAAAGTAGATATATAGTCCATGACAAACATATCCCCTTACTGAAGGGTTAAGAACTCCCATGCTCTCTCCACCCCCATCCTTACAACCAAAGCATGATGTACATGAACAATACATTTATTTTTCTAAATACATAATATATTACACAAATATAATCCCAAATACTATATTAGTTTAGTGAATTTGGAATCTCAGAACACATTCTTCTAGCTTGGTGAAAGATCTTCAACATCTCCCATAAAGATCTTCCCCATTATTTTTCCTACCTAAAACATTTCTTTATATCCGAGGGAAAAGAAAACATAAATAGGGAGAGCTCAAATTCCATGTAAAGGTAAACATAAAGAACATAAAACAAAATATAAACATAAGAATCTAAAAACATGAACATAAATTTTTAATATTAAAACCGTGAGTTGTGAAATAAATCCTGGCAGTTCATAAGGCATAAATCTTAAATGATCACAAACCAAGATAAAAGAACATTGAAATAAAACATGGAATTATGTAATGAATGTAATCAAATAATATGATTTCTATAGTATGCACTACATTTATTCCAATACCATCATATTGGGCAAAGTCCATTACGGAACCAGGTATACTATCTATTCCAGCCATGTATTACTGAACTGGATTTACTTGCTATTACAACCCTATATTGCTGAAAAAGATTTTCTTTCTATTCTAGTAATTTCTATCTCATGATATATAAATATTTACCCAATGTATTGGAGGGATATATAGGTCCCAACCATCCAATAATGAAATCGTTCTTACATGTTCCATAAAAACATAAATCATTCATCATAGCATAACCAATGAAACCAAATGTGTTTCTTAATCATCATTCCATCATAATACATATAGAATAAATTTATTTCTTAAAAAACATTCCATAATAACACAATATAATAAAATTAATAATAGGGATTGAAACATAACCCTTTGTCATCTTAGAATGAAAATAATGTTTATAAAACAATTGAACTTAATTCTTAAGTAAAATATCCTTTCTTCTTCAAAAGAATTTTCTTTTCTCAAAATTCTACAAAATTTTAAAAGAAAGTATTTAGTTGAAAATAAAAAGTAAATCATGTTGAGGAAACTTCATGGAAACAAGAAATTATGAATATCTGAAAAACCATTCATGCCATATAAGTTAAAAAACATTTTTCCCATACTCTTGTCGAAAATGTCAAAAAGTACCTCATATGGAAAATGAAAGAAAGATTCCTTCCATACCATTTAATAATATATCACAAATGGATAAAATTGACTTTAAAAAATAGTTGAAGAATCGAAACAATATTATATATTTATGAAACATGGACATGGATGATAAATATACCCCAGTAAATACTTACGAATAAACAATATCAGATAATAATGAGATTGCAACAATATCCCTTATCATAGGTCTAATATGCTTTGTATGTATCTGAAACATAGATATATTGGGTTTAAAAATTTTATTAACTTGTAATAGAACTATAATAATATTTATGATATCATAAATGATTCACTTATTAATTTAAATTACCCTTTCATTTATTAATTCCATGTTAAAACAATGTTTTGGGTAATAATATTTTTATTTATCGTACGTGTTTTGACTTGTTATTCTTGATATTGTTACATATAACGTGATTTAATTACATAAAATAAGTACAAAATGATTTATATATCATATTTATTCTTTATATAAATATATATTATAGATAGATAAATTAAATGGAATACAACATTCATGGAGATGGTAGGCCGTTCGTACGCATGAACGTTGTTTTCGTTTCCTTATTGAATTGAATGGAAGAAAGTAATTGATATATATATATATAAATAAATAAATTAATTATAATTATTATTCCATTTATTTGATTATTATTTATTATATATTCTTTATAATCATCCCAGAATGGTTAACACGAAGAATGAATCTCATCACATCGTGGAGACGGTAGGGCGTACATACACATGGACGTTGTTTCTGTATCCTTATTGAATTGAATGAAATAAATTAAATGATATATATATATATATATATATATATATTTGTACATAAATATAGTAGAATTATTATGTAATATCTTTCATGTTTATTTGTTTTATATACTTTATAATAATTCTTGAATGGTTAATGTGGGGAATGAATCTGAGCGCGTCGTGGAGACGGTAGGCCGTACGTACAGACGGGCGATGATATCATTCACTCAATGGATAAATAGTATGTAATTGGATGGTATATTAATTATGAAAAATAATTATAATTTTATATTCATTATTTATATCCATTATAGTCATCATTATACCCATCCAAATTATGTATTGTTTTATAACAAATTACACCACGATGTGGAGACTGTAAGCCGTATGCACACACACATTGTGATATTTTTATTCTTAGGATGGATGAAAGTAGGTATAAGGATGTACCATAATTATAATAATATCTCATAATGTATAAGATAATGAATTAATTACTTTCTTATGAGAAAAACATAATAATAGGAAGTAGAATAGAAAAAGAATTTTGAAATAGGGGATAAAAAAATTACCTCTTTTTGGAGTATATCCTTTTTATTTGCACAAAAGGTATCCCTAGGATGGATTTATGCCCAAAGTGTGGCCTCTATGTTTCATTTAGGGAATTTTGGAGGAGATTTGTCTAGGGTTTGGCTGATTTAAAGGGCTTTGAAGGTGTGAATAAAAGAGAAGGATAAGTTCACTTTTATAGGAGAGGTGAGGGGTACATTAGGAAATCTTTAAATATGAATATAATATAAATTTATTTTCAGTTTCTAATAGTCACAAACTCATTTATTTCGATGATAATAAGAGTATGGGTATAAATAATCTTCTCCAATAGTTTTTAGAAATGTTTATGTCACAAAATTAACATTACTTTTTAGCTTTAACCCTTAGTTTAAAACATTAACTCTTACCATGTCTTCTTGTATTTTTATAATATATGGTTACTATAGAAACTATAAAATGTAAAGAGAAACAAAAGTGGATACTTAATGAAATTTTTGACATTATAAAAGTTAGTTTTCTAAATATTATATTTTTAGGACTAGTATATCATTTCATAAAATAGTATTGGTTTAAAAACCTCATTTATGCCAATTTTAAAACTATTTAGTAATTGATTTTTATTAAAAGTCATACAAAAATTATTCCTTCTAAAAAAATCCATTAAATCATCTATAACTTGTCAATGTATCCAAAAAATTATTTTATGGCATAAAAAATTTCAAATTACATTTATTTTAATATTTATAATATCATTTATTTCAATATTTCATTAATAAGGTAATCACTGCATCATCATTGTGTCATATATAAATTTATTTATTTAAGGTCTAAAAAGTATAAATAAAATACCATTATATAGAAAATATTTTCATATTTCTAATGAAAATTTATATTTGAAGATATCATTTATATAAACCAGAATAAAATTGTTTTAGTAAAAAGATGCATGTCAATGTTATATTATCCTTTACTTTAAACTAATTATTATAAAAGATTATTATCACCCCCAAGTGGCTAAACAGGGTAATAAAATATATCAAAAGATTCTAATGGTCGTACATATATCATAAAATAGTTTTAGGACACATGTTAGGGTAGTTTTATATTATTATAATATTATTTTATACCCTTATTTACCTGATTTTTTCATTAAGCGAGGTAAATTAAAATAATTACTAAAGTTAAAATTCATAATATTCAAAAATAAAAGGTACATATTTAAAAATTTAGACCTTATGATTCTAAATATGGAATCTATTTTTCTAAATTCAATACATATAATTGGAAAAATTAATTTAAAATTAATTCTCACTGTCAAAACCAGAAAGCGGGTTTTTATGAAGTAAAAACTATCAAAAGAATGACATGTGTTTATGTAAAATTTGAAATTGAAATTACTTATAATGAAATTTTTTTAATTAAATTATAAAAATAACAATCCAATTACGCTTTCAAACTAATTAAAAATATAATCTAACTATATAAATAAATTAGATGAAAATGATGTTTTGAATTAAAATGCAGTATTTTTCACTATTTATTAAAATATAAATTTTATCAGAAAAATACCAAAAATTAATCCAAAGTAAATTATTATATCCTTATTAATAATAAAAAATTAACTTTTTTAAATAGAATATATAAAAGTGTTAAAAACAGATTTAAAATTGGTGAACCATCAAAAGGTGGAAAAAATGCATTTTTGAAAAATACTTCTTTTATCCGAAAAATTGAATTTGTTCCCATATCATGTTCTAGAAAATACATAATAAGAATGTTAATGTTATATAAAATTCAAAATGTGGTTAATACTATTCATAATATCTAGTTTATATCCCATTAAATAATAATATTTTAATAATATATCATTGTTTAGTGAAACTCAGTATTATATACAACGCAAGCTATCGAGGAAGGTCGCTATTGTGTGTAATACAAACCAACTAATTGTTTAATGTAGTGAAAACTTACTTTGGTGTTATGTATAACATAATAAAACATAGTTATTTTATATTTTTTAAAAAATCTATACTTAGTTTTGCGTGTATAATACACCAACACGGTGTTGCATGTAACATACGACAAGTTGGTTTAGAGAGAAAGAAATGTTTAACTTGGTGAATTTCAAGATATAAATAAAAATTATAATTTATTCAGAAAACATTTCCATTAAATCTTTGGGTGTTACACTCAGTGTCTCTGGGAAAAAGTGCTCAAAGAACCTATCCTCAATGTCCTTCCAGGCCATTGCCTTGTGTGTGTGAGCCTAAACCTACAAATCCCACCAGATCTTCGCCAGTCCTCTAAACATATATGTCACTAGATAGTCCCTCCACCCAAGAGGAATATCGAGCTACTTGAAGATCATATACATGCTCTCTATGAAGTTATCAACTGCCTATGGACCACCCACACCCTGAAAAAGTGGCGGGTAATGCGATTGGAACACCCAGGTAAGATAAGCCATAGCAGGCAGTGTTCCCTAAGTACCTCTGTCAATCATCTTCAAGACACAAACCAGGATAGTTCATATATACTCATCATGAAAAGACCCAAATTCTGTCAAACCCAGTTGTTGTCCTTCTGGCACTGGATCCTAAAATTGACCCTAACCCTGATCTTGTACCTATGGCTCGTGCTCTACTTGGCCCTCAGATGTTTGAACCTTATCGTGCTCCTGCAGCACTACACCATCACCCGCTTGACGTTCCATCAATCTATATAGGAGGAACCCATTGAATACCATAAATGGTCTGAAATCCTACACATATAATAGCATATATATATATATATAACGTAAATTGGGAAAGTAGTAAAAAGTTATTTCATAACAACTACCCTTACTCTCCCATATCAAAACTATTCCCCATGGAATCCCGACCTCATGGCCTCCTTACCCACCCTCAACAGAGACAAGTATCACAAAATCCATAGGCCACACTCATCCGGACAACCATCATTGCCTCAAACTGACGACTGAGTCTCCCAATCATGGTGGTAAAAACCACCTTAATCATAGTAACCACCTGATTGTATAGGATCTAGTCCCAAATCCACTTTCACATGCAATTCTACTAATATATAATACATGGAGGATCACATTGCATAATAAAATCATTTTTATCACATCATGGCATTTGATATTATTCACATGGTATTATCACTTCAAAAGGCATGCGTACATATACAAAATTAAAATACCCTAAAAACATACCTATCAAAATCCAAGAAACCACGCCTTGCCTTATTGAGACAAGATCCAATTCTTCCCTTACCACACCGGGTCAATGGTCACATATCCCAACCAATAAAATCACATTCCAAGTGAGCTACCGAGGTGGAAACCATATAAAAAAAGTCTGAGAAAAATAAAAATATCAATTCCCACCTAAGGAAACTTGGTTTATCCCTCATACCTAGGGCCGCAAGCACCCAATCATAAGATAGAAACCCAGTTCACATTAAAACCTATCTCTAGTCAACCATTTTACAAATAGTAAAACAATAGAAAGGAAAGGGAGTCTAAATAACATTAGCATCCATTGAATCACTACTACTAAATCCCAGTCAAGAAAAACCTCCTATAATACCACTTTGTAACATCATGTCCTAAACAACCACCAAGATAGTGCTAAATGGGTCGGGTTTCACCAACATTAGGTGCACATCCCTGAACTCCAAAGGCTGCCGACTAGATGTGAGGGTGTAAATAGGTATATTGGGGAGGATATACCCTCTGGGAGGAAGATAAAGGTACCTATCCAAGAATAATATCATAAAATACCGTGGAAAATAAATGAATCATCATACTCGAACTAGACACGTACAATAGAATCATATTCAATATCCATAAACAGCAGAATAAATTTAGAAAAAACTACAGTATAAAGTAAATAGAACAGCATAATAAACACCACTTGTAACTACCACTAAAAAAATAAGGCATGCATTCATAGAAGTTCATACGTGCCAATACACAAAGGGATCCCATGACTAACCACTCAAGATACATAATAATAATAATCATACTAATATAGGAATAAAAGATAAACATAAGTAAAACTCTAGAGAGGCACAAACCCAAGGTCCAATCCAATATCCATGCCAAACAGTACAATGATCATGCTTCTAAGGGTGATCCTTTACATGTACATATATCCATAAAGTCTACACATGTATTTAAGGGCTTCTGTAGGGTGTGAGATGAATCTCATTAGGATACCACACAATGGTGCACACCTATTATAAGTGTTTTACAAGACAATAACATTAATCATTGTAAATAGTTTAATGAAATAATAAATACCACCCCCACTGGTGCTCAATACCCACTAGAGAGCATCACAAACGTCAGCCAACAACTTAATCTCATAATCAAGGAGAGTATTTGGACTATGGTCCAAGGTACTCTTGTAGTCATAAATTCCTAATAAACCCTCAGGTTCCACCTTTGTCACATTAACCAGCACCATGGGCCTCCTGACACCACATGTCCCAAATTACTGATGTCCCGAAGGCACACCAATCAATAGTATCCCGATCCCAAGGAACCCTACTCGAAATCACACGTCGGATCATGGCATGAAAACCATAGGAACCCTGATCTCTATCCTAAAATGAATATCCAGGCTCACAACCTAAATCTCGAAAAGCCTCATCCCCCAACCCCATAACATCATCACTATCAAATTAAGGCTCCTCACCTAACATTATATTTCTATGGAAGGAACCCCCAACCAAAAATTACATAAACCACAACTATTGGGTACCTCTACCCACATGAGTGGTAAAACCCACCTCATCACAGAGTCTACCTGTGTACAAATGGCACAATTGGTTCTTTTTCCATAATGGGTGAGCAGTAATAACAAAAAATAACCTAAGCCACAACATCTCTGGAACATCATGCCCCTGCGACCATATCGCTCAAATCTGATGGCCATGTTATCCAAGTATCCTAGCCCATTCCCAAACTGACAGTTACACTACCTCAAACCGACATCCACGATGCCCAATACCGTGTTCAAAACCACCCAATGAAAATATAGGCCAAATCCCAACCTATGACCTATATCACTAATAAATAATGTCAATTACATCCAAACCTGGGGTCAATCTCATCACAGCCCCATGGGTCTCATCATATGTAGAATCAGTTATTACATATACATAAGTCACAGTAAAATAGTTTAAACAAATAATTGAATTTAAAATGATTGGATTGAACTAGATATCAACTATAACATGGAATCACTAAGGTCTTTCATACTTATAACAAGAATAATCATGATTAAAAAAAATTAAAACATACCAGTTTAAAATAAGGAAAAAACAATAATAACAATTTTTTCACCCCTGGAAAAAATAACCCAATGAGAAATGGCCTCTCTCCCGGCCTCACTCAATCAATTCAGGTATGAGGCATTCCAAACAACATCCCATGGGTCTAGAAATAAATTAAATAATCAAAAACAGTTATAACGGGGTCTCGCTCAAAACACACGAAGATGCGCCGAAGTCCATGGCACCCAAAAGTCTAGAAAAAACACAAAACAAGGTATGCACAACCAACCTCAAACTAGTACGATGTTCCTCAAGAAGTATCGACCTCTACTTTGGTCTAGAACAATGTATATCTACACAATGACCATAAACACAAAAACTAATATAATTTTTCTAAGATAAGAAATTTTTAAGAAAAAATAAATAGTAATACAGATCATACTGAGGGGGTTCTAATATAACTGAAGGTGTTCAAATCCAACTTTGGATGAATAATTAGGGGTAGAATGAAGGTTCAGGTACTAGTTTTTGGTGTTTCTATCTTGAACCAGAAAAATAAGGCTATTGCCCATTTTAAGAAAAAATTTACAAAATACACGACACGTACTTGGGACTACATTCTATGTAGGTTCTTTTACTATTCCAAAGATGACCTAGTTTATTCAACCTATATTCTAGGCATTGTCGACATGACTACATGGTATGTGGAAGGGATACACGACGTGTACATGTTTAATTCCTTATACCCTTTCTGAAATCCCAACATGCCATTTATAACCCTTACATGACCAGAGAGTACATGACATGCACATGGGATTACATGGACTATAACCCTAAGTCAGGTCATGTGACAGTCTGATTCTAGTACTTTCCCAGTTTTTAACTATTTTCTCAAAAACAACCCAAAAAAACATATACCTCAAAGGAATAACCGCGTTCTTACATAATTGTTCAAAAATTGTCTTGATAACTATGTAAAATGATTCATAAGTAATGTTTTGATGTGTAAGAATTAGACTCACATTAAACTAATGCAGGATGTGACCAGTATGACTTAATGTGTGTGTTTCTAGTTCAAAAAAGTCATTTTATAAAAAATATATGTGACATACTCAAAACCATGAAAACAAATTATGAGTGTTATATAATTTATGAAAATAATCCATAATTATTTTGGGACATTTATGAATCAACTTAACCTCAATATCATTCACAATGTGATAGAAATGACTCCAAGTAAATATTTTTATTTAAAAAAGACATTAATTTTAGTAAAAAGTCAACTAACCCTCTCAAAATTAAACAAACACATTAGTATTATTTTTATACTTAAGAAAATTGATCCATATGTCATTTTTATGTGTAAGAATCATCTGAACCTTAATTTGATACATAATGTGGCCAGTATGACTCAATGTGTTTGTTATCAATTTAAAATTAACATTTTTGTTCAAAAAGTTTCACTCACTAAAAACTGAGGAAACATGCTCATATTTTATTGGTAATTTATAAAGACAATTCATAATTTATTTTTGATGTGTATGAATTAGTACCACATCAAACTAACACATTATGTGACCGGTATGACTCAAATGACATGTTTTTAGTTTAAAATGACATTTTAGTAAAAAAAAGCGACGTAATCAAAACCAAGAAAACATATTCATATTTATTTGATAATTTATTAAATTTATCCATAAGTCATTGGGGACATATAGGAATTATCCACACCTCAATACAATATGATGTGTGACTAGTATGTATCTATGTGAATCTTTTTATTTAAAATTGAAAATAATTTTAGTAAAAAAGACAACTAACATACTCAAAACATAGAAAATGAATTCATATTGTTTTTGTTATTTATTAAAACAATTCATTAGTAATTTTCTGACATGTAAGATTCATATTCACCTTAATACGATACATGGTGTGTCTAGTATGACTCAATGTGTATGTTATCAGTTAAAAATTGTAATTTTAGTTTAAAAATACCCACAAAATGAAAGCGGAGAAAATGTTCTTTTATTGTCTTGATAATTTTGGAAAATGATTCATAATTAATTTTTTAAGTATAGGAATATGTCTTATGTCATACAGACGCATGATGAGACTGATATGACTCAAATTGTGTGTTTCTTATTTAAAATGAAATTTTAGTAAAAAATAACATGACATACTCAAAAATGATAAAAAAAACATTATGATTATCTGAAAAATATAGGGAAACACCATAAGTAATTTGGGAAGTGTTTGAATAAACCTTACCTAAATATAAAGCACAATGTGACCAATATCACTCCATGTGCGTCTTTTGATTGAAATTGACATTAATTTTAACTAACATACTCAAAAATGAGAAAAAGAATTCAGATTGTCATGATAATTTATGAAAAATATGCATAAGTAATTTTTGATATGTAGGAACAAGATGCACCTCATATCGGATACACGATGTGTCCGGTGTGACTCAAAGTGTCCATTATCAGTTTAAAATTGATATATTAGTTCAAAAAGTGTGACTCTATAAAAACCATGAAAACATTCTTGGATTATCTTTATGATTAAAAAAATTGATTCATAAAACATTTTTTATGTGTGGTAATTGATCTCTTATCATGTAGACATATGATGTGACCAGTATGAGTGAGAATATGTGTTTTTAATTTAAAGTCATTTTAGAAAAAAAATACATTTGAAAAACAAAAAATATTGTAAACACAATAATATTTTTTTGAAAACATTTATAAAATGATGAAAAATACATTTATCATATTTAGGAATCATCCTCACCTCAATATAATGTACATTATGATCAGTATGACTCCAAATGCATATTTTTATATAAAATTGGCATTAATTTTAGAAACAAAGACAACTGACATACTCAAAATTGTGCAAACACATTAAGATTGTTTTTATACTTTAGAAAAATGATCCCTAAGTCATTTTTCAGGTGTAGGAATAATCTTCACCTTAATAAGATAGATGATGTTCCTAGTATGACTCAAACTGTTTGTTATGAGTCTAAAATTGAATTTTTTGTTAAAAAAATTCCACTCACCAAAAACCAAGAAAACACACTCGAATTATCTTGATAATTTAGAAAATTACTTCATATTTGATTTATCATGTCTAGGAATCATTCTCATGTAAACCTGATACATGATGTGATGTTTGTGACTCATAATGCATGTTCCCATTTTAAAATGACATTTTAGTACAAAATACAAGTGACATAGTCAAAGCCAATAAAATTAATTTGGATTTTTTTGATACTTTAGTTTAGTGATCCATTAGTCATTTTTTATGTGTATGAATCATCCACAACTAAATCTGATGCATGGTGTGACTGGTATGGTACAAAGTGCATCTTTTCAATATATTAGTGTCATTTTAGTTAAAAATGCACAGCACATCACCAAAACTGAGCAAACGAGCCTAGATTGTTTTCTCATCATTCTATATTATATTAATTAATTAATTTCATCATCATTTTTATCTTATACTAATTTAGTTAATTTTCATAAATATAATTCTTAGAGATGAGAAACAAATGGTGTGGTGTTCCCGAATCAATAACAACTCAATATGATACACAATGTTCCTAGTATGACTCAAAGTTTAGTTTAAAATCAACACAATCTATTTATTTTAATTATTTATATTATGACTAATATAATAATTATTTTCATATATATGTGCATTATTTTTCTCGAGAAATGGTGGGTTCTTCAGTTATATCATTGCTCGGGGTTAGGGGAAAAATACTAAGAAACATTGATGTTTTTGAATGTATGTAATAATTTATACTTACACATGTAATTGTATGAACTAATGTTTGAAATATTTATCAAATATTGTACTTTGTATTTGTGTTGAAAATTATTTTCATTTTAATTCTGTATTAGTACTTTATTTTTATGTTTTTTTTGTTTTTGGTGCTGTAGTGTGCTGTTATGGCACACATCTATATTTCTGTTTATTAGTGACAATAAATGAACTGACAAAGCAATCCTTTATTAGTGTTAAATGAAGGTGTTTATAAAGTGGTCCATTATTAGTACTAAGGAAAAGTGATGATAAAGGAACCCATTTTTAGTGAATTCCATGTAATAATAAAATCTTAGGACTTTCAATCACAATTCGGTAGGCAGTGCTTCTCTAGTATAGATAAAGGCCATTTTTAGCACGATTAAAGGCCTCTTTTTTAGTAGTGGTTATCATTTTCCAATGAATGGGAGAGTAAAAAGGTATATATTATTTTATCTTCATATAATCATAATTATTTCGTAAAAATAATATATAGAATCTATTTTAATATTTTAACCATCCATGAGAGGTGGTGATGAAAAATAAAATGCATCTCCTCATGGAGATTGATGTGCATCCAATCATGGGGCTGCCAACAAATAAATTTTGAACACATGTTTTAAATGAAATTATAGTAGAATTGGATTGTATCCTGAGAGGAGAGTGTTATGGGAGTATTTTTTGTTTCTTTATGGATTCAAGGTGTAAGTGAAAATAATATTCAGATTTATATAGTTTTAATTAATTATCAAAAAAGGATGTATAACCTTAGATTACCATCAACCCTTACCCCTGAATCATTATTTGATTCTACTACTCATTTATTCTCTAATATAAATAAATTTCTCTAGTTATCCTATCTTGTAAATTTCATTTTAAATAGATATATATATATACCATTGTACTCTATATCCTTACATGTCCTAGTTATTGGATATCACCAATATCCATTGATTCATCCCATAAAAAACTATCATAATTTTTGATAGAATCATCATGTGGCCTATGTGTGAAGAAATTGAAAAGGGAAATAATAACATAAATTTAAATAAAAATGGAAATAACATATCATCTAAGAATCCACACACATACATTGAAATCATTAAAGGAGAATTATCATTAAATAATGAAATTCAACATTATGGTGTGAGAGTCCTTCTATACTCCACCACTAATAGACATGTGTGCCATTATCAGAGTATTATACAAGAATGAAATATAATTAAGGGATAAGTTGAAGAAACAAATTTTTAGATCCAATATTTGAATCCACTCCCAATATTTAATAGTGGTTATTCTTATAGAAATGGTTAGTGTTTTTCAATATATAAATTTCTACCACATGAATATTATGCGCATCCACTCCAACTAACCTAGTAATTCTGAATTATTTCTCAAATTATAATCCAATTTCCATTTCCTCATATTTTCACCTCATTCATAGTGTGATGGTCAATATTTATATATGTTGTCATCAACTGAATCATTCTAGTTAAAAAAATTAACATTCCAACAGTAATATTTATACTCCTTCAATAATTATTAGAGGTTGAAATGTATTGATTACATATGACCATAGTAGAAATCATACTCTTCTCCGTATGATTTAATAATGAGAAGACATTGTATTTCCCATTATACTCAAATAAGGGTATGGTTTAAGGATTATCGGGATTAATGTATTATGTTTCATTGGTTGTAATTAATGTTCCTCACATGGGATGATGTTCATGGTAACTGTACATGATCGTCACTATATTTCTCTGATCATTAGTCTTTCACTCACTTCTGAACTTTCAAACACAAGGTCCATTCATCTTAATAAGTTAATATAACACATAAAATTGTCACCATTAATAAAAAAAATTTCAATCTAGGTTTCAAACATCAAGCATAGGTCACTCATGATCCTACTATGTTCAAGATAGAAATAACTAGTATCCTAGGCTTTTCCATCTCCATTAAATTTTTCAAACACCTTAATCATATTCATAAATCATCACAAACCATTTACCTGTCATATAAATTGAGATAACATGCATTTATTGACTTCGACATCAGTCATGCATCATGTATTTGGGTTTGACCTCAACTTAGTTCTTAGTTTCAACACTCATTTGGACTTTCTTCAGTGGATTCAAAAAATTATCCCATAATTTGTTTTATCATGAACTTTCTATATTTATCACATCAATATCAACATTATTTATAACCTTAAAATCCAAATAATAATATTTTATCGATAAAAAAAAGATAAGATCGGGAAATCATAGATTCATTATCCGTTGATTTTAAACTTTCCTAACATATCTTCTTTATTCAAGATTGAGAATTCATGCTTTATAAATAATTTAATATTTGGATTATCCCTTCGTAAAACTCATTTTAATAGAATCTTCTTCTAGTATATGAAACTCTACTCAACATAGGATTATTGAAACATATTATCTATTTAGTTTTCTTGGTAGTTTCAAACTCTTAACCACTCCACAAAACCTCACATAACACTCAATTCTACATAAGAGAAACAAAAAAATGATGTGCCATGAAACGTCTGTGTAGGGATGGAATGAGATACTAAAAAACAAATATGCATTGTACATTGATCTTGTAACCAATTCATGGGAATGGAATATGTTCTTATTGAACATGAAAATTAAAATAGTAATCACAAGAGTCATTGAATTAGGTTAATTAATTCATTCCTATTAAATATCGTATCGATAATCATCATTGAATTTGGTCTAGAGAGATTATTATTCCTTAGTGAATCCTTAGTTGTGCATGGTCAAAAATTCATCCATCATGCTTAGATTCATCATGTGATATTATTTGTATTGTTTCCATCAAGAAAACAAACTCTTATTCTTCATATTCACATCCTTAATTTTCCTTCCACTATAAATTTTTTATCCTTGGTAGCACATATTTTTAATATATCAACATGGATCAAGTATGATTCTAGTTGAACTCTTGTAACTTCTTTTTCATAATATTAATTCAAGATCATGGTATCAAACAGGTTTATCGGGGATAAACTTAGTTTTCCAAATTATTTTTCATAATCTTAGGATCTTTTTTCTGGTTTTAAATAGTCTCCACTATTTCATTAATATATGATGTTATTCATTAGACATGGTTGAGTTTCATCTCACAAGTTTTAATTAGGATTCATCTTCATCTAATCCTTAAATGTTAACTTGTTCCTATCTACATCGTTCTGACCTATTTAGTTTGGATGATTCATCATCAAAATTATGGGAATGTTAGTGTAAAACATAGGATTTTAGTCACTCAACACTCACAGAAAAACAAGTCACAAAATAAGGCCACTGAAGTCAGATCACAAAAGGCATGTGCAGAAACTTTTAGTCATGCAAGAAGGGTTCACTAAATAATGGGTTAGAAAATGGGAAATGAAAATATCCACATATGAGTGAGTGTCTCATGGATGAATTTTTTATTGTTAATTTTTTTACAGGGCATGGATGATCCTTCACTCATATCATAGAAGAGTCCTCATAGAATTATTGGTTTTCATGGAAGTGGTTTTAAGATAGAGTTATTAATCTCAAAAAGATCCATGTGGTGAATATATTCTCATGGAAGGAGTGGATGTGTGCATGAATGGTTGGTACATTGATGAAACCTTCCAACAAAATATTATTTATGTTTTCATGGAAACATTTATCATTACAAGGAAGTAGGATGGCAACATAACATTTACAATTTACAATTTTTTTATTTATGTCATGCATTTGAAAAATATTATTTTTTATTATTTTCTTCTTAAAAATTAAATTAAATTGAATTTAAATCACACAATTCATTTTAATTTCATTTTTGAACCACATTATTAAATTTGAAATTTATATGAAAAAATTTCCAAAAAAATATTTCATATTAATCATTTAAAATAAAATTAAATATTAAATTTTGGTTTCACTATTTAAAACATATAGTTTAAAAGAAAATAAATTTATTCATCCAAAATAACTAATCATCTATATTAATTTATAAATTGAATAATACAAAAAAATCTACAACTATATGTCTATAATCAATGTCATCAAATAATTTTTAATTGATGTATAACATCTTAAAATAAATCCCCAAAAATAATAAATCACAAAAATATATATTTTAATCCATTAAAAAATAATTTCTATAATTATCCATTGTAACTAAAATCAGTGAATTAACCATGATTTTTGTAATATTAGGGGACTATAAATAATTAAAATAATTTTACAAATATATAAAACAATTGGCTCATATAAATCCCCCGAAACTTAGTGAACTATAATCATAGGGAATATAGTAAATTCAATTTATTTGAAAAGTTGAAAAAAATAAGTTCTTTCCTAGAATGAAAACATAGACTAAAAAAACACATATTCACATATCCCTCTATTTTTTGAATTATCACATTTATTCTATTATTTCTATTCATTGCATCACTTCCATTAGAGAAAAAAAATCTAGTTCATAGATTGAAAAAAATTCTATTTCAATTTCCCCCTTCTTCATCAATATTCAATATTCCCAACACATGAAGGAATTTATTTTTTACTATTAGGTATTTATTAATATTTTAAAAAAAATTATGAGGCATGTATATGAAAATGACTATGAAATGTAATTTATTTAATATATATATGCAATTTACTCTCACCCATAGTGTATAATGTCTCAAAGATTCATCGTGGGATCCCAAATTCAATTTTAACACTAGTTTCAAAGGAATTATATCAAGATTATTTTGAGTTTTCTTTTGAGGTTTTCTATTTCTCACTGGATAATTCACATTGGATTAAGTTCAAAAATATATTAAACACATCTTATAAATTTTATTCCACAAATATTTTTTCACTCATACTCCTCTTCTTAGTTATAAGAAGAAATTTACCTGAAATTAATGGAAAATTAACTCAATAATCCTTTAATTATAAGAATCACTTAACCAATGAATTACTTAAATTCCTAGCATTGTATTTAAGCTATATATTACAACATCAAAGTAAATATTTTTATTATTATAATAATTCTTATATATTAACACTGCTAAAATAAAAAAACATGAAAAAATGTATACAGATCCAAAAAACAGATTGGGAATCTTTTTGATTTATTTTATTTAAGGCCAAAAACACATAGAATAAGATAAATAAAAATGGAAACCAAAATTATTTACATCTTAAGATATTTTCTCTCTCCCCCATACATATCTTAGAAATCATTTTAAATGATTCTAGTATTCTTTTTTGTTTATCAGGATAAATATTTTAAAAAAGAAAATGTATCTAAACTAATATAAAGGAAAGAGACAATCTAATAGTGATTTATTTAATAGAAGCTGGTAGGAGGTTGGTCTTATAATTAGTTTTTTCCAATATTCATCATTGTAATGATTAATTTTTTTGTAATTAAACTTGAATGACTATATTGAATTTTCTTCTTTAATCTCTACTTCACCGTTTGTGAAATTATTAGTCCCTATGCGTGGTCCAGTATATTTGGAGTGAAGTATACATATAATGAGTTTCAACCATGAGTTTAATAAGAAAACTTTATCTCCATTTTTAAAATCTATTTTCTGTACAAGTATTACATGGACATATATACATTTCTACTTATAAAATAGTGGTTTATCATAATCTTCTTTTCTCATACCTTTTTGTTCCATCATCCCCAAAATCCTTTACTCTCTAGGTTTTCCAAAATCTAGGATAACTATATTAATAGCCTAATTGGGTTTGGGTATACCATAATATTTATATAATTGTTTTTTCCATATCAAATTATATAAGGACGCATCCCTATAGGGGCCCTGTAGGTAGTGATTAATCCCAAGAGTGTATCCTCAATCTTTTTACTCTAATATTTACATATGGGTTGTACTATACTCTCCAAAATCTTTTTTATCTCTATATTGGAAACCTAATCAATTCAATATTTTGTGTGGTAGTCAATGTAAGACATATGTTTTACATCATATTTCTCCATCATAGTTTCCTTGTTCTTATTATATAATTACATACATTGGTCACTTATTATTTATCTATGAATTTTAAACCTATAAGAAATATTTTATTTTAGAAATACTATTACAACTTTGGAATCATAAATTACATTATATTTTATATAAATTAAATTAAAAATATAACCCACTATAAAAAAACATAAGAAAAAAATGACATGGGAAATGGTCACATAGATTTAATCCCTTTAGATCAAATATTTCATAAAAAATCAAATCTATTTATAGAATTTCATTTATTTTGAAAATTCCACTAGTAAACTGTTAGTTTGGTAACATTTTGAAAAATGCATATGAATAGTTAAATATTAAGGGCCAAAATAATCCATCTTCTAATAAAATAATAGCAGTTTGTAAAGGTCCAAAATGGACTTCACATACAATTGTATGTCAAAATGTAAACACATACTTATACTCTTCTCTAAAGACACACTTCTTGATTAATTGATCTCTATAAATATTTCATAAATATAGATCTCCCTAGACATAATAGATTGAATAAAATTTTAATTTTAAATTATGATGTATGGAAATGGTGGTGTGTTTCGTTCACATAACTAGAAAAATTTCTAAATTAATATGCCTGGGTACTTGAGTGGTAAAATAAAACTCATCGCAAATTAAGGATTCATCTAAATTTTCTCTAATGGGTGAGTTTACTTTGATTGTGTGGGAAACTTTGCTCATGTAGTCTACATAAATATTTTTAGTTCCCTTATTATCATTGATCTATTTTGTTGAATTCTTGTCACTATAACATTCATATCACTATCCTTATATTTGATTCAAATTTCTTGATAAAATAATTAAGTGTTACATGATCAGAATAGATAGACACATTAATTCTTAATAGGAAAGATAAAAGTTTCAATAAATAAAAAATATAGATAAGAAACACATTACCTATTATTTTATAATTTATTTGGACCACATATAATGTATAATAAGTGTAAACTATCAATCATAAGTTCCCACCAGTCCTCTATAAAATCAGAGCTCTGACAACTATGTATGAAGCATCATAATAATCTCAAACGATTGTTTCTTATTTAGTGGGATGAATATGGGGGTTGAGGCTAGGAATTCATTAAACATATTAAAATAAATCATCTATGAATCGTCAAATAAAAATCTAGTTTCTTTAAATACTGATTCATTAAAAATGATATTTTCTCCGTCAATAAATGTGTGTTGTATTATTATATAGTGTTATCAATATATGAAAAATAGAAAACCCAATAAAAACTTATTAAATTAATGAATATAATTAAATTAGTAAAATAATAAACCCATGAAAATTTAAAATATTAAAATTCGACAAAAATTTAAAATTAGAAAAGGATGAAGGGAAAATTTTAGTCATCTATATATGCTATAATTACTGCTCATAGAGACAACAATATTGAAATGAAACAAGATTTTAGTAAACTGAGAGATAATTTAGAAATAAAATATAAATAACCTTGAGTTGAATTTATGTGTATGATGAATAATGGAATGAAAAGGTATATATAAGAGGTAATAAATACCATTATAATAGTAATGTAGTCATTGGAATAATAATGTAACCATTAGGAATGGTAACCTTACCATTGAGAATTATAACCTAGAATTTGGAATATTAAGTTGACCTCAAAATAATAAATCATAACATAAAAAATATTTATAATGAGTAATTTATGAAAATATAAATATTATAATTCTATAAAATAAATTTCAATATTAAAAACTCAAAGAATCTATAAGCATTTTATGAAATTTTATTTTAATATATTTCAAAAGAATCATGATTTTATATTCATTAAAAAATAATATTACTTATGAAATAAAATTATTCTGCTAAAATTAATTTTATTTTTGAAGTCATCAAATAAAAATTTTCTAAGGGTAATTTTAAGGTAATTTTTGGAAATACTTCAATTTTTTAGTTAACAAAGAGTATATGGTTTTTTCAAAACCAGTGTGTTTTAAATTATATATTTCATGTTATAATAAGTACATAATAAATTCTCAAAATGTTTTCTTGAAAAAAACCTAATGAGATAGAAAAATCATTTAGATATAGTAAAAAAAAGTCAAAACCAAAAAATATTTTTCCTAAGTATAATTTCGAAAGTATTCCAATAAAATTATAATTTTATATTTTTCAGATTTACATTTTAATAAAAAAATTAATTCAGTTTTAGAGATCCCTAAAAGTCATAATATCACTTTATTTTATTCAAATTTTTCTTCAAATTTCGAAAATATCACTATTATAATGTTTATCAAGGATATTATATTTTATTCAATATTTCATCTAAAAAATACCCCTCTCCTTGTGTATAAATACTCTCTCTTAGTCCACTTGGAAAACCACTACAACTATACTTAAAAAATATAAATATAAAGAAAAATATCCATGATCAAGCACCTTATATTCCTTCATGATATTTTAGTTTAAACCAACTCAAAATATTCATAGATTTTAGTATCATATAAAAGAAGAAACATCAGTAAGTGGTTATGTTTTCATCAACATTCTCCTTCACTTTCCTATTCCCTTACTAATTTCCTCTATTCCTTTAAATCAAAAATATTATAAGATTAATTTAGTATTATTTTAAAATTATATTAATGATGTTAACCTACTATAATTATTATAAGAAAAAATATTTATATTTCATGCATCTCATTCTCCCAACTTTGATATTGTCCCGTCAACAGTTGGTTAACAACCCATGAGGACGTTTCCAAATCACTAATTATTAAAACCATTATAGATGATTATAATAAATTATTTATAATATATAAATTTAAAAATATAGGTATTTATTATATTTTTTTTAATCTTAATAATTTATAATTAGTAATAAAGTTTATTAAATCGACGTAAGATGAAATATTTTAAGGAAAATATGATTTTCAAACATTTCACCTTTATCAAATAAAATCAAGGAATAAAATACATTGATTATAATTGGTCGTGTTAAAAAATAAACATAAATCACTTTATGTTCCATGTTTTAATAAAAACATGTCTATATACAGGAGGTGGAAAAGTAATGAAATAAATTAGGATTTATGGTAAGGGGATTCTGAAACCCCACTCATTAATTTTGGGTTATATCCCCTATCACATTATTCTCAGTATGAATGTTCCTTTATTTTCCATGTAATATAATCTTTTTAATCTATGAAATCTATTTATAGGGGTAGAGGTGTTTATAACTTATTGAAATGTGTTTAAGCCAAATAAAAATATTTTTTAAGGAGAAATTATTTTTCAAAAGACCACATTGACTCGTATCGAGTCATTTATTCTCGAATTAGGAATGATGATGTTTTATAACGAAATTTGATTTACATTATTCATTTGGTATCCCCAAAAGTTATAAATTAATTAATTAATTACAAATCCTTTATGAAACCCATTCCTTTCAGTGGTAATTTTTCTTTAATTTTATTTTCATAGATTCATTTTCCATGTGTCATACAATATTTTGAAAAATATAGATTGTTATAGGTGGGAACGAAATTATATGTCCCTTAAATTCATTATTTAATGTGATATATTTCATGATATTATGTGTATTATGTGTGATAATGATGCTTTCTTTGTTCACAATTATTATTTTTTGATTTATGCACATATGTTTTGCATGAACATGATTCTTTTTTTCTTCACAATTATGTGTGATATTTTTCCCCTAATAATATGATGTTTCATTATTATAAATATTTCACATTACATTATATTTTAAAATGATCCCATAAGGATTATGATAATGATTATATGATTATGATATGATTATTATGAATATTCCCATCCATTTACTATTTGTTAAGAAACTATTATTCTATTTACGTTATCTCAGTACCTGCTGGGATTTTATCTCAACCCCTTTCATTGATGTATATCCTCAGGTTATTAAATGTATTAAGGAAAACATGATATATTTTAGGTTGATAAAGAAGAATAATTTAAATATTTTTTATTTTTTATTATGTGTAAGTGATGGATGAAAATAATATTCCAATTATATAAAACCTATTACACTCAAAATGTATTAATATTATGTTATCTAACTCAAAAATGATGTAATATACATGTAAGAAAAATTTAGGTTATTAGAGTTGGTATCAGATCACAATTTATTTCATTTTTTAATTAGGATTCTATAACATTATTGAAAATCCATTGGATAATTTTGAGTTTTAAGGGAATAATCTTGAAGTATTGGTAAAATATACGAGTATGTTATTTTTGAGACATAAAATATCATTTTGGAAACTATATGTAGATGTGGATTAAGTACATATATACCTTGGAATAATAAACCTAAATATGAAGATTGGGTATTAAATTAATCATCACCTGATGCATGATAAAGTGGTTTTTATGGACACCAGGTTTGAAACTATTGGGATATATGATTAGGTTAACCAACAATGCTACACCAACCATTATTAAGGATATATAACTAAATAAATTATTATTAATAATTTTATAAAATGATTAAAGTACATGATCCTAGGAGAAGAATTTAAGAAAAAGTATAAACCTGTGTATTCAATTATATATGAGTTAGAGTTAATTTTCTCATGAAAATATATTATTTATTGTTTGAAGAGATATGTTTTGATCAAACCCTTTCTATTTTAGAAAACAGTGGGATCCAAGAGAAACTAACAAATAACCCAAGTGAGGGACAATGAATTTATTTTTCAAATAACCTTTCTAAAGTAATATGAGGTTAATTTCAAAACATTATAGTGATGATAACCCATTTGTCTTAGTTTATGAATAAAAAATATAAACCACATGGAATGACCACCTCCACATAAGAAGAATAAACTTGTCATTTAGTCCTCAAAAAAGAAAAACCATCGATGATTATAAAATATCACCATTCACCTATCAAATAATAGTGTGTTTACTCAATGAAATGGTCTTTTTTGTTATACATTATTTATAGATGAAGAAGGTTACTCTAGAAGTTTATTGTTTATATCGAGAGATAGATCAGTTGTGGGAAAACAGAAAGAACAAGAATCTTAATAATAAAATGGAAGAACTTGTCTAGGGAGACATTAAGAAGTTATTTATTAATAATTATTTCCCTAAATCTATTTAAATAAATGTAGAGAGATAATTCATAGAGATTAAGAAAAAGAAGAGTGAATCTATCATGAATTACAAGGAAAATTGCATAAGAATTACAAGATAATCCTTCGTTTTTTAACAAAGAATATATAAAAAAATTGATTTATTATTTACTTGTTTAAAACAACATCTTTAAAAGGATATATCTCTCCAATACATTGTGAATTTTGAATAAGTATTTTGATATTATCTCATACTAGAGATATAGTTTAGAGAATGATCCCATGTACATGGAAATAAAGAAGATAAGTATTGAATTTAAAGCTAGGGGGTTTAATGAAAATGGAAGATAAAATATCCAACCACACAAATATCAAATATATTGGAGGAAGAGTCATGGGAATTTACCCAATGGGAAAGGGAAATGCATTAACTACATAATATATTTCTATCATGTTCATGAATGTCAAAGATACATGATGGCGCTATCTAATATAATGGAGGGATGGAAGGCACCACCCAATTCACCACCCATAATTTAATGATTCATATATAAATAGAATGTGAACTATATAGTCTATTTTACTAAACCATAGCCCTTTTAGTGTAATAATTAATAGCAACTACAAAATATAAATAAAAAAAGTGAAATCCTATGCCATCAACCCCATTGAGGTAGAACATGAAAATGATTTCCTATAATGTCCACTTTCTTTTCACTCAAGAATTGAAATAGTTTTATTTGATTCTGGTTCTATGAATTTCATTATATTTTAAATATTTCCAAGAACAATTGAATCACATAATCAATACCTTTAGGTAGATATATCTGTAAAATCACCTAGGGGTTTGATCATTTAAGACCATGTGTAAGACTCTTCTCTGATTAGCATCTATAAGAAGATTATTCCAATGAATATGATAATCATTTCCTTTGTGGCATTTAATCTATACAAGGAATATATTATACCACTTTATATTTATCTCACGTCATTTTTAGGTAAAGTATGTCTCTTTTTATATTATGAATTATCCCATGATCATATATAAATGAAAGTAAGATCATGAATCTCTATTGGATAATCCATCAATGATGAGGGTGTTGATTCCTAGTGAAGAAGAATGTCATAAAAATGGTTTTTTCCAAGGAAATATCCAACCTTGAGGAAACACCCATTCTAAGGGAATATATTGATGTATTCCCCAAATATATTTTCATTCTTCCCCCAAATAATGAAGTGTGATTCTTAATAATCCTTGTACTCATATCCACTGATATTTTCTTTCTTCCACCCAAATAATGAAGTGTGATTCTCAATAATTCTTATTCTCATATCCACTTGTATCGTTAAATTCCATTATAGGATAGCCCCAATCAAATTGGAGGTGTTAAAGAAGAATCTTCAAGAACATTTAGAAAATGGGTTCATACTTCCTAATTCATTTCATTAGGGTGTTTTAGTGTAATTTATCTTAAAAAATATTGGATCAATGTGGTTTTGTATCAATTATCGAGATCTCAATAGGATCACTATAAAAAAGTATCATATTTCATGGATTGATTAGTTTTATGATAAAAACAAGGAGATGAGTACTTCTAAAATGTGGGACCTCATTCTAGATATGATCTTCTGAAGGTGAATAATGAATATATATAGAATACATCCTTCTATTCAAGGTGTGGGAACTATGAGTTTATAGTGATTCCCTTCAGACTTACTCATTCCCCAAATAATCAATAAGGATTTTAGGAAAAAAGTGTTTTGATACTACCATGAAATATTTATAGTCATATTTATCAAATATATTCTCATTTAATACTATAGAAAGTAAAAACATTTAGATCATCTATAGATTGTGATGGAAACGTTAATAAAGGATAATATTTATGCTAAGTTCAAACATCATTACATTTGAATGTATAAAGTCACATTATTGGAGCACATGATCATAAGTGAGGGAACTAATGTGGAACAATCAAAGGAAAAGGAAATTTAGGAATGTATAATACCATTAAGTGTCATAAAAATCAACAGATTTATCAAATAATTAGGGTACATCTAAATATTTGTGATATATTTCTCATGATTTTCTATCCCACTAACTATATTAATATGAAACAGTGTAAAGTATGTCGGGATAGAATAATGTGAGGAATGATTTAAGGAGCTCATGGAGAATAAGATAACTATTCCTATACTCACAATTCCATCATGTAGATAAGGGTTTTTGGTATAAAATGATACTTCAGAGAATGACTTAGGTTTTGTACCTATAAAAATTGATAAAGTAATAGTCTATGTCTTTCGATAGTTGTAGATACATTAGAAGGAATTATTTATGCATGATATTGAGTTTGAGGATATTATATCCACATTGAATATTTTTTGGAACTATCTCTTTGGTGAGAAGTGTGATATTTATGTAAATTATAAGAGTCTAATGTATATATTTATAGAAAAATAGTTCAAATAATGTTAATGAATATAGTTAGAGCTAATCAAGGTCTATGATTTCTCAATTAACTAAAGTCAATGAAAGGTAAATAAGGAACATTATGATCTTAAGAGTTAATAACCTACTAAATTATCTTTATTAAATATTTATAATGTTACAATCTTCATGTATATGCAATGTTTAGATCTTTAAATAATAATGAAATGGAATATATACCACTTTACCAAAAAAATTTCTCAACCATCTATCCAAGAGAAGATTAATGAGACTGAAAGGAATGATTTTGGTCTTCAAAAGAATTATAGATAATTAAAGTAAGGTAATATTGATGAATTTCACATCAATAAAGATGATTTAATTTAGTTTGGAATAAGATTTTTTGTTCATTTTCTACCTACGATAAATAAATAGCTATTGGATAATTTTCATAGATTGTCTTTATCCATCTATCCCAGAAGTACAAATATGTACAATAATAATCCAGAGAAGCTATGGTTTTACAAAATATAGAAGGCCATTTATGAGTACCTATTAATGTTTTTTCAATGCAATAAAGTTAGTGAAAAGTGAAAAAAGTTATAGGGGATGATGAAACAATTTTTCATACCCACGTGGAAATGGTAGAACATCACAAAGTACTTTTTCATTTGTCTCCCAAAAACATCCAATGAAATTAATGTGATCTGGGTTATACTGAATAAAGTCACTACGAATTCCTACTTCATTGATATTAATGAAGACATATTACTTAAAAAAATTACATGATATAAATAATTAATGTAGGGAGGTTACATGGGGAAATAACTTTGAATGTTTATTATCTTGATCAAAGGTTTACCTCTCAATTCTAACGAAGTCTTCAACATTCTCTAAATACTGAATCGAATTTTAGTAACTATTATCATCTAAAAAGACATATCTAATCTGAAAGGACTATTCAGATATTGAATAAACTACTAAGATCTTTCTCAATGGTATTTAATATATAATGGGATCTATATCTCTCATTGGTTGAGTTCTCACTCAAAAATAGCTTCTACTCCAGTATTCATGTGTCCTCAAATGACGATCTGTATTTGAAGTAATGTATAAGTCATACATGTTGGGATAATGTTGGTGAATAGATGCTAATGGGACAAAATATTATGTAAGAAATGATAGATAAGGTTCAATCCATTCAACAACATATTAAATCTTATTATATTCACTAGAAGGATTCAGCTGACAATCATCATAGAGAAATTATGATTAAAGTTGGAGTGATCCTTTGAATATCACCATGGAATAGATCCATGTGGTTTGGAAATAATGAAATTATTAGCCTAAGGTATTTATTCCCCTTTGATATCATTCATGTCATAAGAACATCGGGCTATAATCTATCACTTCCACTAAACATGGCTCAAGTTCATGAGATGTTCAATATCTCTATCATGAGGAAGTACGTACCTAATCTTCCCTAATACTAAATCTAGATCCAGTATAACTAGAGAATGACCTCTCTTATGAGGATCTCCCAAAAAGATTATTAAATTATAGATAAAAATATATATTTAATAAGATAACTCACCTTTTCAATGTGCTATGGAAGAACTCTGAATATGAAAAGGAAATATTGTAACTTGGGGAATCAATTAAATTAAATTACCCTCATCTATTATAAATAGAAAATATGAGATGAAATTTAGGGAATGAAATTTCTTAAGAGAGAAAAAATGTAATTATTGAGATATTATAAATGATATTTTTTTCCTGAATAGTCTCTTATATATTATTTTATACTATTATATACATACAACACATAATAAAATCGAAAACACATTATTTTAATAATGGGTATCATTACGTTAATAAACAACTAAAAAATTCTTAATTAAAAATATTAAAATGGGAAAAATATTAAATAGAAAAAAAGAATGGGAAACTTTTGATCATCCTAATATGCTATAATTACCACTCCCATGAAAAACACTATGGAAAAGAAAAATAGAATTAGTGAAAAAATAAACATTTTAAATATAAAAGTATAGAAAATTAAGAGGAATTGAGTTGAATGATGAATGAAGGAATTCAGTGGTATTTATTGGAGGTAATATTTTCATTGTAATTGTAGTGTGATGGTTAGACTAGTAATGTGACCGTTTATAATTGTAATATCATCATTAGAAGTACTAACATGGTCATTGGAATAGTAATATTACATCAAAATAATGAAATGTAAATAAATAATATTTATCATGATTAGTTTATAAAAATATAAATATAATAATTTCATAAAATATATATATAAAGATTAAAAACTCAAGTAAACTATAATATATTTTGTAAGAAACTATATTTTATTGTATTTCCAACGAAACATAATTTTTTTTGTTAAAAAATAAAAATTCTTATGATAAGAAATTATTTTGAAAAAAATAAAATAATTTTTGAAATAAAAAAACTGAAATTTATCAAGTTATACTTTGGTTAATTTTCTAACATTCTATAATCTTTAGAAGAATAATAAAAGTACATTTATTTTATAATCGAAGTGTTTTAATTTATATCATTGATGATATAATAATGATCTAATCAATTGTATAATTTTTGTATCAACCAATAAAAAATTTGGATGAGGTAAATGAATAATTTAAATTCAATAAACTTATTTTTTAAAAAAAATTAATTTCTAACGTCTAAAATATTCCATTAAACTAAAAATTTATTATTTTTTCAACATTAATTTATAATAAAATAATTAATTCGCTTTTGGAAAGAAATGGAAGACATAAAATAATTCTAATTATTTCAAATAGGAAATACAATATCATGAATATCACTATTACAATTTTTAAATGGAAATTATAATTTACTCAATATTATATCCTAAAAATACCTCTCTCCTCAAATATAAATACCACATATCCCTCCCCATGGAAAACCACATCACTTACACTTAAAAATGACAAATCTATACCTAAATCCCCACTATAAATCCCCTTATAGTTCATAAGGGAGTTTTAGAGTAATGAAACTCTATGAATTCATAGATTTTATTTCCATAGAATATACACAACACCAAGAAGAGGGTATGATTTCATCAACCTTTTCTCTAATTTTCTACTTTTCTTCCCCTTTATCTATATACATTTCAAACCCAAATCATATATGATTTATTTTTTAATATTAAATATATATTTTAATTATTCTATCATACTTTAATTATTTTATATAAGATTTATTTATCTTTCATATTTATCTTTCCCCGTCTTTTGATAGTGTCTCATCCACGATCAGTTAATAAACTATGAGGATACTACTAACTCTCTAATTTTCACTACCATTATGTATTATTACATAAAATTATTCATAATATAAAAATTTATAAATATATTTATTTATAATATTCTATAATTTATATTAATATAGAATTTGTATAAATAATTCTATGTCATTAAATCAAAGAAATGTTGGTTATTTTAAGAAAAAAATATTGTCAAAATATTTTCCCTTTAATAATAAAAATTAAGGAATCAAATAAATTGATTATAATTTATCATGAGTGAAAAAAATTAATTTCATTATTTTATGGTTTCAAGTTTTAATAAACCTATATTTATTATACTTAATGTAAAAAAGATACAAAATATGTATCGATTTATGGTAAGGGTATTTTCAAACCAAACTCTTTCTTTTTGGTTGAATGTAGAAATTTATTTATTGGAATGGAAATATAAAAAAAGAAAAACATTAATCAGAAAAAAATACTAGGTAGGATAAAAATAATGCATACAATGTGCATCACCTCTCATAATTATCACACACTTTTAGAGATATACATGTTTTTCACTTGTCAAAATTATTTTTAAGATAAATAATAAAATCAAAGGGAAATTATTTTCTAAAACACTATATTGAATCCTCTCAAGATATTTCATCTAAACTAAATATTTAGGGTTTTTTTTTCTGAAATTGGATTTCCATTGTTCATTTCGGATCCCAAATGGTTTTTAAGAAATTTATTCCTTACAAAAACTTTTCAATATTAGTACATTCCATGGGTTTATTTCATGACTAAGAATTGTATATTATTTCTTTAAATGAGGCATTATGAACATTTTTTAATATGGTGGGTGTTTATAATATTATATATACCTCTAATTTATTAGATAATATGATATATATCGGGATATTATGTGTATTATCTGTGAATATGGTTCTATCTTTGTTCACGTTTTCAATGTTACAAATTATGCAAAAAAAATTATGTGTACCTAATGCCAAAATTATTGAAAATTATGTGGGGTATTTGAAAAATTTGTTATGATGTTTCATTATTATGCATATTAAACTTTACATGTTAATTTAAAATCATTCCCTCTTTATTAGGAATAATATTATATGAATAGATCAAATGACGATGAGTATGTTCACCCATGTATTTTTAATTCATGAACTTTTATTTATTCTATCTTATCCCTCCCATTTTTAGTCTTTTAGCTCACCCATTCATTAATGTATTTCCTCATTGAATTAAATTTACTAAGGATGAAATGATATATTTTTGCAGGATAAAGGAGAAGGATTTAAATAATGTTTATGTTTTATTTTGTATATGTTATGTATCAAAATAATTTTCCAAGATATTAAACTTTTTGATCCTATAATTCATTACTATTATGATATTTATCTTTTGAATGATATAATAGTCATGTAAAAAATTAATTAATTATAGTTTTCCTATTGAGTAAGCTGATTAGGATAATTGTAATTTTTATAAATTCCCTAATAAACCTTTAGTAAAACATAAATTTGAATCAAAATTATTGAATGTGCCTCATAGTGATGGGTTAAGGAAACATAGAAATCACGTAAATGTTTTCCTTATCCATATCTATCAAATCTTTAGAAATTATGTGTCTAAAAATAATTCCTTTTTCTACCATGAAATAGATGTTTTTAAAATTTAATGCCATATATTTATCAATCCATCTATTTAAAAAATTTATAATTGTATGTTAAATTTGAAAACAAGTTCAATAAATAGTAAAATGATCATTAAATTACTCCAAGAAGCTCAAAATATCATCTGAGATAATATCGACCATGATTAATTGAAATATTTCATAGGAATTGAAAAATAAAAAAGGCATCCAAAAGTGGTGAAACATATTAAAGGTACATGTGAATGTGGTCATATCTTGGACCCCCTAAAGAAATTGGAACCCTAAAATACCCATAAAACAAATAAAGGAAACAATAATTTCCCTTCACATCTATTATCTATAACATTTGGTCTATATTAGGAACATGTAGGTTTTCATCTAATGCCATATGGATTAATTTTCAATAATAAATATAAACTCTCCAGCTATTCTAAATTCATATATACCCTAGTCCATTATTCTCATTTTTTATGATAGTTTAACCAGTTTTCTTCAGAATGAATTGAATGGGACTCACCCATTGGGAGTTTGAGATATGATAAATTCTTCTAGAACCTAAAATTCATTCTAATTAATTTTTTACAACATTATTAAGGGTTGTATTTAGAAATATTTGGGGAATTATCAGTAGTTTGGATTCATTTTCATGAACTATAAAATTCATACAATTGGAAGGTATAATCCCTATAATATCTCCTAGTGTCAAATGCAAGGTCCCATATTTTTATTTCAAAACTTCCAATAGTTTATACTATTTTTTGGAATGAAATTTTATGAAATTATGATAGAATTTTTCTAATTTTCTTAAGAAAATCATATTTCATGTTTGAATGGAAGAGTTTCAGTTCCAGGTAAAGGGTTATCTAATGAATATTTTAGCTCTGTATTCTCCATATTTTAAACCATCACATGTAAGGAAGAAGTATCAGTTATAGTTTTGAGTTAATCCTCAAAGTAAATTTCACCAATTTCATCAAACATCCATATACACAACATTTTTTCCAGATTATGATCATTTACCAATGTAGATTCATCAGTTATATTCGGTTCATATAAAGATTCTTATAATTTAATTATTTTTTAAAAAAATTTAAATTTATTCCTTAGAGAAATATGGAAATTCAAAATGATTCAATGGAAAATCATAGTTCCTTTAAATGGAATATGTAAATGAATCAAGGTTATTAAAATTCCTAGTTTTTCCTACAAAAGCCCTTGAAAGTGTACTTTCATTCAAATTTACTACTACCAACAAGGTCTTAGGAAGGTAATTCCTAGAATGATGGGGGTCATATTTACATATTCCTTCCACCATCTTCAGAATATAGAATTTTTTAGGGAATAAAAATCCTTTTACACTTACCTTAACATCTTCTGGAAAACCTTATAGGTGGGTAGTGGATTGGTTTTCAAGTTACAAAACTACTCAAGTGGGTTTGAGCTCTATTATCTATAGAAAAGAGTAAATTAAGTAAGGTAAAACATTAATTTTTTCTCCTAAATAACATAATGAATTGGAAAAATGAATCTAAATATTAGTTAAAGGGATAAGGAAAGTATCTAGATCAGGGAATTTATGTGTTATTTTTCGGGTTAGAATTATGGAAACATTTTTACATAAACATAAATTTTCATTACCACGAAGTCCTCTCTTACTAGTGGATATCTCATTGATAAAATTTTCATACTTTTCGACTAGGAAGATTTTATCTATATAAGAGATGTTAAACTATAAATTTTTTGAATTTATATATATTCTATTATTTTAGTGTTTCTTAATTGGTTCTCTTGGGTGGTTTCACTCTAGATTGTAGGAGAGGTTTGGGCTGATTTTAATCTTATGAGTTGGATTTTATGTTGTCAATATTAAATTTCAATGTCTCCAAAATAAATTAAATTATTATTCCAAGGTATATTAATCATGTGCATGTGGTTTTAACTTATATCTCTATCTTGAGATGGAGATTATTAATTTCTTAATAGATCCTTACCACTCCTTATTGAAATAGAATTTATATTTCACTTTGTTTTAAGAATTTAATGAGTATGAATCTAACCTAAGCATTTATTCTTTATGATATTTATAGTAATTATAGTATGGTTTTACTTCCCTTTAAACACCTTCAATGTTGATCCATGAGACATGTGGGTAGTTTTTGAGTAGTGTGAGATTATACAAGTTGTTTCAAAAAGACCTTCATAATGGGGTTTTGAGATAGAATTTTATGGTATCTCATAGTGGGTTGAGAAACATTCCTTTGAAAAGGTGAAGGATATAAAGTATTATTATTTATTTTTTAATAATGGTGTTTATTGATGCCTATTTCCATCTCTAAAATTAGTATTATAATACTCCTTGTATCATTGATTTCTTCTTGTTTTATTCTACTATAACCTCAAGACCATAGAATCACAACATTATTTCACTGACATGTATTCATCAATGTTGTGGTCATGATAGTGACACAGTGGGAAGAACCATAAAAGTGTGGGAGGTGTGGGTTCCTTTTATATTTTTAAAACAAATTGTATTTAAAAAGAGGTTAGTTCTCAAATTTTACTTTCTAGTAAAGATCATTTTGAACTTTGTACCTCATGTACACTTCTAATTATATATCTTGTAATGAATTTTTGAGAATTTTTTTTATGATCATATCAATTATATATCTTACTTTAGAAGGTGAATTTCCAATTAGGGCTCTTCCTCGGGATGTTTGTAAAAAATTTAAGTCATTTTTCATCCGTCCCAGGAAATACAATACCAAGAAATAGTGATTTTCAAAAGGTTTTTGTGGGAATGGATTTTTCAGGCTGTTGAATCTCTTCTAAATCACATAAATATATTCTCTATTAGATTTTTTTATCTGATAAATATGATTTATCCTGAAGGTACTCCTTAATTAAGGGAATATATATTTTTTTGAAAATTTTATAATGTTTATCATACTTGGTAACTTATCCAGGTTACAATCCATGTAACTATTCCCTGAATGATCATTATATATGGAATCAGAAGAACTTTTAGCTGATTTGTGAATCAGTGTAAATGTTAGAAATATTATTGGGTTTTACATTATAATTCATTAGTGTTAGGTAGTTTAGAATAGTTATTCATATTTTAATATTTTTTAATAATTTTTTTTGAAAATTATTAACATAATTTGAAAACATTTAAATATTATTGGGAAATTAATTTGTACATTTTTAAAGTGATTATAATATTTTAGAAGTGTTTTTAGGAATTTGAAATAAAAAAATAAAATTCTTACTAATCATATATATGTTCATTTAATTATAAATTTAATATTTTCAAAGAAATATTTACCCTTACATGTGTTTTTGATGTTTTATAAATGTAAGGAGGTTTTCTAATTGATGCTTATGGGTAAATCCCTATTTTTCATACCCAGCATAGAAGTAAAACCAATTTTTAATTATTTCATAATGTTAACCTTAGCATTGAATTAAATATGTAAAGGTAAGATAAATTTTGTAAGGGTATCCCATTGATTTAATATATTATAAAAAGGTACATACATAGTTGCAAGAAGGTACCATAAAAATATATAGAGTCAAATAAGGGTAACCTGAGTCTCAAGTAAGAGTAACCTATAACACCCAAGATTAAATTATAGTACGATAAAATTATATTTTAATAAAACTATAATAAAAATTAAATTTTATTGATTCATATAAAAATATTAGAATTTTGTTAGAAGAATATTTATTTTGAACTTACTTGGTCAAAATAAGCCAACAATGAGTTTTTGAAATTTTCCATTAGAAATAAACATCTATGAATAATTTAAAATGTAGTATTTGAAAATTCCTCATTTTAATTATAAAATATTTTATAATATGTATAATTAACCATGAATCGACCATCCATTTGATAGAAATAATGAAATGATCATTTGGAGGTAAAAAGAGATATTTTTATAAAACTATTTTTTAAGACATAATATCATTCCATTTTAAGTAATTAAAAAAATCTATAATTATGGGGGATTAAAATAAATTTTATAGATTATATATCTAACAATATCAATTTAAATAAATAAAATTTTTATTACTAGTCATATAGTTAATGTTAGACCATATTTTTTATGAAAAATGCATTTCTTAAAAAATCAATTTTCAACATACTTTGGGTGTTTATTTGTTATTAAATTCATAAAAATATGTGAATTTAATTTGATAAAAATAGATTCCATATTTTGATTCATCATTTACAAAAATAATTAATGGGGAAACATTCATTTTTTTCATAATGACTAGTGAAAACATTAAAAAATGCACCAATGTTAATGTTAAAACCGGTTTACCGGGGGTTAACCTAAAAGGATAAGGGATAAAATGGAATAAAAACATGATGAAACCAATTTTTTTATGAGGACCTTATCCTGATAAAATTCTAATATTATTCATTTTAAGTCATTTCTATAGGAATATGACTGGACATTATTTTAAAATATTGACTCCCCATAATTATAAAAGAGAACCTCCTCCCCTAACTTATTCACACATAATGAGTCCTTTATCTCATAAAACCACTAAAAAAATATATCCAAAACACTATTATAAATGTTATGGATATAAATTTATCCCCAAAATACTAACCCAAAGGTTCTTAATATGATATCCAAATGAGGGTTTTTAAGGGAAAGTAATCATCTTCACATGGATCTTTATTTTTTTACTTCTTGTTTTACCACAATAAATTATTTAATATCAATTATTATAAAATAAAATTGTTAACATACATATAATTAGAAGTTATTATTTTTATGTTATAATATTTATCCATATCCTTCTCCATAAAGTGGGAAAATAAACCATCTCCAATGTGTACGGAAGACTAATGCCTCATAGACCAATGTAATTTATTTTCATTCACCAACTCACATGGATAGACATAATGATGGAAATAATTAATATATATGATAAATATGAAATAATTATTTTATTAAAAATTTAATATATTATCCACTTACTTACCCTTTAATGTATTTAGGAAATAATAATGTTTCTCATGTGTATGTTCTGCCAACCATCTCAATGAATCGATGTGATTAATTTTCGATGTTCAAAACTCAAGAATGATTCTAGAAATTTATGTAGTGAATAAATATTATATTTATAACATGAATATAATTCTTTATATTATTAAACTATACCCTGTGAGAAATAACTTCATCATCTATGACAAAACATGCATGACAAAACGAAGTAGTTAACAACCAAAATAATGGTAATAATGAAATATTATTAGAAAATTGGTGATAATGTGTTACAAGAAGATAATATGTGATATTATAACTATGAATATAGTTCTGGAATAAATTAATAACATTTTTAAAACCATTATATAGTGGGTTAAATCATGTTCAACTAAAAGGAAGTGTATGGTAAGTGATTTCATCTCAATTTCTATTCTATTGATACATATTTGATATTATGAACCTATTTATTTTTATGTGGTGTATATACATACCAAATGATATATTTAAAATGAATAAATATTTATTCTTAATTATTAATGTTTCAATTAATTGTTATTCTTTCAAGGGGTTTCAATTTTAAAGTTACCAATGGGGTATAGATTTATTTTATAGACTCTTTTTTTAGATTACCTAAGTTTCCATTGAAGGAATCTTAAAATCCATCCTTTATAAAATCCATATGTTTTATTATCCTATAGATATTTAAAGAGTTTCCAAATGTTCCTCCAAATTTTTATTTCTTTTTAAATTTAATCCTGAAATGAAAATTTAAAAATAAAAACTAATTACATTTCATTTTTTATCAGATTTTTTTTTCTATACCTATATATTTCAAAATTTTATTAAAAATTTTATTTTATTACACAACTAATTTATTGAGAAAAATTATATTATCCTTGAATTTTAATTTTTTTTGAATGGAATCAATATAATTTTTTCTTAAATTTTCATTTTTGAATTTATTTTAAAAAGGTCCAAAGGAATGTTTTTTAACTTATACGATGTTAATAAATTTTCTTTTCAGCATAATTTTTTTTTTTATATTTAGCATATTCTACATGTTTTTAATGTGTTTATAATGAAACCTATTTAATGAAGTATTATTTCACTTCAATTTTTTATTTCTCCAATTTACATTATTTTATTAAAAATCCCATATTTCTATTGAATTGATGGTCACCTCTTATCTGTTACTAATATTATGGTCGTTAACTTTATCTTGAAACATTGACCTTATTGTGATCATTATTCATTTAAGATTACATTTTTCAGAAAATATTAAATTTATTTGTATACTAAATATGATTATTTATTAAACTATATACCTTTTCTTTATATAGTTTTTACTTTGAGTGTTATTTTAATAAATAAGAAAATACTGATATTTTTTAAATTTTTTTAAATACAATTTTTCTGATATAGAATAATGTTTATGAATAAAAATTATCATTCAATATATGATGAACGAATTAAAAATTTATTGATGGGTGGTGCCTGGGTTTATATATCCCCAGGATGCATTACATGTCTCATGAGACAAATAAGTTTGCTAAATTAAATGGTTTTTTGGTGTATACCTACGCATTGATTAAAATATCTTAGAAAAAGGTATTGGTGGTATAGATATTATGATGTTTGGGAAAACATTTTCTATTATAAAAAATTTCCTTTTTTGAGAATTCAGTTATTATTATCCATGATAGTTTTTCTTTGATATTATCCACAACTTCATTTATTGCTTATGTTATTTGTTAAACAGAATATGTTTTAAGTTATTTATGTTTCCATATTGATTTTTAAATATTTATTAATGTTATATTCTGTTTTATGTAACCCTTAATTAGAATTTTAGATCACACTTATTTTTTTTCCTTTCCCTAGGATAATAAGAAGAATTATTTGAATGGATTCAAGGAGTCTAAATATCTTCAATTTCTACATTTTTTTGTTTTATTTTCATCATAAATTTTAAATCACCAATGTATATGGATCTTAATTATTTATAAAATGATCAGTCCTTTGGGATTATATCCATTATATATATTCTAACGTGATAAATAAGTCATCGGATTATGTTTTTTAGAGTTGTCATTGTTATAGTTTCTATCAAAGAAAGTTTATTGAAAACCATGGGAACTATATTTAGTAAAATGGAGATTAGGGAATATAACCATACTAAAATTATAAGGATATGTATAATTATAATATAACATCATAATAGTTTTATTAATGTAAATATTATGATATTTTACCTAGAAAGACATTCATTTATGGATACTATAAATTGATTTTGTTTGGTTATTGATGCATTTAGGGGTAATAACCTTGAAAAGAGTTGGTTGAGTATATCATGACCATCATTAAAGTGAATGTTGAGTGTTCCGTTATTATACACCTATCTTGACTCTCCTAGGTGATATTATTGGGTTAATTAAAATTTTATTTACAAACCATTATGAATGATTTGAAAATATTTGTCGGATTTAAATATATCCTCAAAGAAACAATATTTATGACTCTAATATTAATAGTGAACTTTTTTTCAATTTATGTTATGTACTATAATAGGTAATAATTATACATTATGATTTAATATTAATAGTTTTATAAAAAAAATAATTCTACAAAATTTATACAAACATCATATAGTATAAATAATGGTTTCAATATGCATAGAAAATGTATAAATTTCCCTACTAAGAAATCTAGTACAATTAGTGTTTGATATGAGTAGATCATGGTTATATTTTGAAATATGACCCATTTTATAACTAATAAGGATTCATATGTAGAGAAAAATGAT